>CM038680.1:373542758-374193041 GCA_021605205.1 Aegilops longissima | reverse complement strand
CATCCTTCATTTTGAACTTGTCAAGTTGACTTTGGAGCACATCCAACTTGGATTCCTTGACGGACTTCGTACCTTCATGCATATCAATCAAAGTATCCCAAATTTCCTTTGCATTCTCAAGACGGCTGATTTTGTTGAATTCTTCGGGCACAATCCGCTGAAGATGATATCACAAGCTTGAGCGTTGTATTGCAACATCTTCAATTCTTCAGATTAGCTTCACGGTTCGGCTCTCTCCCATCAAAGAATTCACCTTGCAAGCCAATACAAATAATTGCCCAAACGGCGGGTTATGTCCGAGAATATGCATTTTCATCTTATGCTTCCAACTAGCAAAATTAGTACCATCAAAGTAAGGACCTCTACGGTGATAATTTCTCGCTAGACGCCATACTCTCCTAGGTTGTGAAACCAAGGCTATGACCACCAAAGCTATGGAAATCAAAGCAAATGGAGACCAATGCTCGATACCACTTGTAGGACCTTGAAGTATGTCTAGAGGGGGGTGATTAGACTACTTGACCAATTAAAAACTTAGCCTTTCCCATTTTAGAGTTTGGCAGATTTTAGCTATCTTAGGACAAGTCAAGCAATCATCACACAATTCAAGCAAGCATGCAAAGAGTATATGGGCAGCGGAAATAAAGCATGCAACTTGCAAGAAAGTAAAGGGAAGGGTTTGGAGGATTCAAACGCAATTGGAGACACGGATGTTTTTGGCGTGGTTCCGATAGGTGGTGCTATCGCATCTCCACGTTGATGGAGACTTCAACCCACGAAGGGTAACGGTATGCGAGTCCACGGAGGGCTCCACCCACGAAGGGTCCACGAAGTAGCAACCTTGTCTATCCCACCATGGCCGCGCACCACAAGGACTTGCCTCACTAGCGTAGATCTTCACAAGTAGGCGATCTCCTTGCCCTTACAAACTCCTTGGTTCAACTCCACAATCTTGTCTGAGGCTCCCAAGTGACACCTAGCCAATCTAGGAGACACCACTTCCAAGAAGTAACAAATGGTGTGTTGATGATGAACTCCTTGCTCTTGTGCTTCAAATGATAGTCTCCCAACACTCAACTCTCTCTCATAGGATTTGAATCTGGTGGAAAGAAGATTTGAGTGGAAAGCAACTTGGGGAAGGCTAGAGATCAAGATTCATATGGTAGGAATGGAATATCTTGGCCTCAACACATGAGTAGGTGGTTCTCTCGAAATGGTAAGTTGGAAGTGTAGGTTTGTTCGATGGCTCTTCCACGTAATGAAGAGGAGGTGGAGGGTATATATAGCCTCCACACAAAATCTAACTGCATAACACAATTTACCAATCTCGTGGGACCGAATCAACAAACTCGTTAGACCGATTTTAGTAAACCTAGTGACCGTTAGGGTTTTCGTGGATCGACTTGCATCTCGGTAGGACCGATATGGTTAGGGTTAGGGCATAACGTAATCTCGTGAGACCGATTTTGGTAATTAGCTAACCGAGAGTTGGTCGTAAACTCGGTGGGACCGATTTGCTCTTTTCGTGAGACCGAAATGTTACAAAAGGGAAACAGAGAGTTTACATTGCAATCTCGTGGGACCGATCCGCCTTTGGTGAGACCAAAAGTTACGAAAAGGAAACAGAGAGATTATAATCCCATCTCGGTGAGACTGAGATCCCTATCGTAGAACCGATTTGCCTAGGGTTTGTGGCAGTGGCTATGACATATGGAATCGGTGGCGCCAGATAGGAAGAATCGGTGAGACCGATTTTGGCTTTAGGTTTAGGTCATATGTGGATGTGAGAAAGTAGTGAGGGTTTTGGAGCATATCACTAAGCACATGAAGCAAGAGGCTCATTACAACACCTCATCCCTCCTTGATAGTATTGGCTTTTCCTATAGACTCAATGTGATCTTGAATCACTAAAATATAAAATGAAGAGTCTTGAGCTTTTGAGCTTGAGCCAATCCTTTGTCATTAGCATTTTGAGGATCCACTTTCATCATCCATGCCATGCCATTCATTGAGCTTTCCAAATGTTCATCTTGAATAGCATTAGCTCAATGAGCTATATGTTGTTATGAATTACCAAAACCACCTAGGATAGTTGCACTTTCATGGTTGCTTTGTCCGAGCAACTTACTATGGTGAATGTGGGCTCAGGATTTGACTGCTCCTAGCCATTACTAATGCGGCGAACAACTGTGGTGAATCTTTCCCGCAGCTTCAGGCACTCAATATTGTCATGCAGCAGTGTGGAGCCGATGAAGGATGTCCCACATGTCGGCGTAAACGAAGTTGAATTGTTTCTCGGCTGCTATCAATCCTTCGAGATTTGTTTATATGTACGCATAATTTTAATGAAATTGTATCGGATGATATGAAGGTTTCAACTTTGGTTCCTCTGAGGAAAAGAAAGTTTCAACTTAGGATTCATGTGTCCTCTTGCCTCAAGATTATCTCCTATAACATTCCATCAAATACAAATGAAACTACTACCATGGCTGCTAATGCATCTCAATGGTTCAAGATACGCCATTATTCACATCACAACTCAAGAAAAGTTGTGAGAAGGTGTACAAATAAAGAAAATATATAATTGATCGATGCTGTTCAGAGGTATGGTTCCATTTCCGGGCACAAGTGTTCATTGCTTGGCAGCTAGTTTCACCTAGGCGTAGCCAAAAAGGGGTGTACGGAGGACACCACAATCCGATCATTTTGTGCAGCTCCACTAAAATCGAAATGACCATCCCTGCTTGCAAAGATATCCAACAAGGTGATTACAATAATAGTGGAACTAGATGATGAAACATAACACACACAATAGAAGCCGATCACCTCTGCGATCTCTCTTTAAGACTAACTACTTGTTGGAGAAGATTAGGCAGGAGTTGGATGAGGAGGATAGCAAACCAATCTCCCTTTCTCGCAATCTCACGAATAAAACGTTGTTCGGTGATATTTTGGCAAAACTGCACAAAACTCTTAAGAAAAAGTGATTTGTGCAGTTCACCAAAAGGTCGCTAATAGCAACGAGGTGAAATGGCTAGCCCTGTTTGCAAAAAAGGTAGAAAGGAAACAATTATCGCTAATAACACGAGTTGAAGACAAATACGCACAAAAAAGAAGCATATTCCATGTAATAAGGGAAAGATAGTGTTGGGGAATGTTGCAGTAAAATAAAAATTTCTATGCTTCACCAAGATCAATCTATGGAGTCATCTAGCAACGAGATAGAGGAGTGCATCTACAACACTTGTAGATCGACGCGAAGCTGCTCAAGAGAACGGGGTTGAGGGAGTCGACTGCCGTGATCCAAATCACCAAGATCCTAGTGCCAACGGACTACACCTCGCTGCTCAACACACGAGCGGTTGGGGACGACGATCCTCCTTCTTGATCCAGCGAGGGGAGGGAGAGGTTGATGGAGATCCAAGCAGCACGACAAGGCAGTGGTGGAAGTAGCGGCGATCTCAAGCAGGCTTCGCCAAGCACACGAGAGGGAGAGGTGTTACAGAGGGAGAGGGAAGCGCCAGGACTTAGGTGTGGCTGCCCTCCTCCCCCCACTATATATAGGGCTCCCTAGGGGGCGCCGCCCTAGGAGATCCCATCTCCAAGGAGGGCGGCGCCAAGAGGGTGGTTTGCCCCCTGCTTGAGTGGGCGCCCCACCCCTAGGGATTCCAACCCTAGGCGCAGGGGAGGCCTGGGGCGCACCAGCCCACCAGGCTGGTTCCTTCCCACTTCAGCCCATGGGCCCTCCGGGATAGGTGGCCCCACCCGTGGACCCTCGGGATCTTCCGTGGTCCCAGACAATACCGTGACCCCAAGACTTTCCCGACGGCAAACTGGACTTCCTACATATAATTCTTCACCTCCGACCATTCTGAACTCCTCGTGATGTCCAAGATCTCATCCGAGACCAACAACTTTTGGGTTATCGGATACTAGTATCTCTACAACCCTAGCGCCACCGAACCTTATGTGTAGACCCACGGTTCGGAGACACGCAGACATGACCGAGGCGATTTCTCCCCAATAGCCAACAGCGGATTCTGATACCCATGTTGGCTCCTACATGCTCCTCGATGATCTCATCGGATGAACCATGATGTCGAGGATTCAAGTAATCCCGATACAATTCCTTTGTCAATCGGTACGTTATGCCCGAGATTCAATCGCTGTATCCCAATACCTCGCTCAATCTCGCACGCAAGTCACTTTACTCGCACTATAATGCATGATCCCGTGACCAACCACTTAGTCACTTTGAGCTCATTATGATGATGCATTTCGAGGGGCCGTAGATACCTCTCGGTCATACGGAGGACAAATCCTAGCCTCGATCCGGTCAACCCAACAGTACACTTTTGGAGATACCTACGATACCTTTATAGTCACCCAGCTTACGCCAGGACGCTTGGTACACCCAAAGCACTCCTACGGTCCGGGAGTTACACGATCTCATGGTCTAAGGAAATGATACTTGACATTGGAAAAGCTCTAGCAAACGAACTACACGATCTTGTGCTATGCTTATGATTGGTTGTCCATCACATCATTCTCCCAATGATGTGATCCCATTATCAATGACATCCAATGTCCATGGTCAGGAAACCGTGACCATCTATTGATAAACGAGCTAGTCAACTAGAGGCTCACTAGGGACATGTTGTTGTTCATGTATTCACACATGTATTATGATTTCCTGATAACACAATTATAGCATGAATAAAAGACAATTATCATGAACGAGGAAATATAATAATAACCATTTTATTATTGCCTCTAGGGCATATTTCCAACAGTCTCCCACTTGCGAGAGTCAATAATCTAGTTACATTGTGATGAATCAACACCCATAGAGTTCGTGTTGATCATGTTTTTCTCATGAAGAGGTTTAGTCAACGGATCATGACATTCAGATCTGTGTGCACTTTACAAATATCTATGTCTCCATCTTGAACATTTTCACTAATGGAGTTGAAGCGACGCTTGATGTGCCTCGGTCTTCTTGTGAAACCTGGGCTCTTGGCAAGGGCAATAGCTCCAGTGTTGTCACGTAAGAGAGTGACCGCCCCGATGCATTGGGTATGACTCTAGGTCGGTGATGAACTCCTTCATCCAGATTGCTTCATGCGCTGCCTCCGAGGCTGCCATGTACTCGCTTCACATGTAGACCCTGCCACGATGCTTTGCTTGCAAATCGCACCAGCTTATCGCCCCACCATTCAAAACATGCACGATCCTGCTTTGTGACTTAGAGTCATCCAGATCGTGTCGAAGCTTAGCGCCGACGTAACCCTTTACGATAGCCTTTGTCACCTCCATATATTGAGAAACATATCCTTAGTCCTTTTCGTACTCCAGATATTCTGACCGTTGTCCGTGTTCCATGCCGGATTACTTTGGTACCTTCCTACCAAACTTACGGCAAGGTTTACATCAGGTCCGGTACAAGATGGCATACATGATAGACCCTATGGCCGAGGCATAGGGACAACATAGCCAATCTAGGAGACACCACTCTCCAAGAAGTAACAAATGGTGTGTTGATGATGAACTCCTTGCTCTTGTGCTTCAAATGATAGTCTCCCCAACACTCAACTCTCTCTCATAGGATTTGAATCTGGTGGAAAGAAGATTTGAGTGGAAAGCAACTTGGGGAAGGCTAGAGATCAAGATTCATATGGTAGGAATGGAATATCTTGGCCTCAACACATGAGTAGGTGGTTCTCTCTCAGAATTGGTAAGTTGGAAGTGTAGGTTTGTTCTGATGGCTCTTTCCACGAATGAAGAGGAGGTGGAGGGGTATATATAGCCTCCACACAAAATCTAACCGTTACACACAATTTACCAATCTCGGTGGGACCGAATCAACAAACTCGGTCAGACCGATTTTAGTAAACCTAGTGACCGTTAGGGTTTTCGGTGGGACTGACTTGCATCTCGGTAGGACCGATATGGTTAGGGTTAGGGCATAACGTAATCTCGGTGAGACCGATTTTGGTAATTAGCTAACCAGAGAGTTGGTCAGGTAAACTCGGTGGGACCGATTTGCTCTTTTCGGTGAGACCGAAATGTTACAAAAGGGAAACAGAGAGTTTACATTGCAATCTCGGTGGGACCGATCCGCTCTTTCGGTGAGACCAAAAAGTTACGAAAAGGAAACAGAGAGATTACAATCCCATCTCGGTGAGACCGAGATCCCTATCGGTAGAACCGATTTGCCTAGGGTGGCTATGACATATGGAATCGGTGGCGCCGGATAGGACAAATCGATGAGACCGATTTTGGCTTTAGGATTAGGTCATATGTGGATGTGAGAAAGTAGCTGAGGGTTTTGGAGCATATCACTAAGCACATGAAGCAAGAGGCTCATTAAGCAACACCTCATCCCTCCTTGATAGTATTGGCTTTTCCTATAGACTCAATGTGATCTTGAATCACTAAAATATAAAATGAAGAGTCTTGAGCTTTTGAGCTTGAGCCAATCCTTTGTCATTAGCATTTTGAGGGATCCACTTTCATCATCCATGCCATGCCATTCATTGAGCTTTCCTGAAATGTTCATCTTGGAATAGCATTAGCTCAATGAGCTATATGTTGTTATGAATTACCAAAACCACCTAGGGATAGTTGCACTTTCATGGTTGCTTTGTCCGAGCAACTTACTATGGTGAATGTGGGGCTCTGTGATTTGACTGCTCCCTAGCCATTACTAATGCGGCGCAACAACCAGGGTGAATCTTTCCCTGCAGTTGTGCACTCAATATTGCTGCAGGCAGGTGGAGCCGGATGAAGGATGTCCCACATGTCGGCGAAACGAAGTTGAATTGTTTCTGGCGTTGCTATCAATCCTTCAGGATTTGTTTATATGTACGCATAATTTTAATGAAATTGTACTGTGATGATATGAAGGTTTCAACTTTGGTTCCCGTAGGAAAAGAAAGTTTCAACTTAGGATTCATGTGTCCTCTTGCCTCAAGATTATCTCGTTACAACATTCCATCAAATACAAATGAAACTACTACCATGGCTGCTAATGCATCTCAATGGTTCACAGATCAGCCAATATTCACATCACAACTCAAGAAAAGTTGTGAGAAGGTGTACAAATAAAGAAAAATATATAATTGATCGATGCTGTTCGTAGGTATGGTTCCATTTCACTGGCACGTTGTTCATTGCTTGGCAGCTAGTTTCACCTAGCGCTGTAGCCAAAAAGGGGGTGTACGGAGGACACCACAATCCGATCATTTGTGCAGCTCCACTAAAATCGAAATGACCATCCCTGCTTGCAAAGATATCCAACAAGGTGATTACAATAATAGTGGAACTAGATGATGAAACATAACACACACAAATAGAAGCCGATCACCTCTGCGATCTCTCTTTAAGACTAACTACTTGTTGGAGAAGATTAGGCAGGAGTTGGATGAGGAGGATAGCAAAACCAATCTCCCTTTCTGCAATCTCACAGAAATGTAAAAACGTTGCCCGTGTGACATTTTGGCAAAACTGCACAAAAACTCTTAAGAAAAAAGTGATTTGTGCAGTTCACCAAAAGGTCGCAATAGCAACGAGGTGAAATGGCTAGCCCTGTTTGCAAAAAAAGGTAGAAAGGAAACAATTACTGGCGAATAACACGAGTTGAAGACAAATACGCCGACAAAAAAGAAGCATATTCCATGTAATAAGGGAAAGATAGTGTTGGGGAATGTTGCAGAAAATAAAAAAATTTCTATGCTTCACCAAGATCAATCTATGGAGTCATCTAGCAACGAGATAGAGGAGTGCATCTACATACACTTGTAGATCGTGACGCGAAGCGCTCAAGAGAACGGGGTTGAGGGAGTCGTACTCGTCGTGATCCAAATCACCGAAGATCCTAGTGCCAAACGGACGACACCTCCGCGTTCAACACACGTACGGTTGGGGACGACGTATCCTCCTTCTTGATCCAGCGAGGGGGAGGGAGAGGTTGATGGAGATCCAGCAGCACGACGGCGTGGTGGTGGAAGTAGCGGCGATCTCGGCAGGGCTTCGCCAAGCACAGCGAGAGGGAGAGGTGTTACAGAGGGAGAGGGAAGCGCCAGGGACTTAGGTGTGGCTGCCCTCCCTCCCCCCCCCACTATATATAGGGCCCCTAGGGGGGCGCCGGCCCTAGGAGATCCCATCTCCAAGGAGGGGCGGCGGCCAAGAGGGTGGTTTGCCCCCCAAGCCAAGTGGGGCGCCCCCACCCCTAGGGATTCCAACCCTAGGCGCAGGGGGAGGCCCAAAGGGGGGCGCACCAGCCCACCAGGGGCTGGTTCCCTTCCCCACTTCAGCCCATGGGCCCCTCCGGGATAGGTGGCCCCACCCGGTGGACCCCCGGGACCCTTCCGGTGGTCCCGGTACAATACCGGTGACCCCCAAGACTTTCCCGACGGCCGAAACTGGACTTCCTACATATAATTCTTCACCTCCGGACCATTCTGGAACTCCTCGTGATGTCCAAGATCTCATCCGAGACTCCGAACAACTTTTGGGTTATCGCATACTAGTATCTCTACAACCCTAGCGTCACCGAACCTTAAGTGTGTAGACCCTACGGGTTCGGGAGACACGCAGACATGACCGAGGCGACTCTCCCGTCAATAGCCAACAGCGGGATCTGGATACCCATGTTGGCTCCCACATGCTCCTCGATGATCTCATCGGATGAACCATGATGTCGAGGATTCAAGTAATCCCGTATACAATTCCCTTTGTCAATCGGTACGTTACTTGCCCGAGATTCAATCGTCGGTATCCCAATACCTCGTTCAATCTCGTTACCGGCAAGTCACTTTACTCGTACCATAATGCATGATCCCGTGACCAACCACTTAGTCACTTTGAGCTCATTATGATGATGCATTTCCGAGTGGGCCCAGAGATACCTCTCGGTCATACGGAGTGACAAATCCAGCCTCGATCCGTGTCAACCCAATGACACTTTTGGAGATACCTGTCGATACCTTTATAGTCACCCAGATACGTGGACGCTTGGTACACCCAAAGCACTCCTCGGCGTCCGGGAGTTACACGATCTCATGGTCTAAGGAAATGATACTTGACATTGGAAAAGCTCTAGCAAACGAACTACACGATCTTGTGCTATGCTTATGATTGGGGCTTGTCCATCACATCATTCTCCCAATGATGTGATCCCATTATCAATGACATCCAATGTCCATGGTCAGGAAACCGTGACCATCTATTGATAAACGAGCTAGTCAACTAGAGGCTCACTAGGGACATGTTGTTGTCTATGTATTCACACATGTATTATGATTTCCGGATAACACAATTATAGCATGAATAAAAGACAATTATCATGAACGAGGAAATATAATAATAACCATTTTATTATTGCCTCTAGGGCATATTTCCAACAGTCTCCCACTTGCGAGAGTCAATAATCTAGTTACATTGTGATGAATCGAACACCCATAGAGTTCGGTGTTGATCATGTTTTCTCATGGAAGAGGTTTAGTCAACGGATCTGCGACATTCAGATCTGTGTGCACTTTACAAATATCTATGTCTCCATCTTGAACATTTTCACGAATGGAGTTGAAGCGACGCTTGATGTGCCTGGTCTTCTTGTGAAACCTGGGCTCCTTGGCAAGGGCAATAGCTCCAGTGTTGTCACAGAAGAGAGTGACCGGCCCCGATGCATTGGGTATGACTCCTAGGTCGGTGATGAACTCCTTCATCCAGATTGCTTCATGCGCTGCCTCCGAGGCTGCCATGTACTCTGCTTCACATGTAGACCCTGCCACGATGCTTTGCTTGCAACTGCACCAGCTTACTGCCCCACCATTCAAAACATGCACGTATCCTGTTTGTGACTTAGAGTCATCCAGATCTGTGTCGAAGCTAGCGTCGACGTAACCCTTTACGACGAGCTCTTTGTCACCTCCATATACGAGAAACATATCCTTAGTCCTTTTCAGGTACTCCAGGATATTCTTGACCGTTGTCCAGTGTTCCATGCCGGATTACTTTGGTACCTTCCTACCAAACTTACGGCAAGGTTTACATCAGTCTGGTACACAAGATGGCATACATGATAGACCCTATGGCGAGGCATAGGGACAACACTCATCTTTTCTCTATCTTCTGCCGTGGTGGGACATTGAGCCGAGCTCAATTTCACACCTTGCAACACAGCAAGAACCCTTCTTGGACTGATCCATATTGAACTTCTTCAATATCTTATCAAGGTATGTGCTTTGTGAAAGACCTATGAGGCGTCTCGATCTATCCCTATAGATCTTGATGCCTAATATGTAAGCAGCTTATCCAAGGTCCTTCATTGAAAAACACTTATTCAAGTAGGCCTTAATGCTGTCCAAAAGTTCTATATCATTTCCCATCAAAAGTATGTCATCCACATATAATATGAGAAATGCTACAGAGCTCCCACTCACTTTCTTGTAAACGCAGGCTTCTCCATAAGTCTGCATAAACCCAAAAACTTTGATCATTTCATTAAAGCGAATGTTCCAACTCTGAGATGCTTGCACCAGCCCATAGATGGAGCGCTGGAGCTTGCATACCTTGTTAGCATTCTTAGGATCGACAAAACCCTCCGGCTGCATCATATACAGTTCTTCCTTAAGATGGCCGTTAAAGAATGCTGTTTTGACGTCCATTTGCCATATCTCATAATAATAGTATGCGGCAATTGCTAACATGATTCGGACGGACTTCAGCTTCGCTATGGGAGAGAAAGTCTCATCGTAGTCAACCCCTTGAACTTGTCGATAACCCTTAGCGACAAGTCGAGCTTTATAGATGGTAACATTACCATCCGCGTCCGTCTTCTTTTTAAAGATCCATTTGTTTTCTATCGCTCGCCGATCATCGGCCAAGTCTGTCAAAGTCCATACTTTGCTTTCATACATGGATCCTATCTCGGATTGCATGGCTTCAAGCCATTTGTTGGAATCTGGGCCCGCCATTTCTTCTTTATAGTTCGAAGGTTCACCGTTGTCTAACAACATGATTTCCAGGACAGGGTTGCCATACCACTCTGGTGTGGAACGTGTCCTTGTGGACCTATGAAGTTCAGTAGTAACTTGATCCGAAGTACCTTGATCATAATCATTAATTTCCTCTCTAGTCGGTGCAGGAACCACAAGAACATCTTCCTGAGCTACGCTACTTTCAAGAGGTAGTACTTCATCAAGTTCCACTTTCCTCCCACTTACTTCTTTCGAGAGAAACTCTTTCTCCAGAAAGGACCCGTTCTTAACAACAAAGATCTTGCCTTCGGATCTGAGGTAGAAGGTATACCCAATGGTTTCCTTAGGGTATCCTATGAAGACGCATTTTTCCGACTTGGGTTCGAGCTTTTCAGGTTGAAGTTTCTTGACATAAGCATCGCATCCCCAAACTTTTAGAAACGACAGCTTAGGTTTCTTCCCAAACCATAATTCATACGGTGTCGTCTCAACGGATTTAGACGGTGCCCTATTTAAAGTGAATGTAGCTGTCTCTAGAGCGTATCCCCAAAATGATAGCGGTAAATCGGTGAGTGACATCATAGATTGCACCATATCCAATAGAGTGCGATTACGACGTTCGGACACACCGTTACGCTGAGGTGTTCCAGGCGGCGTGAGTTGTGAAACGATTCCACATTTCCTTAAGTGTGTACCAAATTCGTGACTTAAATATTCTCCCCCACGATCTGATAGTAAGAACTTTATCTTTCGGTCACGTTGATTCTCTACCTCATTCTGAAATTCCTTGAACTTTTCAAAGGTCTCAGACTTGTGTTTCATTAAGTAGACATACCCATATCTACTCAAGTCGTTAGTGAGAGTGAGAACATAACGATATCCTCCACGAGCCTCAACGCTCATTGGACCGCACACATCAGTACGTATGATTTCCAATAAGTTGGTTGCTCGCTCCATTGTTCCGGAGAACGGAGTCTTGGTCATTTTGCCCATAAGGCATGGTTCGCACGTGTCAAATGATTCGTAATCAAGCGACTCCAAAAGTCCATCAGCATGGAGCTTCTTCATGCGTTTGACACCAATGTGACCAAGGTGGTAGTGCCACAAGTATGTGGGACTATCGTTATCAACTTTACATCTTTTGGTATTCACACTATGAATATGTGTAACATCACGTTCGAGATTCATTAAGAATAAACCATTGACCAGCGGGGCATGACCATAAAACATATCTCTCATATAAATGGAACAACCATTATTCTCATATTTAAATGAGTAGCCATCTCGCTCAAAGCTGGCACTAAATAACAATTATTGAGGTTCAAAACTAATCCCGTAGGTAAATGTAGAGGTAGCGTGCCGACGGCGATCACATCGACCTTGGAACCATTCCCGACGCTCATCGTCACCTCGTCCTTCGCCAGTCTCCGCTTATTCCGCAGCTCCTGTTTTGAGTTACGAATATGAGCAACCGCACCGGTATCAAATACCCAGGAGCTACTACGAGTACTGGTAAGGTACACATCAATTACATGTATATCACATATACCTTTGGTGTTGCCGGCCTTCTTGTCCGCTAAGTATTTGGGGCAGTTCCGCTTCCAGTGTCCCTTTCCCTTGCAATAGAAGCACTCAGTCTCAGGTTTGGGTCCATTCTTTGGCTTCTTCCCGGCAACTAGCTTACCGGGCGTGACAACTCCCTTGTCGTCCTTCTTGAAGTTCTTCTTACCCTTGCCTTTCTTTAAATAGTGGTTTTTTTGACCATCAACACTTGATGTTCCTCTTTGATTTCCACCTCTGTTGATTTCAGCATTGAAAATACTTCAGGAATAGTTTTCACCTTCCCCTGCATATTGTAGTTCATCACAAAGCTCTTGTAGCTAGGTGGGAGCGACTGAAGGATTCTATCAATGACCGCCTCGTCCGGGAGGTTAATGTCCAGCTGGGACAAGCGGTTGTGCAATCCAGACATTTTGAGCATGTGCTCACTGACAGAACTATTTTCCTCCATCTTACAACTGTAGAACTTGTCGGAGACTTCATATCTCTCGACCCGGGCATGAGCTTGGAAAACCATTTTCAGCTCTTCGAACATCTCATATGCTCCGTGTTGCTCAAAACGCTTTTGGAGCCCCGGTTCTAAGCTGTAAAGCATGCCGCCTTGAACGAGGGAGTAATCATCAAGACGTGACTACCAAGCGTTCATAACGCCTTGGTTCTCTCGATGGGTGCTTCACCTAGCGGTCCTTCTAGGACATATACTTTCTTGGCAGCTATGAGGATGATCCTCGTGTTCGAACCCAGTCCGAATAGTTGCTGCCATCATCTTTCAACTTGGTTTTCTCTAGGAATGCGTTGAAGTTGAGGTTGACATGAGCGTTGGCTATTTGATCTACAAGACATTTTGCAAAGGTTTTTTAGACTAAGTTCATGATAATTAAGTTAATCTAATCAAATTATTTAATGAACTCCCACTCAGATTAGACATCCCTCTAGTCATCTAAGTGATACATGATCCGACTCAACTAGACCGTGTCCGATCATCACGTGAGACGGACAAGTCATCATCGGTGAACATCTCCATGTTGATCGTATCTTCCATACGACTCATGTTCGACCTTTCGGTCTCTTGTGTTCCGAGGCCATGTCTGTACATGCTAGGCTCGTCAAGTTAACCTAAGTGTTTTGCATGTGTAAATCTGTCTTACACCCGTTGTATGTGAACGTTAGAATCTATCACACCCGATCATCACGTGGTGCTTCGAAACAACAAACTTTCGCAATGGCGCACAGTTAGGGGGAACACTTTCTTGAAATTATTATAAGGGATCATCTTATTTACTACTGTCGAACTAAGCAAATAAGAAGCAAAACATGATAAACATCACATGTAATCAAATAGTGACATGATATGGCCGATATCATATTGCTCCTTTGATCTCCATCTTCGGGGCGCCATGATCATCTTCGTCACCGGCATGACACCATGATCTCCATCATCATGATCTCCATCATCGTGTCTTCATGAAGTTGTCACGCCAACGATTACTTCTACTTCTATGGCTAACGTGTTTAGCAATAAAGTAAAGTAATTTACATGGCGTTATTCAATGACACGCAGGTCATACAAAAAATAAAGACAACTCCTATGGCTCCTGCCGGTTGTCATACTCATCGACATGCAAGTCGTGATTCCTATTACAAGAACATGATCAATCTCATACATCACATATATTTCATTCATCACATCCTTTTGGCCATATCACATCACAAGGCATAAGCTGCAAAAACAAGTTAGACGTCCTCTAATTGTTGTTGCATGTTTTTACGTCGCTTCTATAGGTTTCTAGCAAGAACGTTTCTTACCTACGTAAAACCACAACGTGATATGCCAATTTGTATTTACCCTTCATAAGGACCCTTTTCATCGAATCCGATCCGACTAAAGTCGGAGAGACAGACACCCGCTAGCCACCTTATGCAACCTGTCTCACGTAAGTAAGGCGGTTCGGGCCGCTTCTGAAGGAAATATGCCCTAGAGGCAATAATAAATGTTATTATTTATTTCCTTATATCATGATAAATGTTTATTATTCATGCTAGAATTGTATTAACCGGAAACATAATACATGTGTGAATACATAAACCTACAGAGTGTCACTAGTATGCCTCTACTTGACTAGCTCATTAATCAAAGATGGTTATGTTTCCTAACCATGAACAAGGAGTTGTTATTTGATTAATGGGATCACATCATTGGTTGAATGATCTGATTGACATGACCCATTCCATTAGCATAGCACCTGATCGTGTAGTTTGTTGCTAGTGCTTTTCTTCATGACTTATACATGTTCCTATGACTATGAGATTATGCAACTCCGCTTGCCCGAGGAACACTTTGGGTGCTACCAAACGTCACAACGAATCGGGTGATTATAAAGGTACATTACAGGTGTCTCCGAAGGTACATGTTGGGTTGGCATATTTGAGATTAGGATTTGTCATCCGATTGTCGGAGAGGTATCTCCGGCCCTCTCGGTAATGCACATCACATAAGCCTTGCAAGCATTGCAACTAAATGTGTTAGTTGTGAGATGATGTATTACGGAACGAGAAAAGAGACTTGCCAAGAACGAGATTGAACTAGGTATTGGATACCGACGATCGAATCTCGGGCAAGTAACATACCGATGACAAAGGGAACAACGATGTTGTTATGCGGTCGACCGATAAAGATCTTCAGAGAATATGTAGGAGCCAATATGGGCATCCAGGTCCCGCTATTGGTTATTGACCGAGAGGTGTCTCGATCATGTCTACATAGTTCTCGAACCCGTAGGGTCCGCACGCTTAACGCTTCGATGATGGTCATAATGAGTTTATAAGTATTGATGCACCAAGGTTGTTCGAGTCCCGGATGTGATCACGGATATGACGAGGAGTCTCAAATGGTCGAGACATAAAGATTGATATATTGGAAGCCTACATTTGGACATCGGAAAGGTTCCGAGTGAAATCGGAATTTATCGAGTACCGGAGGTTACCGAACCCCTGAACTACATGGGCCCATAGTGGGCCTTGGAGGAAAGGAGAAGGGCCAGCCCTAGGTGGCCGCTGCCCCTTCCCTAGTCCTATTAGGACTAGGAAAGGTGGGCCGCCCCCTCTCTCTCTCCCCTCCGGAATCCTATTCCAACTAGGATTGGGGGAGTCCTACTCCCGGAGGAGTAGGACTCCTTGCGCGCCTCCTCTTGGCCGCCACCTCCCCTTGGCTCCTTTATATCTGGGGCAGGGAGCACCCCAAGACACACAAGTTGATTTCCTTAGCCGTGTCGGTGCCCTTCCACCATATTCCACTTCGGTCATATCGTCATGAGCTTAGGCGAAGCCTCTGCTGGAGAAGTCATATCGTCATGGAGCTTAGGCGAAGCCCTCGCCGGTGGAGCATCATCATCGCCACCACGCCGTCGTCTTGACGGAACTCATCCCGACACTTTGCTGGATCGGAGTCCGGGATCGCCATCGGGCTGAACGTGTGCAGAACTCGGAGGTGCCGTCGCTCGGTGCTTGGATCGGTCGGGTCGTGAAGACGTCGACTACATCAACCGCGTTGTTATAACGCTTCGCTTTCGGTCACGAGGGTACGTGGGCGGACACTCTTCCCTTCGTTGCTATGCTATCACCATGGTCTTGCGTGATCGTAGGAAAATTTTTGAAATTACTACGCTCCCCAACAAAGGCATCCGAGCCTGGTTTTATGCGTTGATGTCATATGCACGAGTAGAACACAAGTGAGTTGTGGGCGATACAAGTCATACTGCCTACCAGCATGTCATACTTTGGTTCAGCGGTATTGTGAGATGAAGCGGCCGGACCGACATTACGCGTGACGCTTACGCGAGACTGGTTTCACCGCCGTGAGCACTCGTTGCTTAAAGGTGATCAAGGGTGTCTGTCTCTCTCACTTTAGTTGAATCGAGTGTATACGCCCGGTCCTTGAGAAGGTTAAACGGAGTCTATTTGACGAAATATCGCTGTGGTTTTGATGCGTAGGTAAGAACGGTTCTTGCTCAGCCCGTAGCAGCCACGTAAAACTTGCAACAACAAAGTAGAGGACGCCTAACTTGTTTTTGCAGGGCATGTTGTGATGTGATATGGTCAAGACGTGATGCTATATCTTATTGTATGAGATGATCATGTTTTGTAACCGAAGTTATCGGCAATGGCAGGAGCCATATGGTTGTCGCTTATTGTATGAAATGCAACGCCATGTAATTGCTTTACTTTATCACTAAGCAGTAGCGATAGTCGTAGAAGCAATAGTTGGCGAAACGACAACGATGCTACGATGGAGATCAAGGTGTCGCGCCGGTGACGATGGTGATCATGACGGTGCTTCGGAGATGGAGATCACAAGCACAAGATGATGATGGCCATATCATATCACTTATATTGATTGCATGTGATGTTAATCCTTTATGCATCTTATTTTGCTTTGATTGACGGTAGCATTATAAGATGATCCCTTACTAAATTATCAAGAAGTGTTCTCCCTGAGTATGCACCGTTGCGAAAGTTCTTCGTCTTTGAGACACCACGTGATGATCGGTGTGATAGGTTCTACGTTCAAATACAACGGTGCAAAACAGTTGCACACGCGGAATACTCAGGTTATACTTGACGAGCTATGCATATAAGATATGACCTCGAACACGGAGACCGAAGGTCGGCGTGAATCATATAGTAGATATGATCAACATATTGATGTTCACCATTGAAACTACTCCATCACACGTGATGATCGGTCATGGTGTAGTTGATATGGATCACGAAATCACTTAGAGAATTGAGGATATTTTTCTAAGTGGGAGTTCTTAAGTAATATGATTAATTGAACTTAAATTTATCATGAACTTAGTACCGATAGTATCTTGCTTGTCTATGATGTGTAGATAGATGGCTCGTCTTTGTTGTTCCGTTGAATTTTAATGCGTTCCTGAGAAAGCAAAGTTGAAAGATGATGGTAGCAATTACACGGACTGGGTCCGTAATTTGAGGATTATCCTTATTGCTGCACGGAAGAATTACGTCCCGGAAGCACCGTTAGGTGCCAGGCCTGGTGCAAGGGCTGCGCCGAAGTTGTGAACGTCGGCAAAGCAAAGCTGATGACTACTCTATAGTTCAATGTGCCATGCTTTACGGCTTAGAACCGGGACTTCAACGTCGTTTTGAACACCATGGAGCATATGAGATGTTCCAGAGTTGAAGTTAATATTCAGCGAATGCCCGGATTGAGAGATATGAAGTCTCCAATAAGTTCTATAGCTGTAAGATGGAGGAGAATGGTTCGCGGTGAGCATATACTCGTAATGTCCGGATATAACAATCACTTGATTCAACTGGGAGTTAATCTTCCGGATGATTGCGTCATTGACAAATTCTCCAATCACGCCACCAAGCTACAAGAGCTTCGTGATGAACTATAATATGCAAGGGATGACCAAAACTATGCCCGAGCTCTTCGCGATGCCGAAAGCATGGAGGTAGAAATCAAAAGGAGCATCAAGTGTTGATGGTTAACAAAACCACTAGTTTCAAGAAAAGGGCAAAGGAAAGAAAAAGGAAACTTCAAAAGAGCGGCAAGCAAGTTGCTGATCAAGAGAAGAAACCCAAGTCTGGTCCTAAGCACAAACCGAGTGCTTCTATTGCAAGCAGGCTGGTCCTTTGAGCGGAACTGCCCCAAGTATTTGGCGGATAAGAAGGATGGCAAGGTTAACAAAGGTATATGTGATATACTTGTTATTGATGTGTACCTTACTAATACTCGCAGAGCACTGGGTATTTGATACTGGTTCTTGCTAATATTTGCAACTCAAAGCAGGGCTACGGATTGCGAAGATTGGCTAAGGACGAGGTGACGATCTTGGCGTGGGAAATGGTTCCAAAGTCGATGTGATCGCGGTCGGCACGCTACCTCTACATCTACCTTCGGATTAGTATTAGACCTAAATAATTGTTATTTAGTACCATCGTTGAGCATGAACATTATATCTGGATCTTGTTTGATGCGAGGCGGTTATTCATTTAAATCGAGAGAATAATGGTTGTTCTATTTATATGAATAATATCTTTTATGGTCATGCACCATTGAAGAATGGTTTGTTTTACTTAATCTTGATAGTAGTGATACACATATTCATAATGTTGAAACCAAAAGATGCAGAGTTGATAATGATGGTGCAACTTATTTGTGGCACTTGCCGCTTAGGTCATATCGAGTAAAGCGCATGAAGAAACTCCATGCCGATGGACTTTTGGAGTCACTTGATTATGAATCACTTGGCACTTATGAACCGTGCCTTATGGGCAAGATGACTAAAACACCGTTCTCGGAACTATGGAGAGAGCAACAGATTTATTGGAAATCATACATACCGATGTATGTGGTCCAATGAATGTTGAGGCTCGTGGCGGATATCGTTATTTTCTCACCTTCACAGATGATTTGAGCAGATATGGGTATATCTACTTAATGAAACACAAGTCTGAAACATTTGAAAAGTTCAAAGAATTTCAGAGTGAAGTGGAAAATCATCGTAACAAGAAAATAAAGTTTCTACGATCTGATCGTGGAGGAGAATATTTGAGTTACGAGTTTGGCCTACATTTGAAACAATGTGGAATAGTTTCGCAACTTACGCCACCGAACACCACAACGTAATGGTGTGTCCGAACGTCAGAATCGTACTTTATTAGATATGGTGCGATCTATGATGTCTCTTACTGATTTACCGCTATCGCTTTTGGGGTTATGCTTTAGAGGCGGCTGCATTCACTTTAAATAGGGCACCATCTAAATCCGCTGAGACGACGCTTTATGAACTGTGGTTTGGCAAGAAACCAAAGTTGTCGTTTTGAAAGTTTGGGGCTGCGATGCTTATGTGAAAAGCTTCAACCTGATAAGCTCGAACCCAAATCGAGAAATGTGTCTTCATAGGATACCCAAAGGAGACAGTTGGGTACACCTTCTATCACAGATCCGAAGGCAAGATTTTGTTGCTAAATTCGGAAACTTTTTGGAGAAAGAGTTTCTCACAAAAGAAGTGAGTGGGAGGAAAGTAGAACTTGATGAGATAATCTGTATCTACTCCCTCATTGAGAAGTAGTACATCACGAGAAAACAGTTTCGTGACACCTACACCAAATAGGGAGGAAGCTAATGATGATGATCATGAAACTTCAGATCAAGTTTCTACAGAACTTCAGAGATCAACCAGAGCAAGGTCCGCACTGAATGGTACGGTAATCCTATTTTGGAAGTCATGTTCTTTGGAACATGATGAACCTCGAACTATGAAGAAGCGATGGTGAGCCCAGATTCCACAAAATGGCTTGAGGCCATGAAATCTGAGATGGGATCCATGTATGAGAACAAAGTGTGGACTTTGGTTGACTTGCCCGATGATCGGCAAGCAATTGAGAATAAATGGATCTTCAAGAAGAAGACCGACGCTGATGGTAATGTTATCGTCTATAAAGCTCGACTTGTTGCAAAAGGTTTTCGACAAGTTCAAGGGATTGACTACGATGAGACCTTCTCACCAGTGGCGATGCTTAAGTCGTCCGAATCATGTTAGCAATTGCCGCATTTTATGATTATGAAATTTGGCAAATGGATGTTAAAACTGCATTCTGAATGGATTTACGGAAGAAGAGTTGTATATGATGCAACCAGAAGGTTTTGTCGATCCAAAGGAGCTAACAAAGTGTGCAAGCTCCAATGATCCATTTATGGACTGGTGCAAGCCTCTCGGAGTTGGAATAAACGTTTTGATAGTGTGATCAAAGCATTTGGTTTTATATGCACTTTTGGAGAAGCTCAGATTTACAAGAAAGTGAGTGGGAGCTCAGTAGCATTTCGATATTATATGTGGATGACATATTATTGATCGGAAATGATATAGAATTTCTGGATAGCATAAAGGGATACTTGAATAAGAGTTTTTCGATGAAAGACCTCGGTGAAGCTGCTTACATATTGGGCATTAAGATCTATAGAGATAGATCAAGACGCTTAATAGGACTTTCACAAAGCACATACCTTGATAAAGTTTTGAAAAGGTTCAAAATGGATCGAGGCAAAGAAAGGGTTCTTGCCGGTATTACAAGGTGTGAAGTTGAGTAAGACTCAATGCCCGACCACCGCAGAAGATAGAGAGAAAATGAAAGATGTTCCCTATGCTTCAGCCATAGGCTCTATCATGTATGCAATGCTGTGTACCAGACCTGATGTGTGCCTTGCTGTAAGTTTAGCAGGCAGGTACCAAAGTAATCCAGGAGTGGATCACTGGACAGCGGTCAAGAACATCCTTAAGTACTTGAGAAGAACTAAGGATATGTTTCTCATTTATGGCGGTGACAAAGAGCTCGTCGTAAATGGTTACGTCGATGCAAGCTTTGACACTGATCCGGACGATTCTAAATCGCAAACCGGATACGTATTCACATTAAACGGTGGAGCTGTCAGTTGGTGCAGTTCCAAACAAAGCGTCGTTATGGATCTACATGTGAAGTTGAGTACATAGCTGCTTCGAAGCAGCTAATGAAGGAGTCTGGATGAAGGAGTTCATATCCGATCTAGGTGTTGTACCTAGTGTATCGGGTCCAATGAAAATCTTTTGTGACAATATTGGTGCAATTGCCTTGGCAAAGGAATCCAGATTTCACAAGAGAACCAAGCACATCAAAAGACGCCTCAACTCCATCCGGATTTGGTCGGTGGGAGACATAGAGATATGCAAGATACATACGGATCTGAATGTTGCAGACCCGTTGACTAAGCCTCTTCCACGAGCAAAACATGATCAGCACCAAGACTCCATGGGTGTTAGAATCATTTCGTGTAATCTAGATTATTGACTCTAGTGCAAGTGGGAGATCAAGGAAATATGCCCTAGAGGCAATAATAAATGTTATTATTTATTTCCTTATATCATGATAAATGTTTATTATTCATGCTAGAATTGTATTAACCGGAAACATAATACATGTGTGAATACATAAACCTCTGAGTGTCACTAGTATGCCTCTACTTGACTAGCTCATTAATCAAAGATGGTTATGTTTCCTAACCATGAACAAGGAGTTGTTATTTGATTAATGGGATCACATCATTGGTTGAATGATCTGATTGACATGACCCATTCCATTAGCATAGCACCTGATCGTAGTTTGTTGCTAGTGCTTTTCTTCATGACTTATACATGTTCCTATGACTATGAGATTATGCAACTCCGCTTGCCCGAGGAACACTTTGGGTGCTACCAAACGTCACAACGTGAATCGGGTGATTATAAAGGTACATTACAGGTGTCTCCGAAGGTACATGTTGGGTTGGCATATTTGAGATTAGGATTTGTCATCCGATTGTCGGAGAGGTATCTCCGGGCCCTCTCGGTAATGCACATCACATAAGCCTTGCAAGCATTGCAACTAAATGTGTTAGTTGTGAGATGATGTATTACGGAACGAGAAAAGAGACTTGCCAAGATGCGAGATTGAACTAGGTATTGGATACCGACGATCGAATCTCGGGCAAGTAACATACCGATGACAAAGGGAACAACGTATGTTGTTATGCGGTCGACCGATAAAGATCTTCGTAGAATATGTAGGAGCCAATATGGGCATCCAGGTCCCGCTATTGGTTATTGACCGAGAGGTGTCTCGATCATGTCTACATAGTTCTCGAACCCGTAGGGTCCGCACGCTTAACGCTTCGATGGCGGTCATAATGAGTTTATAAGTATTGATGCACCAAGGTTGTTCGAGTCCCGGATGTGATCACGGATATGACGAGGAGTCTCAAATGGTCGAGACATAAAGATTGATATATTGAAGCCTACATTTGGACATCGGAAAGGTTCCGAGTGAAATCGAATTTATCGAGTACCGGAGGTTACCGAACCCCAGAACTACATGGGCCCATAGTGGGCCTTGGAGGAAAGGAGAAGGGCCAGCCCTAGGTGGTCGCTGGCCCCCTTCCCTAGTCCTATTAGGACTAGGAAAGGTGGGCCGCCCCCCTCTCTCTCTCTCCCTCCGGAATCCTATTCCAACTAGGATTGGGGGAGTCCTACTCCGGAGGAGTAGGACTCCTTGTCGCCTCCTCCTCTTGGCCGGCCACCTCCCCTTGGCTCCTTTATATACGGGGCAGGGGCACCCCAAGACACACAAGTTGATTTCCTTAGCCGTGTGCGGTGCCCCTTCCACCATATTCCACTTGGTCATATCGTCATGAGCTTAGGCGAAGCCTCTCGCGGGAGAAGTCATATCGTCATGAGCTTAGGCGAAGCCCTGCGTCGGTGGAGCATCATCATCGTCACCACGCCGTCGTCTTGACGGAACTCATCCCGACACTTTGCTGGATCGAGTCCGGGATCGCCATCGGGCTGAACGGTGCGTAACTCGGAGGTGCCGTGACGCTCGGTGCTTGGATCGGTCGGGTCGTGAAGACGTCGACTACATCAACAGCGTTGTTATAACGCTTCGCTTCGGTCTCACGAGGGCGTGGGCGGACACTCTTCCCGCTCGTTGCTATGCTATCACCATGGTCTTGCGTGATCGTAGGAAAATTTTTGAAATTACTACGTTCCCCAACAGCTTCATCCCACGATGCCGCCGAAACAAGATAAGACTAGTAGTGCCAAGAAAATTGACAACATCTACGGCCATAACAAGTTTGTGTTCTACTCGTGCATAGAAACTACACATAGACCTAGCTCATGATGCCACTGTTGGGGAACGTTGCAGAAAATAAAAAATTTCTACGCTTCACCAAGATCAATCTATGGAGTCATCTAGCAACGAGATAGAGGAGTGCATCTACATACCCTTGTAGATCGCGCGCGGAAGCGTTCAAGAGAACGTGGTTGAGGGAGTCGTACTCGTCGTGATCCAAATCACCGAAGATCCTAGTGCCGAACGGACGGCACCTCCGTGTTCAACACACGTACGGTTGGGGAAGACGTCTCCTCCTTCTTGATCCAGCAAGGGAGAGGGAGAGGTTGATGGAGATCCAACAGCACGACGGCGTGGTGGTGGAAGTAGCGGCGATCTCGGCAGGGCTTCACCAAGCACAGCGAGAGGGAGAGGGAGGCGCCAGGGACTTAGGTGCGGCTGACCTCCCTCCCCCCACTATATATAGGGCCCCTGGGGGGGCGCCGGCCCTAGGAGATCCCATCTCCAAGGGGGGGGCGGCCGCCAAGGGGGTGGCTTGCCCCCCAAGCCAAGTGGGGCCCCCCCACCCCTAGGGTTTCCAACCCTAGGCGCAGGGGGAGGCCCAAAGGGGGGCGCACCAGCCCACCAGGGGCTGGTTCCCTTCCCTCCTTCAGCCCATGGGGCCCTCCGAGATAGGTGGCCCCACCTGGTGGACCCCCGGGATCCTTCCGGTGGTCCCGATACAATACCGGTGACCCCCGAAACTTTCCCGACGGCCGAAACTGGACTTCCTATATATAATTCTTCACCTCCGGACCATTCCGAAACTCCTCGTGATGTCCGGGATCTCATCCGGGAATCCGAACAACTTTCGGGTTACCACATACTAGTATCTCTACAACCCTAGCGTCACCTACCCTTAAGTGTGTAGACCCAACGGGTTCGGGAGACACGCAGACATGACCGAGACGACTCTCCGGTCAATAGCCAACAGCGGGATCTGGATACCCATGTTGGCTCCCACATGCTCCTCAATGATCTCATCGGATGAACCACGATGTCGAGGATTCAAGTAATCCCGTATACAATTCCCTTTGTCAATTGGTACATTACTTGCCCGAGATTCGACCGTCGGTATCCCAATACCTCGTTCAATCTCGTTACCGGCAAGTCACTTTACTCGTACCATAATGCATGATCCCGTGACCAACCAATTAGTCACTTTGAGCTCATTATGATGATGCAGTACCGAGTGGGCCCAGAGATACCTCTCCGTCATATGGAGTGACAAATCCCAGTCTCGATCCGTGTCAACCCAACAGACACTTTCGGAG
Organism: Aegilops longissima; assembly: GCA_021605205.1. Taxonomy (NCBI): domain Eukaryota; kingdom Viridiplantae; phylum Streptophyta; class Magnoliopsida; order Poales; family Poaceae; genus Aegilops; species Aegilops longissima. The sequence goes on along the minus strand of CM038680.1, from coordinate 374,168,512 downwards.
ATACCTGTAGTATACCTTTATAGTCACCCAGTTACACTGTGACGTTTGGTACACCCAAAGCACTCCTACGGCATCCGGGAGTTACACGATCTCATGGTCTAAGGAAATGATACTTGACATTGGAAAAGCTCTAGCAAACGAACTACATGATCTTGTGCTATGCTTATGATTGGGTCTTGTCCATCACATCATTTTCCCAATGATGTGATCCCGTTATCAACGACATCCAATGTCCATGGTCAGGAAACCGTGACCATCTATTGATAAACGAGCTAGTCAACTAGAGGCTCACTAGGGACATGTTGTGGTCTATGTATTCACACGTGTATTACGATTTCCGGATAACACAATTATAGCATGAATAAAAGACAATTATCATGAACGAGGAAATATAATAATAACCATTTTATTATTGCCTCTAGGGCATATTTCCAACAGATAGCAGCATGGTGGTTTATCAAAAATGGTTTGAGGACGAGATTGCAAGATGGAAAGTACGCCAGCCGAGATACGTTTTAAGCAAACAACTAAAGAAGATCCACATGCAGCAACGTGGGAAGATGGGCAGTGGAGCAAGGCCGGAGGAAGCTGTACCTGAGGGTCGTCAGGATGTTACTAGGAGGGCGCTGGCGGCCAGGATCTGCCCATACTGCGGCAGCGAGCAAGTGTCGAAGGCCCTACCACGCCGGAGCTTGGTCAGAGAGAACGGCTGGTATCGCAGATCGGGACGTGCTGCCTCAACGCCATCGAACAGAGAAACGATGCACATCTGATGTCTACTACGCAACCTTCTTCTTGTAGACGTTGTTGGGCCTACAAGTGCAAAGGTTTGTAGGACAATAGCAAATTTCCCTCAAGTGGATGACCTAAGGTTTATCAATCCGTGGGAGGCGTAGGATGAAGATGGTCTCTCTCAAGCAACCCTGCAACCAAATAACAAAGAGTCTCTTGTGTCCCCAACACACCCAATACAATGGTAAATTGTATAGGTGCACTAGTTCGGCGAAGATATGGTGATACAAGTGCAATATGGATGGTAGATATAGGTTTTGTAATCTGAAAATATAAAAACAGCAAGGTAACAAGTGATAAACGTGAGCGTAAACGGTATTGCAACGATAGGAAATAAGGCCTAGGGTTCATACTTTCACTAGCGCAAGTTCTCTCAACAATAATAACATAATTGGATCATATAACTATCCCTCAACATGCAACAAAGAGTCACTCCAAAGTCACTAACAGCGGAGAACAAACAAAGAGATTATGGTAGGGTACGAAACCACCTCAAAGTTATTCTTTCCAATCAATCCGTTGGGCTATTCCTATAAGTGCCACAAACAACCCTAGAGTTCGTACTAGAATAACACGTTAAGACACAAATCAACCAAAACCCTAATGTCACCCAGATACTCCAATGTCACCACAAGTATCCGTGGGTATGATTATACGATATGTATCACACAATCTCAATTCATCTATTCAAACCAACACATAGAACCTCAAAGAGTGCCCCAAAGTTTCTACCGGAGAATCACGACGAAAACGTGTGCCAACCCCTATGCATAGGTTCATGGGAGGAACCCGCAAGTTGGTCACCAAAACATACATCAAGTGGCACACGATATCCCATTGTCACCATAGATAAACACGGCAATACATACATCAAGTGTTCTCATAAAAGACTCAATCCGATAAGATAACTTCAAAGGGGAAACTCAATTCATCACAAGAGAGTAGAGGGGGAGAAGAAACATAAGATCCAATTATAATAGCAAAGCTCGCGATACATCAAGATCGTGCCAAATCAAGAACACAAGAGAGAGAGAGAGAGATCAAACACATAGCTACTGGTACATACCCTCAGCCCCGAGGGTGAACTACCCCCTCCTCGTCATGGAGAGCGCCGGGATGATGGAGATGGCCACAGGTGAGGGTTCCCCCCTCCGGCAGGGTGCCGGAATAGGGTCCCGATTGGGTTTTGGTGGCTATAGAGGCTTGCGGTGGCGGAACTCCCGATCTATCTTCTGTTCTGGAAGTTTTATGATATGTAGGTATATATGGGTGCAGGGGGTATGTCGGTGGAGCTACGGGGGCCCCACGAGGCAGGGGGCGCGCCCGGGGGGGGGGGTGCCCCCCACCCTCGTGAGCACCTCCCGTATCTTCTGACGTGGGGTCCAAGTCCATCAGGTGGGTTTCCTTCCAAAAATAACTTCTCCAGTTGATTTCGTTCCATTTTGACTCCGTCTGATATTTCTTTTCCTCGAAACACTGAAATAGGCATAAAACAACAAATCTGGGCTGGGCCTCCGGTTAATAGGTTAGTCCCAAAAATAATATAAAAGTGGATAATAAAGCCCAATATTGCCTAAAACAATAGATAAAGTAGCATGGAGCAATCAAAAATTATAGATACGTTGGAGATGTATCAACATCCTCCCTTTTCACCGGCGGACGGGATGCGGCTGGATCACTGACCAACGATGAGAGAGAGAGAGACCACCGCTGCCTTGTGTGAGATGGTGTGACAAGAGACAAACCCCGGCAGGCAGGCTCCATTGTATATAGTGGAGCGAATTTTTCCATTTTCCCCACGGCAATCATTTTATATTCTGTACTACGCGCCATTGAGGAGGAATATATAACTTTATTTAAACAAACGCGTCAGGTCGAACTTTGTTCAGTCTAGGCGTGGTACCCGACCCTCCTTTGAGTAAACAACCGCTACACGCGTAAAATTATCACGTGGGCTGCCTTTTTCATACAGAAACGAACTCCACCGTGTACCCGCGCGGGTGTGGCTGGGAACGAGACGTGAGTACATGCGTCCCGCGTGCATCTTTTCTTTAGGTGCAGGTACGTACGTGGGTGGGTGTGAGAGAGATGGTTTGTATGAAACTGAGGCAATGTGTTGATGATATCTCAAACAAAAAAAACGTAATATATGCAATGTGTGTGAAACAGAGTCATGGATATATCATATATAGAGGGAGTGATCCACGAGAAGAGAGTGGAGGGATCATCGGCGTGAGATATCGATAGAATCAAAAACAGGGATGAAGTGTGTGGCTGTGCGATCAATAAAGAGTGCCATCGAATTTGTGTTTGCCCACGTCAAAGATACAGAGCGGCTGGCCTACTGGAATTTGAGAGGGCAGAGGTGCAGTTTTTCTCTGTTGCATGGATACCTACCTACAACGTTCGATTATCGGTGTGGGGGGGGAGGGGCAGAGACCTAACTATAGAGGTAGATCGACTAGTATATGTGTGGAGAAGGAGAGAGACCTAGCTATGTATAGAGGGATATCGATTGGCATCCATGGATATGTGTAGAAGAGGAATAAGGTTGGGAGAAAGACAAAGGTAGAGTGTCGGAGGGTTGGTGGTGGAGTGGCGTCTCACAAATGGTGGGAGAGGCCTGCTAGACAAACGGAGGGTACAAGTGCAATATCAATAAGAGAGGGCGGGGATGTCTGTCTGTCTATGCACGTGCGTGTGAGAGACGGGTCGGGAGGTATGCAAGGATTGTGAGGGGAGACGATATGGTTGTGGTAAGCATACGTAACTACATAGGAAGATCAACTGTCGTGTGTCCGAGAAAGGGAGAGACAGAACTAGTGAGGTAAGTCTATCGGTGCGTGGGGGAAAGAATTACAGTCGACCTAGCTATATGTAGGGAGATCAGTACGTATACATGCATGCATGTGTTAGAAGCAAATAAGGTCTGGAGAGACAGACAAGGGGAAAGGGGTGCGGCTAGGAGGTGGTGCGAGAGGCCTGCTATGTCGAGGGGAGAGGAGTGTGCGACTATGAGATCGATGAAAAGAGGGGCGGGAGTGTGCACCTGCATGGAACCGTATTGGACATAGAGGGCATGGACGATGAGAAGAGAAGAGGGAAAGTATGTGTTTGTGGTAGGCACACTTGGCTAGAGAGGTATATCGACCGGTGTGTGCCGGAAATAAGGAGTCGGGGGGCCTACTCACACCGCGGGTGAACGACCTAAAGAGAAATAGCGAACGTGCACGATGGAGTGGACGCTGAGGGAGGGTGAGTGGGGGGCGGGCGTGTGCATGCACGATAGAAAATTAGCGCTAGCTAGCTACAAAGAGAAGAGGATCGTGAAGGTGTTAAAGACGAACATAGATCATAATTCATTATAAAAAAGTGGATACATATAGTTGAAGAAGATATCATAATGTAGAACATTGATTATAATTTGGGCTAATGTGTGGATTTTGCAGCTCAGGGCTAAATACTTGTCATAATGTAGGGGGCGGGGCACTATACTTTGTGTGATAAACACGGTGTACGTATGGAACATGGTTTAGATTATGAATATATAGTTAGTACATAAAATGTACTATTATTTGGAATCAACATAAAGTGTATTCAAATAATTGAATTCGAGTTCATAAAGTACACATAGTTCATATCTATCTCTATAGTAATCATGTAGTGTGTTGTTAAGGTAATACACGAATGATGGTTGAAGTTGGCAACAATCATGATTGTAGATTCTTATTGAAATAGAGAAATGAATTCAAATTCAGTTCGAATTGCAGCGGTAGTATAGACATTTGGAATGCACTAAAATGTTGGCATGAGTAGGTTACATGCATTATACAGCCAGCGAAAAAATTTAATTGGACATAACATGGATCCGTACACCCTCCTTCCATCTATAGAGGGCCTAATGCGTTTTTTAAGACCGCCTTTAACTATTGACAAGTTTAATAGTACATGACATGCACAATGTGAAAATTATATCATTGAAAGCTCCTCTCACACACGAATTTAACGGTGTGCTTTGTGTAAGTTGCATGTCATGTATTATTGCTCTAATATTTGGTTGGTCAAATTTAGCCTCGAAAAACACATTAGGCCCTATATATATGGAAGGAGGGAGTAGCTTTGAATAGCATTTGTATAGTAAAACGGGACAAGACTCTCTCTCTCTCTATGTGGTGTGAATAGTTTTTATTTTTTTGTTTTTTTTTCGTTGACGGAAGTGCGAATTGATTTTGTAAGTACAAGTACAATATTACACGTTAGGCTTGTCCCTAAAATTCAACCCGCGCCTTGTTATATCCCAAAATTCTGATATCGTGCTCCCAAAACTGGCGCCCTCAGAACCCGCGCCTTGCTATCCCGAAATTACAACGCGCGCGAAAACTCCCTCCCGCTGCCAAATCCCGACACGTGAAATCCCCCTTCTAACCCTGAGCCGAAAGGGCCGCTAGTTCAAATCGGTGGGGGTACTTTTGTAACACACCCTACATTTTGGACAAGCGCGTACCTAAGTCATGGGCCCCCCCTCCCATCGCCTCATTTTCGCCATTCAAAATCTGGACGTCATAACCTCTCCCCTCCAGCCGCAAAACCCCACCCTCCTCCGTCCGGCACCTCATCGCTGCCCAGCCGGAGCCTTTTCCCCGACGACGTCGTCCATCGCAACAACTCGACGTCCCTCATCCGCCTCCCCGGGTGAGGATCCGTCATCCATCCCGTCGTTCTGCCGGTTCAGCCGCCCCGTCCTCCACCTCCAAGGAGCTGCACCGACGATCACCTCGTCTATCGCGGCTGCTCCATACCCACAGCGCTGTCGGCGTTCTGGGAACGGGGGTCCCCAGACTTGCTTGCCTGCGGCCCACGGCGTGGCTAAGCTAGCGGGCCGTACAACCCATCTTCATCAACAAGGCAATCAAGACCTTCGCGAGGGGCCAAGCCTCACGAGGTGGATGACGCAAGACCTCCTCAGGAGCAGCCTCTCCAGGATACCCCGCGAGGATCGGAGATATCAAGGCGGGGCAAACCTCACGAGGCTCTCGTGACGTGAGCCATGACGATCGACACCAGGCGGGCGCCAGGGCGCGCAGCGTCCTTGTTTCCTCTTTGGTGCTAAGGCGGCAAGCGCAGGCGCGGAGTACCGAGGCATCAGGCAAAGGTTTCCATATCGGTGCAACGAGACCAAGACCAGATGGACGGCAAGACAGAGGTCACCGTGGAGCCCGAGACGGCATCACCACCAGAGCCTTTTGCAGGCGAAGACCGCTTTTGTCAGGATAGCTTGTACTAGCTGTCCCCTTTCAAATTGGCCCGCCCTTGTTGGCTCCCTTCCCGCTCAATATTTGGGGAGAGGACCAGAGCCTAAATAAGTAGAGCTAGCCACCACAGTAGAGAGGGAGATCAAGTCGCGCTCTGACCACACAAGTTCGCCAAGCACAAGAACACCTCAACCTCAGGAGGCTGTTCTTCCCCTTGTACTGCTCATCATCAGCCCAAGAGGCAATCCACCACCACACACTGGAGTAGGGTATTACACCACAACGGTGGCCCGAACCAGTATAAATCTCGTGTCTCCCTGTGTTGTGAGTTTGTCGAGTTCGTCCGCGAGATCTTAGCGAGCTAGGGCGTGGATCGGTAGGAGGGAAAGAACTTCGCGCGCACCCCAGAGTTCGAACCTTAAGGGTATTGCCGGAACCCGAGATCCGACATTTGGCGCGCCAGGTAGGGGTGCGCCGTAGCTTCTCTCCACCGGCCTACGTCCCGCGCGGCCACACTTTGCCCCCATGGCGGGTGCCCCGCCATCCGCTCCTGCGGCCGGTGTCAACGACGGGGCCAGGGGGCTCCGAGCCCTGGCCCCCGCCCTGCGACGGGTGCGATGGCCACTCAAGTTCAGGACGGAGATGCCGCCGCGCTACGACGGCGCGGTGGACCCAACGCCATTCCTACTGGCGTACGAGGAGGCCGTCCTCGAAGCCGGGGGCAACGACAAGGTCATGGCCAACTGGTTCCCCATGGCCCTCGCCGGCGAGCCACACGCCTGGCTGCTCAACCTCCCTGGATCCACGGTGGCGTCCTGGGGGGAACTCCGCGACCTCTTCACTGCTCGCTACGCGGTGCCGGCGCACCATGCAGTCGCAGCCCTGCTGGGCGGCTCTCAAGCACCGCCTTCAGATCGCCACATCAAGCCATTCCTCCGTCAGATTGAGGCTGCTTCCAAGCGCCCGGGGGCTCCGCCAGGTTGGGCTGCGCCAGAGGCCGACCTCACCTTCAGCTCAGAAGACCACCCCGACTCCACCGCCGGCTCGGGCATGCTCCCAATGCTCTGCACGCCCACCATCTACAACGTGGCTGTTACCAAGACCCTCTTCGACGGCAGTGCCGGCCTCAACTTGCTCTCCGTGGAGGCCTTCAGCCTCCTTCATGTGCCGCTCGAGCGGCTTAGTCTCAGCAAGCCCTTCTTGGGAGTTGGTGGCGGCGCTGCCCACTCTCTGGGACAGATCTGTCTCCCAGTCACCTTCGGCACACGTGACAACTACCGCACCGAGCTGGTCGACTTCGACGTCGCCCGCGTCGGCCTCCCGTACAACGCCATCCTCGGGTACCTGGCCCTCGCCCAGTTCATGGCGGCGACTCACCCGGCCTACAACCTCATGAAGATGCCTGGGAGCAAGGGCGTCCTCACCATGAAGTGGGACACCAAGGAGGCTGTAACGGCACTCAAGCTTGCCTTCAAGACCACAGTGGCGGCGCAGCCCGCCGGCGCCGGTACCCCCGAAGCCAAGGAGGCCGCGCCTACGAAGAAGAAGCAGTTGTTCACCCAAGACAAGGCGGAAATCAAGCAGGTGCCAGTCAATGAGGACGGACCCTCAGGAGACACCTTCACCATAGGTGCCGGCCTCGGTTCCGTCCAAGAAGAGGCGCTGGTGAGGTTCTTGCGCGTAAACAAGGATATATTTGCATGGGAGCCCAATCAGTTGGTGGGGGTTCCGAGAGAGGTGATTCAGCATCACTTAAGGGTGTGCCCCAACATACGCCCTGTCAAGCAACGAGTGAGGCGGCAATCCACGGAGAAGCATGCCTTCATCATCCAGGAGACTTGCAAGCTGGAGGCGGCGGGTGCCATTCAAGAGGTTCGGTATCCCACATGGCTAGCAAACCCATTCGTAGTGCCGAAGAAAGGCGGGAAGGAACGAATGTGTGTCGACTTCACCAACCTTAACAAAGCCTACCCCCAAGATCCGTTCCCGCTCCCGCGCATCGACCAGATCGTCGACTCCACCGTCGAGTGCGACTTGCTGTGTTTCCTGGATGCGTTCTCAGGATATCACCAGATCAAGATGGCGGTGGAAGATGTGGAGAAGACAACCTTCCTGACCCCGTGCGGGGTGTACCGCTACACCTGCATGCCCTTCGGGCTGCGCAACGCAGGCGCGACCTCTCAGCGACTGATGCACATCACCTTGGGGTGGCAGCTCGGGAGAAATATCGAGGCTTACATCGACGACATAGTGGTGAAGTCTCGGGAGGCGAGAACCCTGATTCAAGACTTGGAGGAGACATTCGAGAGCCTATGCTAGGTGAACCTGCGGCTCAACCCGGAGAAGTTTGTGTTCGGTGTCCCTTCCGGCAAGCTGCTGGGATTCCTCGTGTCCCATAGAGGGATCGAGTCAAACCCGGAGAAGATCAAGACCATCGAAGACATGAGCCCGCCACAGACCCTCAAGGAAATGCAGAAGCTGGCGGGGCAGGTGACTGCGTTGGGGCGTTTAATCTCCAAGCTGGGGGAACGCGCCTTACCCTTCTTCAAGCTCATGAAGAAGAAGGGCCCGTTCGAGTGGACCCCGGAGGCCGACCGAGCCTTGCAAGACCTCAAGAAGTACCTGACCAGCCCTCCGGTGATGGTGGCACCACGACCTCTCGAGCCCCTAGTGCTCTACCTTGCCGCCACCCCGTACTCCGCCAGTGCAGCGCTGGTGGCAGTTCGGGAGGAGCACCAAGCCAAGGGCGCATTGCGCCAAGCTATAGCTGCAGTAATGCAGGGTCAAGAAGGCGCCACAAAAGCCTTGGCAGCAGAAGACCAAGCTCGGCAAGACGATGTTGCCGAAATTCCCGAAAACAGTCAGGCCTCAGGAGCCCGTCCACCTTAGGAGACGCCCCAATCTCCGCAAGACCCGAGCCTCAACAGCGCGCCAGACCTCGTCGAGCACCCGGTGTACTTTGTCAGCACCGTGTTGCGGGACGCGAGGGCACAATACCCCATGCCTCAGAAGCTCCTGCTCGCGCTCTCAGTGGCCTCACGCAACCTGCGACACTACTTCCAGGGCCACCCTATCAAGGTCGTCTCGGCCTACCCATTGGAGAGGGTGCTCAGGAGCCCTAACTCAGCTGGAAGGGTCGCTGAGTGGAACATCGAGTTGCAAGCATTCCAGTTGGAGTTCAGCACTACCAGGGTCATCAAGGGGGCCGCGCTCGCTGATTTTGTGGCGGAATGGACGGATGCCCCAACACTCGAAGAAGGCGAAGACCAATCCACCTCGCCAGGAAGTGAGGCACCGGACGGTTGGGTCATGTACTTTGATGGCGCCTTCGCGCACCACGGCGCAGGGGCTGGAGCAGTACTAATCTCGCCCACTCAGGATAAGTTCTACTACGCCGTGCAACTCTGCTTCCAGCACGGCGAGAAGGTCTCCAACAACATCGCAGAATACGAAGGCCTCATAGCTGGCCTGAAGGTTGCGACAGCTCTGGGGATGAAGCGCCTTACCGTTAGAGGCGACTCGTAGCTTCTCGTCAACTTCTCCAACAAAGTATACGAGCCGAAGGACAAGCATATGGAGGCATACCTCGCGGAGGTGCGCAAGATGGAGAAGCAGTTCTTGGGCCTAGAGCTACAGCACGTGCCCCAGGGCACCAACAAGGAAGCCGACGACATTGCCAGGAGAGCATCCAAGCGACAGCCGCAAGAGCCCGTCGTCTTTGAGGAACGGGTCTTCAAGCCATCAGCGACACTGCCACTTTCAAGCACGACTCAGCCTCGGGAGGAGCTCCCACAGCCACCTGCCACGGGAGCCCCAGCCTGTGGCCCTACCTCAGGAGCTCGCCTGCTCTTGGTGCTCGAGCCCCAGGAGGAATGCTGGACCAAGGAATTCAAGGAGTACCTGATGCAAGGGACGCTGCCGGAGAAGGAAGAGGACGCAGAGCGCGTGGCCCGGCAGGCCACGACATACTGTATCCAGGACGGTGAGTTGTACAGGAAGCGACCTAACGATGTTACGCTGCGCTGCATCTCCAGTGACCAAGGAAAGGAGTTGCTAGTTGACATACACGGTGGGGACTGCGGACACCGCTCGTTGTCATGAACTCTCGTCGGCAAGGTGTTCCGCAGTGGATTCTACTGGCCCACGACGCTCAACAATGCGGCCGAGTTGGTGAAGTCCTGCGAGGCTTGCCAGTTCCACGCCAAGCAAATTCATCAGCCGGCTCAGGGCCTCCAGACCATCCCGCTCACGTGGTCGTTCATGGTCTGGGGGCTGGACATCTTGGGCCCATTCCCTCGAGCGCCAGGGGGCTACCGCTACCTCTACGTCGCCATCGACAAGTTCACCAAGTGGACAGAAGTGGAAGCCGTCCGTACCATCCCAGCCGGCTCTGCTGTCAAGTTCATCAAGGGCCTCATGAGCCGCTTCGGGATCCCCAACCGCATCATCACAGATAACGGCTCGCAGTTTACTAGTAACCTCTTCAAAACCTACTGTGCTAACCTTGGAACGCAGATTTGATACACTTCGGTGGCGCACCCCAGGAGCAATGGTCAGGCCGAACGCGCCAACGTGGAGGTCCTGAGGGGCCTCAAGACCAGGACCTTCAAGAAGAAGCTCGAGGCCTGTGGCAGGGGCTGGCACGATGAGCTTCAGTCCGTGCTGTGGTCCATCCGCACCACCGCCACCAAGCCGACGGGCGAGACCCCATTCTTCCTTGTTTACGGAGTTGAAGCGGTCCTCCCTCACGAGGTCAAGCATCGCTCTGCACGGGTCTTGGCGTTCGATGAAGCGCAGCAAGACCCCACACGGGGGATGGACCTCGTGCTAGGGGAGGAACGACGTCGCGAAGCCGCACTGAGGGCGGCAAGGTACCAGCAAGCGCTGCGGTGATACCACTGCCGCATCATCCGTTCCAGGACACTCGAGGTAGGCGACCTCGTCCTAAGGCGGGTCCTCTCCAGGGAAGGGCTGCACAAGCTTTCACCCATGTGGGAGGGCCCGTTCAGGGTCGTCCATGTCTCCAGGCCTGGCGCCGCGCACCTGGAGACGTAGGACGAGATACCCATCCAGAACGCCTGGAACATCCAGCACCTCCGGAAGTTCTACCCATGAAGCAAGGCCCAGAGCCTGTGAAGAAAGGCCCAGAGCCTGTGAAGAAGGCCCCGTGCCTGTGAAGAATCGCCGCCCGTGACACTCTCACGTAATAATGAGTGGGGCTGTACACGCCCCGGAGTCTCAGGAGCGCCGGGCGTCAAGCCTTGGGGCTCCCTCCCACGCCTAGTGGCAACACTTTGCTCCGCGCTGGTGAGAAGACTTGAAGACTAGGTTAGGTGCCGGACGCGGCTTTTCATTTGCTTTCCATAGTTGGCTCACTTTTTCTTAACCGAAGTTTGCTTTTAGTGTTCCTTGCTGATTCGATTCCCTCACCTCTTACCGAGTTTTCTGGCTCTGATTCGCTCGTGTTCTCTCTCTCGCATACCTCGCGAGGGGGCTAGGCAGGTGCCCTCGCGAGCATTTTTCTCCTCTCTGCCTTCTCGCGAGCCACCCTCGTTCGAGCCCAAAAACGGGCGCATCTCTCCTAGTCCGTGCCCCACGGGTACCGCGATATAAAGCGCCAGGGCAAGGCTTGGGTGGACGGAAAATCTTCTAGCGCACCTCCTAAAGAATTTTTGCAGTTCCTGAGCAAGCACAGACCACCAGGTCAGGATGGACGCGAGGAAACAAACACCTCGTAAGGAAGAGGGTGTCCCGGATGCACTAGGTTAAGTTATCTTTGTGCAAAATAGCAACACGGCACGGGAACAACACGCATAGTGCAATAACCAAGGAACCACCATTCGATACACGCCCCTCTGGGCCCATACTGGTTTCATTTTTTGATGCAGAAAAAAAGAACAAAACAAAAGCAGCGTTGCAGCGATCCACGGAGGCAGGCCCCTAGTGACATCTCGATCCTAGCCAGACCCCTCCTCGCACTTCACGGAGGCGCGGCGACAAGATAACCCGCTGCCACCTTCAAAGCGGGCGCGGCGGCTGGTCATAGCCACCGCTGCTAGAGCTGTCGCTGGAGGAAGAGCCGCCATAGCTGGACGAGACACGGTCGTCGCCGAGGGCGGGCTCGCCCTCATCCTCGTCGCAACCGTCGCCAAGGCCGAGCACCTCCTTGCTGTCGTTCGTCTCGGGGCAGCACTTGGCGCGGCGACCATCTTCCCCAAACACCCTCACATAGAGGGTCGCTCCACCATCATACTTGAAGTGGAAGGTGCACCGCCTGCCCAGGCCGGGCGCATGGGCGAACGTCTGCCAGCCGCGGGCCAGGACTATGTTGCCCGCGGCGGAAGTCTCGGCCGCGACCCAAGAGGCCTTGCTGCAGCAACCATGCATTCGCCTGCAACCAGAGCCCGCCTGGACCAGAGGCCGGCAGTTCATCGACGAAGAAGCGCGGGAGCTGGAGCCAGTTGCCGGCCAGGTTCTCCAACCAGACGACGAACTCTGGCAACACTTCTGCCGAATGGAAGCGCAGACGGGGAGGCCGTCCCACCATGGCACGCCTCCCTTCGTCAACCTAACCGCCATGACTGGGACGACCCCCTCCGCGTGCCATGGCGGGGGTCGCCACATGCTTGCGCGGACGGCCGCGTCCGCGCTTGGGCGCCGGGGAACCGGGTCCCTCGCGAGGGGCTTTCCCCTTCTCGGCGATGGAGAACTCGTGGCGCCATTGCTGGCGCTGCTAGCAATGGAGCGAGGAGGAAGAAGCAAGCGAGCAAGGAAGAGATGGGCGACGGGGGATCCGCCCCCTCCCCATTTATTGCGGAAGAAGGCCAACCGGCGCCTCCCACGATCGCATGTAATGATGGTTTTCCTTGCATGTTGCAGGGACTTGTCAAATCGAGCAGTTGCCGAGGCAGCGTGGGGAAGTGGAGACGCCCACGTCCAATCAACCGCCACGCGTCAAACGAGGCCGCAGGCTTTTGGGGCCCGTGGTGCTCCATACTTGACCTTTGGCTTCGCCTCGAAGCCAAGCCCGAGCGCACCTTGGGCCCGGGGGCTACTGTCGGTGTTCTGGAATGGGGGTCCCCAGACTGTCGGTGTGCATAGGAAGGTAAAACAAGCATAACTTCAAGATTTTAAGCACATAGAGAGGAAACTTGATTTTATTGCAATTCCTACAAGCATACATTCCTCCCTCATAATAACTTCCAGTAGCATCATGAATGAATTCAACAATGTAACCAGCACCTAAAGCATTCTTTTCATGATCTACAAGCATAGAATTTTTACTACTCTCCACATAAGCAAAATTCTTCTCATTCGGAATAGTGGGAGTATCATAAGAGACTTGAATACTATAATTTTTTTTCCACATTAAAAGAGTAATGTTCAGAAAAAAGGGTAATCATAATCATGAAAAGTTTTATAAATATAGTCATCACTACTTTTTATAGCATAAGTTTCATCACAATAATCATCATAAGTAGGAACTTTGTTCTCATCATAATCAATTGAAACCTCTTCCGAAATAGTGGATACATCACTAAATATAGTCATGACCTCTCCAAATCCACTTTCATTAATATTATAAGATTCAACATCCTCCAAAATAGTGGGATCATTACTTCCTAAAGTTGACACTCTTCCAAACCCACTTTCATCAATATAATCATCATAGGTAGAAGGCATGCTATCATCATAACAACTTTGCATATCAAAACTTGGGAGGCTAAAAATATCATCATTATTAAACATAGCATCCCCAAGCTTGGGACAAACATTAATTTCAGAAAATATATTCTCAAATATGTCATTCTCATCAAACATAGCTTCCCCAAGCTTGGGCCTTTTCATATCATAAGCATAATCACTCTCATCATTAATAGTATGGATAGCACCAATAGTATAGCAATTATCATATTCTTCCAAGCAAGTGCAAAAAAGTTTTTCAAGATCATAAGAAGTATCATTATCTTCCCAATCATAATCATCACGACAAGCAATAGGCATAACGAGATCATCATCAAGTGCATCATCTTCCATAATTATTTTTGATTCATTTTCATGGGGCACAACAATAATAGGAGCAACATTATTTGGGAGAGATATCTTTTTACCTTCCTTCCTTTTTCTTTTCTTCTTCTTCACGTCATGTGTGGGTTCAATCCTCTTTTTTGAGCTCCTTATTAATGAGATTGGTTGAAAAGAAGGCTCCTCCTCGTTACCTGATTCATCATAAGAAATAATAGGAGAATATTGGGAAGTCTCTTCCCTTTCGTTAGTATTCTCTTCATCTTATATTTGTTTTCTTTTCTTTATGTAATTGGCAATATAAGGATTTTCAATGCAATTCACCGCACAATACATATAAATTTCCTCTAGATCAAAATTCAGAAGTTTATCACGGGAAAATACTGGAAGATGCTTAGTTATACGTTTCATGTCTTCGTAACCCATGAGCAAACTAAGTTCATTATAATGTGCAAGGGAAATCAAGTCATCACAATTTTTGGACACGATTAGATCATGAAACAATTTGCATCGGATAGTTAAATGACCCCGTTCATTGCAAAGTTCACAAGTATGGCCAAGAAAATTTAAATTTTTAGCGCAAACATCTAGCCTTTCTTGCAACAATTTAGTTTCTAAATGCTTATGCCTCTTGCAATATCTATCTTCCCTATTTGGTGTGTACTTGCAAACCCAATACACTCCACAAAAATCGACAGGCTTATAAGAGATATTTTCATCATGACTAGTGCAATCATCATTAGTACTATGGATATTCAAGGAGTTCATACTAACAACATTGCAATCATGCTCATCATTCAAAGATTTAGTGCCAATTTTTTTAATGCATTCTTCTTCTAACACTTCAGCACAATTTTCCTTTCCATCATACTCACGAAAGATATTAAAAATATGAAGCGTATGAGGTAAACTCAATTCCATTTTTTTAGTTTTATTTTATAAACTAAACTAGTGATAAAACAAGAAACAAAAAGATTCGATTGCAAGATCTAAAGATATACCTTCAAGCACTCACCTCCCCAAAGAATGGCGCCAAAGAAGAGCTTAGTTGACGTGGTGTGAGTGCCGCCATTTAGCCTCCTGGCGGCAGCGCTTAAAAGAGCTTGATGTCTACTACGCAACCTTCTTCTTGTAGACGTTGTTGGGCCTCCAAGTGTAGAGGTTTGTAGGACAGTAGCAAATTTCCTCAAGTGGATGACCTAAGGTTTATCAATCCGTGGGAGGCGAGGGATGAAGATGGTCTCTCTCAAACAACCCTGCAACC
The DNA here is from genome assembly GCA_021605205.1 of Aegilops longissima. Taxonomy (NCBI): domain Eukaryota; kingdom Viridiplantae; phylum Streptophyta; class Magnoliopsida; order Poales; family Poaceae; genus Aegilops; species Aegilops longissima. Next base: position 374,153,179 of record CM038680.1, on the reverse strand, counting down.
AAATAACAAAGAGTCTCTTGTGTCCCCAACACACCCAATACAATGGTAAATTGTATAGGTGCACTAGTTCAGCGAAGAGATGGTGATACAAGTGCAATATGGATGGTAGATATAGGTTTTTGTAATCTGAAAATATAAAAACAGCAAGGTAACTAATGATAAAAGTGAGCATAAACGGTATTGCAATGATAGGAAACAAGGCCTAGGGTTCATACTTTCACTAGTGCAAGTTCTCTCAACAATAATAACATAATTGGATCATATAACTATCCCTCAACATGCAACAAAGAGTCACTCCAAAGTCACTAATAGCGGAGAACAAATGAAGAGATTATGGTAGGGTACGAAACCACCTCAAAGTTATTCTTTCGGATCGATCTATTCAAGAGTTCGTACTAAAATAACACCTTAAGACACACATCAACCAAAACCCTAATGTCACCTAGATACTCCAATGTCACCTCAAGTATCCGTGGGTATGATTATATGATATGCATCACACAATCTCAGATTCATCTATTCAACCAACACATATAACCTCAAAGAGTGCCCTAAAGTTTGTACCGGAGATTCAAGACGAAAACGTGTGCCAACCCCTATGCATAGGTTCATGGGCGGAACCCGCAAGTTGATCACCAAAACATACATCAAGTGAATCAATAGAATAACCCATTGTCACCACGTTTATCCCATGCAAGACATATATCAAGTGTTCTCAAATCATTAAAGACTCATTCCGATAAGATAACTTATAAGGGAAAACTCAATCCATTACAAGAGAGTAGAGGGGGAGAAACATCATAAGATCCAACTATAATAGCAAAGCTCGCGATACATCAAGATCGTGAGAAATCAAGAACACGAGAGAGAGAGAGAGAGATCAAACACATAGCTACTGGTACATACCCTCAGCCCCGAGGGTGAACTACTCCTCCTCGCCATGGAGAGCGCCGGATGATGAAGATGGCCACGGTGAGGATCCCCCCGCAGGTGCCTAATAGGGTCCCGATAGGTTTTTGGTGGCTACAGAGGCTTGCGGCGGCGGAACTCCCGATCTATTCTGTTCTCCGAAGGTTTTAGATTAAACGTCCAAGATGGATAATATAATAGCATGAATACTTCATAAATTATAGATACGTTGGAGACGTATCACTCTTCCCCTCGCTCGTGCTACTGCTCTGCTTCGATTTAGCTACACTTCAGTCGACTGAATCGACTTTTGGGTCAGTCGATTTTCAGGGGGTGGTGGGTCTCGCCAGAGTTAAGGAAGAACCACCCGCAGCGGGGAGGGGGCTCGCCCGAGAGGTACCCCACTATCTATCTTAGGGTTCTGGGTGGGGTGCTGCTCACCGGTGGTAGGGCGGTGGCGTGGGGATCGCCAGAGAAAAAGCTTGGCGCAGGGGGGGCTAGAGGGCTGGCTGGGGCAACGGCGGACCGACGGTGGGGAGTTGTTTCGGGCCGGCGAGGCGGCGGCGGGCCGGCGGTGGGGAGTTGTTTCGGGGCGGCGAAGCGGCGGCGGACCGGCGGTGGGGAGTTGTTTCGGGGCGGCGAGGTGGCGGTGGGGAGTTGTTTCGGGGTGGCGAGGCGGCGCGGGGTTCGGCCGGTGGTGGCTGGCGGCTCAGGGGGGTGTAGGTTGAAGATGAACTGCAGGCCCTCCCTAAACTATCCCATGTGAAGTGCCTCTCTGCTACCATTGCGCCCAGCCAAGCAAGAATATTCAGATTCCACAGTAAATTTTAGTTTCGACAGTTAAGTATAGAGTCAACAGTTTTTACCTCATCTGTTGTAGTCAGGTGGTTTTTGGTGATGTAAATTTTACATCTATCACTTTTTGGTAATGCATTTTACATCATCTATTGGAGATACTATTAGAATCCCACTTGAGATTAACGATGTATGTCTTGTGTTGCTTCAGCCTTGACGTCTTACGGCTCACCGGAGCTGCTCCAAGGACAGAACGATCCATCACAACAGAGCAGCGCCCTGGATGCCGTCTACAGGTTCCTCAGATCTTCCTCCACACCTCCGACAGCCACCTCTGCCTCAACTTCTTCAGCGACCAACCCAATGATGTTGAGGTCAACACGGCTACGGCAAAGAGGTTGTACACTTGTCACATTACGCATTACTCTACATTCATGTCGATCCATTAGGGCTATTATGGTTCAACGGAAAAAAATAGCAATAGGAAATTTTCCTATGGCACTCTACTATTCAATTATTCATGCATTTTGTTGAAAGGAATGGAGCAAAACATCCACCTGGACCTACTTTTCAAAATCCTATGCATGAAAACAAGACCAAGTGCATTTGTGGCAGAATAACATTCTAACTATACACGCTTTTATATGGTCTCACTTTATTTTGGCCATGTTTCTTTGCATTCCTTTGCTCCTCCTTTTCCTGTGAACCAAACACCCAAGTTGACAGAAATCTTGTGTTTACAAATGCTTTGTTTCCCATGTGCATTCCTATCCTATTCCGGTGTTTTTCCTCCTATCCCTGCGTTTTTAGAATCATGCAAGCCAAATGAGCCCTTACAAAATTACTTCAGTTACAGGAAGGTGTCGAAGAAAACTTTGTGTTGTTTGTCCTGCTCCTGCCGCGACGTCGTCCACCTCACCTGAGCTGCTCCATCGATAGAAGCATCCACCAAACCAGACATCATGACTCCTGACCGTCTTTCGCCGCCTCAGATCTCCTTCCCTGCCGCCGGCACCCACCGCAGCGGCATCACCATCATCGACTCAGCAGATGAACCTGAGGAGTACACGGGTCCACAAGAGAGGTCGCACTCTTTTGTTTGTGCTTATGTTATGCATTGCTTAATATTACCTTCTACTTTATTGTCATGTTCACCTCTTAGACTCCAAGTCAGGTCCAAATTGATGTTCAAACTTGAGTTCTAAATTAGTTGTGGGGCACATATCAAGGTAGCAATGAATAGTATCTCTGTCTAATATCTGGTTCACCTAGGTTATGCCTATGTTGTTCACCTTGGGTGGGAAACAAATAGTAAAGCAATCATCATCTGTTTTTTTATTAAGTTAAAGCAATCATCAGCCTGCTATTATTATTTTTGGATCCATCCACTGGTTGTTACCATTACTCTAGATTTCTGCATGCTCTCCTTACATAATCTCACTATATTTTTTGTATGCATGTCAGATATTGTACACAGTCATGCTGAACATGTAGAGAAAAGAGAAGAGTTTTATGTGGCAATACAATGTCATGCGACATCGCCCATGGTGGGTTCAATGGCAAACCCCCCCTTTCAGATTGTAATCCAGAGGAAGATATCTATTATAAGGCGGATTCAGACGCAGCTGACCACTCCTATTTACCCCGCAAGGTGTTTGCTCTAACTTGGCATGATGATGTTAGTCATATCATGCATATGTTGCCTTGCACCGCCTACTTTCGACATCATATAAGTCATCCGCTTAGTTTAGACATGTTCAGAATGCCACCGCTTAGTTTCAATATCATATATGGGAATTATGCGCTCATGTCTTTTAGCCAGCCATAATATATGTGAAATGTGCAATGCCATCATGTTTAACCAGGCATCATATATTTGAATGATATCTAGCCCATCCTTTTCTTCATTAAATTTCCATTTGTCGACAATGTTTGTACATTAAACTACTATTCCTGTGAATCAGCCATTTGAGTGGGTGATGGAAAAATCTGGAGTGAAAACAAGGCCTTCAGAGCGCATACAGCTACTCGTCAAGAAGATCTCTTGCTGGGTCTCGATAGCTCCTCAGAGATGGATTCAGAGACAGATGACCAGTCCTATTCCCCCACCAAGGTGTATGCTCTAACTTGGCACGGTTCTACTGCTCATATCATGCATATGGTGTCTTGAATTGCATAGTTTAGACATCATATACACAATATTCAACACCATGTTCTTAGTTCAGACATCATATATGTGAATGCCCTCCGCTTAGCATATAAATCACATATGTGAATTAAATCATGCGATCCTGGTTACTTAGATAACATGTATGTGAATTATGTCATGCGATCCTATTTAGTTAGTCATCATATCTTTGAATTATATTATGCTATGGTATCCAGTTTAGATAGACATCATATATGTGAAATTATGTCATGCTATCCATTTTAGTTAAACAATATACATGTCAATTATTTAATGCCCTCTTTTTTCCACACTATCTATTGCATCTGTCTCTCATACAATGTCTGTACATTCAATTATGTTTCTTGTTTATCAGCTGTAACATCCCAAATTTCCTATTTGGAATGTTTTACAATTATAGCTAAGCATCCTATGCATCCTGTTTGAATTTGAATGCCATTTGAAGTTTCAGAGAATTTTGAGTTTTGAAATTGAATTTCAAACTTTGGCATGTGGGAAACATTTCAAAAACTAAGCCTGATAAATACTTGATCAAAAGTATGAGAGGAGCAAACATGACACTCCAAAAATATCAGAGGAAACAATGCCAAAAGATTTGGAATTCAAATCTGAATTTTATTTGAATTTGAAAAAATAGATTTTTATGAAGTTTGATTTTGCCTTTGGAAAATGTTCAAATGAAAGGAATATTCCCTGATCATTTTGGTATATATATACCCTATATAAAATATTTATAGATATTGTTTTATTTTTGTTTTTGTTTTATTAAAAAAAAAAGAAAAACCCCCTCGGCGCCAAATTAGGCCACCCTGTGCCCAGCCAGCCAGAGCAGCCCTGCTTTGGCCCAAGCCACGCCTAATCAGCAGCCAGCCAGCCGACCGAGCCGCCCACTCAACCCCCCTCGCCGAAACCCCGGGCTTGGTCGACCGCCGCCTCGCCCTCCCTCTCTCACTGACCCGTGGCCCCGCCCCATCTCCTTTCCTCGCCCACGCAACGACTCGCTGAGATCGCGGATCCCGGGATCCGGATCCCGATCCGCCATCGACTTCTGCCGCCTCGACCCCGCTATAAAAGCCGAGTCGCCGCACCCCATCCCCGAGACCTCGCCAGACCCCTCTCCTCCCGCTGACGTCGCGGAGTCTGGAGCTCTCCTCACGCCATTGTTGCCGCCACGACTCCTAGCCCCCGACCAACCCCGACCCCACCGAACCCTCCCGTGCTCCCTCAGATCTCCCGACGACTCATGGAGCTCACTGACGCCTGAAGCCCAGACGATTTCGCCGCCGCCCGCCGCCGAGTCCGTAAGCCACCGCAACGCCCCCCGTCGATCTCAAATCGACGGCCTCGATTAGAAACCCCAAGGGGTAGGTTTTATTTAGAAAACCGCCGGTTCAATCGGCTTATTTTAGTTAGGTTTTTTAGGCCGGTTCATTTTAGTTAACCCTAGAGCCCGTTAGGCTATCTAACGCATTGTATACAGATAGGCCCATTAGGCCTTTTTCTTTTATTTTGATTTTCTGTTTTAGCCTAATAGTTTCTGTTTTCAAAATTTATATCTTTTATTATGTTTAATATTTTTAGATGATTCTTTTTTGTTGGATTGCAAATTTTATGCAGTTTCTGTAGAATATATATTTAGCTATGTTAAAAATATTTAAAATTGCTTTATTTTAGTTTTGGTCAGAATAGTAAATCTGCTATAACTTTAGTTAGAAAAATTATTTTTGCATGATTCTTTTGTCACCACTTTATTTTGACATTGCCAAACCCTAGAAATTAACTTGGGTATTTTAGGATTAATAAATAATTAGTTTTAGACAGAATCCTATTAATCCTAATTAATTAACTAGTTCCTGTTTTCCTAATATTTTAATTAGTAAATGAATTTATTTTTAACTTGTGATTAGTTATTCTAGGTTAGTTTCTGTCACTTTAGTAGATGAACTTTTATTTATAATTAATAAAAGTTTTAAATTATTTTCTTAATAGAAATTGGATTAGGCCTAAAATGAGTTTTATAATAGCTTTTTAATTAATTCTTTTTGCTCCTAGTTGCTTAGTGAAACCTTTTCTGTTAAGTTAACTTAAAACCATGATTAGGTTATATTAAGGAATTTTTGTTATATAAAAACTATTTTAGTTATTGTTTGGAGTAGGGAAAAAACCTGAATTGGTTTCTTTGAGTTTTCCTTTTTGGATTTGGTTTTGATTGTTTTGTTGTGTTATGTTATTTTTGTTATGTTGTGTGATCCTATTGCTTTGTGCTTATTGTGCTATTGTTTGTCTCGGTAGAGTTTCCGGAGTGCGAAGCTTGCTACTACGACTCTTTAGCTTACGAGGATCATCAGCAAGGCAAGTTTTGATCATGTTATTTCTATACCTATGTTTTGTGAATTAGTAGTTGTCACCACCCCACCATGCATGCAGTAGTGAAATCTTGAAGTCATTAAACTTGAGTAGTATCATGTGGTAGGATGAACCAATCCCCTTGTTACCATGACCCCGGGACGTAGTAGTTATTTTGCTATGCTCGTAGACGGGATTTGGGATGAGTGAAATTCATAAGCAAGATGTGAGAGTCAATGATGATGACAACCCCATGAACTACAATGATCAAGATGGACTTCGGAAAATCACTACTGGGTGGAGGACGGTTGACGGGCACCCTGGAGCACCCAGTGGTGGCCGGGATGCATGGAGAAGCGCCATGACATCCTGCGGAAAGCTTCACCCAGCCACAAAGAGAAGGATGGATGCCCCATGACCGGAAGCTTACATGCAGCCGCAAGCCATTATGGGCTCGCTGGGTTGACCCTAGTAGTGACGCTGGGCTGGCGGTACTACGAGAAGTAGACGAACGGTAGGATTGGATGGGTACCGCAGTGGCGTAAGAACTCTTTGAAGACCCTGTTTCATTCGTCCCCGCCTTCAAACACCATGAAGTGCGAAGACTTTAAAGGAGGGAATGATTCTTGCGGGAAAGTCGCAACCCTCTGCGAGTTAAAGATCTAATCGATTAGCCGTGTCCCCGGTTACGGACATTTGAGCCTCTGGAACTTGCAAGTATTCGGATATCTCAACACTAAAACTAATGGATTAATTTGTGGGGTTTATGACTTAATAATTTGGGAACGAGATATTGGTTGGCGGAACCATCTCAATAACTACCAACAAATGTAGTAATTTGCAAGCAAGTCCACTGTAGTAGGATAAAATTTGCTTTTCGCAAAATGATGAAACTTAGAGCTCCACAGCCAAAAATGCATATAGTGTTAGTAACTTTATTATTGTTATTCTTCATGACTTGCCAGCTTATTCCAAAAGCTGACCTACATGGCTGCAACGTATTATGTTGCGTAGATATATTCCGATCGAGTGAGGCTACGCTCCGCTTGGCGATTGCCCTTTGGAGTCGGATGGACTCGCTTATCTTCGACGCTTCCGCAGTGTTATTAGTTTATTTCTCATGAGTTGGCCTTGAGCCAAATTTATTATCTTGTAATAAAGACTCTATATGAGAATCGTTTAATGATATTCAGGTGCGATTGAACTTTGATTACTTTATCGATGTACTGTGAGTACCAGCATGATCTTGGGATGGTACAAACACAGAGATTTGACCGATTTTGGGTCAGGTCGCTACATCAGCCATTTGAATTGGAGCGGGTGATGGCAGTATCTATCGGAGTAAAAACATGGTCTTCAAATAAAATAGTGCTACCTCTTGGTGGAGATAGCACCCCGGTTGTACATGCACGAGAACCAGCCCTACCACACATATCCCACACTCTCGCAGATTTTACCCCTACTGCGATGGACAGAGAACCAGCTTCACCCAATCTAACCCCAACCCCAGCAGATAGTAACCCAGTTCCTGTTGACACAACACAATCTCCACCACAGAGCTCCCAAACAAGAGTAGATAGTAAGGCAGCTCCAGTGCCCAAAGCGCCAGTACTACCATGGTGAACCCCAACTCCATGAGTTAGTACACCTATTCCTGTGGAGGAAGCACAACCAGCCATTCATAGTTTAGCATCTATCACATTTGATGTTGTTAAATCCTATGTGTATATCTTCCCATCATGGAAATATTATACTGAAGATGAAGGAAAATGCCAATTGAAGGTGTTTGTCCAGGAGTTATGTGTAAGTAATGTTATTCATGGCAATTACTTTGCTTTGTCCATACATTCTACCTCCATGATGGTTATAATACAACAAATTTTCCCATTTTTCTCTATAGAGAAGGACCGATTTGGAAACTCAGGATGCGGTAACCTGTGCTAATACCTCTGCTATCTTCAAGAATGCTTGGTGGCAGATAGGAATTACTCAAGAAAACGTATTTCACTAGCAAAGAAACTCATCAAATTCCTTTACTTCTCCGAGACACATTTATCGGACGATGACCGGAACGCCTTTGTTCTTTACTTCGTCCCAACCAAGAATGTGGTAAGGTCTATGAGCTCATTTTATTTTAAGTACTATATGCTTGCGTCTTCATCAGACTGCTCATGTAGAACAAGTGCTTAAACCTTAAGAACAATTATTCTCATTTAAGATTCCATTGCTATCGTGCATACTGCTTTGCTCTTGTATCACTGTATTTACTCATACAAACTTATTTTTAAATTGAACTATCCAATGGAAACTCCAATGGCACAACATGTATGTTTACGCATGTTTCTTTAACATGTTTGCTCTTATAAATAGCTCTGTTGATTTCAATTTCAATTGTGTATATAGTTGACTTCTCATATCATGCACATTACTAGCATCATAACAGGGCCAATAGTGTTGTTGTACATGTAGACCCGTGGTACCCATCTGAAATCTTGTTGTGCCGTTTAGTTTCCCATGCTTTGTATTATTTCAGTGCGGCTTTCTCTTGAACTGATATGATTTGAACCGTGTCTCTATTTTGATTTGGCAAGACAATGCAGTGACCATAGGATATAGATATATGTTTGTTTGATGCTTTTATAATGTACTACTTGGCAATAGAGAACTGGTAGTTTAATCTTGTCCACCTTACTAATGAACTGGTTCACCGAAATGAGTTTCATATACTAGTACATGCTAAACCTGTTATGTGTCTGCTTGTTTCTTCTTTTAGAATGCTGGCAAAATATTGGGGAAGAGTGCCTTATTAAGCAATGATAAAGGAAGTAATGCAGATAAGGTTCAGGATCGTGAGACATTCTTGTTGGTCTCCAACAAAGCTGATAAAACAGCTAAGGAAAACTATCTTGAAGATAGTGAGGCAACCCCAAAGTCCTGTCTTGGTTTACTGTTCGAGTTACTGGCCACTACCGCTTGCACAAGCTATTCAAACTCACTATCTGAATCAGTTCGGTTTCTTGAGTCTCAAATACAAGCTGAAAGACATCGATCAGTCGTTTGCGACAAGAAGCGTATGACCGCGAAGTCCCCGAGCATTCAGATGCATACTTTCCGTGCAACAAAGAAGCATTGGAGGATTTTAGCGCTAAAGAGGATAAAGCTAATAAGCTTGCTAAGCTTATTGCCGTGATGGTGGATACCTGTGATAACGCTTCTTGAGCTCTTCCGTTGTTTCAGCTTATGGACTTGTTTTGCTATCTCGCTTATTTGCACCGGTGGCCAATTTTGACGGCCAGTGTATGTAATATGCTGCTTTGTTCCCTATACTTGCACTGGTGGCAAACTTTGATGCCCAGTGGATGTAATATGTGTAATATCTGTAATAGGCTAGTGTTAGTTGCTTGCTTATTTATTTCCTTATTGTCTTGTTTAGTTGTTTGCTTGTAGTCATTGCAGTTCTTTTTCCGCATTTTTTAGTGGCCACAATAACCTAGTTTTGGTAACTAGGCCACAATAATCATGGCAACACACACACTGTTGTAACCATTGGCCTCCTGCGGGCCGTAGGAGTTGTGGGCCTTCTACGGGCCGTATGATCCATGGGCCTTCTACGGGCCATAGGATCCATTGGTCTTCTACGGGCCATAGGATCCATGGGCCTTTTACGGGCCGTAGGATCCATGGACTTTCTACGAGCCATATGATCCATGGGCCTTATACGGGCCATAGGATCCATTGGTCTTCTACGGGCCGTAGGATCCATGGGCCTTCTACGGGGCATACAATCATTTTGCCAGACATGGGCCGTACTATTCGTGGACCATAACGGGCCGTAAATAGGCCGTATTTCATAACGCTATGAAAACAACCCAACGGGTTAACGGGCCACAAACGGGCTGAATTTAACCACGGGTTGTATTTGGCCCACAAATGGAACAAGCCAGTGACGTGCCGTATCTTATCGAATTCTAGAAATGAGACCAAGAATAAATGGGCCCTTAGAAGGCCGAAAGTTAACACGGGCTGGAAACGGCCAACGGAATAATGGGCCGTTAATGGGTATAAAGTGATACACTGTTCATTATGGGCCAGTTTCATCTCGGGCCTTTAATGGGCCGAGAGTTACAAAGGGCCTCATATGGGCCGAAAGACATCATGGGCCATACATGGGCCGGAATTTACAATGGGCTGGAATCATATTTGACGGCCCAGATGAAGCTACTGGGCTTAATTCTGATAGGCCATAACGGGCCGGTAGTAAGCGGGTCGTAAATGGGCTACATACGAACAGGACGTTAATAGGCTTTTTGTGGGCCGGCCCGTTACCTTTTGACCAAGTCAAATGGGCCGGCCTTTTCACCGGAATGGGCCTCTGTTGGGCCGTGCCATGTGTCGACATATCATAGGCTCCTCCTGTCCAATGAGTGGCCATGTGTCGACATATCATAGGCTCCTCCTGTCCAATGAGTGGATGACATCTGTCCGAACATTGAGCTGACACGTGTTTCCTCCGGCCAATGAGAATCTTACGCATGGAAAATTCCCATTGGTCCGGGTTGTTAACGGGTTATCGGATCCAAAACTGGACCCGGTAGCTTAACGCGTCCCGTTAAAGTGGATGCCACGTGTCGGTCACCCTTGACGAACACACTTCTATGACATGCGATTTATCGTCATGGAAGTGGACACTTCCGTGATGATAATTTTGGTAATGTCATGGAACACTTCTACGACAGCACAGGTATGACTATCTTGATTCTGTCATAAATTTGTCATGGATGTACATGCATGACAGAAAACGTGACCTACAGTGACAAACACGTATCATCATGGGAGTGTCTTTTTTTGTAGTGTTAACCATTGTCGTCGGGACCCAATTGACCTTTGGTTGGCATTGGCGTCGTGTACCCTTTGCAGTCTTGTATTTCAAACTTCTTCAGGCAATCTTTGAGATATTTTTCTTGTGAAATGAAGATGCCATTGCTCTGCTGACGGATTTGTGTTGGGGAATGTAGTATTTCAAAAATTCTGCCTACACACACGGAAGATCCATCTAGGTGATGCATATCAATGAGCGGGGAGAGGGTGTCCATGTCCCCTCATAGACCGAAAGCGGAAGCGTTTAGTAACGCAGTTGTGTAGTCGAACGTCTTCGCGATCCAACCGATCCAAGTACCGAACGCACGGCACCTCCGTGACATGCACACGTTCAGCTCAGTGACGTCCCTCGTACTCTTGATCCAGCTGAGGCCGAGGGAGAGTTTCGTCAGCACGACGGCGTGGTGACGGTGATGATGAAGTTACCGACGTAGGGCTTCGCCTAAGCTCTAAAATGATATGACCGAGGTGGAAATCTGTGGAGGGGGGCACCACACATGGCTAAGACAACTGTCAACTTGTGTGTCTATGGGGTGCCCCCCTCCCCCGTATATAAAGGAGGGGAGGAGGGGAGGGTCGGCCCTCTCTATGGCGCACCCAAGGGGGAGTCCTACTCCCAGTAGGAGTAGATCCCCCCTCCCTTCCCTAGTTGGAGTAGGAGAAGAAGGAAGAGGGAGAAGGAGAGAAGGAAAGGGGGGGACGGCCCCCACCCAATTCGGATTGGGCTTGGGGGGGCGCCCTCCACCTGGCCACCTCCTCCTCTCTCCCACTAAGGCCCAATAAGGCCCATTGACTCCCTAGGGGGTTCCGGTAACCCCCTGGTACTCCAATAATTGCCCGAACTTATCCGAAACCATTCTGGTGTCCAAACATAGCCTTCCAATATATCAATCTTTATGTCTCGACCATTTCAAGACTCCTCGTCATGTCCGTGATCACATCCGGGGCTCATTTTTCTTCTTTAACCATAAATCCCCAAAAAAATCTACCTCCTTTCTTTTTCATGTATTTTTCTGATCAGGAAAAATAGAAAATTATGTCAGTTATTTTGAAGTTATTCTAATCTCGTACACACACAAATTTGCTTGCCAATAGAAGTGTTTGCCTACTTCTACACCCGATATATCGTATAACCCCTTGAGTGTTTTAATGGAACAAGGTATAATATTCATATTGTCCTTTGATAAAAATTGAACTTCAGAACTACCTTCGGTACATCAAAACACATAAACTCATAATACCGATCGTCATCGAACGTTAAGCGTGCAGACCCTACGGGTTCTAGAGCTATGTAGACATGACCGAGACTCATCTCCGGTCAATAACGAATAGTGGAACCAGGATGCTCATATTGGTTCCTACATATTCTTCAAATATCTTTATCGGTCAAACCGCATAACAACATACGTTGTTTCCCTTTGTCATAGGTATGTTACTTGCCCGAGATTCGATAGCCGGTATCTGAATACCTAGTTCAATATCGTTATTGGAAAGTCCCTTTACTCGTTTCGTAATGCATCATCCCGTAACTAACTCATTAGTCACATTGCTTGCAAGGATTATAGTGATGTGCATTACCGAGAGGGCCAAGAGATACCTCTCCGACAATCGGAGTGACAAATCCTAATCCCGATCTATGCCAACTCAACAAGCACCATCGGAGACACCTGTAGAGCATCTTTATAGTCACCCGATTCGCTGTGGACGCTTGATAGCACACTAAGTGTTCCTCCGTATTCGGAGTTGCATAATCTCATAGTCATAGGAACATGTATAAGTTATGAAGAAATCAATAGCAATAAACTAAATGATCATAGTGCTAAGCTAACGGATGAGTAAAGCCAATCACATCATTCTCTAATGATGTGATCCCGTTCATCAAATGACAACTCTTTGTCCATGGCTAGGAAACTTAACCATCTTTGATTAACGAGCTAGTCAATTAGAGGCATACTAGTGACACTCTGTTTGTTTATGTATTCACACATGTACTATGTTTCCGGTTAATACAATTCTAGCATGAATAATAAAGATTTATCATGATATAAGGAAATATAAATAACAACTTTATTATTGCCTCTAGGGCATATTTCCTTCAGTCTCCCACTTGCACTAGAGTCAATAATCTAGATTACATTGTAATGATTGTAACACCCATGGAGTCTTGGTGCTGATCATGTTTTGCTCGTGAGAGAGGCTTAGTCAACGGGTACGCAACATTCAGATCCGTATGTATCTTGCAAATCTCTATGTCTCCCTCCTTGACTTGGTCGCAGATGGAATTGAAGTGTCTCTTGATGTGCTTGGTTGTCTTGTGTAATCTGGATTCCTTTGCCAAGGCAATTGCACCAGTATTGTCACAAAAGATTTTAATTGGACCCGATGCACTAGGTATGACACCTAGGTCGGATATGAACTCCTTCATCCAGACTCCTTCATTTGCTGCTTCCGAAGCAGCTATTTACTCCGCTTCACACGTAGATCCCGCCACAACGCTCTGCTTGGAACTGCACCAACTGATAGCTCCACCATTCAATAAAAATACGTATCCGGTTTGTGACTCAGAGTCATCCAGATCAATGTCAAAGCTTTGCATCGACGTAACCGTTTACGAAAAGCTCTTTATCACCTCCATAAACAAGAAACATATCATTAGTCCTTTTCAGGTATTTCAGGATGTTCTTGACTGTTTTCCAGTGATCCACTCCTAGATTACTTTGGTACCTCCCTGCTAAACTAATAGCAAGGCACACATGAGGTCTGGTACACAGCATTGTATACATGATAGAACCTATGGCTGAAGCATAGGGAGTGACTTTCATTTTCTCTCTATCTTTTGCAGTGGTCGGGCATTGATTTTGACTCAACTTCACACCTTGTAACACAGGCAAGAACCCTTTCTTTGCTTGATCCATTTTGAACTTCTTCAAAACTTTATCAAGGTATGTGCTTTGTGAAAGTCCAATTAAGCGTCTTGATCTATCTCTATAGATTTTGATGCCCAATATATAAGCAGCTTCACTGAGGTCTTTCATTGAAAAATTCTTATTCAAGTATCCTTTTATGCTATTCAGAAATTCAATATCATTTCTGATCAACAATATGTCATCCACATATAATATCAGAAATGCTACAAAGCTCCCACTCACTTTCTTGTAAATACAGGCCTCTCCAAAAGTCTGTATAAAACCATATGCTTTGATCACACTATCAAAGTGTATATTCCAACTCCGAGAGGCTTGCACCAGTCCATAAATGGATCATTGAGCTTGCACACTTTGTTAGCACCTTTTGGATCGACAAAACCTTCTCGTTGCATCATATACAACTCTTCTTTAAGATATCCATTAAGGAATGCAGTTTTGACATCCATTTGGCAAATTTCATAATCATAAAATGCGGCAATTGCTAACATGATTCGGACGGACTTAAGCATCACTACGGGTGAGAAGGTCTCATCGTAGTCAACTCCTTGAACTTGTCGAAAACCTTTCATGACAAGTCGAGCTTTGTAGACAGTAACATTGCCGTCAGCGTCAACCTTCTTCTTGAAGATCCATTTATTCTCTATGGCTTGCTGATCATCGGGCAAGTCAACTAAAGTCCACACTTTGTTTTCATACATGGATTGTAGCGACCCGACCCAAAATCGGTCAAGTCTCTGTGTAGCTGTATCATCCCAAGATCATGCTGGCACACACAGTACATTGATGAAATAATCAAAGTTCAATCACACCTGAATTTATTACACGGTTCTCATATCGAGTCTTTATTACAATAGAATAAATTTGGCCGAAGGCCAACTCATGAGAAATAAACTAAATAAAGCTGCGGAAGCGTAGAAGAATAGCGAGTCCATCCGACTCCATAGGGCAATCGCCAAGCGTGGATCGTAGCCTCACTCCTGATTGGAATACTCCTCTGCAACATAAGACGTTGCAGCCGTGTAGGTCAGCATTTTGAATATGCCGGCAAGTCATGAAGAGAGAATAACAATAAAAATTACTAACACTATATGCAATTTGGCTGTGGGGCTCTAAGTTTCATTGTTTTGCGAAAAGCCAGTTTTTCCCTACAACAATGGACTTGTTTGCAAATACTACAAAATTGTTGGTAGTTATTGAGATGGTTCCGCCAACCAATGTCTCATTCCCAATTATTAAATAATAACCCCCTCAATTAATTTAATAAGTTTGGTGTTGAGATTTCCGAAAAACTTCCAAGTTCCAGAGGCTCAAATTGCCCGTAACCGGGGACACGGCTAACCAATTAGATCTTTACTCTGCAGAGGTTTGTGCACTTTACCCGCAAGAATCGTTCCCTCCTTTTAAGTCTTCGCACTTCATAGTGTTTGAAGACGGACGAACGTAAACAGGTCTTCCAAGAGTTCCTCCGCCACCGCCGTACCCATCCAATCCTACCGCTCTTCTACATCTCGTAGCACCGTCCGCCAGAGTCACAACTAGGGTTGACCAAGCCGAGCCCATAATGGCTTGCGGCTGCACAGTAAGCTTCCGTCAATGGGGTATACATCCATCTCTTCGTGGCTGGGTGAAGCTCCGAAGATGTCATGGCGCTTCTCCGCATCCCGACCAACCACTGGTTTTCTCCAGGTGCCCACAACCGCCCTCCACCCAAAGAGTGAATTTTGAAGTCCATCTTGATCTTGAAGTCATGGGGTTGTCATCATCTTGACTCTCACATCTCCCTTATGATTCACTCAACCAACCCCGCTCTCGAGCATAGCAAAATAAACTACTTCGTCCGGCAATGGTAACAAGGGAATTGGGTTCATCCTACCTCATGATACTACTCAAGAACATAACTTCAAATTCTCCTACTGCATGCATGGTGGGGAGGTATACTTCTAATTCAATAAAATCATAGGTATAGTAAAAGAAATATGATCAATGACTTGCCTTGCTGACGATCTTCGAAGGCTAGGGACTCGTGGTAGCAAGCTTCGCACTCCGGAAATTCTACCGAGGCAAACAACAATCATAATAAGCATACAACATATGATCACTTAACATAACAACATACTAACATAACACACAAAACAGTTGAATCAAAACCCAAAGAAAATTCGAAGAAATCCAAATCAATGTTTTCACCACACCATACAACAACTAAGAATAGTTTTACACAACAAAATTTTTCTTAACAGAACCTAAGCATGGGTTTTTGCTAACTAATCAGAAGAGAAAACATCATGCAACTAGGAGCAAAAAGAATCACATTAAAAACTATTATAAAACTCCTATTATGCCTAAAACAATCCTAGCAAGAAAATAAAATAAAAGTTTTATTTATTGTAAATAAAAGTTCATGTTCTAAAGTTACGAAACTAACCTAAAATAAACTATCACATAGGAAAAATAAAATTATTTGCTAAATAAAACAATAGGAAAACAGTAGCTAGTTAAATAAATAGGAATAACATGATTCTGATTAAAATTATTTTTTTATTAAATCTAAAATGCCCAAATAAATTCCTACGGTTAGGCAAGGTCAAAACAAAGTAGTGACAAAAAGAATCACTAAAATAAAATAATCCTAACTCATTTTATAGCAGAATTACTAATCTGTCTAAAACTAAAATAAAACAATTTATAATAATTTAACATGACTAAACATATTTTCTACAGAAACTACAAGAAATTTGCAAACTAACAAAAAAAGAATCACTTAAAAATATTAAGTAGATTAAAAGATATGGATTTTACAAATCTGAAACTATTCTGTTAAAAACAGAAACGAAAAATATTAACTAAAAAGAAAAACCGGCTAATGGGCCTATCTAACGCATTGGCGTTAAATAACTAAAACGTGCATGCGGTAATAAACCGAGTCGGGCCGGTTCAACTAACCACTAACTAAACCGGAATAAACCGAAACAAAATCCGGTTTATTTAAAATAAAACCTACCGCTTCGTACTTCTAATCTAAACCCTACGATCTAGATCGAACGGCGGCGGGGTTCTCCGGCGACTTACCGTGGTGGCGACGCCGGCGATGGTCGACGCCGGCTCGGGCGACGACGGTGCGGGGGCTCCGGTGGTCGGGGACGACGGCGGAGGCCTCCGGCGGGTGCGGCGGAGCAAGGGGAGCTCGGGGGTGGACTCGGGCGAGCTCGAGGGGGTCGGGGATGGCCGGGGCGGTGGCAATGGCGCGGCGGTGGCTCGGGTGCTCCGGCGAGCGATTGCGGGCGAGGGGAGAGGTCGGGTGAGGGGGGAAGTGAGGGAACGGGGCGAGGGCGGGGTATTTATAGGGGAACACAGACTTGGACGAGGGGCGATCGGGGAGCGATCGGGAGGCGATCCCGGATCTTGCGGGATTCCGATGCGGCGGGGGTTGGCGTGGGCGAGGGGAAGAAGGAGAGGTGGGGCCGGGGTGTCGGTGAGAGAGGAGGGGCGCTGGGTCGGGCGACCGAGGGAAACTGCTTGGTGCGGTGGCTCGGTCGGTCGGCGCGGGTGGGCCGGGCCGGCTGCTGCCCTAGCGCTGCATGGTCGCCTCGGCTGGTCATTAATTATTCGGTGGCGCTGAGGTTTCTTTTTTTTTTTCTATTTTTTTGAATTAGTGAGAGAGAGAAAATATAATTAAATATAAATATTTTATATTGGACATATACATATCAAAATGATCAGGGGAATATTCCCTATAATTTGAACATTTTTCCACGGGCAAAACTCAAACTTTATAAAAAATCATTTTTTCTAAAATTCTAAATAAAATTCAGATTTGAATTCAAGTTTTTTTGGCAAATTTTTCTTCTGACATATTTGGAGTGTCATGTTTACTCCTCTCATACTTTTTCTCAAGTATTTGTCAGGCATTAATTTGAAATAAATTTCAACTGCCAAATTCAAATTCAAATACCAACAACTCAAAATCTTCTGAAACTTCAAATGTCACTCAAATTCAAACAATATGCATAGATGCTTAGCTATAATTGTAAAACATTCCAAATAGGAAATTTGGGATGTTACAAACCTACCCATTTTAAGATGAATCTCCCTCGAGATTCGGGTTGGCTAGCAAATAGGTGCGGGTGGTCTCGGCGAAGGTCTTCTTATCGCTCCCAGGTGGCTTCCTCCTCGGAGTGATGACTCCACAGCACCTTGAAAACTTGATGATCTTGCTGTGGGTGACTCTGTTCGCAGTCTCGAGAATTCGGACGGGTTTCTCCTCATAAGTTAGATCACTGTTGAGTTGTATGGCCTCTAGGGGCACCGTGTCTCTCAACGGAATATCGGCCATGTCGGCATGGCATTTCTTCAGCTGAGAAACATGGAAGACATCATGAACTCCGGACAATCCTTCCGGCAATTCCAACTTGTAAGCAACTTCTCCACGACGCTCGAGGATTTTGTAGGGCCAATGAACCGGGTGCTAACTTTCCTTTAACAACGAACCTCTTGATTCCACGAAGTGGACACAGAAGATATGCTCGTCTCCCGCTTCGTAAGTTACTTCCTTGCGTTCTCGTCGGCATAACTCTTCCGCCTCGATCGAGCTACCTTGAGCCTATCTCAATCAGCTTGACTTTCTTCGAATCTCTGATAAGATCGGGACCGAAAAGTTTTCGATCTCCAACACCATCCCACAACAATGGTGTTCTCGCACCTCCTTCCGTATAGAGCTTCGAAGGGGCCATCTTCGATCGGTCTCGATAACTGTTGTTGTATGAGAACTCCGCAGATGGCAAATTATCATCCCAGCTAGACCCATAGTCTAGCGCACAAGCTCTCAACATGTCCTCCGGGATCTGGTTGACTCTCTCGGTCTGTCCATCTGCTCATGGATGAAAAGCTGTCTCAACTCCAGCCTCGCACTCCAAAGTTTCATGCAACCGATTCCAAAACTTTGAGGTAAATTGTGTTCCTCTATCGACACGATACTCCTCGGAACTCCATGCATATATACGATCCTGGTCATGTATATCTTGGCTAACTTAGCGCTGGTATAGGTAGTCTTCACGGAATGAAGTGAGCTACCTTGGTCAATCGATCAACCACTACCTAGATGGAATCATAACCTGAACGGGTCCCGGTAATCCTGTGATAAAATCCATTCCAAGTTTTTCCCATTTCCACTCGGGAATCGGCAAAGGTTGAAGTAACCCTGCTGGCTTCGATGTTCCGCCTTTACTCGCTGGCAAACATCGCATACTACTACGCACTCGGCAATATCCTTCTTCATACCGTCCACCGAAACTTTCCTTCAAATCCAGATACATCTTGGTGTTACCGGGTGAATCGAGTACGGTGAATCATGAGCCTCAAAGAATTAGCTTCTGAGTTCGGGATCATTGGGTACATAAATACGGCCCTCGAACCATATAGCTCCGTATTCATCCTTACGAAACCCTTTAGCTTTTCCTTCATTCATCCTTTTCTTTATCTCATCAATTTCCTTGTCCGACTTCTGGGCTTCACGAATTCTTTCGGCCAAAGTGGACTGAACTTCCAGAGTTGCAACATATCCTCTCGGAACTATCTCCAGTCGAAGATCTCTGAGGTCTTCGACTAACTCCTGGGGTAATCCTCACGCTATAAGAGTATTCACATAACTCTTGCGGCTCAAAGCATCTGCTACAACATTAGCCTTTCCTGGGTGATAATGCAGTCTCATGTCATAGTCCTTGATTAACTCTAGCCATCTCCTCTGCCTGAGGTTCAACTCTTTCTGCGTGAAAATATACTTCAAGCTCTTATGATCTGTGTAAACATCACAACAGTTTCCGATAAGGAAATGTCTCCAGGTCTTGAGTGCATGCACTACGGCTGCTAACTCCAAATCATGTGTGGCATAATTCATCTCGTGTGGTCGTAGCTGCCTAGAGGTGTAAGCTACAACTTTTCCTTCCTGCATGAGTACTCCTCCGAGTCCCCGACGAGAAGCGCCACAATATACCGTAATCCTTGTGTATGTCCGCAAAATCAAGATCGGGCTGTAACCAAACGCTTTCTTCAATTCCTGAAACGGCTTCACAATCCTTGGTCCAAATGTACTTGGCGCCCTTCTTCAACAGCTCACCATGGGCTTGGCAATCTTCAAGAAATTCTCGATAAACCTCCGATAATATCCTCGCGAGTCCGAGGAAATGCGGATTTCCTTGATCGAGGTGGGCGATCGCCAATCGGTGATCGATACAACCTTGGCGGGTCAACTGCTATTCCTTCTCCTGAAATAACATGTCCGAGGAATCCGACTTCCTTCAGCCAAAATTCACATTTACTGAACTTGGCATACAGCTGTTCTCGGAGTTTCTCCAGAACTAGACGCAAATGTTCCTCATGCTCTTCCTCGCTCTTGGAGAAAATCAGTATATCATCGATGAACACCACGACAAACTTGTCCCGATATTCCATAAATACCTTGTTCATCAAATTCATGAAGTATGCAGGGGCATTAGTCAATCTGAATGACATGACGGTATACTCATATAAACCATACCTGGTGGTGAATGCTGTTTTGGGTATATCCTTTTCACGGATCTTCAACTGATGATACCCTGATCGAAGATCGATCTTGGAGAATACCTTGGCTCCAACTAACTGATCAAATAGATCATTAATCATCGGCAGAGGGTACTTGTTCTTGATGGTCACGTCATTCAACGAACGATAATCCACAACCATTCTCAAGGTTCCATCTTTCTTCTCTACCAAAAGAACTGGGGCTCCCCAAGGTGACGAGCTTGGACGAATATATCCTTTCTCCAATAGCTCATTAATTTGGTTCTTGATCTCTTTCAAATCGTTCGGGGGCATCCGATAGGGTCTCTTGGATATTGGGGCTGTGCCGGGTAATAACTCAATCAGAAATTCAATGTCTCTGTCCGGTGGCATTCCTGGTAATTCCTCCGGAAACACATCGGGAAAATCTTGCACTACTGGCACTTCCTCCTGAACAACTCCCGTGAGGGAAGGGAATGCACCTGATTCTTCATCGGGATACGTCTGGATACATACTTGATCCTCTTCTGCTCCGGGGTAGTGAGCTGAATCGACTTGCGGGCACAGTCTATGTTTCCTTCAAACTTTGTCAACCAATCCATGCCTAGGATTACATCCAAGGTCTGGGTTTCCAATACTATGAGGTCTGCGGGAAATTTATGGTTTCCGATGTTGAGGGTTGCATGACAGCCTAAGCCTGCCATCATTTCTCCTCCTGCGAAACTGACGTGAAGAGGGCTTCTAAGGGTTCTAGTGGGCAACCCATACTTTTCCACAACTACCCTTGATATGAATGAATGCGTTGCACCAGAATCAAAGAGTACCAATACTGGATGTGAATTTAATAGGAACTTACCAACCACAGTGTCTGGCTGATCATAGACGTCCTCCATGTCAATGTGGTTCACCTGAGCACGAGGAAAAGGGTTGGGCTTCTTTGCTCATTGCCGTTTCCATTCCTCTGCTTGGCCTCCGGGCAGTCGGTGGCATAGTGCCCTGTTTTCTGGCACTTGAAACAGGTGATGTGACTCAGATCCTTCTGAGCCGGGGCAGGACGATGCTGGTTTCCATTAACGTTTCCACTGCATGTCTTGTTGTCCTGGTTGCGGTTGTTCCCATTTCCTCCATGGTTATGTCCTCCATGGGTGTGATGGGTATGCCCTCCCGAGTATGGGGCATAACGGGGCTTCTGCTGAGCTCCAGAGTTGTACTTCCCCTGGCCATACTTCCTCTTGCGGCTGTCAATCTGCTGCTGCTTGCCTTCAAGTATGGTGGCCTTGTCTACCAGCTCCTGGTAGTTGTTGAAGGTAGCCACCATTAGCTGCATACCCAGCTCGTCATTGAGTCCCTCGAGAAACTTTTCCTGCTTTGCGGAATCTGTGGCCACATCATCCGGGGCATAGCGAGCCAACTTATCGAACTCATCCACGCATCGCCCCACAAGACGGTTCCCTGGCGTAAGTTGCGGAACTCACGCTTCTTGCACTCATGGCTCCAGTGAGACATGAGCGGTGCGGAAAGTCTCACTGGACTGATCCCACGTGATGGTGGCGATGGGATAAGTGGCGTGTAGTTCTCCCACCAAGAAGCTGCAGGTCCATCAAGTTGATGCGCGCAAAGCGCACCTTCTCTCGCATCTGTGCATCCAGCGGTGGCTAACTCCTTCCGACCTTGCGGAGCCAATCATCAGCCACAATCGGCTCGGTGCTGCTAGAGAACACCGGCGGATTCAGCCTTAGGAAGCGGGTCAAGTTGTCAACAGGGGTGGTGGCGGTGGATTGTTGTTGTTGTTGTTGTTCGGTTCGATGAGCATCCGCATGAGGGCATTCTCGCTGCTGGATCAGCTGGGTGAGCTCCGCGGAAAGTTGAGACCGGGTCACGCCTCGGAGGCATCCGTGTTTTGGAGTGGATGATAAAATTAGAATAGAACAAGGGTCTAATGAGAAAATATCACTACCCATATGAATTCACAATCATAATCACACCAATCATTTATTCAATCCACTCAAACATGGTTCAATCTCGGATTACAAATTTCACGACTAATCGAAAATAACGGCCTAACTGATCGACGGGAAAATAAAATAACATGGCGGTCGACTAAATGTCTTCATCAATTATCCTTGCGTCCTCTGGTGCGGCGTCCTCCGATGTGACGTCCTCTGATGCGGTGCCTCCTCTTGCGGCTTTCTTCAGTGGAGCTCTCCTCATAATCCTGGTCATTGCTCCCGAGAGGTCCGTCATCTCCACTTGGAAAAAGGTCTTCTCCCAAGTCCATCTTCTCCTCTAATGCGGCAACATCCATCTTCAGCTTGTCGACTCTCTCCATGAAATCCTTGATTTCTTCTTCATGATCAAGGAAGTCTGTGTGTGCTTTCTCCTCCAGTTCTAGTTCACGGAACAACAGCCTCCTATGTACCTTCGAGTTATCATGAGTCCGGATCTCCGCTTCTGAGGAGACACTCCAAGTCTTGGACATATGAGAGAATGGAGTCGTCCTCACGGACGGATGATATCTCCATTCCTAGCTCTGCGAGAAATCATAGCGAGGTCTCGATGGATCGAGCTCGCCCTGTACTCTTCTCGAGATGTCCAAGTGCACGATAAATCACCATGTCTCTTCCGAGGATCCAGTTGAAATCGGTAAACTCAAAGTCAATAGGCTCAATGTCCTCCGAAGGTCCTCCTCGAATGTGCACCTCAATCTCAGAAGGGTATCCGCCGGAAGCGCATTGGTAGGCTTCCGGTGATTGAGGGCAGAGCAATCTTCAGCTTCTTCACGATCTGGACTAGCTTCTTGCCGAAAGGCATCGTCTCATCTGGCCGGCAAAACTCCGTAGCAACACCGGGTGAACTCGGCGCCATCTAGAATGTTGAAAATCGGAGAGAAGTCGAAATGAACAGGGAGAATTACGGAATGATAAGGACATAAAATAAATAGTCTCTTCCTATGGCTTTCCGATCCTAGGGGTTACGCCCCACGGTCAGCGTGTGCTCGATACCATCTCTCAGAGCGACCCGACCCAAAATCGGTCAAGTCTCGTAGCTGTACCATCCCAAGATCATGCCGCACACACAAGACATTGATGAAATAATCAAAGTTCAATCACACCTGAATTTATTACACGGTTCTCATATCGAGTCTTTATTACAATAGAATAAATTCGGCCGAAGGCCAACTCATGAGAAATAAACTAAATAAAGCTGCGGAAGCGTAGAAGAATAGCGAGTCCATCCGACTCCATAGGGCAATCGCCAAGCGTGGATCGTAGCCTCACTCCTAATCGGAATACTCCTCTACAACATAAGACGTTGCAGCCGTGTAGGTCAGCATTTTGAATATGCCGGCAAGTCATGAAGAGAGAATAACAATAAAAATTACTAACACTATATGCAATTTGGCTGTGGGGCTCTAAGTTTCATTGTTTTGTGAAAAAGCCAGTTTTTCCCTACAACAATGGACTTGTTTGCAAATACTACAAAATTGTTGGTAGTTATTGAGATGGTTCCGCCAACCAATGTCTCATTCCCAATTATTAAATAATAACCCCCTCAATTAATTTATTAAGTTTGGTGTTGAGATTTCCGAAATACTTCCAAGTTCCAGAGGCTCAAATTGTCCGTAACCGGGGACATGGCTAACCGATTAGATCTTTACTCTGCAGAGGTTTGTGCACTTTACCCGCAAGAATCGTTCCCTCCTTTTAAGTCTTCGCACTTCATAGTGTTTGAAGACGGGACGAATGAAACAGGGTCTTCCAAGAGTTCCTCCGCCACCGCCGTACCCATCCAATCCTACCGTTCTTCTACATCTCGTAGCACCGTCCGCTAGAGTCACAACTAGGGTTGACCAAGCTAGAGCCCATAATGGCTTGCGGCTGCATGTAAGCTTCCGTCAATGGGGTATACATCCGCCTCTTCGTGGCTGGGTGAAGCTTTCCAGAAGATGTCATGGCGCTTCTCCGCATCCCAGCCAACCACTGGTTTTATCCAGGTGCCCGTCAACCGTCCCTCCACCCAAAGAGTGAATTTTGAAGTCCATCTTGATCTTGAAGTCATGGGGTTGTCATCATCTTGACTCTCACATCTCCTTATGATTCACTCAACCAACCCCGCCTCTGAGCATAGCAAAATAAACTACTTCGTCCCGGGCAATGGTAACAAGGGGAATTGGGTTCATCCTACCTCATGATACTACTCAAGAACATAACTTCAAATTCTCCTACTGCATGCATGGTGGGGAGGTATACTTCTAATTTAATAAAATCATAGGTATAGTAAAAGAAATATGATCAATGACTTGTCTTGCTAACGATCTTCGAAGGCTAGGGACTCGTGGTAGCAAGCTTCGCACTCCGGAAATTCTACCGAGGCAAACAACAATCATAATAAGCATACAACATATGATCAATTAACATAACAACATACTAACATAACACACAAAACAGTTGAATCAAACCCCAAAGAAAATTCGAAGAAATCCAAATCAATGTTTTCACCACACCATACAACAACTAAGAATAGTTTTACACAACAATTTTTTTCTTAACAGAACCTAAGCATGGGGTTTTGCTAACTAATCAGAAGAGAAAACATCATGCAACTAGGAGCAAAAAGAATCACATTAAAAACTATTATAAAACTCCTATTATGCCTAAAACAATCCTAGCAAGAAAATAAAATAAAAGTTTTATTTATTGTAAATAAAAGTTCATGTTCTAAAGTTACAGAAACTAACCTAACATAAACTATCACATAGGAAAAATAAAATTATTTGCTAAATAAAACAATAGGAAAACAGTAGCTAGTTAAATAAATAGGAATAACATAATTCTGATTAAAATTATTTTTTATTAAATCTAAAATGCCCAAATAAATTCCTACGGTTAGGCAAGGTCAAAACAAAGTAGTGACAAAAGAATCACTAAAATAAAATAATCCTAACTCATTTTATAGCAGAATTACTAATCTGTCTAAAACTAAAATAAAACAATTTATAATAATTTAACATGACTAAACATATTTTCTACAGAAACTACAAGAAATTTGCAAACTAACAAAAAAAGAATCACTTAAAAATATTAAGTAGATTAAAAGATATGGATTTTACAAATCTGAAACTATTCTGTTAAAAACAGAAACGAAAAATATTAACAAAAAGGAAAAACCGGCTAATGGGCCTATCTAACGCATCGGCGTTAAATAACTAAAACGTGCACGCGGTAATAAACCGAGTCGGGCCGGTTCAACTAACCACTAACTAAACCGGAATAAACCGAAACAAAATCCGGTTTATTTAAAATAAAACCTACCGCTTCGTACTTCTAATCTAAACCCTACGATCTAGATCGAACGGCGGCGGGGTTCTCCGGCGACTTACCGTGGTGGCGACGCCGGCGATGGTCGACGGCGGCTCGGGCGACGACAGTGCGGGGGCTCCGTGGTCGGGGACGACGGCGGAGTTCCTCCGTGGTGTCTTGTGAGCAAGGGAGCTCGGGTGGACTCGGGCGAGCTCGAGGGGGAGGATGGCCGTGGCGGTGGCAATGGCAAGGGCGGCTCGGGTGCTCGGCGAAGCGGGCGAGGGGAGAGGTCGGGTGAAGGGGGAAGTGGGGGAACGGGGCGAGGGCGAGGGTATTTATATGGGGGAACACCGACTTGGACGAGGGGGCGATCGGGGGAGCGATCGGGAGGCGATCCCGGATCTTGCGGGATTCCGGCGAGCGGCGACGGGGGTTGGCGTGGGCGAGGGGAAGAAGGAGAGGTGGGGCCGGGTGTCGGTGAGAGAGGAGGGCGCGCTCGGTCGGGCGACCGAGGAAACTGTTTGGCGTGTAGCTCGGTCGGGGCGGGTGGGCCTCATTGGCCGGGTGCGCCTTAGCGCCATGGTCGCCTCGCGCTGGCTGGGCAATTAGCTGGGCTGGCTGAGGTTTCTTTTTTTCTATTTTTTTTTTTGAATTAGTGAGAGAGAGAAAATATAATTAAATATAAATATTTTATATTGGACATATATATATCAAAATGATCAGGGGAATATTCCCTATAATTTGAACATTTTTCCAGGGGAAAAACTCAAACTTTATAAAAAATCATTTTTTCTAAAATTCCAAATAAAATTCAGATTTGAATTCAAGTTTTTTTGGCAAAGTTTTCTTCTGACATATTTGGAGTGTCATGTTTACTCCTCTCATACTTTTTCTCAAGTATTTGTCAGGCATTAATTTGAAATAAATTTCAACTGCCAAATTCAAATTCAAATACCAACAACTCAAAATCTTCTGAAACTTCAAATGTCACTCAAATTCAAACAATATGCATAGATGCTTAGCTATAATTGTAAAACATTCCAAATAGGAAATTTGGGATGTTACATGGATCCCATCTCAGATTTCACGGCCTCAAGCCATTTTGCGGAATCTGGGCTCATCATCGCTTCCTCATAGTTCGTAGGTTCGTCATGGTCAAGTAACATGACTTCCAGGACAAGATTACCGTACCACTCTGGCGCGGATCTTACGCTGGTTGACCTACGAGGTTCGGTAGTAACTTGATCAGAAGTCTCATGATCATCATCATTAGCTTCCTCACTTACTTGTGTAGGAATCACTGGAGCTAATTTCTGTGATGAACTACTTTCCAATAAGGGAGTAGGTACAATTACCTTATCAAGTTCTACTTTTCTCACACTCACTTCTTTCGAGAGAAACTCCTTCTCTAGAAAGGATCCATTCTTAGCAACGAATATCTTGCCTTCGGATCTGTGATAGAAGGTGTACCCAACAGTCTCCTTTGGGTATCCTATGAAGACACATTTTTCCGATTTGGGTTCGAGCTTATCAGGTTGAGGCTTTTTCACATAAGCATCACAACCCCAAACTTTAAGAAGCGAAAACTTGGGTTTCTTGCCAAACCACAGTTCATACGGCGTCGTCTCAACGGATTTAGATGGTGCCCTATTTAACGTGAATGCAACCATCTCTAAAGCATAACCCCAAAACAATAGCGGTAAATTAGTAAGAGACATCATAGATCGCACCATATGTAATGAAGTACGATTACAACGTTCGGACACACCATTACGCTGTGGTGTTCCGGATGGCGTGAGTTGCGAAACTATTCCGCATTGCTTCAAATGAAGACCAAACTCGTAACTCAAATATTCTCCTCCACGATCAGATCATAGAAACTTTATTTTCTTGTTACGATGATTTTCCACTTCACTCTGAAATTGTTTGAACTTATCAAATGTTTTAGACTTATGTTTCATCAAGTAGATATACTCATATCTGCTCAAATCATCTATGAAGGTCAGAAAATAACGATACCCACCGCAAGCATCAACATTCATCGGACCGCATACATCAGTATGTATTATTTCCAACAAGTCTGTTGCTCGCTCCATTGTTCCAGGGAACGGAGTCTTAGTCATCTTGCCCATGAGGCATGGTTCGCAAGAATCAAGTGATTCATAATCAAGTGATTCCAAAAGCCCATCAGCATGGAGTTTCTTCATGCACTTTACACCAATATGACCTAAACGGTAGTGCCACAAATAAGTTGCACTATCATTATTAAACTTATATCTTTTGGCTTCAATACTATGAACATGTGTATCACTACTATCAAGATTTAGTAAAAATAGACCACTCATCAAGGGTGCATGACCATAAAAGATATTATTCATATAAATAGAACAACCATTATTCTCTGATTTAAATGAATAACCGTCTCGCATCAAACAAGATCCAGATATAATGTTCAAGCTTAATGCTGGCACCAAATAACAATTATTCAGGTCTAAAACTAATCCCGAAGGTAGATGTAGAGGTAGCGTGCCGACGGCATCACATCGACTTTGGAACCATTTCCCACGCATCATCACCTCGCCCTTAGCCAATCTTAAGCAATTACGTAGCCCCTGCTTCGAGTTGCAAATATTAGCAATGTAACCAGTATCAAATACCAGCGCCATCGTGAGCATTAGTAAGGTACACATCAATAACATCTATATCAAATATACCTTTCACTTTGCTATCCTTCTTTTCCGCCAAATACTTGGGGCAGTTCCGCTTCGAGGACCAGTCCCTTTGCGGAGAAGCACTCGGTCTCGTGCTTAGGTCCAGACTTGGGCTTCTTCACTTGAGCAACAACTTGTTTGCCGCTCTTCTTGAAGTTCCCTTCTTCCTTTGCCCTTTTCTTGAAACTGGTGGTCTTATTGACCATCAACACTTGATGCTCCTTCTTGATTTCTACCTCCGCAACCTTTAGCATTGCGAAGAGCTCGGGAATCGTCTTATCCATCCCTTGCATATTATAGTTCATCACGAAGCTTTTGTAGCTTGGTGTCAGTGATTGAAGAACTATATCAATGACACTATCAACTGGAAGATTAACTCCCAGCTGAGTCAAGTGATTGTGGTACCCAGACATTCTGAGTATATGCTCACTGACAGAACTATTCTCCTCCATTTTGCAGCTGTAGAACTTATTGGAGACTTCATATCTCTCAATCCGGTCATTTGCTTGAAATATTAACTTCAACTCCTGGAACATCACATATGCTCCATGACGTTCAAAATGTCATTGAAATACTGGTTCTAATCCGTAAAGCATGGCACACTTAACTATCAAGTAGTCATCAGCTTTGCTCTGCCAGGTGTTCACAACATCTGGTGTTGCTTCTGCAGCGGGTTTGGCACCCAGCGGTGCTTCAAGGATGTAATTCTTTTGTGCAGCAATGAGGATAATCCTCAAGTTACGGGCCCAATCCGTGTAATTGCTACCATCGTCTTTCAACTTAGCTTTCTCTAGGAACACATTAAAATTCAACAGAACAACAACACGAGCCATTTATCTACAACAACATAGACATGCAAAATACTATCAGGTACTAAGTTCATGATAAATTAAAGTTCAATTAATCATATTACTTAAGAACCCCCACTTAGATAGACATCCCTCTAATCATCTAAGTGATCACGTGATCCATATCAACTAAACCATGTCCGATCATCACGTGAGATGGAGTAGTTTTCAATGGTGAACATCACTATTGATCATATCTACTATATGATTCATGCTCGACCTTTCGATCTCAGTGTTCCGAGGCCATATCTGCATATGCTAGGCTCGTCAAGTTTAACCCGAGTATTCTGCGTGTGCAAAACTGGCTTGCACCCTTTGTATGTGAATGTAGAGCTTATCACACCCGATCATCACGTGGTGTCTTGGCACGACAAACTATAGCAATGGTGCATACTCAGGGAGAACATCTTATAATGCTACCGACGTACTAAGCAAAATAAGATGCATAAAGGATAAACATCACATGCAATCAATATAAGTGATATGATATGGCCATCATCATCTTGTGCCTTTGATCTCCATCTCCAAAGTACCGTCATGATCACCATTGTCACCGGCTTGACACCTTGATCTCCATTGAAGCATCATTGTCGTCACGCCAACTATTGCTTCTACGACTATCGCTACCGCTTAGTGATAAAGTAAAGCAATTACATGGCGATTGCATTTCATACAATAAAGCGACAACCATATGGCTCCTGCCAGTTGCCGATAACTGTGTTACAAAACATGATCATCTCATACAACAATTTATATAATCATGTATTGACCATATCACATCACAACATGCCCTGCAAAAACAAGTTAGACGTCCTCTACTTTGTTGTTGCAAGTTTTACGTGGCTGCTACGGGCTTAGCAAGAACTGTTCTTACCTATGCATCAAAACCACAACGATTTTTTGTCAAGTTTGTTGTTTTAACCTTCAACAAGGACCAGGCGTAGTCACACTCGATTCAACTGAAGTTGGAGAAACATACACCCACTAGCCACATGTGTGCGAAGCACGTCGGTAGAACCAGTTTCGCGTAAGCGTACACATAATGTCGGTCTGAGCCGCTTCACCCAACAATACCGCCGAATCAAAGTATGACATGCTGGTAAGCAGTATGACTATTATCGCCCACAACTCTTTGTGTTCTACTCGTGCATATAACATCTACGCATAGACCTGGCTCGGATGCCACTGTTGGGGAATGTAGTATTTCAAAAAAATTGCCTACGCACACACAAGATCCATCTAGGTGATGCATAGCAACGAGCGGGGAGAGTGTGTCAGTGTACCCTGATAGACCAAAAGCAGAAGCGTTTAGTAACGCGGTTGATGTAGTCAAACATCTTCGCGATCCAACCGATCCAAATACCGAACGCACGGCACCTCCGCGATCTGCACATGTTCAGCTCAGTGACGTCCCTCGTACTCTTGATCCAGCTGAGGCCGAGGGAGAGTTTCATCAGCATGACGGCGTGGTGGCGGTGATGATAAAGTTACCGGCGCAGGGCTTCGCCTAAGCTCTACAACGATATGACCGAGGTGGAAATCTGCGGAGGGGGGCACCGCACACGGCTAAGACAACTGTCAACTTGTGTGTCTATGGGGTGCCCCCTCCCCCGTATATAAAGGAGAGGAGGAGGGGAGGGCCGGCCCTCTCTATTGCGCGCCCAAGGGGGAGTCCTACTCCCAGTAGGAGTAGGTTTTCCCCCTTCCCTAGTTGGAGTAGGAGAAGAAGGAAGAGGGAGAAGGAGAGAAGGAAAGGGGGGCTGGTCCCCCAACCAATTTGGATTGGGCTTGGGGTGGGGGTGGTGCCCTCCACCTAGCCGCCTCCTCCTCTCTCCCACTAAGGCCCAATAAGGCCCATTGACTCCCTGGGGGGTTTCGGTAACCCCCCGTTACTCCAATAATTGCCCGAACTTATCCGAAACCATTCTGGTGTCCAAACATAGCCTTCCAATACATCAATCTTTATGTCTCGACCATTTCGAGACTCCTTGTCATGTCCGTGATCACATCCAGGACTCCGAACTACCTTCGGTACATCAAAACACATAAACTCGTAATATCGATCGTCATCGAACATTAAGCGTGCGGACCCTACGGGTTCGAGAACTATGTAGACATGAGAGAGACTCATCTCCGGTCAATAACTAATAGCGGAACCTGGATGCTCATATTGGTTCCTACATATTCTACGAAGATCTTTATCGGTCAAACCGCATAACAACATACGTTGTTCCCTTTGTTATCGATATGTTACTTGCCCGAGATTCGATCGTCGGTATCTCAATATCTAGTTCAATCTCGTTACTGGCAAGTCTCTTTACTCGTTCCGTAATGCATCATCCCGTAACTAACTCATTAGTCACATTGCTTGCAAGGCTTATAGTGATGTGCATTATCGAGAGGGTCCAGAGACACCTCTCTGACAATTGGAGTGACAAATCGTAATCTCGATCTATGCCAACTCAACAAACACCATCGGAGACACCTGTAGAGCATCTTTATAGTCATCCAGTTACGTTGCGACGTTTGATAGCACACTAAGTGTTCCTCCGGTATTCGGGAGTTGTATAATCTCATAGTCATAGGAACATGTATAAGTTATGAAGAAAACAATAGCAATAAACTAAACGATCATAGTGCTAAGCCAACGGATGGGTCAAGTCAATCACATCATTCTCTAATGATGTGATCCCGTTCATCAAATGACAACTCTTTGTCCATGTCTAGGAAACTTAACCATCTTTGATTAACGAGTTAGTCAAGTAGAGACATACTAGTGACACTATGTTTGTCTATGTATTCACACATGTACTAAGTTTCCGGTTAATACAATTCTAGCATGAACAATAAACATTTATCATGATATAAGGAAATATAAATAACAACTTTATTATTGCCTCTAGGGCATATTTCCTTCAATTTGAAGACCAAGGAAGAATTTCAGCTCACCCATCATGGACATCTGATATTGCTCTGCATCATATGCCCAAATTCATCACTGTATCTTTTGTCAGTGCAGCCGAAGATAATGTCATCCACGTAGATTTGGCATACAAACAGTTCACCATCATATGTCTTCGTGAAGGGAGTGGGATCTAGAGAACTAGGTTTGAGCCTTTGCTCTTCATGAAGTCTTTGAATGTGTCATACCAAGCTCGTGATGCTTGTTTGAGGCCATACAGTGCCATGTTGAGCTTGTATACCATGGCAGGACACTTTGGGTCTTCAAAACCAGGTGGTTGTGCAACATACACTTCTTCTTCAATTTTTGCCGTTGAGGAAGGCACTCTTTACATCCATTTGGTACAAAAGAATGTTGTTGTGGTTGGCATAGGCAAGCAGTATGCGAATGGCTTCAAGCCTAGCCACAGGAGCAAATGTTTCATCGAAGTCAATCCCTTCAACTTGAGTGTAACCTTGAGCAATGAGACGAGCTTTGTTTCTGACAACTTGACCATGCCCATCTTGTTTGTTGCGATATATCCATTTGGTGCCAATGATATTGTGCTTGCGAGGATCAGGACGCTTCACTAGCTCCCAAACATTGTTCAGCTCGAACTATTGAAGCTCTTCTTGCATAGCTTGAATCCAGGCTTCATCAACTTTCTTGCGTTCAGATATAGAGACAAATGCAAAGTGCCCACAGAAATTTGCTAGCTATGTTGCTCTTGAACGAGTGAGTGGACCAGATGCATTGATGCTATCAATTATCTTCTCAATATGTACTTCATTTGCAACACGAGGATGAACTGGACGAAGATTTTGCCCTTGCTGATCATTGTCCTCAGGATTGGCTTCAGGCTGAGTAGTGTCTTCGGGTTGATTAGGTGCAGAAATGATGATTTCCTCTTCAGACTGTGCCTCCGAAGGTATGCTTTCTCCAGTACCCATAAGCTTGATAGATTCACTTGGTGAGGCTTCATCTAGCACATTTGGCAGGTGCTCTCTTTGCGAGCCGTTAGTCTCATCGAACCGCACATCCACAGTTTCAAACACTTTATAGTGAAAGAGGTTGAAGACTCTGTAGGAGTGTGAATCCTTTCCATAGACAAGCATACAACCTTCATGTGCTTTCGGTGCAAATTTTGAAGTGTGATGCGGATCCTTGATCCAGCACCTAGCACCTAATACTCTGAAGTAGCTGGCGTTTGGCTTCTTACCAGTCAGGAGCTCATATGATGACTTCTTTAGAAGCTTGTGAAGATAAACACAGTTGATGACGTGGCATGCTGTATCAATGGCTTCAGGCCAGAAGTTCCTTGGTGTCTTGTACTCATCAAGCATCATATGTGCCATCTCAATGAGGGTTCTGTTCTTGCGCTCCATGATGCCATTCTGCTGAGGTGTATAAGCAGCTTAGAACTCATGTGTGAAGCCCCAAGTATCAAGGTAAGTGTCGAGGCCGGTGTTCTTGAGTTCTGTGCCATTGTCACTTCTGATGTGCTTGATCTTGATGCCATAGTTGGTCATGGCACGATTGGTGAATCGTCTGAAGACATCCTGCACTTCATTCTTGTAGAGAATTATGTGCACCCATGTATATCTTGAGTAAACATCAACAATGACGAAGCCATAGAGGCAAGTAGTGGAAGTGGGGCTAGAGTAGTTAGTAGAGCCAAATAAGTCCATGTGAAGCAGCTCGAATGGACGTGCTGTCGTCATGATTGTCTTCGAGGGATGCTTGGCCCGAGTCATCTTTCCAGCTTCGCAGGCACCACACAGATGATCCTTCTTGAATTTGACGCCCTCGATGCCCATGACATGCTTCTTCTTCGTGAGAGTGTACAGGTTCCTCATGCCTGCATGTCCTAGCCTTCGATGCTAGAGCCAGCACTCTGAAGCTTTTGCTAGAAGACATACGGCCAACTGTGGTCCTGCTGAGAAATCTACCATGTACAGATCATCCTTTCGATACCCTTCGAAGACTAGAGATCTGTCAGATTCCATAAGCACAAGGCAACGATATTTTCCAAATAACACAATCATGTTCAGGTCACAAAGCATTGAGACAGACGTTAAGTTGAAACCAAAGGATTCAACAAGCATCACTTGATCCATGTGCTGATCCTTTGAGATTGCAACTCTACCTAGGCCCAATACCTCGCTTTTACCAGTGTCAGCAAATGTGATGTGACTCTTGTCAGACGGATGGAGGGTTGAATCCATAAGAAGACTTCGATCACCAGTCATGTGGTTAGTGCATCCACTGTCCATAATCCACTCAAAAGCCTTTGGTGTCGTATCCTACAGTGTAGTGTAGCGACCAGACCTCAAATAGTCTGACCTCTGTGCATCAGTGTCATCCTCGGATCGAGAATCTTGACACGCATACGCATTTGACAATTTATAACAGAGTAGCAATCACACACTTATTACATCGAGTGTCTCCAAGAGAGAACTTATTACAATAAATATGGCTTAAGGCCATCTAATAACAATAACAATGGAAGACTTGGAAGATAAGCGAGTCCATCAACTCCAACGGCATCACTGAGTATAGAACCACGACCTAAGGCACCTTACTCGTCGTCTGAAAAGTCTGCAACATGAGTTGCAGCCCGAAAACGGGTCAGCACATGGAATATGCTGGCAATGTAACACATAGAGAGCAAAATGAAAGAGTAATGCTATACTACATGCATATATGGCTGGTGGAAAGCTCTATGGTTACAACTTTTGCATAAAGCCAATTTTTCCCTACTGCAAAGGAATAAATTTATTTTAACTATCATGGTGGTTGTTAAACATTGAGAATGGTTGACAGCATTCTCAATCCCAATTAAGCATCATCATTAAAACCCAACAATATTAATTAAAGTAACATGATGAGATTCACATGATAATCCAAGTACTAGATACTCAAGATGTCCATAACCGGGGACACGGCTAACCATGATTATTTGTTACACTCTGCAGAGGTTTTTGCACTTTTCCCCACAAGACTCGATCTCCTCCGTTGGGATTCTCACACTACATGGTGTTTGAGAAACGGATGACCGAGACATAGTCTTCGTAAGCGCTAGCACCTTACGAACAGGTGAGCAGTTACACCTACATCCCTCTACATCGCTAGTCTACCACTTTGTAAGAGTTCGCACAACTTAGTCAACTATGCTAGAGCCCGTAGTAGCTTGTGGCTGCACACGGAAGTTTCTAGCATGAATAATCTCATGATCCTTTGAGCCTGGGTGGCGGTCCAAAAAGAAACAGGCAAATCCTGGAATACCCAGGTACCTCAATCCACCCAGATGTGTTTTCAAGTTGCCACCTTAAATAAACCATTAATTAACAATCTCACATCTGTCATGGATACACTCACCCAATCCATGTCTACTAGCATAGCATGGCAATATAAGCAAACGTAGAAGTAACTCCCAAGGGTTTGATATTAAAACAGGTAATAGGCACTACCTCAACTACTTTCCCAAGCCCACAGTTTAATTAGATCCTAATCATGCAATGTTTGAGGGTTGATCTAATGCATAAAAACTGGGTAGGAAAAGGAATATGATCAAGTGTTACTTGCCTTGCTGATGATCCGCGAAACCTAGAGACTCAAAGTAGCAAGCGGCACACTGCGGGTACTCTATCGCAAACAAACAAGCACACAATAAGTACTCATCTAATGCACAGTAAAAACTCAAATAAAAGATCTAACCAGAAAGTTCAACTAAAGAACTACGGTTTGCAAAAAGAATCAAAACGAACGAAGCAACGAAGGTCAAACGGCGAAAGAAACAGGCTTCATTTTACTAATCTGGACCTAAGTCAAATTTTACAGTAGCAAAAAATTGTTTGAGTTGATTATTCGGAAAGAGGGTTTCGAGACGAAACTCTAGGCGCTTGAATCGCCTGATTCCGATAAACGAGCGAAAAGTTATACTAGATCAAAAATCGGATCAGAAATCGCGATCAGAAAAATCGTGAAATAAATCCAAGAAAAAGAAAAACGACAAACAACTTAACGAACGAACGTTCGTTATCTGGATCTAAACGATGAACACGTTCGTTAAAACGAACGAACGAGCGAACGCTCGCTAATTAACCTAAACCGGAAAAAACCGATCTAATAAAAAAGCAAATCTAAAAAAACCGACGGAAAAACTGAACGGTTTTTCTAAAAAAACGGCGGCGGCGAAGTCAACCTCGGGGTGCGGGTCGGCGGCGGCAGCTCGGCGGGGCGGCGGTGGTCGGTGGTGACGGCGGCGTGGTCCGGCGAGGCGGCGGCGGTCGGCGACAACGACGGCGGCGTGGCGGCTAGGGTTAGGGTTTGGGCGGCGGTGGCGGTTTGGGCTGAGGGGGTCGGCCCGGGCGCGGCTTATAAAGGCCGAGGCCGGAGGAGTCCGGGCCTAACACGGCCCGTTAGGTCGGTTCAGTTTTTTTTAAATTAGTTCCACGCAGAAAATCTAACGAAAGAAATAC
Source organism: Aegilops longissima (assembly GCA_021605205.1). NCBI lineage: Eukaryota > Viridiplantae > Streptophyta > Magnoliopsida > Poales > Poaceae > Aegilops > Aegilops longissima. Next base: position 374,116,321 of record CM038680.1, on the reverse strand, counting down.
TAAACGGACTCCAAAAATCCCGAAATAAAATTTTCCCGGCTTCTAAAATCAAGCCGGACAAGATGAACATTTATTTGGGGCCTAAATGAAATTTTGAAAAACACGCATTTTTCCTAAATTCAAATAAAATAGCGAAAAACTCCAAATAAAAATCTTATTTGATATTTTTTATTAAATCTTCATTATTCCTTTATTTTGGGAAAGTCATTTTATTCCCTCTCTCATATTTTGGCAGTAGAAATAATTGAAGATAAAATAAATAAAATCAACTGATCCTATTTTCAAAATTTGAGAAAACTCAAATATGAAAATAACGAAATCTCCAACTCTCTCCGTGGGTCCTTGAGTTGCATGAAATTTCTAGGATCGAGCCAAAATGCAATAAAATATGATATGCAAGTGATGATCTATGTATAACATTCCAAATTGAAAATTTGGGATGTTACATGTAGTTAGGGGGATAGGCTTCACCGAGGGAAATGTGAAGCATAAAAATTTGACGAACAAGCATATTATCAAAGTTCAGATCCTGGTTAGGGTAGATAGGATGTTTGTCAAGAAATCCCGGGACAAAATACATAGTAAGACCATTCAGACATTTTATCTTGCGTCCCACAAGATGTTTTAGGTCCCCAGCATAAGCATCAGAAGCCTTTGATTTCCGGCTAGAGACTTTTCCCTGCAAAACAGAGTTAATTTTTCTTAACCACCCACATCCTCAGGGGTGGCTTAGAAGCAATGAGTCTAAGTGCAGCATCTGAGAACTTTGGCTTTGGAGCCCTAGCAAATAGCCTTGCAGGAGGTGAATAATACTCATAAGAATAAGCAGAAAAGTTCTTGGTCTTATGAACATAGCGGTTTGATGAAACACACTCATATTCATAAGTCTGAGTATGGTTTCCCTGCAAAACATTGGCGTTAGGGTGACTCTGGTGAGTCCTCTATCTGTATGAAGCCTTTGGACCATATGAAGCCTTTAGTCCGGGGTTTGTCTTCTTCCCGGGTGGTGTCATGATGACATTCACAGGAAGCTTCTCAAGACAACTTTTGGGCACCCAGATCTTCTTCAAAGGTGGTCCATTCCTGTAGTTAGTACCAATATACCAGGCAAACACTTCACCATTCTGATTCTTAAACAGTTTATAGTTTGCATCAAAGGATTCATCCATGATAATCAGGTTAGCACAACTGAAGCCAGATAAGGTAGATGGATCCACTGAAGGTTCCTTTGCAGCAACTCATGTGGTTTTGGGGTACTACTCAGGCTTCCAGTATGAACCATCAACATTCATTTTCCTCTCAAACCGAACACCCTCTTTCATAGGGTTTCGGTTCATAATATGTTTCTTGAGGACATCACATAGTGTCTGATGCCCTTTGAGACTTTTGTACATTCCTGTTTCAAGCAATGTCTTCAACCTCGCATTCTCATCAGCAATAGTAGTGGCATCCTCAGTAGAGGGGTTAGTTACCACATCAGCAGTTGAAGATATTGCAACAGTAGCAACAGTAGAACATTCAGCAACAGAGACAACATTATCACGCTCAAGACATATTAGACATGGTGGCTCAAAACCTTCCTGAGTGGAACTGATCTGTTGAGCGCGGAGTGACTCGTTCTCCTTTTGAAGATCTTCATGAGTTGCTCTCAAGTTCTCAAGTTCTTGCTTCCTTTGAATATAATCATAGGAAAGATTTACATGAGTAGTTGAGAGCGTTTCATGACGACTTTCAAGTTCCTCGTACTTAACGTGAAGATTTTTAATGTCTTCAATTAAGGACTGGGTTCGAGTCATTTCCGCGTCCAACAGGTCATCGCTTTTGTCTAGCAACTTTTGAATATGTTCCATAGTAGTTTGTTGTTCAGTTGCAATTTTAGCGAGTGTTTTTGTAGCTAGGTTTAGATTCACATTCAGAGTCATCTTCACTGGATGTTTGAAAGTAAGCATCGCGTGAGTTTACCTTGGGACCCCGTGCCATGAAGCAGTAGGTAGGAGCAGAGTCATCCTCATCATCAGCATCAGCATTGGGGATGAGGCCATTGTCTTCGGTGTTGAAGATGGACTTGGTGACATACGCTGAAGCTAGAGCCAGGCTTGCCACGCCTAAATCGGACTCCTCCTCAGACTCCACCTCCACCTCCTCAGAAGCAGACTCCTCCTTTGAATCCATCTCCTTGCCAACAAATGCACGAGCCTTGCTCGATGAGCTCTTCTTGTGAGATGAAGACTTTGAAGAAGACTTTGAGGATTTCTTCTTCTTCTTCTTCTTGTCATCAGAATCATATTCCTTGCTATTCTTCTTCTTCTTCTTGGTCTCCCATTAAGGACACTCAAAGATGTAGCGACAAGGTTTCTTGCACTTGTGGCATGTTCTCTTCTTGTGGTCATGAGTAGAAGCTTCATCATTTCTTGAGCTGGATCTTGAAGACCTTCTGAAACCTTTCTTCTAGGAGAACTTCTGAACTTGTTCACGAGCATAGCTATCTCCTTTCCAATGTCTTCAGGATCCCCAGAACTGCAGTCAGATTCTTCTTCAGATGAGGAAACAACCTTTGCCTTCAAAGCGTGAGTTCAGCCATAGTTGGGGCCATAGATGTCTCTCTTCTCAGATAACTGGAACTCATGTGTGTTGAGCCTCTCAAGTATGTCAGACGGATCGAGAGTCTTGAACTCAGGACGTTCTTGAATCATCAGGGTCAAGGTGTCGAATGAGCTGTCAAGTGATCTCAAAAGCTTCTTGACGATTTCGTGCTTGGTGATCTCATTGGCGCCAAGTGCTCGAAGCTCATTTGTGATATCAGTGAGGTGATCAAACATGAGCTGGACATTCTCATTATAATTTATCTTGAAGCGATTGAAGAGGTGCTAAGAACATCAATCCTTGAGTCTCTCTGAGTTGAGACGCCTTCGTTGACCTTGGAGAGCCAGTCCCAGACTAGCTTCGCAGTTTCCAGTGCACTCACGCGACCGTACTGTCCTTTGGTCAGATGACCACAGATGATGTTCTTGGCAGTTGAATCCAGTTGAATGAACCTCTTGACATCAGCAGTGGTGACACCTTCACCGACCTTGGGAACGCCATTCTTGACGACATACCAGAGGTCGACGTCAATGACTTCAAGATGCATACACATCTTATTCTTCCAGTAGGGGTAATTAGTGCCATCGAAAACAGGGCACGCAGCAGAAACCTTGATTATCCTTGCAGTTGACATAGCTAAAACTCCAGGTGGTTAAACCGAATCACATAGAACAAGGGAGCACCTTGCTCTGATACCAATTGGAAGTGCTTGCTATCGACTAGAGGGGGGTGAATAGGCGATTTTTATGGAAGTCTTCAAATCACGAGGTATTTGAAGACAACCGATAGAAATGAACCTATTGATATGCAATGGAAGGTAGAGTACACTAGACAAGCCATAGTCAAGTAAGCAATGAAGTGAAAGCACGAAGACTATCAGCAGCTAGGTAGTATGGATCAGGATGGAAGACAGTATAAAGCCAATCAACAAAACAGTCTTCACACAGTGAACACAATCAGATCATACAAGCAGGCAATGACTTCACGAAGACAAACTGCAATGTAAAGGGAAGTGGAGGATAGAACCAGTTGCTTGGTGAAGACAAGGATTTGGTAGACCAGTTCCAGTTGCAGCGGCAACTATACGTCTGGTTAGGGAGGCTGAGATTTAACTCAGAAGACTGCGTCTTCACCTTATTCCCCTTGAGCTAAGGACACCCAGTCCTCGCCCAATCACTCTGGTAAGTCTTCAAGGTAGACTTCCAAACCTTCACAGACTTTGTTCACTAGCAATCCACAATGGTTCTTGGATGCTCAGAACGCGACGCCTAACCGGCTGGAGGATTCACAGTCCTCAAGTGTAACAAGTCTTCAGGTCACGCAGACAGAAAAACTTCAGTGATGCCTAACACTCTTTGCCTATGGGTGTTTTGGGCTTTGTCCTCGCAAGGATCTCTCTCTTAAATGCTTCGGAGGTGGGTCCCCTCAAACGACAAAAGTCGTGCACTAACTCTGAGCAACGACCAATTTATGGTGTAGGGGGTGGGCTATTTATAGCCAGGAGGCAACCAGACCTGATTTCTCCGAAATGACCCTGGGTCACTAAGGAACCGACACGTGTCCAACGGTTAGATTTCAAACACACGCGGCAGCTTGACTTGGGCTCCAAGTAAAGCTGACTCATCCAGCTCTAGATAAGATTTTCTCTCATTATCTTTGCTCGAAGACACAGGATTTGGTTGAGCATCACTTCACTCACTCTGACTTTGTTCACTGGGACCCCATTTAACAGTACGGTGGTTCCTATGACTCAATAAAGAAGAAAAGGAAACTATGAAACAACTATGTCTTCGTACTCCATAGTCTTCATATGAATGTCTTCTCATGTCATAATCTTCATCGCGAATGTCTTCACGAACCACCATTGTCTTCAATGTCTTCACACATTTTTAGGGGTCATCTTTGGTAGGTAAACCGAATCAATAAGGGACTACTACCTGTGTTATCCTGCAATTCTCACAAACACATTAGTCCCTCAACCAAGTTTGTCATCAATACTCCAAAACCAACTAGGGGTGGCACTAGATGCACTTACAGTTCCATCTCCTACATAGGGATCAGCTAGCAGTTGTTCTATCATACCTGAAGGAATTTCATAACCAATATTTTCAGTAGGTGCAGTAGGTTGAGGGGCAACTAACTGTGGTTCCGTTCAAGGTGAAGATACCCTGAACAAACCCCTCAAAGGATGGTTCTCCATAGTAACAAGTGACAATAGATTTCAGCACATAGTAATATATTTTTCTTACTAGTTCCCACTTACCAAGAGCGTTTCACTCCCTGGCAACATCGCTAGAAAAGAGCCTTGATGCCCCACAAGTATAGGGGATCAATCATACTCCTTTCGATAAGTAAGAGCGTCGAACCCAACAAGGAGCAGAAGGAAATGACAAGTGGTTTTCAGCAAGGTAATCTCTGCAAGCACTGAAATTGTCGCTAACGAATAGTTTGATAGCAAGGTAATTTGTAACGAGCCAGTAACGGTAATGGTAAATAAAGTGCAGCAAGGTAGCACAATCCTTTTGTGGCAAAGGACAGGCCAAGATGATCTCTTATAATAAGCAAAGCGTTCTTGAGAGTACACGAGAATTTCATCTAGTCACTTTCATCATGTTGATTTGATCCATGTTCGCTACTTTAATAATTTGATATGTGGATGGACCGGTGCTTAGGTGTTGTTCTTACTTGAACAAACCTCCTACTTATGATTAACTCCCTCGCAAGCATCAGCAACTACGAGAAAAGTATTAAGATAAAATCTAACCATAGCATTAAACTTTTGGATCCAAATCAGTCCCTCACGAAGTAGCGCATAAACTAGGGTTTAAGCTTCTGTCACTCTAGCAACCCATCATCTAATAACTACTCCTCAATGCATTCCCTTAGGCCCAAATATGGTGAAGTGCCATGTAGTCGATGTTCACATGACACCACTAAGGGAATCACAACATACATATCATCAAAATATCGAACACATATCAAGTTCACATGATTACTTGCAACAAGATTTCTCCCATGACCTCAAGAACAAAAGTAACTACTCACAAATGATAATCATGCTCAACATCAGAGGGGTATTAAATAGCATAATGGATCTGAACATATAATCTTCCACCAAATAAACCATATAGTAATCAACTACAAGATGTAATCAACACTACTAGTCACCCACATGTACGAATCTAAGGTTCTGGTACAAAGATTGAAACACAAGAGATGAACTAGGGTTTGAGAGGAGATGGTGTTTTTGAAGATGTTGATGAAGATTGGCCTCCCAAGGATGAAAGGGTTGTTGGTGATGACGATGACGATGATTTTCCCCCTCTGGGAGGGAAGTTCCCCCGGCGGAATCGCTCCGCTGGAGGGCAAAAGTGCTCCTGCCCAAGTTCTGCCTCGAGACAGTGGCGCTCCGTCTCAAAAATCCTCTTCTTATTTTGTCTAGGTCAAAATGCCTTATATACCAAAAGATGGGCACCAGAGGTGGGCCAAGGAGGGCACAACCCACCAGGGCACGCCCTAGTGTCTTGTGCTCACCAGGGTGGCCCCCTCCGGCAGTTATTTACTCCAGAATTTTTTATATATTCCAAAACAATTCTCCGTAACATAGCTTTTTTAGGTCCAGAATTCCAGCTGCCAAGATTCTCCCTCTTTGTGTAAACCTTGCATATTATGAGAGAAAAGGCTTTAGAATTACTCCATAAAGCATTATTATGCATAAAAATATTATAAATAACAGTAGGAAAACATGATGCAAAATGGACGTATCAACTCCCCCAAGTTTAGACCTCGCTTGTCCGAAATCGAAAAACATGTCCACATGCTTAGAGAGAGAGAGAGAGAGAGAGAGGTGTCGATAAAAACATCATGCATATTATTATAACATCAACAAACTTTATCATAGAACTTTATCACATAACTTCATCATATAACTTCTCATGAACAAGTGACAATTCATCACAACGTTGAAGTATAAAGCATAAACCTTATTAAAAACCAACAAACTATGTTCTCGGTCAACTTTGCAACTACAATTCATCATCTTTTCAGGAAGGGTCATGCATCGGAGACTTTAGGCAAGTCCACATACTCAACCATCATTTAACCTTTTATGATTTCTAACACTCACAACATACCCATGAACAAAAAGTTTCAACCGGACACATAGAAAGACAGGGGCTTATAGTTTCGCCTCCCAACGTATTCACCTCAAGGGTGATCTCAACAATAATAACTCATGCCCACACATATCCAACTGGATATATGTGCCTAGATCTTTCCTCACCACATGATGCTTGCAAAAGGAGAAAATAAAAAGGAATAGGGAAGAATACTTTGACTCTTGCATAAAAGTAAAAGATAGGCCCTTCACAGAGGGAAGCAGAGGTTGCCATGCGCCTTTTGTTTGCATGCTCAATCTCTTAGTGCAAAAGAAAGTCACGTTATATTGCCCCTTATGATAGCAACCTTTATTATGCAGTCTGTCGCTTTTATTATTTTGCCATCACAAGTCGTGCAATGCGCAATTGTCTCTTACACTAAATGATCCAACACATTTAGAAGCAATTTTTATTGCCTTATTGCACCGGTGACAACTTACTTGAAGGATCTTACTCAATCCATAGGTATGTATGATGGACTCTCAAAAAAAGATGTTGGGTTTAAGGGTTTTTGGATGTACAACTAGTATCTCTACTTAGTGCGGAATTTTTGGCTAGCAAAGATATTGAGCAAGCACCACATGTTGAAGGATCTATGACAATATAACTTCTATGTGGATATGAACAAACATAAATCATTACGTTGTCTTGCTTGTTGAACGTCAACAATTTTGACACATAATATTTAATGGGGGCTCACAATCATAAAAGATGTCTAAGATAGTGTATTTGCATGTGAATCTTCTCTTCCCTTATTAATTCTTTCATGAATAGCATCATTGACCAATGCTACATTTGTGAATCTCCAATAAATTTTACCACTTATACTTTTCCTTATGTGATGTCATTACTTACCATAAGATTAACATATGATCTTTCTCATTATTTATTTTTTGATTGAAACATAAAAGTAAAGAAAACAAAACTCGAACTACTCTTTATTATATATCTCGCTCACAATTACATAGATAGATAGATCACTAAGCAGACACTCGAAGAAAGATCGAACTAAACTTTTATTTGACTAATTCAAAAGATAACTAAAGATCGAACTAAGATTAATAAAGGCAAAGAAGGTGGTGATGATACGATACCGGGGCACCTCCCCCAAGCTTGGAACAAGACAAGGGGAGTGCCCATACCGTGAACTCAAGTCTCCTTTGGTGATGAAGAAATAGGTGGTGGTGATGAGGTAGTAGCGAGCTTATCCTCCGGTTTCCATGGCAGTGGCTCACCATCATAAGAGGAAGAACGAGTCTCGCGAGTCCTGCAACTGGCAGCCAAACTCATACCTTTAAACCTTGCCTCATATTCAAAGACTTGGTTTTGGAGATCATAGATTTGGCTTTGCAGAAAGTTGATTTGCTCGTTGAGGGTGAAGATGACATCCTTCATGGACCGGCCATACACCTTGAGATCACGGGTGAAATCCGTAATCATGAGGTCATTGGCATTGAGTACGCACTCCACCATCCCCTTGCACTTGAAGACCTCTTGCTCCATGGCTTCGAGCCTGGCCTCCACGGTTCCCTTCCCTTTGGGTCCATGAACGTCTCGGATGTGGAGCACCCCCTCACGCATCTCGATGTTTTGTGGGTGCTTCACCACCTCCAACAAGTAGGGGTTGATTACCCTCTCGAAGAACTTATCCTTGGAGGAGCTTGGAGCGGCCATGGTGATCTAGATCTGCCAGAAAACAGCAAGAAAGAAGAACATGAGATTTCTCTGCGATATGGTGCTCAATATGTTTGGGGGGTATGACGTCGCTTGAAGCTATGTCGGTATTTCCCCAAAGACGAAGGGATGATGCAGCACAGCGGCGGTAGGTATTTCTCTCAGATATGAAACCAAGGTTATCGAACCAGTAGGAGAACCAAGCAACACAACGTAAACAGCCCCTGCACACAGATAAGAAATCCTCGCAACCCGACGTGTTAAAGGGGTTGTCAATCCCTTCCGGGGTACGGCGCCTCCAGTGGCAAACAGATGTGAGATAAATTTATAGTAAATTGATAGATCGAATGCCAAATAAAATAAATAAAGAAAAATTGCAGCAATGTATTTTTGTATTCTTGGTTTAATAGATATGAGAATAAATGCAAGAGAAAAGTAGATCGCAAAGGCAAATATATGTGAAAAAATACCCGGGGGCCGTACGTTTCATTAGTGGCTTCTCTCGAGAAAAATAGCAAACGGTTGGTAAACAAATTACTGTTGGCAACTGATAGAAATTCAAATTATTATGACGATATCCAGGCAATGATCATTATATAGGCATCACGTCCAAGATTAGTAGACCGACTCCTGCCTGCATCTACTACTATTACTCCACACATCGACCGCTATCCAACATGCATCTAGTGTATTAAGTTCATGGAGAAACGGAGTAATGCAATAAGAACGTTGATATGATGTAGACAAGATCTATCTATGTAGAGATAGACCCCATCTTTTTATCCTTAGTAGCAACGATACATACGTGTCGTTTTCCTTTCTGTCACTGGGATCAAGCACCGTAAGATCGAACCCACTACAAAGCACCTCTTCCCACTGCAAAATAAATAGATCAAGTTGGCCAAACAAAACCCAAATATCGGAGAAGAAATACGAGGCTATAAGCAATCATGCATATAAGAGATCAAAGAAACTCAAATAACTTTCATGGATATAAAAAGATATAACTGATCATAAACTCAAAGTTCATCAGATCCCAACAAACACACCGTAAAAAGAGTTACATCATATGGATCTCCAAGAGACCATTGTATTGAGAATCCAGCAAGAGAGAGAGAGAGAGAGAGAGAGAGAGAGAGAGAGAGAGAGAGAAAGCAATCTAGCTAGTAACTACGGACCCGAAGGTCTACAAAGAACTACTCGCGCATCATGAAGAGGCACCAATGGAGGTGGTGAACCCCATCCGAGATGGTTTCTAGATTGGGTCTGGTGGTTCTGGACTCTGCGGCGGCTGGATGAATATTTCATTGACTCCTCTAGGGTTTCTGGAATATTGGGGTATTTATAGAGCAAAGAGGTGGTCCGGGGGGCACCCGAGGTGGGCACAACCCATCGAGGCGCTGCTGGCCTCTGGCGCACCCTAGTGGGTTGTGCCCCTCGGGCACCCCCCAGGCGCAGCCAGGGCCCGTTGTGTTCCTTCTGGCCCATCAAAATTCTTTGTAAAGTTTTGGGGCATTTGGACTCCGTCTGATATTGATTTTCTGCGATTTAAGAAACATGGGAAAACAGCAATTGGCACTTGGCACTATATCAATAGGTTAGTACCAAAAAATTATATAAAATTACTATAAATGATTGTAAAACATCCAAGATTGATAATATAACAACATGGAACAATCAAAAATTATAGATACGTTGGAGACGTATCAGCATCCCCAAGCTTAACTCCTACTCGTCCTCGAGTAGGTAAGTGATAAAACAGAATTTTTGATGTGGAATGTTGCCTAACATGTCTTATCATATTTCATTTCTTTATAGCATGGACATTTGGACTTTTAGTTGTTCAAAGCAATAGTCTAGTTTTGACATGATAATTTAGATACTCAAGAATATCAACAAGCAATTATGTCTTTCAAAATATCAATGCTAAAGTAAGTTATCCCTAGCCCATCATGCTCAACCATTGATCCATTCATGAAACACACTCGAATATTAGCTACACCCAATACTTAAGTACGATCATATTGCCTCCTAGTTGGTGATTTTATAAGAGAAGATGGAGACTCAAATTCAAAAATAAAAATTGCATAAAGTAAAAGAAAGGCCCTTCACAGAGGGAAGTAGGGATTTGAAGAGGTGCCAGAGCTCAAAGCGAAAAAGTTAGAGATAAAAACATTTTGGGAGGTGTATCCATCCCACAAACGAAAACGACTTAGAGTTCCCAACACTTTCCATGCTAGATATATCATAGGCGGTTCCCAAATAGAAAATAAAGTTTATTCCTTTTTCCACCATACTTTCACTTTCCATGGCTAGCCATATCCATGGTTGCCCTCCATACCAACACTTTCCAAGGAATTTATTATTTGACAACATAAAGTAAATTCTTTTTTTGCATTTTGGGACTGGGCGTCCCTAATACCTTTGCCTTACTCTCGTGCAATGGCAAGTGAATAAACACTACTGTAGGATGCTGCTAACGCGACACTACGATCAGAGACCCTTCGACGAAACTGTGTGCGATGCCATAATTGCAAACGGTGGTGTAAAAAAACCATCAAAAAAGGTGCAAAACGTTTGCGATGGAGGATGCATCAAACACGGTTCAGATTTTAGTTTTGTGGGTGCTTCAGGCCACATGGTTAACCCGTTCGAACTGTTTGCAATGAGGCAGAACAACAGAAACGGGCGGCCATATCAATGTGTGTGCGATAAACGGCATACAGTTTGCTCCGATGAACCGTTTGCTATTAGGGAGTGCAATATAAACGGTTAGCCAGATCAAGGTGTGTGTGATATAGGGCATATGGTTCACTCGGACGAACTGTTTTCGATTAGCGAACGCAACAGAAATGGTTCAACTTAACAAGATGTGTGTGATACATGGCAAACAGCTGACTCGGATGAGCTCTTTGCGATGAGAAATTACAGCACAGACGGTTAATACAGTTAGTTCGTGTGTGATTCTGTGTGTACAAAAAACTTTGAAAAATGCAAACTAGTTGCTTGTGGTGGCTAGGAATATTGCACACGATGCGTCTACTAGTACTCGTGTGCGATGATTAGTAAGTTACACATACGTTTCCTTATGTTAACACTTGTGTGATAAATAACACATGGCACTAGATACGGTATTCGGGTTGTGTGTGTGCTCCACTTAGTCTTCCCGCGCTCCAGCGAATGCTTCCCGCGCTCCACATGGATGAATTGTAAAATCCACGACTATTCCCTCACCGGTTTCCCGCCACCAGCTAACGGCTTGCTGCATATAACCCAGGCGGCAAAGCACCGCCGCGACACTCTGCGAAGATCTAGTCCTCACCCATCTACCATTAGTTATTCCAAGCATGCCAGGCAACGACCAAAGCTTCGACGTCGACGCCTACCTGCGTTACATCTTCGGCGAGGAGAACGAGCCGGAGCAGGTCGGGGAGCAAGAGCTTCATCGGCCGGTGCAGGCACCATGGCCCATCGGCGGCGATATCGGGGTCACAGACCTTGGGAGCACAATCGACATATTGCAGAGGTGGTGTGATGAGCAGTTTGCCATCCACTATGCAAAAGATCCAGAGCTGCTCGGCGGCATGATCGACGACCCACCCGAAGAGCCGCCCTTCACCAGTGCTCATCGAGAGCCTGATGCCCCGCAAGGAATGGGCAGAGGACCTCTACAATTCAGTCAAGATACAGGCAGCCTACGGTTTCATCATTGCCCGCGGCGGCCGTGTCAACCTCAATCCTGATGATGTGGTGGCCCGGCTCGAGCGCATCCTTGGCGAAGTTGACGTCCCCGACGAAGTAGAACATCGCCAATGTGATATCTTGAGGATGCAGGTGATCGACGGAATTTGCTACCAGGCCAGAGACATGGAAATGGAGCGATTCCATAGAGTTGTCATGCACGCGATTGCACGCTGTCAAGCTCTTCTGGAAGAGGCCTAGCAGCCCCAAGAGCCTCCCAACGCCAGCAGCTCCGTAGGCGGAGGCAAGTCGGGACACTCAGAGTGAACGGCCGCAAGGGTGCTATGCTGATCATGGAGTCTGAGAAGACCATCGTCCGAAGGCCGCCAGCTCAGCCTTTTAGCTTATATTTTATTATAATTGTACGCATGTGTAGGTCATGAGTGTTCCGGGCCTTGCCGCATTTGGCATTTTAAATTATCCTGAATATGTAAGACAATTATTAAGAATTATTAACAGTTGGCATTGTAACTTTGCCTCAACGGCGAGCAGAGCGCGCGCAGGGACGCCAGAGCGGAGTGCGCCGCGGCCGCCTCAACAGTGAGCAACCACGTGGTCAACCTTCTGCCATCAATAAATTTTGACCTTGTTTCTCGTCACATTGCTGATTACAATGCAATAAGTAATTGCAAATCAGTTCACACCTATCAAACTAATATGTGTTCACACTTAGCACCGGGCTATAAAAACTACCCACTCGAAAATTACTTATACTTGCTCTCCTCATCACCCACTAAACTGGTTTGGTCTGTCAAGTCGTTCCGCCATGACCGGTAGGAGGAGTTTAGGGTGGACATATAACCAGGCAACAAAGACCAAGGCCGCAGAAGCACTAGAAAGGTCCCACCGTGAAGCCGCAGCTGCAGCAGAGATGTCTCGGCGCGCCGCGGAGCCCTTGAACAAGCTCTCACGGGCACGCGAGGGCTCTCACAAGCACAATCGCGGCGTCGGCCATCACGACGAACCGGCGTTCCTGAAGTCCTTTGCCGGCGACGACGACATTCTCGCCGGCGTCACTATGCAGCAGGAGCTGGTCGACGGCTTGATGAAGCTGCTCAAGATCAGCGATGCCTCGGTTGACAAGGCGACCGGCCTCATCGAGCAACTCATGGATAACAATGCGAAGCTCCTCAAGTTGGTCGCCGAGAAGGAGGAGGAGGCCCCCAGCTGGAAGATGTTGCATGAGCAGAGCAATGCCTCAGAGACGATGCTGAAAGCGATCGTCGAGGAACTGATGGGTGGCTTGAGGAAGCTACGGATCGAGCGCAAGCAGGAGGTGGAGGAATCCGTGGACGCTTTCAAGCGAAGTCATGAGGAATTGAAGAAGGAGCTGGAGGATTTCGCCGCCCGGCGATCCATCGACGAGTAGAGACAGTAGCAACCCAGATCTTTGTCTGCAATTTCCTTTTTCTCTTGCCCCCGTGTCTTTTGAGCTTTGCCGCATGTGGCATTTTAAATTATCCAGAATATGTAAGACAATTATTATGTGCGCCATTGTAAATTTGTCATCGTATTATCTGTTGCCATTTTATTTGTGGTCGTATTATTCGTTGCCCTATGTGGCAATTTAAATTAGGGCGGAATACTAGTTGAAAACACGAAAAAAGCAAATGCTGCCATGGGATCACAAGCAAATACCCTCCGTCCAGGTGCTTTAATTAATCCATTAATGGAGAAGTTGTGAGCGAGGCTGGCGGCGTCTGGTGCATGGAGGTCAAAGAGCTCGCTTCTCGATGAGCATGGGCGGCCTTGCTGCTCGCACATGTCCCGTCGAGCCTGCGAGGTGGACAGGATGCACGCGTCCCGTCGAGCCTGCGCAGCGGACTGCTCGCACGCGTCCCGTCGAACCTGCACGGCGGACTTCTCACGCTCGTCCCGTCTAATCAAACAGCTGGACGCACACCATCGAGTATGGTTAAATTTCGACACGGTAAATATAATACAACCGTTTGTGTTATTAATGTGTCTGTTTTTTGTTTAAAAGGACTTTGTTGGCTACTAATGTGTGCGCTACTTCTCAAACTGGACGATTTTTTTTACCACAGCATATATGTGCCATGTCATGAAACCATGCCAAGTTTCATGTTTTTTGGGTGACTTTTTTATTTACTGGGATTTAAAAACCGAGATTCTCATTGTTTCAGGACGACGATAAGTTTGTAATTCATTCTCATTCCTTAAACGACACCTAAACATGCACCCAATGACACATGTACGATTTCCCACCCATTTTTCTTCACTGGAGCATGTGGTTGTAGTTCAAATTTGAATTATGGACTACATTAAATGCATAAAAAACTTAGTAATTAGTAATATATATACAATGGCCAAACGAACCCTGAACAGTTTCAGATTTCAGCCCAACACTCCTGTTATTCTAAGTTGCCTGTAGAAAACAAAGTTCAAGGCGAGAAGAGGCATCAATTATCGTTTCGCCCACAAGAGGGGCATGTTTCCCTACCGGAACCACGAGGGTTGTGACAGGCTCCGGTTTGTAAAAGGATTGTAATATAGCTTCGCCCAAATTGGACAATTATATATACCATGTAGTGACACCATGCCAAGTTTCATGATTTACAGACATTTAAAAACCGAGATTCGCAATGTTTGTGGCCAGGCCAGGACGGCAAGATGGTTGAATTCGTTCCCATTCGTTCCATGGGACCTAAACAAGCACCCCAAGAAACATGTATATTTTTCTAGCCATTTTGGTGCACTGGAGCATGTATTTGTAGTTCGGATTTGAATGATGGACATTAAATGCCTATAAAAATCAATTAATGAATAAAAAGGTCAAACGAACCCTGAATAATTTCAAAGTTCAGCGCGAATCTCCGGTTGTTCCGTGTCGCGTGTAGAAGAAAATACGAGGCTAGAAGAGGGAGTGATACGTCTCCAACGTATCTATAATTTTTGATTGCTCCATGCTATATTATCTACTGTTTTGGGCAATATTGGGCTTTATTTTCCACTGTTATATTACTTTTGGGACTAACCTATTAACCGGAGGCCCAGCCCAGATTTGCTGTTTTTTTGCCTATTTCAGTATTTCAAAGAAAAGGAATATCAAACGGAGTCAAAACGGAACGAAATCAACTGCAGAAGTTATTTTTGGAAGGAAAGCTACCTGATGGACTTGGACCCCACGTCAAGGAAGGAACGAGGAAGCCACGAGGGTGGGGGGGCGCCCCCCTGCCTCGTGGGGCCCTCGTGGCTCCCCTGACGTGCTTCTTCCACCTATATAACTCCACATACCCTAAAACTTCCAGAACAGAGATTAGGTTAGGAGTTCCGCTGCCGCAAGCCTCTGTAGCCACCAAAAACCAATCGGGACCTTGTTCCGGCACCCTGCCGGAGGGGGGAACCCTCACCGGTGGCCATCTTCATCATCCCGGCGCTCTCCATGACGAGGAGGGAGTAGTTCACCCTCGGGGCTGAGGGTATGTACCAGTAGCTATGTGTTTGATCTCTCTCTCTCTCTCTCTCTCGTGTTCTTGATTTGGCACGATCTTGATGTATCGGAGCTTTGCTATTATAGTTGGATCTTATGTTTCTTCTCCCCCTCTACTCTCTTGTAATGGATTGAGTTTCCTCTTTGAAGTTATCTTATCGGATTGAGTCTTTAAAGATTTGAGAACACTTGATGTATGTCTTGCCGTGCGTATCTGTGGTGACAATGGGATATCACGTGATTCACTTGATGTATGTTTTGGTAATCAACTTGCAGGTTCCGCCCATGAACCTATGCATAGGGGTTGGCACACGTTGGTCGTGATTCTCCCAGTAGAAACTTTGGGGCACTCTTTGAGGTTCTATGTGTTGGTTGAATAGATGAATCTGACATTGTGTGATGCATATCGTATAATCATACCCACGGATACTTGAGGTGACATTGGAGTATCTAGGTGACATTAGGGTTTTGGTTGATTTGTATCTTAAGGTGTTATTCTAGTATGAACTCTAGGGCTGTTTGTGACACTTATAGGAATAGCCCAACGGATTGATTGGAAAGAATAACTTTGAGGTGGTTCCCTAGCATAATCTCTTCGTTTGTTCTCCGCTATTAGTGACTTTGGAGTGACTCTTTGTTGCATGTTGAGGGATAGTTATATGATCCAATTATGTTATTATTGTTGAGAGAACTTGCACTAGTGAAAGTATGAACCCTAGGCCTTGTTTCCTAGCATTGCAATACCGTTTACGCTCACTTTTATCATTAGTTACCTTGCTGTTTTTGTATTTTCAGATTACAAAAACTTATATCTACCATCCATATTGCACTTGTATCACCATCTCTTCGCCGAACTAGTGCACCTATACAATTTACCATTATATTGGGTGTGTTGGGGACACAAGAGACTCTTTGTTATTTGGTTGCAGGGTTGCTTGAGAGAGACCATATTCATTCTACGCCTCCCACGGATTGATAAACCTTAGGTCATCCACTTGAGGGAAATTTGCTACTGTCCTACAAACCTCTGCACTTGGAGATCCAACAACGTCTACAAGAAGAAGGTTGTGTAGTAGACATCAAGCTCTTTTCCGCGCGCTGTTCGGGAGGCTAGGTGTTAAACTCACATCCCGTCAAGTAAGCTCTTTTCTGGCGCCGTTGCCGGGGAGGTGAGTGCTTGAAGGTATATCTTCAGATCTTGCAATCGAATCTTTTTGTTTCTTGTTTTAGCACTAGTTTAGTTTATAAAAGAAAACTACAAAAAATTGAATTGAGTTTGTCTCATACGCTTCATCTTTTTAATATCTTTCGTGAGTATGATGGAAAGGAAAATTGTGCCAAAGTGTTAGAAGAAGAATGTATTAAAATGTTTGGCACTAAATCTTTGAATGATGAGCATGACTGCAATGTTGTTAGTATGAACTCCTTGAATATCCATAGTACTAATGATGATTGCACTAGTTATGATGAAAATGCCTCCTATAAACATGTCAATTTTTGTGGAGTGCATTGGGTTTGTAAGTACACACCAAATAGGGAAGATAGATATTGCAAGAAGCATAAGTACTTAGAAACTAAATTATTGCAAGAAAGTCTTGATGATTGCACTGAAAGATTCAATATTTATAGTACCCCTTGTGAACTTTGCAATGAACATGCTCATTCAAAGCTCCAATGCTATTTGTTTCATGATCAAGTCGTGTCCAAATATTGTGATAATTTGATTACCCTTGAGCATCATAAAGAGCTTAGTCTTCTTTTGGGTTATGAAGAAATGAAACGTATAACTGAGGGTATTCCAAAATTTAATCTCGATAGATTTCTTGATTTTGATCTAGAGAAGATTTATATGTATTGTGCGGTGAATTGACTTGAAAATCCTTATATTGTCAATTACATAAAGAAAAGAAAACAAATAGAAGATGAAGAGAATACTAATGAAAGGGAAGAGACTTCCCAATATTCTCCTATTATTTCTTATGATGAATCAGGTAACGAGGAGGATCCTTCTATTCAACCAATCTCATTAATAAGGAGCTCCAAAAAGAGGATTGGACCCACACATGATGTGGTGAAGAAGAAGAAAAGAAAAAGGAAGAGAGGTAAAAAGGTATCCCTCCCAAATAATGTTGCTCCTATTATTGTTGTGCCTCATGAAAATGAATCAAAAATAATTGTGGAAGATGATGCACTTGATGATGATCTCGTTATGCCTATTGCTTGTTGTGATGATTATGATTGGGAAGATAATGATACTTCTTATGATCTTGAAAATCTTTTGGCACTTGCTTGGAAGAATATGATAATTGTTATACTATTGGTGCTGTCCATACTATTAATGATGAGAATGATTATGCTTATGATATGGAAAGGCCCAAGCTTGGGGAAGCTATGTTTGATGAGGATGACATATTTGAGAATATATTTGCTGCAATTAATGTTTGTCCCAAGCTTGGGGATGCTACGTTCAATGAAGATGATATTTTTAGCCTCCCAAGTTATGATATGCAAAGTTGTTATGATGATAGCATGCCTTCTACCTATGATGATTATAGTGATGAAACTGGGTTTGGAAGAGTGTCAACTTTAGGAAGTAATGATCCCACTATTTTGTAGGATGTTGAATCTTATAATATTTATGAAAGTGGATTTGGAGAGGTCATGACTTTATTTAGTGATGTATCCACTATTTCGGAAGAGGTCTCAATTGATTATGATGAGAACAAAGTTGCTTCTTATGATGATTATTGTGATGAAACTTATTCTATAAAAAGTAGTGATGATTATAATAAAACTTGTCATAATTATGATTACCCTTTCTCTGAACATTAATCTTTTAATGTGGAAACAATTTATAGTATTCAAGTCTCTTATGATACTCCCACTATTCCGAATAAGAAGAATTTTGCTTATGTGGAGAGTAATAAAAAATTTATGCTTATGCATCATGAAAAGAATGCTTTAGGTGCTGGTTATATTGTTCAATTCATTCATGATGCTACTGAAAATTATCATGAGAGAGGATCATATGCTTCTACATATTGCAATAATATCAAGTTTCCTCTCTATGTGCTTAAAGTTTTGAAGTTATGCTTGTTTTGCCTTCCTATGCTAGTTGATTATTGTTCTCGTAAGTTGTTTGCTCACAAAATCCCTATGCATAGGAAGTGGGTTAGACTTAAATGTGCTAGTAATATTCTTCATGATGCTCTCTTTATGTTTCAATTCTTATCTTTTATGCGAGCATCATTGAAATCATCATGCCTAGCTAGGGGCGTTAAACGATAGCGCTTGTTGGGAGGTGTCGGTGTACTAGAGTAGGGGTAACCTAGTATCCCGAACTCGCACGGCAGCAGTTGCAGACCCGTGGCAGGGCTGGCCTGGTGACCGCCAAGGTCTCAATGTTCTTCTTGAGCCATTCAAGAACAAAGTACTCAAGGCCCCTGAAGAGGAGCTTGCCCGAAGGCCACTCAAGGCACGAAGGAACAAGGCCCCGCAAGAGGAGCTTGCCGGAAGGCTTGGTGAGCGACAAGCTCCGAGCGACAAGGATTCTGCCACGGCAAGGCGCTTGCCGCGGCAGTAACCTCTCTTCATCTCCGCTCCACTCATCTGCCAACGTGTCGCCATGGGGCTTTCCCAGGCACGCGTGTCAATGGGCTGTGCAGCCAGCGGGGAGCAGCGATAAGCGGCGCTGACAAGCTACCATCGTGGCAAACGGAGGCGCACTTGACGGTCCTCGTTGCCTCGCTCAGCGATGTGGACGGGCATTTATCACTCTTGTCCCTTGCCGTCGAGTTAGGTATAGATCATCAGACACCGTATGTTGGTGTACCAACCACTGTTTTTCCATTTTACCCTTGTCTACTTGCCACCTGTGGTGACCCCTTGTGCCAATAAAAGGAGGCCCAAGTGCAACGTAGAAAGGGTTCGGCTCCGGCTCAGTTCATTCGACCCATTCGAGACCACACTCACTCGGGCTAGGTTTTGTAGCTCCCATCGCTCCCTAGCAAGAATACAATCAACCAAGCAGCAGAGAGGTATTATCTCTCGGAGAGCTCCGGCTTGGGTAAATCTTCTCGTGCATCGCCTCGATCCGCTCTTTGTGCATTCTCCGCCCCCCATCGAACCACAAGGGACTCGGTCCGCCAGGTCCCATAGGTGTTCGTGGGTCACGATCAGCTTCCCCGACATCTTTGGCGCGCCAGGTAGGGGGCGTCGAGGTTGTGTGAACCCGATCCGGCGTTCGCATGAGCGGCTTCTTCATCGATCTTCGTCAACATGCCACCGAAGAAGAAAGCTTCGGCGGCAGCAGAACCGTCGGCGTCAAACCCACCACCACCGGAGCTGACGAGTGGTGGGGAAGACGCTGGCGGAGGAACGGGCGTCGTCGAGAGAGCCCACGACGCCGCCAGGTCCAAGGACAAGGCGGCGCAAGCTTCGGCGTCCGAAGATGTACCGCGTCCGTCTCAGGACGCGCGAGACCGACAGCGTCATGATTCTCGCAGCACCATACGCTCGTTGGATCAAGGCCAAGCTGGAGGCTCCCGAGGCCCTCGAGACCAAGATGCACGCCAAAGATGTCGGTATGAGCGAGTACGATCGCTGACGGGATGATGCTCCTCCTAACTTGGTTAGAAGTTCGAGCACATCCCGCCTCGCGCCGCACGCCTTTGCCACCCACCACCGCAGCGAAGCCTTGGCGAGAGCACAACTGCTTAGACTACCCTCCAACGGCCGACAAGGTCGATTTAATGGAGGGCCACAATCCGTAGTCTCATCGGCTTTGCTAATGGCGACGTTCGCGCAGCAACCAATCGCGCCCTTGCCGCGGGCGAGACGACAAGGCACGAGCCGGTGGCGACGAGACCGCGAGGGTGCAACCACCATGCACTCCCCTTCCGAAGGCCAAGATCACCAGCTCCTCGGATCCACCTCGACAGCGACTCCACCGCGTCGTCCGGATCCACGAGCTCGCCGTGATCAGCGCCAAGTTCTTATGAACGGCAACAAGAAGACGCCGAACCCGCGATCGAAGCGCCAAAGAGAAGCGCGTCAATCCGACCAGCGCGCGGGCCTGCTATTGACATGCATGCGCCGAAGAACCCGCGACTTGTCAGACGCTGTAGGTTGTCCCGCGCTCACCCGTGAGCTGCGGCAAGTCCAAAGGGCTGACAAGAAAAACTTCAAACCAGATGTGCGGAGAAGTATGATGGCAGGACCCACCCATCGGAGTTCCTCAAGATCTACACCATCGCGGTGCAGGCTGCGGGGGACGAGACGACAAGATCCTCGCCAACTACTTCCTCTCGGTGCTCAAGCCAAACGCCGATCTTGGCTCATGCACTTGCCGGACAGCTCCATATCTTCTTGGGCAGATTTGTGCCATCATTTTGTCGGCGCCTTCACAAAGCGCCACAAACCTCATGGCCAAGAGAGTGACCTTCACCTGCTCGCCTGTAAGGAAGGGGAGTCCTCGCACAGTTTATCCAGAGATTCAGCCGTGTGCATTACAACATCCTGCACGCTCACCCCGCCAAGGTGATCAGCGTGTTTCATCGTAACGCGCGGAACCGCAGGATGAGGGAGGAGATGGCGATGTGCAAGGTCAAGGATGTCGCGAAACTGTATGCCTTGGCCGACAAGTGTGCACGCATCGAGGAGGGAAGAAGACTCCTGAGAGAGAATGTGGGAGCAGAATCGACAAGGAGGAGACCGCCTGGCAAAGAAGAGCCGCGGCGGAACAACGTAAAGAAGAAGAGCAAAGAGGTACTAGTCGTTGAGCAGTCCGCAACGGAAGTGGCGCCAAGAAGGCTAAGGATGGTGGCTCGCAAGGAAGTTGCCGCGACACCGACCACTGTCGTGGCGGCCGACAAGCGTGACGGATCCGCAAACAAGATCAGAAATTCACCGCACCAAGGGCCATGACCTCCGTGAGCTGCAAGAAGGTCGAGCAGCTTGTAGAACTGCTGTAGGCTGAGTACGAGCGGCGAGACAAGGAGAAGGCCTGTGAAGGTGCTGGTGCAGCTAGTAAGAAGAGACCCGGCCGGGGAGGACGCCGCGGCAAGGCCAAGCAGCGGCAAGGAAACAGACCTCCCCGCGGCCGCGACAAGGATGAAGACGACGACGAAGACGAAGACATGGAAGACGATGAAGCTGATGAGCAGGAGTTTCAAAAGGCAACAGAGGTTCTCTGCGTAGACGGTGGTGCTTCTCTGCATACCTCGCACCGCCAACTCAAGCAATGGATGCGTGAGGTTAATGCAGCGGAACCATCCGTAGAGTCACGCAGACCTCTGAAGTGGTCCAGCACGCCCATCATCTTCGATATTGAGGACCATCCTGACCGCATAACAGCGGTCGGGTGCTTGCCGATGTTGGTCTCACCAACTATCTGCAACCTCAAGGTCACTAAGATGTTGGTTGATGGCGGGGCCGGCCTGAATCTGATCTCCTCTGCGAAGGCTCCGTAAGCTTCAAATCCTCGACAACGAGCTCAAGAGACCGCACTTTCCAAGGAATCAACCCAGAAGGAGCAAGCCGAAGGGAAGATCACTCGCCAAGAATATTTGGCAGCGAACTGAATTTCAGGATCGAGAGGGTCACATTCGACGTTGCCGATTTCCCATTGCCCTACAATGGAATACTTGGCCGCCCAAAGACTTGCCAAGTTCATGGCAGCCTCTCAAGACGCCTACAACCTACTCAAGATGCCCGCCCGATAAGCGCATTTCTGTCCATGGCGACAAGAAAGATGCGCTTATCTGCGCCGACAAGATTTACCGATGCAGCAGCTGCGACAGATAGCAAACCACTTGTCACTGAAGCTCCCGGGGAAGAAGAAGACCACCAAGTCCGCAAGAGCTCGATGCCCACTCCGCAAGCGCACCTCTTCGAGTGCTGCGCCACCGCCGAGGACGCACCATCGAGCTCCACCGCAAGTGCAAGAAGATGATGGCAGCTCCGCCAAGACCAAGAAGGTGCCCGCCAAGGAGGACGGCACTGGTGGTACCTTCACCATCGCCCACGCTTGACCCTAAATAGGAAGGCGAGCTCGTTGCTTTCTGCGGGCGAATGTCGATGTGTTTGCATGGCAACCATCCGACATCCCCGTGTTCCTGTGAAAGTAATTGAGCACCACTTAGCTGTCTGTCCTCATGCGCGCGCCCGCCAAACAAAAAGTCGAAGCAGTGCAAAGGAGCGCCAAGAGTTCATTGCGAGAGGAGATCAAGAAGTTGGAAGCAGCAGCCTTGTTAGAGGAGTACTCCATCCCACGTGGTTGGCCAATCCAAAGGTTGTACGAAAGGCAAATGGGAAATGGAGACTTTGTATTGACTTCACGGATGTTAATAAAGCTTGTCCCAAAGACCCATTTCCCTTGCCACGACGATCAGATTGTTGACTCCACGGCTGGATGTGATTTGCTTTCATTTCTTGATGCATGTTCAGGATATCATCGATCTTTATGGCGTAAGAGGATGAAGAGAAACCGCATTCATTACACCATGTGGCACATATCGTTTCATACGGATGCCTTTCGTTTGAAGAATGCTGGTTCAACGCTTGCAAGAGTGGTCCACGATGCTTTTGAGCCCCAATTGCACAGAAATGTAGAAGCCTACATGGATGACATAGTGGTCAAAAGCAAGGACAAAGCAACTCTGGTTCAAGATTTGGATGAGACCTTTGCAAATCTGTGCAAGATCAACCTCAAGCTCAACCCCGAGAAGTGCGTGTTTGGAGTCCCATCCGGCAAGCTTCTCAGGTTCTTCGTGTCTCAGAGGGGAATTGAAGCCAACCCCGACAAGATCAAGGCTATTGAGCAGATTGAAGCACCAAAGCGCGTCAAGGATGTAAGAAGGCTTGCCGGTTGCGTGGCTGCTCTCAGCAGGTTTATCTCTAGGTCAGCTGAGCGCATACCGCCATTTTTCAAGATTTTGAAAAGGCAGGTCCAATGAAATGGACTCGGCGGAGGTTGCGCCGCAGACTTAAAGAGGTACCTGTCCTCCACTCCAATACTTGTCGCACCTAGGCCACAAGAGAAGTTGTTGCTGTATATAGCGGCAACCAATCAAGTGGTTAGTGCTGCGTTAGTAGCGGAGAGGGAGGCGGATGATGAGCCGCAACCGAGGCAGATGCATCCAGCGACAAGGGGGGCTTCGCCACAAGCTCGTCCCGATAAGGACGGATCTGCGCAGGATTGCGACAAGATACGTAAAAGGATGGTACAGCGCCGGTCTATTTTGTCGGTTCCCTTCTGCAGGGGCTAGGTCAAGGTATTCGGTGTGCAGAAATTGCTTTTCGGCCTCCTCATGGCCTCGAGAAAGCTGCGCCATTACTTCCAAGCACATGAGATAACAGTTGTCACTTGCTTTCCGCTGAAGAGGATATTGCAAAATCCAGAAGCAACAAGCAGGATTGTCGAGTGGGCACTGGAACTGTCAAGCTTTGGCCTCAAGTTTGAAAGCACTTCAACTATCCAAAGCAGAGCATTGGCAGAGTTTATAGCAGAATGGACGCCAACGCAAGATGAAGAAATTCCAGAGACGAGCATCCCCGTCAAGGAGGCAAGTAAAGAGTGGCTGTTGTACTTTGATGGTGCCTTCTCGCTGCAAGGCGCCGGTGCCGGCGTGCTGCTTATCGCACCCACCGGAGAGCACCTCAAGTACATAGTCCAGATGCACTTTCCCAAGGAGCAGGCAACGAATAATACTACAGAGTATGAAGGTTTGCTTGCCGGTCTCAGGATTGCAGTGGACCTTGGGATCAAGAAGCTTATTGTCCGGGGTGACTCGCAGCTTGTCGTCCGCCAAGTAAACAAAGATTATCAGAGTCCGTTGATGGAAGCCTATGTTGATGAAGTGAGGAAGCTAGAAGAGCACTTTGAAGGTCTGCAAATGGAACATGTTCCAAGAGCTCGTAATGATATTGCCGATGGCTCACCAAAGTGTGATGCACTCAAGTTACCAATGGAACCAGGAATTTTTGTGCTCAAGCTGACTCAGCCAACTGTAACACCATCAACTGGACAGAACAAGAAGAGGAAGTTGGTTTCTGGTGACTACTTTCCAGCAGAGCTCCCTGAAGCCGCCGCCAAGAAAGTCCCCAAAATCAACGCAGATATCGCCGAGGAGCATCTGCTCTCCGACAAGCCCTAGGGTTTGTTTCGCTGAAGCAGACGCTCCCGACAAGTTTTTCCCCGGCAAGCTTGCCGGGGATCATCAAGCTCCGGCCGAACCACAGGTTATTGCCGTAGAAGCTGATGTTCCCGCAGCGGCAGATATGCCTTTAGTTCTTGTTGTCGAGCCGCAAGCTCCAACATGGGCACAGCAGATCGTCCATTTCCTTCAGACGGGAGAACTTCCCGAAGAGCAAGAAGAAGCGGAAAGAGTAGCCCGACAATAAGTATGTGCCGTTTGTTGACAACATCCTGCATGTAAGAAGACTCAACGGCGTGAAATTGAAGTGTATTTGCCGGAAGATGGATGAAGCTGTTGGCGAAATACACGGAGGCATATGTGGTCACCACATTGGCGCAAGAGCACTTGCCGCAAAGCTTTCCGGCAAGGTTTCTTCCGCCGAAGCCCTCCAGATGCAACTGCACAAGTAACCAAGTGTGAAGCGTGCAAGGCCCATTCAAAACAGATACACCAGCCAGCTCAAGCTCTCCACGCGATCCCTTTATCCTCGCCATTTTCGTCCGGGGCTCGACATCTCGCCCCTTCCCCGAAGCTGTCGGGGCTTTGAGTACTTGTACGTCCGTAATCGACAAGTTCACAAAGTGGCCGGAAGTGGAAGCAAGGAGGAAGGTGACAAAGACAACAAGCATCAAGTTCTTCAGTCAATTGTTTGCCGCTTTGGGATTCCTAACCGGATCATCACCGACAATGGCACCCAATTCACGAGTCGCACCTTCATGCAGTACGTCCAAGATCTTGGCGCCAAGGTCTGCTTTGCTTCTGTTGCTCACCCGAGAAGCAACGGTCAAGCAAAGAGGGCAAATGCTGAAGTGTTGCGAGGACTCAAGACCAGAACTTTCGACAGGCTGCGCAAGTGCGGAAGAAACTGGATTGAGGAGTTGCCGGTGGTTCTTTGGTCGATCAGGACGACGCCAAATCGATCCACCGCCGCACACCTTTTGCTCTAGTCTATGGAGCAGAGGCAGTTCTCCCACGGAACTCAGATACGGATCACCTCGAGTACTCGCTATGATGAGTTTGAGCAAGAGCAGCTGCGACAAGATGACGCGCTGCTCCTCGAGGAGGATCGCCTTCAGCTGTTGTACGAGCTGCTCGTTATCAGCAAGCTTTGCGCCGCTACCATAGCCGCAGTTAATGCCGAAGCTTCGAGGAAGGCGACCTTGTTCTTCGCTGCTCAATCCGCCAAGAATTCCAACAAGTTGACGCCAAGTGGGAAGGCCCTTATCGGGTGAGACGAAGTCACTAGGCTCGGCGCTGTCCGCTTTGAGACCGAAGATGGCGCCCGTGAGCAACTCCTGGAATATAGAGCATCTTCGCAAGTTTTACCCATAAGGCGCGGTTGCCGGAACCCGTTCCGGCAACCACCTTTTGTACAAGTCTTGCCGCTGTTGCATGTAATCCTTTGTACAAAGACGGGTGCAGACCCCGTGCATCAGTAAAGCTCATGTGTTGCGCACAACTTGTCAATTTCATGCTATCATCATTATTTTGCATGCACTATCTGACATTTTGTGCAGCATCCACACCTGGTAAGCAATAAAGAGCCACTAGGCTCCATAACTTTATTTTCTCTTCTTTCTTCTCATAAGAAAGGAAGGTTCATCCGCCCACAAGTTAGCCGGGGGGAAGGAGAAGATAATGGTGTGGGCCACCAAGTGTCGCTCGAGGAAGTATCGCCTTACCAGGAAGCAAACAACAGAAAGCTAAGTTGCTAAGTTTAAGCAATCAGTTTTTAAATTCTTAAGTTATCTTCCTCGAACGATAGTACTTTGTATGGAAAACCTGTGCGCGGAGGAACCAACTCGCGGCTAGTTTGCGCCCTTACTTTGTTTCGAGTCCGCTCAACAACTTAAGTGTGCTGCAACTAGTTGCATAAGGTTGCTTGTCGGAGGCGGCATCGCCAAAGAAGGCTCTTGATGTTCCGCACTCAGCGCCATGCAAAGGTGCTCACACCGACAAGTTCCCTAAAAGCGTAGGGCACAAACATACAAAGGAAGGAATCAAGTAAAGGGAGTAACATTGCAATCATTTGCCTAAGATAGAGTATATTACAAAAATGACTTGTCGCAGATCTAATAAATTGTCCTAAACATGATCTACAGTGACAAGGGAAAGATAAACTTGGCGGCCTAGTCCACGCGGTCGCCGTCAAGCCTCTTGACTCCGCCACACCGCCCACGATGGGTGCGATAAGGGCCTTGAGTGCTTCGACGTCAGCAGTCGGCGGCAGGGACTTGAGGACGTTGGTGAAGTTGACGCTTTGATTGCGGAAGGCCACCTTCATCAAGACCTTCAAGGGCTCCGGCACAGATTTGGCGCGACTCATCGCCAGCTGCTTTGGGATCTCCTCCGTCACCGGAGACCCGCCAACACGCCCTTGAAGAACAAGCTGAGCTTGGCGCTGGGCTGAGGTTCTCGTCGGTGGAGTATCCAAGATCCACCATCCCCACTCCATCACTCATTGTGGATGGCGGCGGCAAGGTCCACAAGACCTTCCGTCCAAGGCATTATGTTGTCTCTCGAGAGTATTCTGGCGGTCACAGATTCGGCAAGAGCTCCTCGCTGGCTTTGATCTTCTCCAACAGGCCCGCTTCGCGCTCCTTGGCGCCGCCCAGCGCCTTCGTAAGGGTGGTCAGCTTCAGTTCCAGATCTGCCTTGAGTCCTTGGCGCGCGAGCTCTTTGATCTTCTCAAAAAACAACCCTGCAACTCACCAAGAGTGTAGGCGTCCTTCTCGGCCAAGGCTTCAGCCCGTGACCTCCTC
The DNA here is from genome assembly GCA_021605205.1 of Aegilops longissima. Classification (NCBI taxonomy): domain Eukaryota; kingdom Viridiplantae; phylum Streptophyta; class Magnoliopsida; order Poales; family Poaceae; genus Aegilops; species Aegilops longissima. The sequence continues at coordinate 374,088,756 of CM038680.1, read as the reverse complement.
GCTTTTTCCTCGGAGGGTGGCCTCCAGCTGTGCCACCTCGCTTCCAATTCCTTCTTGGTGGCTCGGCAGCCGCGGGCGCGCCCTTTGCCTCCCCGGAATGCCCCGCCACTTGATTGCTCGCTGCAAGATCTTCCTCGAGCTGCCGAGGTTGATCTTCCGCGCGCCACCACCTTCTTGCGCTGGAGAGCTTCGCCGCGGCGAGCCTTTGCTGCTCCTCGACCTCGGCCTTCTCCAAGATGAAGGCCGCGCTCTTCGGAAAGTTGCTCCCGCTTCGCTATGTCCCGAGAGTTTCCTTGTTGGCGCCAGCTCTTCTGCGCGCTTCTCCATGTCAGCTCCCGCCCTCGCGACAAGTGCTTCCCGCGACTCCAGCTTGGCTTGTCGGGCGCGGTAGAGCGACAGCAGCTTCTTCAGCAGCTGCTCCTCCTCAGACTCGCCACTGCTGCTTCTTGGCACGTTAACCAGTGACAACCCAGCGGAGGCGAGCAGCTCCACGTCGAAGGTCTCTCCCTCGACCGGCGCCCTGGAGCTCGACGCCCACGGAAGCTTGATGAAGACACCTTCGCCGGCCTTCAGATAGGCGCCGGGCTGGGCCTCTTCGGAGCCTGGTGCAGCATCGGTGGCGGGGGGATCGGCGGTCGGCGTAGCGCCTGGCGCTCCTGCGGCCTCGGGTCACAAGACGATCGCTAGACTCCTCCCCACCTCTGCGCCAAAGAGCCTTGGCGGCCTCCTCACGGCGGACTGTTGGCGCCGGCCTCCTCCTCCATGTTGGCGGCGTCGTCATTGTTGCCGCGAGCGTCCTCCTCGCCGGCAGCCTCAGTCTCCATCGGCTCTCCGGCAGATGGATCTGACGATCAGAGAAAGAAAAAACCAGTCAAGCAAATGTTCAAAAAGAACAGAAGAAAGAGAACCCAAGGGAGATTTTCAAACAAGAAGATTACCTGCAATGGGATCTGTTGCCGCGGTCTCCACCACCGGAGGGTCGTCGGCGCTGCCCCTTGTCGGAGAAGCTCCCCTTGTCGGAGAGGCCTCCCTTGCCGGAGAGCGCTCCCTTGGCGGAGATTTCTCCCTTGGCGGCGTAGTTGAAGCAGACAGGACTTCAGGAGTGACTTCCGGGACCTCCTGATGAGGCTGCTCTGCTCCTACACAAATCAACAAGCCGTAAATCAAGAAGAAGGAGCACCCAGCACACCTTACCATAAGAAATGAATCAAATACTTACGCTGGGGGTTGTCTGGGGCTGCTCTGCTTAAGGGTCGCGGATCCGCAAGGAGTCTCAGCGCCTCCTGTCAGCCCACAGGGAATCGCCTTCGACGACAACCACCGGAGTCTTGGCCCTTCGACGCCCTCGAGCCAGCGTCTCAAGAAGGACAGAGCTCGAGAATGAAGCAAGTCAAATACAAGACAAAGCAGTAAATTGAAGAATTACAAGTAGCAGCGACAAGAACTTACTCTTCCTCTTCTTCCTGAGCTGAGAGCGGAGAAGTCAAATTCCGCTCGGTGCGACGAGCTGGAGGAGTAGGCTCCTCGACGCTTGGCGGGTGCGGGGCCGTGGCTCCAGAGGCCCCGCTCCCGTTGCTGTGGCGGCATGAGGTGCTCCCTGCTGCAACCGCATTTGCTGCGCGGAGCGCGTCGGGCGGCGAGGCGGCTATTGGCCCGTTTGCCGCCCGCCACTTCTCCGGTCTTGGAGGCGTCTTCTTAAGCGGGCCGCGGGCTCCTCCCACGACAAGCTACTTGACGGCGGAGGGGAGGCGCCCCCGGCAGGCTCGTGCGGGTCAGCGTCGGGCTCGGCCTGCTCCTCCTCACCGGCGAACTCCTCTCGATCGGCAAGGCTTGCCGCCTCGGCTGCCTCTCGCCTCCTCGACGGAGAACCCAAACACGCCGGGCGGCAGCAGCTTCGCCGCCTCCTCCAACCTTGTGGCGTCTGCGCCACCTCTTGCTCGGTGGTGTCGCGGGTGAGCCGCTTCGCTTCGTCGCACGGATCGGCACTTCTTCCAAGTTGTCGAGAACTGCTGCACGATGTCGTCGGGCGGGCTCCTCGCTAGTTGGAACGATTCCATGGGAATCGCACAACGGCATCATCGCGCGGATGCGGTCAAGCGACGAGTTGTTGCATAAGGGCACGACTCCCTTCGGCAACATGAACCACTCGGGGTGATCTGCATCAGGCTTGAACAGCTCCCGCAGCATGCCATCCAGCTCCAAGACAGTGAAGTTCCAATTGAGTCCAGGACGCAGCCTCATGATGTCCGCCGCGTTTTGGAATTCCCAAGCAGGCCTCCCCCTCTCCTGCAAGGGCGCAATGTGGCGGCGAAGGAAGTCCGCGCCAACTGCTCCTACGGTAAGCCCGGCATGCCTGAGGCGCAAGATCCGGGTCACGGCAATCTTCAACTTCGCATCCTCCAGCGCCAAGTTGCTCCAATCGTTGCCGCGCACTATGGGAGTTTGGCGCAGGGCAGTAAAAGGCTGTGGCTCCTCCTCTATAATCCAACACCAATCGGCTCTCCACTCCTCCCACTTGCTGCGCAGCTCTCCGTCAAGATATGCTTCCTTCTTGCCGATCCTGGAGATCCATGCAATCCCTCCGCAAGCGGCTCTCCTCTCTCTGGGGGCATGAAGTAATGACGGAAAAGTGCTACATTTGGGTGGACCCCACAAAGTTCTCGCAGAGGTGTGCGAAACTGCCATGGTGAGGACGGCGTTGGGGGTGAAATCAAGGAGGCGGAGGCCATATGTGTTCATGACATCGCAAAAGAATTGAAAAGGGCGGGCAGAGCCCAAGATGGAAGAAAAGCGCCAAGAAGGGGTACCCGATGGAAACCTTCTCGGATGTGGCGGCGGAGATCACCTCGCGCTGCTGTGCGCCTGCGTCTCCGTCGACTGAAGAGGTAGTACAGCTCTCGCATCTCCTTCCGGTCGAGCAGGGGATCAAGAGGGCCCGCCCTTCCGCAGCGCCATGAGCCAAGCGCCGCCGACTTCACCCTTTGCCCTTGTCGGCTTTGAGCCATGGCGGAGGTGGTGGAGGAATCCGGCGGCGTTGGTGGCGCCCGGTGGCAATGGGGAGGGGCGGAGCGCCGCTCTCTTTGGACTTGAGAAGAAGGGGGAGTGGCGGTGGTTTTTGATGTGACAAAGAATGGCAAGTGGGCGCCCTGCCCTGTTCCCCTGCTTATAAGGAGGGAGAGGAGGCGGGCGCTCGATTTTCCCATTAAAGAAAGCCCCACGATCTCTCCCACGACGCCACGTCCGAACGTGCTGCTGTGGGGGACATGGTGGGTCCGAGGCGAATAACTGCGCGATCCAGGCCGCGTGTCTGCAGCATCGCTTTGGGCCTGCCCAACAGAGCTCGGCGCCGTGTATGTCCCAGGCCCGGGGGCTCCTGTCGGTGTACTAGAGTAGGGGTACCCTAGTATCCCGAACTCATGCACGGGCAGTTGCAGCACCCCGTGGCAGGGCTGGCCTGGTGACCGCCAAGGTCTCAATGGCTCCTTCGAGCCATTCAAGAACAAAGTACTCAAGGCCCCTGCAAGAGGAGCTTGCCGGAAGGCCACTCAAGGCACGGCGAAACAAGGCCCGGCAAGAGGAGCTTGCCGGGAAGGCTTGGTGAGCGACAAGCTCCGAGCGCGACAAGGATTCTGCCACGGCAAGGCGCTTGCCGCGGCAAGCAACCTCTCTTCATCTCCGCTCCAGCTCATCCGCCAACGTGTCGCCATGGGGCTTTCCCAGGCACGCGTGTCAATGGGCTGTGCAGCCAGCGGGAGCAGCGATAAGCGGCGCGACAAGCTACCATCGTGGCAAACGGAGGCGCACTTGACGGTCCTGTTGCCTAGATCGCTCAGCGACGAGGACGGGCATTTATCACTCTTGTCCCTTGCCGTCAGAGTTAGGTATAGATCACTGTACACTGTACAAGTTGGTGTACCAACTACTGTTTTTCCATTTTTACCCTTGTCTACTTGCCACCTGTGGTGACCCCTTGTGCCAATAAAAGGAGGCCCAAGTGCAACGTAGAAAGGGTTCGGCTCCGGCTCAGTTCATTCGACCCATTCGAGACCACACTCACTCGGGCTAGGTTTTGTAGCTCCCATCGCTCCCTAGCAAGAATACAATCAACCAAGCAGCAGTAGGGGTATTATCTCTCCGGAGAGCTCCGAAGCTGGGTAAATCTGCTCGTGTGCATCGCCTCGATCCGCTCTTTGTGCATTCTCCGCCCCCCATCGAACCACAAGGGACTCGGTCCGCCAGGTCCCATAGGTGTTCGTGGGTCACGATCAGCTTCCCCGACAGGAGGCAACCCAATTTTATTTTAGTTTCTTCCTGTTTGGTTCTGTTTATTAATAAATAATCCATCTAGCTTATGTTTAGATGTGGTTTTGTGTTCTAATTAGTGTTTGTGCCAAGTGGAACCTTTGGGAAGACTTGGGTGAAGTCTTTATGATCATGCTGTAAAAAACAGAAACTTTAGCGCTCACGAGATTAGCTAGAACATTTTACTGGAAAGTGATATTTAGTTGATTATTTTTGCAGATGATTACTAGATAAATCCCTCAGGTCCACCAATTTATTTTAGAATTTTTGGAATTCCATAAGTATATGTTTGATACAGATTACTACAGACTGTTCTGTTTTTGACAGATTCTGTTTTCATTGTGTTGCTTGCTTATTTTGATGAATCTATGGATAGTAAAATAGTTTATAAATCATAGAGAAGTTGGAATACAGTAGGTTTAACACCAATATAAATAAAGAATGAGTTCATTACAGTACCTTGAAGTGGTGTTTTGTTTTCTTTCGCTAACGGAGCTCACGAGTTTTCTGTTAAGTTTTGTGTTGTGAAGTTTTCAAGTTTTGGGTAAAGATTCGATGGACTATGGAATAAGGACTGGCAAGAGCCTAAGCTTGGGGATTACCAAGGCAACCCAAGGTAATATTCAAGGATAACCAAGCGTCTAATCTTGGGGATGCCCCGGAAGGCATCCCCTCTTTCGTCTTCGTTCATCGGTAACTTTACTTGGAGCTATATTTTTATTCACCACATGATATGTGTTTTGCTTGGAGCGTAATTTTATTTTATTTAGCTTTGCTTGCTGTTTGAATAAAGTATCAAGATCTGAAATTCTTAAATGGGAGAGTCTTCACATAGTTGCATAATTATCCGACTACTCATTGATCTTCACTTATATCTTTCGGAGTAGTTTGTCATTTGCTCTAGTGCTTCACTTATATCTTTTAGAGCACAATGGTGGTTTTATTTTGAAGAAATAGATGAAATCTCATGCTTCACTTATATTATTTTGAGAGTCTTAAATAGCATGGCAATTCGCTTAAATAATCTTAATATGCTAGGCATACAAGATTTGTAAGAATTCTTATGAGTGTGTTGAATACTAAGAGAAGTTTGATGCTTGATAATTGTTTTGAGATATGGAGGTGATAATATCGAAGTTGTGCTAGTTGAGTAGTTATGAATTTGAGAAATGCTTGTGTTGAAGTTTGCAAGTCCCGTAGCATGCACATATGGTAAACGTTATGTAACAAATTTGAAACATGAGGTGTTCTTTGATTGTCCTCCTTATGAGTGGCGGTCGGGGACGAGCGATGGTCTTTTCCTACCAATCTATCCCCCTAGGAGCATGCGCGTAGTGCTTGGTTTTTGATGACTTGTAGATTTTTACAATAAGTATGTGAGTTCTTTATGACTAATTTTGAGTCCATGGATTATACGCACTCTCACCCTTCCATCATTGCTAGCCTCTTCGGTACCATGCATTGACCTTTCTTGAGAGTTGGTGCAAACTTCGCCGGTGCATCCAAACCCCGTGATATGATACGCTCTTTCACATGTAAACCTCCTTATATCTTCCTCAAAACAGCCACCATACCTACCTATTATGGCATTTCCATAGCCATTCCGAGATATATTGCCATGCAACTTTCCACCATCCAGTTTATCATGACACGTTCATCATTGTCATATTGCTTAGCATGATCATGTAGTTGACATAGTATTTGTGCAAAGCCACCGTTCATAATTCTTTCATACATGTCACTCATGAGTCATTGCACATCCCGGTACACCGCTGGAGGCATTCATATAGAGTCATACTTTGTTCTAGTATCGAGTTGTAATCATTGAGTTGTAAATAAATAGAAGTGTGATGATCGTCATTTAATAGAGCAAAAAAGAGAAAGGCCAAAAGAAAAAAAAGGCAAAAAAAGAGAAATAAAAAGGGGCAATGTTACTATCTCTTTTTCCACACTTGTGATTCAAAGTAGCACCATGTTCTTCATATAGCGAGTCTCATATATTGTGCTTCAAAGTAGCACCATGTTTTTCATATAGAGAGTTTCATATGTTGTCACTTTCATATACTAGTGGGAATTTTTCATTAAAGAACTTGGCTTGTATATTCCAACAATGGGCCTCCTCAAGTGCCCTAGGTATTCGTGAGCAAGCAAGTTGGATGCACACCCACTTAGTTTCTTTTGTTGAGCTTTCATACATTTATAGCTCTAGTGCATCCGTTGCATGGCAATCCCTACTTCTTGCATTAACATCAATCGATGGGCATCTCCATAGCCCATTGCTTAGCCTCGTTGATGTGAGATCTTCTCCTTTTTGTCTTCTCCACATAACCCCCATCATCATATTCTATTCCACCCATAGTGCTATGTCCATGGCTCACGCTCATGTATTGCGTGAAGGTTTATGAGTTTGAGATTACTAAAGTATGAAACAATTGCTTGGCTTGTCATCGGGGTTGTGCATGATGAGAGCATTCTTGTGAGACGAAAATGGAGCATGACTAAACTATATGATTTTGTAGGGATGAACTTTCTTTGGCCATGTTATTTTGAGAAGACATAATTGCTTAGTTAGTATGCTTGAAGTATTATTATTTTTATGTCAATATGAACTTTTGTCTTGAATCTTTCGGATCTGAATATTCATATCACAATTAAGAAGAATTACATTGAAATTATGCCAAGTAGCATTCCACATCAAAAATTATCTTTTTTATCATTTACCTACTCAAGGACGAGCAGGAATTAAGATTGGGGATGCTTGATACGTCTCCAACGTATCTATAATTTTTGATTGCTCCATGCTACTTTATCTATTGTTTTGGACTATAATGGGATTTATTTTCCACTTTTATATTACTTTTGGGACTAACCTATTAACCAGAGGCCCAGCCCAGATTTGCTGTTTTTTTTTGCCTATTTCAGTATTTCGAAGAAAAGGAATATCAAACGGAGTCAAAACGGAACGAAATCAACTGGACAAGTTATTTTTTGAAGGAAAGCTACTGGATGGGCTTGGAACCCACATCAAGGAAGGAACGGGGAAGCCACGAGGGTGGGGGGCGCGCCCCCTGCCTCGTGGGGCCCTCGTGGCTCCCCTGACGTGCTTCTTCCGCCTATATAACTCCACGTACCCTAAAACTTCCAGAACAAAGATTAGATCGGGAGTTCCGCCGCCGCAAGCCTCTGTAGCCACCAAAAACCAATGGGACCTTATTCCGGCACCCTGCCGGAGGGGGGAAAGCTCACCGGTGGCCATCTTCATCATCCCGGCGCTCTCCATGACGAGAAGGGAGTAGTTCACTGTCGGGGCTGAGGGTATGTACCAGTAGCTATGTGTTTGATCTCTCTCTCTCTCGTGTCCTTGATTTGGCACGATCTTGATGTATCACGAGCTTTGCTATTATAGTTGGATCTTATGTTTCTTCTCCCCCTTTACTCTCTTGTAATGGATTGAGTTTCCCCTTTGAAGTTATCTTATCAGATTGAGTCTTTAAAGATTTGAGAACACTTGATGTATGTCTTGCCGTGCGTATCTATGGTGACAATGGGATATCACGTGATTCACTTGATGTATGTTTTGGTGATCAACTTGTGGGTTCCGCCCATGAACCTATGCGTAGGGGTTGGCACACGTTTTCGTCATGATTCTCCAGTAGAAACTTTGGGGCACTCTTTGAGGTTCTATGTGTTGGTTGAATAGATGAATCTGAGATTGTGTGATGCATATCATATAATCATACCCACGGATACTTGAGGTGACATTGGAGTATCTAGGTGACATTAGGGTTTTTGTTGATTTGTATCTTAAGGTGTTATTCTAGTACGAACTCTAGGGTTGTTTGTGACACTTATAGGAATAGCCCAACGGATTGATTGGAAAGAATAACTTTGAGGTGGTTTCGTACCCTACCATAATCTCTTCGTTTGTTCTCCTCTATTAGTGACTTTGGAGTGACTCTTTGTTGCATGTTGAGGGATAGTTATATGATCCAATCATGTTATTACTGTTGAGAGAACTTGCACTAGTGAAAGTATGAACCCTAGGCCTTGTTTCCTTGCATTGCAATACCGTTTACGCTCACTTTTATCATTAGTTACCTTGCTGTTTTTATATTTTCAGATTACAAAAACCTATATCTACCATCCATATTGCACTTGTATCACCATCTCTTCGCCGAACTACTGCGCCTATACAATTTACCATTGTATTGGGTGTGTTGGGGACACAAGAGACTCTTTGTTATTTGGTTGCAGGGTTGCTTGAGAGAGACCATCGTAATCCTAGGGCTCCCACGGATTGATAAATCTTAAGTCATCCACTTGAGGGAAATTTGCTACTGTCCTACAAACCTCTGCACTTGGAGGCTCAACAACGTCTACAAGAAGAAGGTTGTGTAGTAGACGTCAGGGAGAGATTATCATTTGGCCCACAAGGGGACATGTTTCCCAATCAAAACCACGAGGGTTCTTGCGACAGGCTCCAGTTTGTAAGAGGTTTGTGTAGGATCGAAAGTATGTCTAGAGGGGGGTGATTAGACTAATTGACCAAATAAAAATCCAGCCTTTTCCCAATTTTAAGTCTTGGCGGATTTTAGCAACTTAGCACAAATCAAGTAATCAACCTACACATGCAATTCTAAGAGTATAGCAGCAGAATGTAAAACAATTGCATATGAAGGTAAATGGAGGAGTTTGGAGGGAGCAAACACGATGTAGACCCATTAAGTTTTGGTGGGGCCGAGTTTTACTTTTGGTTTGGGACATATGTGGATGAGAAAGTAGTTGAGGGTTTTTGAAGCATATCACTAAGCATTTCGAGCAAGTAACCCATTAAGCAACACCTCACCCCCTCTTGATAGTATTGGCTTTTCCTATGGACTCAATGTGATCTTGGATCACTAAAAATAAAATGTAGAGTCTTGTGCTTTGAGCTTGAGCCAATCTTTTGTCCTTAGCATTTTGAGGGGTCCACTTTCTAATCCATGCCATGCCAATCATTGAGCTTTCCTGAAATATTTATCTTGAAATAGTGTTAGCTCAATGAGCTATATGTTGTTAATCATTACCAAAACCACCCAGGGATAGTTGCACTTTCAATCTCCCCCCTTTTTGGTAGTTGATGACAACATATAGATCAAAGCTTCGACAAATGATAATAAGATTGAAATACATTGTAACTTTGAGAAGTATGTGATAAGTAAGAGCTCCCCCTAAATTTGTGCATTATTTAAAATTTGCTTTGGACTGCAAATGCACAATCTATTAGGATCATGGGTCACTCTTCCATGTCACATACATCTTGGTGGAGCGCTCAAAATGATAATAATTAAAGACAATGCACTCATCACCAAGCAAAGTGAATGATCGTATATAAAATATGAAAGATAGTATCATCCAAACAAGCATTTAAGGTAGCAAATGATCAATCACATGATCATCCAAGTATCTCACAAAAGACATAATGTAGCAAGCAAACACACAATAAAGTTCAAGTAAGTAAAATGCAAAGAGAGACAAAACAACACACTCTCTCTCGAAGGCTATGATCTATACATATTTCTCCCCCTTTGGCAACAAGTTACCAAAAAGTTCAAATATGCATAGTGTTATGCGTCTCTCAAGCTTGGCCTTCATGAGGTGGTGTAGAGATGACTCAAGGACAAAGCTTCATCGATGTAGCCGGAGCTGGTGGAGTGGCTGCTGGAGCTGGTGGCACTGAGGCTGTGGCTGCTGGTGCAGATGTAGGAGCTCTAGTGTCTGGGATAGGCACTGCAGCAGACCTCTGCCTTCTGGGCACTCTAGCAAGAGTATTTGTAGTAGACTTGCCCTTCTTCTCCTCCACTTCCTCCTGAAGTTGCTCAACCACTGACTGAATCTCAGTTATTTTGACATCAAGATCATAGAATTTCTTCTCAATGATCTTCTCCAAGCTCTCCTGGTTTTGAGTCAGGGTGGCCATGCCCTTCTCAATCCTCAAAGTGGATTGGATCAGATATCCAAGCTGATCTTGCTTGCTCTTCAAGAACACTTGAGATGCCTCTTCAGCAGCTGACATCTTTGTATCTTTCTCCGCCCTTCCCTTCTCTCTCTTCTCATGTGCTTGCATAGATGTGGGGTCTTCCTCATTCATCACAATTCAAAATCAGGATGCAGAGGAAGGTGCTCCTTGTCCAACAAGTATGTACCTGTGACCATCTTGGAGTTGATGAGCTCCTGAATGTGTGGAGCATACCCACGTCTTATCTTCTGGTCAACAGCTGTCCTTTTGATTGTCTCTACAATCAAACTCATGACCTTGAACTTCTGAGGCACATCAAACAAATGTAGCAAATTGATAGCATGTCCTCTGATCATCTTGTGATCTCCTGGATAGTGATCTTCATTTTCCTTGATGTAATCCCAATCCACCCATCTCATGTCACATACTATGGGCTTCTTGTCAAGCAGGATAGTCTCATACAAATCTTGTTGTTCCTTTGTGTGGAACCTATAATCAACTGTTGTTCTCCTCCTCAAAGCATAAGGATCTGATTGTCTTCAGAATCTCAGTCCTGCATCCTTCCTGATCCTCATATCTTCTGCAACAGGATGTGCATCACTATGGTGAGGGATCTTTTGTTTCAGCTTCCTCAAGACAAGTGAATCATCTTACGCTTCTTGAAAGATCGTGCCTTTGGGCCTTGTTCTTCTCCTCAGCTGGAATACTTCTGGTGTTCCTCTTGGGTTTTGGGGGCTTCTGAGTTTGAGCTTTGGGAGTTGTTTTGGGCTTTGATGGGGCAGCCCCTGCCTTATAGCATCACCCATAAGCTTCTGTGCTTTGGGTGCTGGTGCAGCATCCTCTTCCTCTTCTCCTTCAGAATATCTCTTCATTGAGGGCTTGCCAAGAACTCTGGCAGTAGTGGTTCTTGCCCTCTTCTTCTTCTTGTCCTCACCAGCTACTTCTTCTTTAGATTCAATGGTGAATTTCATAGTTTCACCTATGGCAACTTTTCTTGGCTTTGACATCGGCATCCTCCTTGAAGGTGCCTTCTTGTTCTGCCCTGGCTTACTTGCAGCAGTTTTTTTTTACTGTGAACTGTGGGGCAAAACCCCCACAACATTTCAAAACTTTATTAAAACCAGAAAGACAGTTACAACAACATGATTACAAGAGGTAACCAAAAGGAAAGAAGAAAATAAATAAAGAAAAGACTAAACTTAAGGTGGCAGGAAAGAAAAGTTGTGCCATACGAAAAATTGCAGCAGTTGTGCCATACTCCTTCTTTAGCACCTTCTTCTTGGAGCTTACTTCCTCCTCAGTGGCCACATAGTCCTCATCCTCTGTTTCTGAGGTTCTCTTCTATCTAGACCTGGTGGCTACCTTTAGCAAGTTGCTTGGAGTGCTCCTGCTGCCATCATCAGAAGTGCTAGAGGGATCTGAGCCCTCACTCATCTGCACATGTTCCTCTGACCTGTTCTGGCTGTCACTTTGATCAGACATCTTGCAGGCAAACTGTCAGCAGACCCTGTGAGTAGGTTATAGATGAGGCAGAGTAGATGAGCATCACAAAGTACAGAGATTTTGCAAAACAAATTGAGTCAAAAATCTTAGTTTTAGTTCTCTACAGAAGTGATCTCGGAGCTACCGACTTGACAAACTCTGTGATACCGAAGCAACATTTGGAACCTAAACTAGTGAACTCGGTTGGGCCGAGTCACAATTCGGTGGCACCGAGGTTGCTAGGGTTTCACCGAATCTTGAACTCGGTCACACCGATTTGCACGTTTCGGTCAGACCAAAAAGCGCATGTGCAATGGCCTAAGCGAATCGGTGAGACCGATTTCTACATTTTGGTCGGTCCGAGATGAGTTCTGCGGAGGGCTAACCCTAAAATTTTCGAATCAATCTAGACCTAAGGAAGTTTTTGCTGGATAGATTAATCTCATTCATGGCAAGAAACATGGCATTGTCCTTGTGCTAGGAATCGGAGTGAAAAACACAGCACAAGGGGTCGAACACTTACCCTAGAATGGCGAGTGTTCGCTACGACGGCGACGGCGGAGCAGATTCCGTCGACGGCGACAGAATCCAACGGCGGGAGGTCGTTCGTGGCGAGGAGACAATCCGGAGACCCGAGGAGGCAGAGCAGGACACGCGCGGGCTGAGAGAATTCGAAGAAAGTTTCAAAGTCTCACCCATGGGTATTTATATCCCGACCCTGTCGGTGTGACCGAGTGGAACAACTCGGTGGCACTGAGATTGCAGAATCGCAAGCGGTTGCTGCAACTCGGTGTGACCGAAGTGTTCAAATCGGTTGCACCGAGATGAAAACCTAGATCAACTTAGTTACCTCAGTTTGACCGAAATGGATTTCTCGGTCAGACCGAAATGCACAAAGATGTTTTGGAAGTTTAAGTCTATGACGAATCGGGGACTCCGAGTGCTCCTCATACAGAGTGGTTCGAATCTGACTTGATCAAACTTTGTGATGTAGCATGAATAGAGTTTGAGACAAGAAAAGCATAGATAGCTAGAGGGAGTTCTTAGGCATTCTTGTCCATCCATTTGGCAAAAGAAAAGCCAAACAAGCAAAACAACAAATGGATGTCCTTGAATGAGTAAAATATGCATCCAACATGCTCACACAATAAAATGACAAATGAAATATGTGACAAAGCATGCACAATCACTCTAGCATCTATCAAGAAATTTGGCGATGACTAGGTCATCTATATATGAGTATATTGACTTAGGAGTCGAATGAGAACATTTGATCATAGGTCATACCCATCGTTTAAGCACAAGTGTGGTTGCCACTTTTACATAAAGCATTGTTGTGTTCACATCATTATAGTTGCTTTAGCTCAATTGGTTAGAGTAAAGCTCCCCCTAGATGTGATATCCCCCCTAAGAGGGATGAACTAACCTTGGGTTTTGTCAATGATGACTTCATGTAGGTGTTGAAGATGTAGATGCTCAATGTTGATGTAGATCATCCGGAGCAATCCTTTGGAGTGAGTTGCACTTTCAATACCTACACGGGTTAGTCCCACAAGGAACAAACAAGGATATCCATAGACATAGAGTGATATTTGATGAAGTCATGTACCTAGGATAGGGTCATAGACCTGCCCAAAGGTACCCTCCCCAAGGACACTCGCGAAAGAAGCTGCCTACCAGTCGACCTGGTAGGTTTCCACTCGACAGATTCAAAGACACTCGACCATGAAGACCCACTCGACCACCAGGAGTCCAAGAGCCACTCGGTGTCCAAACGGTCTGTAGTTAAATAGTCTTTATGGTCATGATTACACTTTATGTAAGGCGTTACCAGTAACGCCTAGCCTTAACATACCTTAAACCCTCCGCTACGTGGGCTGGCTGGGGTCCTGGCGCACTCTATATAAGCCACCCCCCTCCACAGGTAGAAGGGTTCGCACCCCTGTAACACATACGCATATAATCCAGTCGACCGCCTCTGGGCTCCGAGACGTAGGGCTATTACTTCCTCCGAGAAGGGCCTGAACTCGTAAATCCCTTGCGTACACAACTACTCCATAGCTAGGATCTTTCCTCTCCATTCCTACCCCCCATTCTACTGTCAGACTTAGAACCACGAAAGTTGGCGCCCACCGTGGGGCAGGTGTTCTAGCGATTTGTTGGAGAAGTTGGGATTCTTTCGATCTCCTACATCATGGTTTCAGGTGGAGTTCTGGTCGAGGGCCGCGAGATCCGTCTCGGTGCGCTCACGTCCGTCGCCGACGACTCCGCTTGGCTTCAGGAGGCTCCACTCGACGTGGATGCGCTCCCCGTCCGCGGGGCGACGCACTTTTGCATGTGTGTCCGCGGTGTCCTCCTATGGCAATCGTTGATCCAGTATGGGTCGGCTCCTGTGCCGTCCTCGCCCCCAGTCTCCCGCCGGCGCAAGCGTTCCGGTCGGTCGAGGCTTCAGCGGTGGGTGAGGCATGCGGTGGCTCGCCAGTCGGCCACCCCCCAAGTCGCGGCGATCGAGCCCGACGAATCTCTCTACGGCCTGTTCGACTGGCTCCGCAGAGACTGCGTACGAGTGCGATAGCAGTGACCCGGCGGCAGAGGTTCTGATGGTCGATGGACCATGCAGTCCCCCCGGATTCACCCGCACCAACGGAGGTGACGGTGGAGGCGATCCGGAGCAAGCCCACGAAGAGTACCTGCCCGAGCCCCTCACTTCGCTTCAGAGGGAGGAGCTTCGCCGTCGGAACATGGATGCGCTTCACACTCCTATCGTTGGAAAAACCCCCGAGGCTCGTGCCTTGGAGGATGTGCGCTTGGCCAACCTGGCTGAGCGCACTCGACTGGAGATCCTTCAGCGAGTACTCAACGAGCGCGCGCGACCAAGGGTTCCAGAATCCAGTCGACGTCAGCTCTTCCAGCCACCAACTCAGGTATATCGAACTCCGATTCAGAATTTAGCAGCTGCCGCCAGATAGCAGAGTCAATTCAGCCTTCCCAATCGGGCGGGTAGAGGTTTGCTAAAATCAGAGATCTGCTCCAGCGGTAGGAGACCAAAACTCAGTCAGATCACGATCATGAACAGGATTCACAGCCGATCCGTCGCTGCGAATTCGGTCCAGTCGGCCCATAGTCCGAGATTGCCCCCGAGGCGTGAGGAACGTGGGGGCCGGCGTGATGATCAGTACAAGAGCCGCGAGCAATATGAGCACCGATTCGATCGCAATGATCGACGTTGAGTGCCCACTCCTCCCCCGAGGGGTGGATCATACGCTCCTCGACAGCAGGACGACAGACGCCAGCACAGTGTTGGGCGAAGAGTTCCAGTCAACCCCAGGGAACCAGGCTTTGATGCGAGATCTATTATCGTTCAAGGTTTGGTCGACGGGAACAGAGCTCACCGAGAAGGCCATGACAGAGATGTTCCCTCCAGCAGCAGAGTTCATGTCTCAGGGCCAGAGTGTTTCAGCAGAGCCATCAGAGCCGCGGTGATTCCTCCCAACTTCAAAGTTGGCGATCGGAGTTAGTAAGTTCATCGGTGAATCCAAGCCTGACACTTGGCTTGAAGATTACCGAGTGGCTGTTCAGATCGGCGGCGGCAACGATGAGGTAGCCATGAAGCATTTGCCTCTTATGTTGGAGGGTTCACCAGAGCGTGGTTGAATCAGTTAGCACCAGCAGAGATTTACACTTGGGAAGATCTTGCCCGAGTGTTTGTCGGACATTTGAAGGGACTTGCAAGCGACCAGCAGGGTTGATGAGTTGCGATCGTGTGTGCAGAAGTCGAGTCAAACTTTGAGAGATTATATCCAGAGGTGGATCACTTTGCATCACACAGTTGAGAATGTATCTGATCACCAGGCAGTTTGTGCCTTCAAAGAAGGTGTCAAGAACAGAGAGTTGAGTTTGAAATTCGGTCGAACAGGAGATATGACCCTGAGTCGGATGATGGAGATTGCCACCAAGTATGCAAATGGTGAAGAAGAGGACCGGCTCCGGAGTGGTAAATACAAATTGGCCGCTAATGAGGCCAAGGAGGAAATTCCAATGGAAGCGAGCGCAAAGCCGAGCCAGCTGCTCCGGGAGAGGCCTTGGCAGTGACCCTGTGAAAGTTCAAGGGGAAACCCAAGGGTCCTTGGAACCCCAAGAAGGTAAAAGACCAGGATGGAAATGACGTGTTGGATTTGCCATGTCACATTCACACGAAGAAAGATGAAGAGGGTAAACTCATTTACCCAAACATACCACTCGACAATTGTCGGCTCTTGATTCAGCAGCCCAAGGAAACAGCCCAAGGATAAGGATAAGGAGATGCACAAAGTTGAGGACAAAGATGACAGCGATGATGGATATCCCTGTGTCAATTCCACCACGATGATTTTTGCCGATGTCGAAGCAAAAGTCGATTGAAGGTTATCAATCGAGAAGTGAACTTGGTCGCCCGGCGACGCCTAACTATCTGAATGGTCCTGCACCCCATCACATTCGACCAGTCCGATCACCCGACGCACATTGCCACCCCCGGAGGCAAGCGTTGGAGTCGACCAGTCGTCGAAGGCACTCGATGACCAAAGTTCTTCCGATGGATGGTGGTAGTGGCTTGAACATATTGTACGCAGAGACGCGTTGAAAGGGATGGGCATTCCGATGTCCGACTCGATTACCGAGAATATGAGCTTCCACGGAGTCATTCCCGGAAAGAAGGCTGAGTCACTCGCCAAATTGCTCATGATGTAGTTTTTGGTGATTCAAGCATTTCGAAAGAAAAGTTGACCTTTGAGGTCGTGGATTTCCAGAGCGCTTATCACGCTATTCTGGGAAGGCCAGCATATGCATGTTTCATGGCCCGACCATGTTACCTGTATCTTAAACTGAAGATGCCTGGCCCCAAAGGCGTGATCACTGTTACGGGCAATTGGAAGAAGGCGGAAGAGTGCTTCCAGAAGGGCTCTAAGATCGCCGATGCTCAGTTGGCAGTGGTAGAGCTACAAGAGTATCAGGAAACTGCAGATCCGAGTGATTTGTTGCGAGCTAAGAAGCCCGCTACGGAGTTAGCATTCCAGTCGTCCGGTGAGACGAAACAGGTTCACATTCACCCGAATGATCCCAATGCTGCTCCGACCAGCATCTCAACAACACTCGACTCAAAATAGGAAGAAGCGCTCATCCAGTTCCTCCGTGAGAACTGGGACATCTTTGCATGGAAGCCTGCTGACATGTCGGGTGTTCCCAGGGGGCTGGCTGAGCATCGCCTACGAGTCGACCCAAAAGTCAAACCGGTTAAAGAACATCTTCGACGGTCCGCCGTCCAGAAGAGAAAGGCCATTGGCGAAGAGGTGGCTCGGCTCTTAGCGGCAGAGTTCATCCGAGAGATCTACCACTCCGAGTGGCTCGCCAATGTCGTCATGGTCCCCACGAAGGACAAGTCGTTGCGCATGTGCATCCATTTCAAGCATATCAATCGGGCCTGCCCGAAAGATCATTTCCCTCTTCCTCGCATTGACCAAATAGTCGACTCAACTGCGGGATGTGAGAGGTTGTCTTTTTTGGACGCCTATTCTGGGTACCATCAGATCCGTCTATATGGACCCGATGAGATCAAAACAGCGTTCATCACTCCATTCGGGTGCTTCTGTTATGTCACCATGCCATTCGGTCTCAAGAATGTCGGAGCCACATTCATGAGGATGATTCGAAGTGTTTGCTCACTCAAATCACCGGAATGTGGAAGCGTACATGGATGATATAGTGGTCAAGTCACGAAAGGGTTCCGATCCGTTGACCGACCTTGCTGAAACATTTGCCAATCTCGGGAGGTATGATATCAAGCTTAACCCATCAAAGTGCACATTTGGAGTTCCCGGTGGAAAGTTACTCGGTTTTCTCGCTTCGAGCGAGGAATCGATGCTAACCCCAAAAGGTTGGCACTATACTCCAATGAAACGCATACATGCGTGTGCATGATGTCCGAAGCTTCTCGGATGCTTGGCGCTTTAAGTCGATTCATCTATCGCCTCGGTGAAAAGGCATTGCCTCTTTACCGATCGATGAAGAAGTCGACAAGTTCGAGTGGACTCCGAAGCCGATGCAGCGCTTTGCGAGCTAAAAGCTCGCTCTCCACCCAGCCGGTGCTTGCTGCTCCTATCGACAAAGAGCCTTTGTTGCTTTACATTGCAGCCATTTGGACAAGTCGTCGATGCTGCATTTACGGTCGAAAGCAGGAAGAAGAAGGAAAAGCCTTCAAAGTTCAACGCCCAGTTTATTATCTTTACAAGTGTCAACCCCATCAAAGCAAAGATACCCTCACTATCGAAGCTTGTTTATGGGATTTATATGACCACAAAGAAGGTTGCTCATTATTTCTCCGATCATTCAATTACATACCGGCGACACCCCATTGTCGGAAATTCTTCATAACAGAGATGCAACTGGTCGAGTGGCTAAATGGGCGATTGAACTCCTTCCCCTTGATATCAAATTTGAGGCAAAGAAAGCCATCAAGTCCCAAGCAATAGCAGACTTCCTCGCCGAGTGGACTGAACAGCAGCTTCCGACTCAAGTTCACTCGGAGCACTGGACTATGTTTTTTGATGGTTCCAAGATGTTGAACGGTTACAAAAGGGGTTGTATTGGTTTCCCCCCGAGGAGATAAGCTCAAATATGTTCTCCAGATTCACTTTGATTCTTCCAACAACGAAGCAGAATATGAAGCACTCCTGTATGGGTTGCATATGGCCATTTCACTCGGCGTCCGTCGCCTTATGGTCTACCGCGACTCGGATCTGGTTGTTAATCAAGTGATGAAGGAGTGGGATGTCAGAAGCCCAGCCATGATTGGTTAATGTAATGCAGTGAGAAAGCTGGAGAAGAAATTCGAGGGGTTAGAGCTTCATCATATACCCCGACTGAAAAATCAAGCTGCGGATGATTTGGCGAAGATAGGGTCCAAAAGGGAAGCCATTCCCAAGAATGTATTTTGGAGCACATTCATGCACCATCGCAGGAGGATCCTTTCACGTAAGAAGCCCTCAGCAAAAGAGTGTCAATGATCCGATGAAGTTGAGGTCCCACCGTGGTCGACCTGATTATGGAAGTTGTGTTCATCACTCCCGATCGACAAAGCCATACATCGCATATATCCTAAGGAAAGAGCTCATAGAGAATGAAGAAGAGGTTCGACGGATCGTCCATCGATCCAAGGCCTTTACAAAGGATCAAGGGACAGTTGTACGAGAAAGCGCGATCGAGTCGGCCGAAGTGTATCACGCCGTAAGAAGGTCGATAATTCTTGAGGATATCCACTGGGGACCTGTGGCCATCATCGCCCTCTCGAACCATTGTGGCTAAAGCATACCGAGCGGGATTTTACTGGCCGAAAGCAAATGAAATGGCAAAAGAAATAGTCGACAAGTGTGAAGGGTGTCAGTTCTATTCCAACATGTCACACAAGCCCGCCTCAGCCTTGAAGACCATTCCACTCGTCTGGCCCTTCGCTGTTTGGGAATTAGACATGATTGGACCACTGAGAACTGGCAGAAGCAGCTTCACTCATTTGCTAGTAGCAGTCGACAAGTTCACCAAGTGGATCGAAGCCAAGCCCATCAAGAACCTTGATGCATGTACTGCTATCAGTTTCATCAGAGAGTTGATATTCAGATATGGAGTTCCGCATAGCATCATCACCGAAAATGGGTCAAACTTCAATAATGACAAGTTCAAAGCCTTCTGCACCTCTCGGGGCACGCGGGTCAACTATGCTTCAGTTGCTCATCCTCAGTCGAATGGACAAGCAGAGCGTGCAAACGGCCTCATTCTCAAAGGGTGAAACCACGGCCGATGCGTGATCTCAAGCACGCAGCAGAGCTTGGGTCGACGAACTTCCATCAGTTCTCACGGGATTGAGGACCACTCCTAACCGGTCGACCGAGAACTCCATTCTTCCCGGTCTATGGAGCTGAAGCAGTTCGCCGAGTGACCTGCTTCACAATGCGCCTCGAGTCAAACTATACTCAAGAAGAAGCGGAACAAGCCCGGCAAGATGCAATCGACCTCTTGGAACAGAGAGAGAGATGGCCCTGATCCGCCGACTATCTATCAACAAGACTTGCGCCGATTCCATGCCGAAATGTGAAGAGTTGAGCCTTCCAAGAGGGAGATTTGGTCCTCCGAGTGGATCAAAGAAACCACACAAGCTCGCTCCCACTTGGGAAGGTCCCTTCATCGTCACAAGAGTTCTCCACAACGGAGCGTATCATCTCTATAACGTTGATCGCCAGATTGATGAGCCTCGAGCTTGGAATGCGGAGCTGCTCCGCCCCTTTTATACTTAAATACTCACTCGGTTGAGATGTAATAAAAGTACTTTTTTTAGTTTGCTTACCTAAGACAAGAATGTTATAATTTTCCCAAAGGATTGTTATTACTTTTTGTTGAAATTCCCCGAGGGTGGCTTAGCTGCGAATCCGGTTCGCCTAAGTTTGTAAAAAATCCTTTCCGAGTGGCGAGCCGCCTCCCACTCGGGGCTTAGCTGCGAATCCGCTTCGCCTAAGTATTCAAAATCCTACCGAGTGGTGAGCCAGCCTCCCACTCGGGGGCTTAGCTGCAGTCCAAGTACTCACCTAAGTATTCAAAATCCTACCGAGTGGTGAGCCAGCCTCCCACTCAGGGGCTTAGCTGCAGTCCAAGTACTCGCCTAAGTATTCAAAATCCTACCGAGTGGTGAGCCAGCCTCCCATTCGGGGGCTTAGATGCAGTCCAAGTACTCGCCTAAGTATTCAAAATCCTACCGAGTGGTGAGCCAGCCTCCCACTCGGGGGCTTAGCTGCAGTCCAAGTACTCGCCTAAGTATTCAAAATCCTACCGAGTGGTGAGCCAGCCTCCCACTCGGGGGCTTAGCTGCAGTCCAAGTACTCGCCTAAGTATTCAAAAATCCTACCGAGTGGAGAGCCATCCTCCCACTCGGGGGCTTAGCTGCAGTCCAAGTACTCGCCTAAGTATTCAAAATCCTACTGAGTGGAGAGCCAGCCTCCCACTCGAGGGCTTAGCAACAGCCCAAGGATTCGCTTAAACATTCAATAGAATGAACGCTTCGCAAGGACGACGAGGTGCAGGTCGGCTGCTACCTTTTCCTTCAGAGCTACACCATAAAAATCCTACCGAGTGGAGAGAAAACCTCCCACTCGAGGGCTTAGCTGCAGCCCAGTGCTCGCCTAAATAATAAAACCCCTACCGAGTGGAGAGCAAACCTCCCACTCGAGGGCTTAGCTGCAGCCCAGTGCTCGCCTAAGTAATAAAAACCCTATCGAGTGGAGAGCAAACCTCCCACTCGGGGGCTTAGCTGCAGCCCAGTGCTCGCCTAAGTAATAAAAATCCTACCGAGTGGAGAGCAAACCTCCCACTCGGGGGCTTAGCTGCAGCCCAGTGCTCGCCTAAGTAATAGAAATCCTACCGAGTGGAGAGCAAACCTCCCACTCGGGGGCTTACCTGCAGCCCAGTGCTTGCCTAAGTAATAAAAATCCTACCGAGTGGAGAGCGAACCTCCCACTCGGAGGCTTAGCTGCAGCCCAGTGCTCGCCTAAGTAATAAAAATCCTACCGAGTGGAGAGCAAACCTCCCACTCGAGGGCTGCAGCCCGGTGCTCGCCTAAGTAATAGAAATCATGCCGAGTGGAGAGCAAACCTCCCACTCGGGGGCTTAGCTGCAGCCCAGTGCTCGCCTAAGTAATAAAAATCCTACCGAGTGGAGAGCAAACCTCCCACTCGGAGGCTTAGCTGCAGCCCAGTGCTCGCCTAAGTGATAAAAATCCTACAGTGGAGAGCACACCTCCCGCCGGAGGCTTAGCTGTAGTCCAAGACTACGCCTAAGTAAGGAATTCATCCCAATCCGCAAGGACGACGAGGTGCAGGTCGGCCGCTACCTTCTCCTTCGGAGCTTCGCCACAAGTACAACATACGGTCCATCCCAATCCACAAGGACGACGAGGTACAGGTCGACTGCTACCTTCTCCTTCGGAGCTTCGCCACAAGTACAACATGCGGTCCATCCCAATCCATAAGAACGACGAGGTCGATCGCATCGTGCTTCGCCTCTACCGCAAGATAGATGAAGTACAAGTCGATCGGAGTTTCACCTCAAGGATACTACTTACGACAATGAAATATATTCCAATGAAGAGAAAAGTTCTCTCAAGGCAAATAAAGCATGTTCAAGGATAGATCAAGTTCGATAAACGCCCCACGGATCCGAAAGTGCTCAAAGCGTTAAGCTGTTAAAGTTTGTCGGTTACAAAACCACTCGCATTCTCGAGGCAAATTTAAGGTGGGACTTAAAGTTTTTACTCCTCCGGTGGAGGACCTGAAGGTGCAACAAACTGGTCGAGGTCGATTCCGTCGGCAATACGGGTAGCAGCAGCGATGAAGGTCTCCATGAAAGATCGAAAGTCGTACTTCCTGGTGTTGGAAACTTTGAGGGACGCCAGCTTGTCCTCTTGCGCTTCCTTGCAAAGGACACGAACCGAGACAGAGCAACATCAGCACCACACCGCGTAAGACTTTTTCCATTCTTGCACTCGACTTGGAATCTCATTCAGTCGAGTCATTAAGGATTCAAGGTCATTCTAAAGCGTCTGATCTGGCCAGAGAGTTGAGTCGATCCGCGACACCGCAGCTTTCAGTCGAGCAAGATAATCCACCACGCTAGCAACGCGAGACTCCAGTCGGAGCACATTCATAGCAGCTTCTTCCTTCACAGGAGAGTTGATGGGGTCCAGGATGGTTTCCACTCGACTGGTTTCTTCTTCGAAGTTCTGATAGAATTCTGAAAACACAGCTCAGACTCAAAACAACAATCATGCGATGAGCCGGTGATAGCAAGACAGTCGGATAAAAGAGATTACCTTCAAGCATGAGAAACAGCTTCTTGGCGAGCCCTCCAAGATAAACCTCTAGCTTGACATTTTCATCTTCAAGTTTGCCGACTGAGGCAAGTTTCTCTTCAGCGAGCTTTGTTTTCTCCAAAGCCGCCTTCTGTGCCTCTGCAAGGTCAAGGTCCTTCTTCTTCAGAGTCTCCTCCAGTTTATCTGCAAAGCAACAATGATAACGGAGTTGAGAATGAACAGAAAAACAAAGACAGTCATCAAGTTCTCACCAGCCATACCTTTTGCTTCATCCTTCGCCTTCTGCAAATTCTCCTGAGCAAGCTTCAAGTCGAGGTTGAGCTGGATCTGTTTGTTCTCTAACCCAGTATAGCGAGCCACAAGCTCGCAAGATTTCTACAAAGAGTCAATCAACAAAAGACATCAAAGACAGATCACTTCCGAGTGACTAAGGAAAAATCGTAGCATTTCTAAGACTACAGTCGAATCAAAACATTCGACAGTAGTCTCGGGGACTACACCTAGCGGGTGCACTCAGCGTGGCCCCACTGGTTTTACCAATTTGGTTCGACCAGTCGACCAAAAGAGGCAAAAAGGTTATGATTCTAAAACCATGGCTAATTGGCAGCGGTCAACCGCGGTAAAAAAACACAGTTCTTTAGACTATAGTCGACTGCACACAGTCCACCATAGTCTCGGGGACTACACCCAGTGGGTGCACTCAGCGTGCCCCCACCAGTTTTACGGTTCCATTCAACTTGGTCCGACCAGGCCGAGTGAAGAAGTTCAAAGTATAAAGACTATAGTCGACTACACGCAGTCCACCATAGTCTCGGGACTACACTCGGTGGGTGCACTCAGCGTGCCCCCAAAAACTCAATCGACACACCCACCCAAAGGTGTACAGATATGGAAATCTTGAAAAGAAGCGGTTTGGTAGCATGTCCTAACAGAGCAAGCGGTTTGGGTAGCATATCCTAACAGAGCAAGCAACGATCGACTTACTTGGACATTGCTCGAGAGCTGAACTAGCATCATAGGCCGCTGGCTGGCCTCTCGGACTGCCTTCACTTGCTCCATCATGATCCCTGCACAGCGATAGCCTCCTTAGCAGCACTCACTTGGTCTTTCGGGACGTGGTGTATAGCAAAAAGGGATGGTGGATCAGCAGTCGACGAAGTGGGTCGGGCACTTGTCAGCGGTACAGCAAAAGACACAGAAGCCCGAGTGGGGTTTCCTCCCTCGGAAACCAGCGTCTCAGGTATCGTCACAACTGGAGCAGCCTTGCCAGCAGGCACCCTCTTGTTCTTCCTCTTCCTCAACGGCGCTTCCTCGTCATCATCGGGGAGATCAATGACATGAGGCGGAACTACAAGAAAGATTCAAAAGTAAACATGGAAATCCAATCGACTAAAAGTGAAACTACAGAGATCATACCAAGGTTGGAGGTGACGGCATCTTCCATTTCCTGATCTTCATGCTTGGCTGAGGTCTCGGAGGTAGCAGACCGCAGATTTCAAGAATCGGCTGATCACCATCAAGTCAACCAAAAGTACACTCATGTTGAATAGGAAATACAAGTTCTGCTGATTACCCGGAGATGGTGGGAATGACCATCCGCATCTTGGGCAGGGCCTTCGCCGCTTCGACGACGTTGTTCGAGGTTGCTTCGGCGGTTTCTCGATCGGCGCAGGGAAGTTGTCCGAGGTCGCTTCCGACTTGCCCGATGGGCGCAATAGCTTTACCGCGCCCGCCGCCGGGTCATCGCCAACTTGACCTTCCTTCCGAGGGGAGGATCGACGTCTTCCACCTCTTCCTCCTCCTCCTCCTCTTCATCAGAGCTGTCGTCCCCCTCATCCTCCTCGCCATTGGACTCCCATTCCTCCTGGCTTTCACCTCCGCTTCCTTCTTCTTCTTTGACTGGTTCCTGCGCCCCATTGGGCATCGAGTACATCTCAGTGGTGGCCTAGAAGACAACAAAACAAGGCAAAAGTCAGTCGACGAATTTGCATCAAAACAGAATGAATGCAGCAGAATCACAGTCGGAGATAAGTGGTTATACCTTGTCTGGTTCGTAACAATGGTCGAGTGGGGGAATCCTCCTAGCTCTGCGAGGATTATCTTTGTTTCCTGTGATGGCAGTCATCCACTTCTACAGTGTGGCGTCATCGACCTCCTCTGGATGGACCCGAGTGGTATCATCTGTACCGGAGTACATCCACATCGGATGGCCTCGGTATTGGAGTGACTGAATACGCCGTCGGAGGAAAACTTCCAGAAGATCCATGCCGGTCACCCCATCGCGAATAAGTTGGACTACGCGCTCCATCAACAATTTTACTTGGGCCTTCTCCTCCGTAGCACCTTCAGGAAGATGGCTTGTTCACTCGACTCATGGAAAAGGAGGAGTCCAATGATCGCCTTGGCTGGTCTTGGCGAGAGAACCAGTCGATCGCCACCCTCTAACCGAGTCGGGGAGAGTCATAGCCGGAAAAGCGCTCTTCCCCCTCATCTAGACCCCGAGTCCCCCACACATCTGGATTACTTGGGTTCTCTCATCATTCGGGTTCGTTTTCTTCACCGTCTGAGAGCGACAAGTGAATATATGCTTGAAGAGGCCCCAGTGCGGCCGACAACCCAAGAAGTTTTCACACAACGACACGAAAGCAGCAAGATAGACAATGGAGTTGGGAGTGAAATGATGGAGTTGCGCTCCAAAAAAGTTCACAAACCCCCGGAAGAAAGGATTCGGCGGTAGAGAAAATCCCCGATCTACATGAGTGGCTAGGAGAACGCACTCACCCTCTTCAGGCTGCGGCTGCCACTCCGTTCCCGGAAGCCTCGCCGACCCATGGAGGATCGGTCCCTCGTTGGCCAGATCGTTGAGGTCCTTCTCGGTGATGGTCGAGCGGATCCAATCTCCCTGGACCCAACCTTGCGGCAGTTTGGACCGCGAAGAAGATCCGCCCCTACTGGGCGCTCTCCCCTTCGCCTTCGCCGCCGCCTTATTCACCCGCTCCAGGGCTGCGGTCTTTTCCTTCACCATGGTCGCCGGTGAAGCAGGTACTGAGCTGCGGCGCTGAGCAGACTGAAGGCGCAGCAGAAGGATTTGGAGGCGGAGGGAGGGGAAGATTGAGGTCACACTGTTCAAAATACCCCGTCCGATGCCTTATATGAGGCCTCTTCTGAGTGGCTGACTGGTAGGCCCAGGCAATCCCGTCAAATCCAGAAACAGGCGCGCACGCGATACGTGGCGAAAAAGGCAGCGCGAAGATCGAGGCGTCATCGCCTTATCCCATCCGAATGCCGCAGTTTTCTCCGCTTCGCACGCTTCCCAAAATTCAGATCCCGCGAAATCCGCTAACCGTGGAGCAACCTGTCAGACAGCAGATTTCCTCCGATCCATCGCTCGGAAATCCTCAAGTTCACAAAGTTCACTCGACAAATGTGAAGAATGGATCAAGGCGACTGAAAGAGAAGTTGACGCCATCACTATAAGGTCATTGATCCAGAGTAAGGCACACCCGCAACACAAAGAACAAGTCGGAAAGATTATCAACTCCTTCCTCACTCAAACCTCGATCCATTCGGGGGCTAATGATGAAGTCGTGTACCTAGGGTAGGGTCATAGACCTGCCCAAAGGTACTCTCCCCAAGGACACTCGTGAAAGAAGCTGCCTACCAGTCGACCTGGTAGGTTTCCACCTGACAGATTCAAAGACACTCGACCATGAAGACCCACTCGACCACCAGGAGTCCAAGAGCCACTCGGTGTCCAAACGGTATGTAGTTAAATAGTCTTTATGGTCATGATGACACTTTATGTAAGGCGCTACCGGAATGCCTAGCCTTAACGCATTTAAACCCTCCGCTACGTGGGCTGGCTGGGGTCCTGGCGCACTCTATATAAGCCACCCCCCTCCACAGGTAGAAGGGTTCGCACACCTGTAACACATATGCATATAATCCAGTCGACCGCCTCCGGGCTCCGAGACGTAGGGCTGTTAGTTCCTCCGAGAAGGGCCTGAACTCGTAAATCCCTTGCGTACACAACTATTCCATAGCTAGGATCTTGCCTCTCCATTCCTACCCCCCATTCTACTGTCAGACTTAGAACCACGACAATATTCACATGAGATGATGTCCATGAATGCATTAGGTTAACTTGTCCCTTGTCTTACCAACACGAGGGTTTGTGACTCCTTGAACTAGTGCAAGATATGGAAGTTGTTTGCACTTGTCCTTGCCAAAATGATAAGAGTGAAGTATGTTGGCGGAGTCACCCTCAAGAACTCTCTAGTTCTTATTTTTAGGGATCCACACCATATTGATGGGAATCCTTGGAGTTGTAGTCGTACTTGATGAAGTGTAACTTGATGTAGTCTTGGGAACCCACTTGACTAAGGCTTTAGGAGCTTCTTCAAATGCATCAATTTCCTCTTGAAGCTTGTCCTTGCCTTTTTGCTTGTGGTCTTGTGGTGGAAGATCATCTTGAGCTTGTGTTCCTTGGAAAGAAGTAGGATCATACTTCTCTTGTTGAGGAACAAACTTCTTCTTGGGGTATTGATCTTCTTCCCACTCAACTCCATTGGCATTGAACTTTCGTCCAAAACCAACACCTTGATTCTTCCGGTGTCTTCCTTGCTTGCGTACAATTTCCTCAAATTGCTTACTTCCGGCAAGACTCTTGTAAACACCTTTCTCTATAATTCCCTTCAATAAGCTATTTTCTTGCTCAAGTGTAACTTGGCTAAGAGAATCATTAGTGGAATCAAGATAACTACTAGAAGCAACAACATTAGATTTAGCATGATTGTTGTTACTACTAGAGGAAGAATCTTTCTTGTTCTTATTGCTAGATTTAACTTGTGGCATGTAAGTAGACAAGAGTAAATGCTTGCCAATGTAAGAAGAACTTTTCTTGCGAAGATCGTCATTGATTTCTTTTAAGAACTCATGCTCTTGCTCAAGGTTGAGCTTTTAAAAGCGTAGCTTCTCATGAGTCTTTAAAAGTTCTCGATGATCTTCCAAGGTAGTTTAATGAGCTAACTTAAGAGTGTTTAGTTCTTCAGTTAGACGCTCAATCTTCTCCTTATCATTGTCATTCGTTTTACCTTGATTATCATGATTAATAGCAAGTTCATCATAGTTCTCATAACTAGGGTTTTCAACAAGTAAATCATCATCTCCTAGAAAATCATCTTCATCACTATTGAAATCAACATACTCGGGGTGTGTTACCTTTGGACCTTTGGCCATGAAGCATCTTCCAATTCCTTCATTTGGTGAGTCAAATATGTCGTAGGAGTTGGTTGACACAAGAGCTAGACCGGCAACACCTTCATCTTGAGTATATTCGGAGTCGGAGTGATAAATTCTTTCGGAGTGATGGTCGGAGTCGGAGCCGGATACCCATTCACCAACATGAGCTTGATGTCTTCTTTTTGTGTAGCTCTTTGATGATTTGTCCTTCCTCTCCGAATCCTTGCTTCTCCGAGAGGGTCTTCATTCATAACGATCATCTCTACTCCTTCTCTCTCTAGGTGGCGATTCTTCTCTTCTACTCCTTCTCTCTCTAGGTGGTGATTCTTCTCTTCTACTCCTTCTCTCTCTAGGTGGTGATTCTTCTCTTCAACCTTCTGCTGTCAATAAATTTTGACCTTGTTTCTTGTCGCATTGATGATTACAACGCAATAAGTAATTGCAAATTTGTTCACACCTATCAAACTAATATGTCTTCACACTTAGCACCGGGCTATAAAAACTACCCACTCGAGAATTACTTCACAGCTCCTCTCCTAATCACTCACATAACTGGTTTTCTCTGTCAAGTCGTTCCGCCATGACTGGTAGGAGGAGTTTAGGGTGGACATATAACCAGGCAGCAAAGACCAAGGCCGTGGAAGCACTAGAGAGGTCCTGCCGCGAAGCCGCAGCTGCAGCAGAGATGTCCCGGTGCGCCGCGGAGCCCTTGAACGAGCTCTCATGGGCACGCGAGGGCTCTCACAAGCGCATTCGCGGCGTCGGCCATCACGACGAGCCAGCGTTCCTGAAGTCCTTTGCCGATGACGACGACATTCTCGCTGGCGTCACTACGCAGCAGGAGCTGGTCGACGGCTTGATGAAGCTGCTCAAGATCAGCGATACCTCGGTTGACAAGGCAACCGGCCTTGTCGAGCAACTCATGGATGACAATGCGAAGCTCCTCAAGTTGGTCGCCGAGAAGGAGGAGGAGGCCGCTAGCTGGAAGATGGTGCATGAGCAGAGCAGTGCCTCGCAGATGACGCTGAAAGCGGTCGTTGAGGAACTGATGGGTGGCTTGAGGAAGCTCCGGATCGAGCGCGAGCAGGAGGTGGAGGAATCCGTGGCCGCTTTCAAGCAAAGTCATGAGGAATTGAAGAAGGAGCTAGAGCATTTTGCCGCCCGGCGATCCATCGACGAGTAGACACAGTAGCGACCCAGATCTTTGTCTGCAATTTCCTTCTTCTCTTGCCCCCGTGTCTTCCGGGCTTTGCCGCATGTGGCATTTTAAATTATCCGGAATATTTAAGACAATTATTATGTGCGCCATTGTAAATTTGTCATCATATTATCTGTTGCCATTTTTTGTGTGGTCATATTATCCGTTGCCCTATGTGGCAATTTAAATTAGGGCGGAATACTAGTTGAAAACACGAACAAAGCAAATGCTGCCATGGGATCACAAGCAAATACCCTCCGTCCAGGTGCTTTAATTAACCCATTAATGGAGAAGTTGTGAGCGAGCCTGGCGGCGTCTGGTACATGGAGGTCAAAGAGCTCGCTTCCCGATGAGCATGGGCGTCCTTGCTGGACGCACATGTCCCATCGAGCCTGCGAGGTGGACAGGATGCATGCGTCCGATCGAGCCTACGCAGCGGACTGCTCGCACGCGTCCCTTCGAACCTGCACGGCGGACTTCTCATGCTCGTCCCGTCTAATCGAACAGCTGCACGCACACCACCGAGTATGGTTAAATTTTGACATGGTAAATATAATACAACCTTTTGTGATATTAACGTGTCAGTTTTTGTTTAAAAAGGACTTCGTTGGCTACTAATGTGTGCGCTACTTCTCAAACTGGATGATCTTTTTTACCACGGCATATATGTGCCATGTCATGAAACCATGCCAAGTTTCATGTTTTTTGGGTGACTTTTTTATTTACTGGGATTTAAAAACAGAGATTCTCATTGTTTCAGGACGACGGCAAGTTTGTAGTTCATTCTCATTCCTTAAACGAGACCTAAAGATGCACCCAGTGACACATGTACAATTTCCCACCCATTTTGCTTCACTGGAGCATGTGGTTGTAGTTCAAATTTGAATTATGGACTACATTAAATGCATAAAAAACTTAGTAATTAGTAATATATATATAATGCCCAAACGAACCCTGAACAGTTTCAGATTTCAGCCCGACACTCCTGTTATTCTAAGTTACCTGTAGAAAACAAAGTTCAAGGTGAGAAGAGGCATCGATTATCGTTTCGCCCACAAGAGGGGCATGTTTCCCTACCGGAACCACGAGGGTTGCGACAGGCTCCGGTTTGTAAAAGGATTGTAATATAGCTTCGCCCAAATTGGACAATTATATATACCATGTAGTGACACCATGCCAAGTTTTATGATTTCCTGGTGAGTTTTGGATTTACAGACATTTAAAAACCGAGATTCGCAATGTTTGTGGCCAGGCCAGGACGGCAAGACGGTTGAATTCGTTCCCATTCGTTCCATGGGACCTAAACATGCACCCCAAGGAAACATGTACGTTTTTCTAGCCATTTTGGTGCACTGGAGCATGTATTTGTAGTTCGGATTTGAATGATGGACATTAAATGCCTAGAAACTCAATTAATGAATAAAAAAGGTCAAACAAACACTGAACAATTTCGAAGTTCAGCGCAAATCTCCAGTTGTTCCGTGTCGCGTGTAGAAGAAAATATGAGGCTAGAAGAGGGAGTGATTATTGTTTGGCCCACAAGGGGACACGTTTCACTATCAAAACCATGAGGGTTCTTGCGACAGGCTCCGGCTTGTAAGAGGTTTGTGTAGGATCGAAAGTATGTCTAGAGGGGGGTGATTAGACTACTTGACCAAGTAAAAATCCAGCCTTTTCCCAATTTTAAGTCTTGGCAGATTTTAGCAACTTAGCACGAATCAAGTAATCAACCTACACATGCAATTCTAAGAGTATAGCAGCGGAATGTAAAACAATTGCGTATGAAGGTAAATGGAGGAGTTTGGAGGGAGCAAACACAACGTAGACACGGAGATTTTTTTCTGTGGTTCCGATAGGTGGTGCTATCGTACATCCACATTGATGGAGACTTCAACCCACGAAGGGTAACGGTTGCGTGAGTCCACGGAGGGCTCCACCCACGAAGGGACCACGAAGAAGCAACCTTGTCTATCCCTCCATGGCCATCGCCCACGAAGGACTTGCCTCACTAGTGTAGATCTTCACGAAGTAGGCAATCTCCTTGCCCGTACAAACTCCTTGGTTCAACTCCACAATCTTGACGGAGGATCCCAAGTGACACCTAGCCAATCTAGGAGACACCACTCTCCGAAAGGTAATACATGGTGTGTTTATGATGAACTCCTTGCTCTTGTGCTTCAAATGATAGTCTCCCCAACACTCAGCTCTATCTGATAGGATTGGATTTGGTAGAAAGATGATTTGAGTGGAAAGCAACTTTGGAAAGGCTAGAGATCAAGATTTATGTGGTTGGAATGGAATATCTTGACCTCAATACAAGTGTAGGTGGTTCTCTCTCAGAAAATGTATGTTGGAAGTGTAGGCATGTTCTGATGGCTCTCTCCACGAATGAAGAGTGGGTGGAGGGGTATATATAGCCTCCACACAAAATCTAACCGTTACACACAATTCACCAAACTCGCTGGGACCGAATTAGAAAACTCGGTCAGACCGATTTAGTTCAAAATGTGAACGTTAGGATTTTCGGTGGGACCAATATGTCAACTCGGTGGGACCGATTTCATTAGGGTTAGGGCATAACGTAATATCGGTGAGACCGATTACACGAACTCGGTGGTACCGATTTTGGTAATCGCCAAACAGAGAGTTGGTCAGGCAAACTCGACGGGACCGATTCGCTCGTCTTGGTGGGACCGAAGCGTTACGAAAAGGAAACAGAGAGTTTGCATTGCAGACTCGGTGGGACCGATCGCTCATCTCGGTTAGACCGAAACGTTATGAAGGGAAACAGAGAGTTTGCAATGCCATCTCGGTGAGACCTAGATCCCTATCGGTGAGACCGAAGTGACTAGGGTTTGTGGCAGTGGCTATGTCAAGAGAACTCGGTGGCGCCGGATAGAAAGTTTCGGTGGGGCCGAGTTTTACTTTTGGTTTGGGACATATGTGGATGTGAGAAAGTAGTTGAGGGTTTTTGAAGCATATCACTAAGCATTTCGAGCAAGTAACCCATTAAGCAACACCTCACCCCCTCTTGATAGTATTGTCTTTTCCTATGGACTCAATGTGATCTTGGATCACTAAAAATAAATGTAGAGTCTTGTGCTTTGAGCTTGAGCCAATCTTTTTTCCTTAGCATTTTGAGGGGTCCACTTTCTAATCCATGCCATGCCAATCATTGAGCTTTCCTGAAATATTTATCTTGAAATAGTGTTAGCTCAATGAGCTATATGTTGTTAATCATTGCCAAAACCACCCAGGGATAGTTGCACTTTCAATCTCCCCCCTTTTTGGTAATTGATGACAACATATAGATCAAAGCTTCGACAAATGATAATAAGATTGAAATACATTGTAGCTTTGAGAAGTATGTGATAAGCAAGAGCTCCCCCTAAATTTGTGCATTATTTAAAACTTGCTTTGGACTGCAAATGCACAATGTGTTAGGATCATGGGTCACACTTCCATGTCACATACATCTTGGTGGAGCGCTCAAAATGATAATAATTAAAGACAATGTACTCATCACCAAGCAAAGTGAATGATCGTATATAAAATATAAAAGATAGTATCATCCAAACAAGCATTTAAGGTAGCAAATGATCAATCACATGATCATCCAAGTATCTCACAAAAGACATAATGTAGCAAGCAAACACACAATAAAGTTCAAGTAAGTAAAATGCAAAGAGAGACAAAACAACACACTCTCTCTCGAAGGCTATGATCTATACATATTTCTCCCCCTTTGGCAACAAGTTACCAAAAAGTTCAAATATGCATAGTGCTATGCGTCTCTCAAGCTTGGCCTTCATGAGGTGGTGTAGAGATGACTCCAAGGACGAAAGCTTCTGTCGATGTAGCTGGAGCTGGTGGAGTGGCTGCTGGAGCTGGTGGCACTAAGGTTGTGGCTGCTGGTGAAGATGTAGTAGCTCTAGTGTCTGGGATAGGCGCTGCAGCAGACCTCTGCCTTCTGGGCACTCTAGCAAGAGTATTTGTAGTAGACTTGCCCTTCTTCTCCTCCACTTCCTCCTGAAGTTGCTCAACCACTGACTGAATCTCAGTTACTTTGACATCAAGATCATAGAATTTCTTCTCAATGATCTTCTCCAAGCTCTCCTGGTTTTGAGTCAGGGTGGCCATGCCCTTCTCAATCCTCAAAGTGGATTGGATCAGATATCCAAGCTGATCTTGCTTGCTCTTCAAGAACACTTGAGATGCCTCTTCAGCAGCTGACATCTTTGTATCTTTCTCCGCCCTTCCCTTCTCTCTCTTCTCATGTGCTTGCATAGATGTGGGGTCTTCCTCATTCATCACAATTCAAAATCAGGATGCAGAGGAAGGTGCTCCTTGTCCAACAAGTATGTACCGTGACCATCTTGGAGTTGATGAGCTCCTGAATGTGTGGAGCATACCCACGTCTTATCTTCTGGTCAACAACTGTCCTTTTGATTGTCTCTACAATCAAACTCATGACCTTGAACTTCTGAGGCACATCAAACAAATGTAGCAAATTGATAGCATGTCCTCTGATCATCTTGTGATCTCCTGGACAGTGATCTTCATTTTCCTTGATGTAATCCCAATCCACCCATCTCATGTCACATACTATGGGCTTCTTGTCAAGCAGGATAGTCTCATAGAAATCTTGTTGTTCCTTTGTGTGGAACCTATAATCAACTGTTGTTCTCCTCCTCAAAGCATAAGGATCTGATTGTCTCCACAATCTCAGTCATGCATCCTTCCTGATCCTCATATCTTCTGCAACAGGATGTGCATCACTATGGTGAGGGATCTTTGGTTTCAGCTTCCTCAAGACAAGTGAATCATCTTCTGCTTCTTCAGCATCAGGCACTGGAGCCTTGTTCTTCTCCTCAGCTGGAATACTTCTGGTGTTCCTCTTGGGTTTTGGGGGCTTCTGAGTTTGAGCTTTGGGAGATGTTTTGGGCTTTGATGGGGCAGCCCCTGCCTTTATAGCATCACCCATAAGTTTCTGTGCTTTGGGTGCTGGTGCAGCATCCTCTTCCTCTTCTCCTTCAGAAT
This sequence comes from Aegilops longissima, assembly GCA_021605205.1. Taxonomy (NCBI): domain Eukaryota; kingdom Viridiplantae; phylum Streptophyta; class Magnoliopsida; order Poales; family Poaceae; genus Aegilops; species Aegilops longissima. The sequence goes on along the minus strand of CM038680.1, from coordinate 374,054,610 downwards.
CTCTCTTCATTGAGGGCTTGCCAAGAACTCCGGCAGTAGTGGTTCTTGCCCTCTTCTTCTTCTTGTCCTCACCAGCTGCTTCTTCTTTAGATTCAATGGTGAATTTCATAGTTTCACCTGTGGCAACTTTTCTTGGCTTTGACATTGGCATCCTCCTTGCAGGTGCCTTCTTGTTCAGCCCTGGCTTACTTGCAGCAGCTGTGCCATACTCCTTCTTTAGCACCTTCTTCTTGGAGCTTACTTCCTCCTTAGTGGCCACATAGTCCTCATCCTCTGATTCTGAGGTTCTCTTCTAGCTAGGCCTGGTGGCTGCCTTTAGCAAGTTGCTTGGGGTGCTCCTGCTGCCATCATCAGAAGTGCTAGAGGGATCTGAGCCCTCACTCATCTGCACATGTTCCTCTGACCTGTTCTGGCTGTCACTTTGATCAGACATCTTGCAGGCAAACTGTCAGCAGACCCTGTGAGTAGGTTATAGATGAGGTAGAGTAGATGAGCATCACAAAGTACAGAGATTTTGCAAAACAAATTGAGTCAAAAATCTTAATTTTAGTTCTCTACAGAAGTGATCTCGGAGCTACCGACTTGACAAACTCGGTGATACCGAAGCAACATTTGGAACCTAAACTAGTGAACTCGGTTGGGCCGAGTTGCAGTTTGGTGGCACCGAGGTTGCTAGGGTTTCACAGAATCTTGAACTCGGTCACACCGATTTGCACGTTTCGATCAGACCGAAAAGCGCATGTGCAATGGCCTAAGCGAATCGGTGAGACCGATTTCTACATTTTGGTCGGTCCGAGATGAGTTCTACGGAGAGCTAACCCTAAAATTTTCGAATCAATCTAGACCTAAGGAAGTTTTTGCTGGATAGATTAATCTCATTCATGGCAAGAAACATGGCATTGTCCTTTTGCTAGGAATTTGAGTGAAAAACACAGCACAAGGGGTCGAACACTTGCCCTAGAACGGCGAGTGTTTGCTACGGCGGCGACGGTGGAGCAGATTCCGTCGACGGCGTGATACGTCTCCAACGTATCTATAATTTTTGATTGCTCCATGCTACTTTATCTATTGTTTTGGACTATAATGGGCTTTATTTTCCACTTTTATATTACTTTTGGGACTAACCTATTAACCGGAGGCCCAGCCTAGAATTGTTGTTTTTTGCCTTTTTCAAGATTTCAAGAAATGTAATATCAAACAGAGTCCAAACGGAATGAAACCTTCGAACGTGATTTTCTCATCGATAAGACCCAGAGACTTGGACCCTCCGTCAAGAAAGCCACGAGGCAGTCACGAGGATGGAGGGCGCCCCCTGGCGCGCCCCTACCTCGTGGGCCCCTCAAAGCTCCACCGACGCATTCCTTCCTCCTATATATACCTCACGCACCCCAAACGATCGTAACAGGAGCCAAAACCTAATTCCACCATTGTACCTTCCTGTATCCACGAGATCCCATCTTGGGGCCTGTTCGAGCTCATGGGAGGGGCATCCACCATGGAGGGCTTCTACATCAACACCATAGCCCCTCCGATGAAGTGTGAGTAGTTTACTTCAGACCTTCGGGTCCATAGCTAGTAGCTAGATGGCTTCTTCTCTCTTTTTGGATCTCAATACAATGTTCTCCCCCTCTCTCGTGGAGATCTATTCGATGTAATCTTATTTTTGCGGTGTGTTTGTTGAGACCGATGAATTGTGGGTTTATGATCCAGCTTATCTATGAATAATATTTGAATCTTCTCTGAATTCTTTTATGTATGATTGAGTTATCTTTGCAAGTCTCTTCGAATTATCCGTTTGGTTTGGCCAACTAGATTGGTAGTTCTTGCAATGGGAGAAGTGCATGGCTTTGGGTTCAATCTTGCGGTGTCCTTACCAAAGGATGTAAAGGGTTGCAAGGAACGTATTGTATTGTTGCCATCGAGGATAACAAGATGGGGTATTTATCATATTGCATGAAATTATTCCTCTACATCATGTCATCTTGCTTAAGGTGTTACTCTGTTTTTAACTTAATACTCTAGATGCATGCTGGATAGCGGTCGATGAGTGGAGTAATAGTAGTAGATGCAGAATCGTTTCGATCTACTTGTCTCGGACGTGATGCCTATATACATGATCATACCTAGATAACCTCATAACTATGCTCAATTCTTTCAATTGCTCAACAGTAATTTGTTCACCCACCGTAGAATACTTATGCTCTTGAGAGAAGCCACTAGTGAAACCCGGGTCTATTCTCATCATATCAATCTCCATCACTTTTATACTTACTTTGTTTTTACTTTGCCTTTACTTTTTACTTTGCATCTATATACCAAAAATATTATGTCTATCAGATCTCACTCTCGTAAGTGACCGTGAAGGGATTGACAACCCCTAATCGCGGTCGTTGCGAGTAGCTATCGTTTTGTGCAGGTACGAGGGACTTGCGTGTGGCCTCCTACTGGATTGATACCTTGGTTCTCAAAAACTGAGGGAAATACTTATGCTACTGTGTTGCATCATCCTCTCCTCTTTGGGGAAAACCAACGCAAGCTCAAGACGTAGCAAGAAGGATTTCTGGCGCCGTTGCCGGGGAGGCTTACGTGAAGTCAAGTGAAGATTTGGACTCCCGACAACGAGCCATTTCTAGCGCCGTTGCCGGGGAGTCTACGCAAAAGTCAACATACCAAGTACCCATCACAATCCCTATCTCTCGCATTACATTATTTGCCATTTGCCTCTCGCTTTCCTCTCCCCCACTTGACCCTTGCCGGTTTATTCGCCCTCTCTTTCCCAATCTCCTCCTCTTTTTCCCTTTGCCTTTTGTTTGCTCGTGTGTTAGTTTGCTTGCTTGTCGTTATGTCTGAAATTGGGGAAATTATCGCCGATATGGGCGATAATAATATGGAAAATTCTGAAGCTCCTGCTGAAGAATCCCCTACCTATCACACAAAAAGATTTCGAATCGGTAGTGGTAATATTATTGGAAAAGGAGTTATTCAAGATTTCTTTACTTGTGCTGGTGCTTTACCCTCTATGGGTGGTTCTATTCTCCATAGAACTAGTAGTCTTATGGACGCTATTGCCATGCTTATCGTTGAACTTGAAAGGCAATTTATGCATATGCACCCTTCTATACAAAGAATTTTCCTAGAATTTTCTAATATTGAACACTCCTCTGTTAAGCGTGTCGCTACTATATTTTTGGCTCATGAATTCAGATTTATAATAAAAGAAGCTAAAGAAATCTTTGCGCATTATAGGGTGGACGCTGGCCGTCCTCCCATAGAATCTATCATTTTTTATCAAGAAGAAATAATGCGTTTTCAATCTATCGACTATGTTGCTTTCAATGAAAATCTTAGAAAAAAAGTGCCAACCAATATTTTAATTGATAGAATCTCTGAGCTTAATGATGATTTGGCTATTCAAAATAATGAGCTAGGATGCTCTCTTGAGTATAGGCTCACAAAGTTCTGTCAAAAGAATGCTTATAATGATGAATTGGTTGTGCAATATGAAGGGCCGAAAGAGGAACCTATACCTCCTAAAATTGATCTTGGGGACTTTTGTCCTATTAAATTTAGCCCTTTTGATTACTTTTGCTTGCCTCAAAGAAAACTTGCTGCCGAACGTAGATAATATGAAATGAGTTTCACCGATCTATCTTATTACTACGGCACTACCTAGATCTATCCTCGCTTTTATGCCTAGCTAGGGGCGTTAAACGATAGCGCTTGTTGGGAGGCAACCCAATTTTATTTTTAGTTTTTGTTTTTGCTTCTGTTTAGGAATAAATAATCCATCTAGCCTCTGTTTAGATGTGGTTTTATCTTTTAATTAGTGTTTGTGCCAAGTTAAACCTATTGGATCTTCTTGGATGATAGTTATTTGATCTTGCTGTAATTTCCAGAAACTTTGCGCTCAGTGCCAGAATTGTTAAAAATCACCAGAATGTGATAAAATATTGATTCCAATTTCTGCTGATCAATAAACAAATTTTACAGGTCTTCTAATTTTGGTAGAATTTTTTGAGTTCCAGAAGTTTGCGTTAGTTACATATTACTACAGACTGTTCTGTTTTTGACAGATTCTGTTTTGCGTGTGTTGTTTGCTTATTTTGATGAATCTACGGCTATTAAAATAGTTTATAATCCATAGAGAAGTTGGAATACAGTAGGTTTAACACCAATATAAATAAATAATGAGTTCATTACAGTACCTTAAAGTAGTCTTTTGTTTTCTTTCTCTAACGGAGCTCACGAGATTTCTATTGAGTTTTGTGTTGTGAAGTTTTCAAGTTTTGGGTGAATTCTTTTGATGGACTATGGAACAAGGAGTGGCAAGAGCCTAAGCTTGGGGATGCCCATGGCACCCCCAAGATAATCCAAGGACACCAAAAAGTCAAAGCTTGGGGATGCCCGGAAGGCATCCCTCTTTAAATCCACTTCCATCGGTAATTTACTTGGAGCTATATTTTATTCACCACATGATAAGTGTTTTGCTTGGAGCGTCTTGTATTATTTGCGTCTTTGCTTGTTAGTTTACCACAATCATCCTTGTTGTACACACCTTTTGAGAGAGCCATACATGAATTGAAATTTGATAGAATACTGTATGTGCTTCACTTATATCTTTTGAGCTTGATAGTTGTGCTCATAGTGCTTCACTTATATCTTTTGAGCGTGATAATTTTTGCTCTAGTGCTTCACTTATATATTTTAGAGCACGGTGGTGGATTTGTTTTAAAGAAACTTGATCTCTCATGCTTCGCTTAGATTATCTTGAGAGTCGTTAATAGCATGGTAATTTGCTTAATGTTAATATACTTGGTATTCAAGATATGTGAAACTTCCTTTTGAGTGCGTTGAATACTAAGATAAGTTTGATGCTTGATAATTGTTTTGAGATATGAAGATGATGATATTAGAGTCATGCTAGTTGAGTAGTTGTGAGTTTAAAGAATACTTGTGTTCAAGTTTGTGATTCCCGTAGCATGCACGTATGGTGAACCGTTATGTGATGAGCTCGGAGCATGATTTATTTATTTATTGTCTTCCTTATGAGTGGCGGTCGGGGACGAGCGATGGTCTTTTCCTACCAATCTATCCCCCCTAGGAGCATGCGCGTAATACTTTGTTTTGATAACTTCTAGATTTTTGCAATAAGTATATGAGTTCTTTATGACTAATGATGAGTCCATGGATTATACGCACTTTTTCCCATCCTTCCACTATTGCTAGCCTCTCTAATACCGCGCACCTTTCGCCGGTATCACACACCCACCATATACCTTCCTCAAAACAGCCACCATACCTACCTATCATGGCATTCTCATAGCCATTCCGAGATATATTGCCATGCAACTTTCCACCGTTCCGTTTATTATGACACGCTCCATCATTGTCATATTGCTAGCATGATCATGTAGTTGACATCGAATTTGTGGCAAAGCCACCGCTCATAATTCTTTCATACATGTCACTCATGTTTCATTGCATATCCCGTACACATCGGAGGCATTCATATAGAGTCATATTTTGTTCTAAGTATCGAGTTGTAATTGTTGAGTTATAAGAAAATAAAAGTGTGATGATCATCATTATTAGAGCATTGTCCCAAGTGAGGAAAGGATGATGGAGACTATGATACCCCCACAAGTCGGGATGAGACTCCGGACGAAAAATAATAAAAAAATAATAAAAAAAGAGGCCATAAAAAAAGAGAGAAGGCCCAAATAAAAAAATGAGAGAAAAAGAGAGAAGGGACAATGTTACTATCCTTTTACCACACTTGTGCTTCAAAGTAGCACCATGATCTTCATGATAGAGAGTCTCTCATTTTGTCACTTTCATATAATAGTGGGAATTTTTCATTATAGAACTTGGCTTGTATATTCTAATGATGGGCTTCCTCAAATGCCCTAGGTCTTCGTGAGCAAGCGAGTTGGATGCACACCCACTTAATTTCTTTTGTTGATCTTTCATATACTTATAGCTCTAGTGCATCCGTTGCATGGCAATCCCTACTCACTCACATTGATATCTATTGATGGGCATCTCCATAGCCCGTTGATACGCCTAGTTGATGTGAGACTATCTTCCCTTTTTTTGTCTTCTCCACAACCACCATTCTATTCCACATATAGTGCTATATCCATGGCTCACGCTCATGTATTGCGTGAAGATTGAGAAAGTTTTGAAAATGTTAAAGTATGAAACAATTGCTTGACTTGTCATTGGGGTTGTGCATGATTTAAATACTTTGTGTGGGGAAGATGGAGCATAGCCAGACTATATGATTTTGTAGGGATAACTTTCTTTGGCCATGTTATTTTGAGAAGACATAATTGCTTAGTTAGTATGCTTGAAGTATTATTATTTTTATGTCAATATGAACTTTTGTCTTGAATCTTTCGGATCTGAATATTCATACCATGATTAAGAAGATTTACATTGAAATTATGCCAAAGTATCACTCCGCATCAAAATTTCTCTTTTTATCATTTACGTACTCGAGGACGAGCAGGAATTAAGCTTGGGGATGCCTGATACGTCTCCAATGTATCTATAATTTTTGATTGCTCCATGCTACTTTATCTATTGTTTTGGACTATAATGGGCTTTATTTTACACTTTTATATTACTTTTGGGACTAACCTATTAACCGGAGGCCCAGCCCAGAATTGCCGTTTTTTGCCTTTTTTAGTATTTTGAAGAAACAGAATATCAAACGGAGTCCAAACGGAATGAAACCTTCAGGAACGTGATTTTCTCATCAGATAAGACCCAGGACACTTGGACCCTCCGTCAAGAAAGCCACGAGGCGGTCACGAGGGTGGAGGGCGCCCCCCACAGGCGCGCCCCTCTGCCTCGTGGGCCCCTCGAAGCTCCACCGGCGTACTCCTTCCTCCTATATATACCTACGTACCCCCAAACGATCGGAATAGGAGCCAAAAACCTAATTCCACCGCCGTACCTTCCTGTATCCACGAGATCCCATCTTGGGGCCTGTTCCGGAGCTCCACCGGAGGGGGCATCCACCACGGAGGGCTTCTACATCAACACCATAGCCCCTCCGATGAAGTGTGAGTAGTTTACTTCAGACCTTTGGGTCCATAGCTAGTAGCTAGATGGCTTCTTCTCTCTTTTTGGATCTCAATACAATGTTCTCCCCCTCTCTCGTGGAGATCTATTCGATGTAATCTTCTTTTTGCGGTGTGTTTGTTGAGACCGATGAATTGTGGTTTTATGATCCAGCTTATCTATGAATAATATTTGAATCTTCTCTGAATTATTTTATGTATGATTGAGTTATCTTTGCAAGTCTCTTCGAATTATCTGTTTGGTTTGGCCAACTAGATTGGTAGTTCTTGCAATGGGAGAAGTGCATGGCTTTGGGTTCAATCTTGCGGTGTCCTTACCTAGTGACAGAAAGGGTTGCAAGGCACGTATTGTATTGTTGCCATCGAGGATAACAAGATGGGGTATTTATCATATTGCATGAATTTATTCCTCTACATCATGTCATCTTGCTTAAGGCGTTACTCTGTTTTTAACTTAATACTCTAGATGCATGCTGGATAGCGGTCGATGAGTGGAGTAATAGTAGTAGATGCAAAATCGTTTCGATCTACTTGTCTCGGACGTGATGCCTATATACATGATCATACCTAGGTAACCTCATAACTATGCTCAATTATGTCAATTTCTCAACAGTAATTTGTTCACCCACCGTAGAATACTTATGCTCTTGAGAGAAGCCACTAGTGAAACCTATGGCCCCGGGTCTATTCTCATCATATCAATCTCCATCACTTTTATACTTGCTTTGTTTTTACTTTGCCTTTACTTTTTTACTTTGCATATATATATACCAAAAATACCAAAAATATTATCTCTATCAGATCTCACTCTCGTAAGTGACTGTGAAGGGATTGACAACCCCTAATCGCGTTGGTTGCGTAGTAGCTATCGTTTTGTGCAGTACGAGGGACTTGCGCGGCCTCCTACTGGATTGATACCTTGGTTCTCAAAAACTGAGGGAAATACTTACGCTACTGTGCTGCATCATCCTCTCCTCTTCGAGGAAAACCAACGCAAGCTCAAGACATAGCACGGTGGCAGAACCCAACGGCGGGAGGTCGTTGGCGGCGAGGAGACGATCCGGAGACCCGAGGAGGCAGAGTTGGACACGTGCGGGCTGAGAGAATTCAAAGAAATTTTCAAAGTCTCACCCATGGGTATTTATATCCCGACCCTGTCGGTGTCACCGAGTGGAACAGCTCGGTGGCACTGAGATTGCAGAATCGCAAGCGGTTGCTGCAACTCGGTGTGACCGAAGTGTTCAAATAGGTTGCACCGAGATGAAAACCTCGATCAACTTAGTGAACTCGGTTTGACCGAAATGGATTTCTCAGTCAGACCGAAATGCACAAAGAGGTTTTGGAAGTTTAAGTCTATGACGAATCGGGGACTCCGAGTGCTCCTCACATAGAGTGGTTCGAATCTGACTTGATCAAACTTTGTGATGTAGCATAAATAGAGTTTGAGACGAGAAAAGCATAGATAGCTAGAGGGAGTTCTTAAGAATTCTTGTCCATCCATTTGGCAAAAGAAAAGCCAAACAAGCAAAACAACAAATGGATGTCCTCGAATGAGTAAAATATGCATCCAACATGCTCACACAATAAAATGGCAAATGAAATATGTGACAAATCATACACAATCACTCTAGCATCTATCAAGCAATTTGGCGATGACTAGGTCATCTATATATGAGTATATTGACTTAGGAGTCAAATGAGAACATTTGATCAAAGGTCATACTCATCGTTTAAGCATAAGTGGGGTTGCCACTTTTACATAAAGCATTGTTGTGTTCACATCATTATAGTTGCTTTAGCTCAATTGATTAGAGTAAAGCTCCCCTAGATGTGATATCCCCCCTAAGAGGGATGAACTAACCTTGGGTTTTGTCGATGATGACTTCATGTAGGTGTTGAAGATGTAGATGCTCAATGTTGATGTAGATCATCCGGAGCAATCCTTTGGAGTGAGTTGCACTTTCAATACCTACACGGGTTAGTCCCACAAGGAACAAACAAGGATATCCATAGACATAGAGTGATATTCACATGAGATGATGTCCATGAATGCATTAGGTTACCTTGTCCCTTGTCTTACCAACACGAGGGTTTGTGACTCCTTGAACTAGTGGAAGATATGGAAGTTGTTTGCACTTGTCCTTGCCAAAATGATAAGAGTGGAGTATGTTGGCAGAGTCACCCTCAAGAACTCTCTAGTTCTTATTCTTAGGGATCCACACCATCTTGATGGGAATCCTTGGAGTTGTAGTCGTACTTGATGAAGTGGAACTTGATGTAGTCTTGCAAACCCACTTGACCAAGGCTTTAGGAGCTTCTTCAAATGCATCAATTTCCTCTTGAAGCTCGTCCTTGCCTTTTTGCTTGTGGTCTTGTGGTGGAAGATCATCTTGAGCTTGTGTTCCTTGGAAAGAAGTAGGACCATACTTCTCTTGTTGAGGAACAAACTTCTTCTTGGGGTATTGATCTTATTCCCACACAACTCCATTGGCATTGAACTTTCGTCCAAAACCAACACCTTAATTCTTCCGGTGTCTTCCCTGTTTGCGTACAATTTCCTCAAATTGCTTACTTCCGGCAAGACTCTTGTAAACACCTTTCTCTATAATTCCCTTCAATAAGCTATTTTCTTGCTCAAGTGTAACTTGGCTAAGAGAATCATTAGTGCTACAGGAAGAATCTTTCTTGTTCTTAGTGCTAGATTTAACTTGTGGCATGTAAGTAGACAAGAGTAAACGCTTGGCAATGTAAGAAGAACTTTTCTTGTGAAGATCGTCATTGATTGCTTTTAAGAACTCATGCTCTTGCTCAAGGTTGAGCTTTTCAAAGCGTAGCTTCTCATGAGTCTTTAAAAGTTCTCGATGATCTTCCAAGGTAGTTTAATGAGCTAACTTAAGAGTGTTTAGTTCTTCAGTTAGACACTCAATCTTCTCCTTATCATTGTCATTCGTTTTATCTTGATTATCATGATTAGTAGCAAGTTCATCATAGTTGTCATAACTAGAGTTGTCAACAAGTAAATCATCATCTCCTAGCAAATCATCTTCATCACTATTGAAATCAACATACTTGGGGTGTGTTACCTTTGGACCTTTGGCCATGAAGCATCTTCCAAATATGTCGTAGGAGTTGGTTGACACAAGAGCTAGACCGGCAACACCTTCATCTTGAGTATATTCGGAGTCGGAGTGATAACTTCTTTCGGAGTGATGGTCGGAGTCGGAGCCGGATACCCATTCACCAACATGAGCTTGATGTCTTATTTTTGTGTAGCTCTTTGACGATTTGTCCTTCCTCTCCGAATCCTTGCTTCTCCGAGAGGGTCTTCGTTCATAACGATCATCTCTACTCCTTCTCTCTCTAGGTGGTGATTCTTCTCTTCTACTCCTTCTCTCTCTAGGTGGTGATTCTTCTCTTCTACTCCTTCTCTCTCTAGGTGGTGATTCTTCTCTTCAACCTTCTGCCATCAATAAATTTTGACCTTGTTTCTTGTCGCATGGCTGATTACTACGCAATAAGTAATTGCAAATCTCTTCACACATATCAAACTAATATGTGTTCACACTTAGCACCGGGCTATAAAAACTACCCACTCGACAATTACTTCACAGTTCCTCTCCTCATCACCCACAAAACTGGTTTTCTCTGTCAAGTCGTTCCGCCATGAACGGTAGGAGGAGTTTAGGGTGGAATATAACCAGGCAGCAAAGACCGCAGAGATGTCCCGGTGCGCCGCGGAGCCCTTGAACAAGCTCTTGTGGGCACGTGAGGGCTCTCACAAGTGCATTTGCGGCATCGGCCATCACGACAAGCTAGCGTTCCTGAAGTCCTTTGCCGGCGACGACGACATTCTCGCTGGCTTCACTACGCAGCAGGAGATGGTCGACGGCTTGATGAAGCTGCTCAAGATCAGTGATGCCTCGGTTGACAAGGCGACCGGCCTCGTCGAGAAACTCATGGATGACAATGCGAAGCCCCTCAAGTTGGTCGCCGAGAAGGAGGAGGAGGCCGCCAGCTGGAAGATGCTACATGAGCAGAGAAGTGCCTCGGAGATGACACTGAAAGCTGTCGTCGAGGAACTGACGGGTGGCTTGAGGAAGCTCCGGATCGAGCGCGAGCAGGAGGTGGAGGAATTTGTGGCTGCTTTCAAGCAAAGTCATGAGGAATTGAAGAAGGAGCTGGAGGATTTCGCCGCCCGGCGATCCATCGACGAGTAGAGACAGTAGCGACCCAGATCTTTGTCTGCAATTTCCTTCTTCTCTTGCCCCCGTGTCTTCTGGGCTTTGCCGCATGTCACATTTTAAATTATCCGGAATATGTAAGACAATTATTATGTGCGCCATTGTAAATTTGTCATTGTATTATCCGTTGCCATTTTATTTGTGGTCGTATTATCCGTTGCCCTATGTGGCAATTTAAATTAGGGCGGAATACTAGTTGAAAACACGAACAAAGCAAATGCTGCCATGGGATCACAAGCAAATACCCTCCGTCCAGGTGCTTTAATTAACCCATTAATGGAGAAGTTGTGAGCGAGGCTGGCGGCGTCTGGTGCATGTAGGTCAAAGAGCTCGCTTCCCGGTGAGCATGGGCGGCCTTGCTACTCGCACATGTCCCGTCGAGCCTGTGAGGTGGACAGGATGCACGCGTCCCTTCAAGCCTGCGCGACGGACTGCTCGCACATGTCCCGTTGAACCTGCACGGCGGACTTCTCACGCTCGTCCCATCTAATCAAACAGTTGCACGCACACCATCGAGTATGGTTAAATTTTGGCACGGTAAATATAATACAACCATTTGTGATATTAGTGTGTCAGTTTTTTGTTTAAAAAGGACTTTGTTGGCTACTAATGTGTGCGCTTCTTCTCAAACTGGACGATTTTTTTACCACGACATATATGTGCCATGTCATGAAACCATGCCAATTTTCATGTTGTTTGGGTGACTTATTTATTTACTGGGATTTAAAAACCGAGATTCTCATTGTTTCAGGACGACGGCAAGTTTGTAATTCATTCTCATTCCTTAAACGAGACCTAAAGATGCACCCAATGAAACATGTATGATTTCCCACCCATTTTGTTTGGTTGTAGTTCAAATTTGAATTATGGACTACATTAAATGCATAAAAAACTAAGTAATTAGTAATATATATACAATGGCCAAACGAACCCTGAACAGTTTCAGATTTCAGCCCGATACTCCTGTTATTCTAAGTTGCCTGTAGAAAACAAAGTTCAAGGCGAGAAGAGGCATCGATTATCGTTTAGCCCACAAGAGGGGCATGTTTCCCTACCGTAACCATGAGGGTTGCGACAGGCTCCGGTTTGTAAAAGGATTGGTAATATAGCTTCGCCCAAATTGGACAATTATATATACCATGTAGTGACACCATGCCAAGTTTCATGATTTCCTGGTGAGTTTTGGATTTACAGACATTTAAGAACCGAGATTCGCAATGTTTGTGGCCAGGGCAGGACGGCAAGACGGTTGAATTCGTTCCCATTCATTCCATGGGACCTAAACACGCACCCCAAGGAAACATGTACGTTTTTTCTAGCCATTTTTTGCACTACAGCATGTATTTGTAGTTCGGATTTGAATGATGGATATTAAATGCCTAGAAAACTCAATTAATGAATAAAAAAGGTCAAACGAACCCTGAATAATTTCAAAGTTCAGCGCGAATCTCCAGTTGTTCCGTGTTGCGTGTAGAAGAAAATACGAGGCTAGAAGAGGGAGTGATTATCGTTTGGCCTACAAGGGGCCACGTTTCCCTATCGAAACCACGAGGGTTCTTGCAACAGGCTCCGAATTGTAAGAGGTTTGTGTAGAATCGAAAGTATGTCTAGAGGGGGGTGATTAGACTACTTGACCAAATAAAAATCTAGCCTTTTCCCAATTTTAAGTCTTGGCAGATTTTAGCAACTTAGCACAAATCAAGTAATCAACCTACACATGCAATTCTAAGAGTATAGAAGCGGAATGTAAAACAATTGCATATGAAGGTAAATGGAGGAGTTTGGAGGGAGCAAACACAATGTAGACACGGAGATTTTTTTTCTGTGGTTCCGATAGGTTGTGCTATCGTACATCCACGTTGATGGAGACTTCAACCCACGAAGGGTAACGATTGCGCAAGTCCACAGAGGGCTCCACCCACAAAGGGTCCACGAAGAAGCAACCTTGTCTATCCCACCATGGCCATCGCCCACGAAGGACTTGCCTCACTAGGGTAGATCTTCATGAAGTAGGCGATCTCCTTGCCCGTACAAACTCCTTGGTTCAACTCCACAATCTTGACGGAGGCTCCCAAGTGACACCTAGCCAATCTAGGAGACACCACTCTCCGAAAGGTAATAGATGGTGTGTTGATGATGAAATCCTTGCTCTTGTGCTTCAAATGATAGTCTCCCCAACACTCAGCTCTATCTGATAGGATTGGATTTGGTAGAAAGATGATTTGAGTGGAAAGCAACTTTGGAAAGGCTAGAGATCAAAATTTATGTGGTTGGAATGGAATATCTTGACCTCAATACAAGTGTAGGTGGTTCTCTCTCAGAAAATGTATGTTGGAAGTGTAGGCATGTTCTGATGGCTCTCTCCACGAATGAAGAGTGGGTGGAGGGGTATATATAGCCTCCACACAAAATCTAACCGTTACACACAAATCACCAAACTCGGTGGGACCGAATTAGAAAACTCGGTCAGACCGATTTAGTTCAAAATGAGAACGTTAGGATTTTCGATGGGACCGATATGTCAACTCGGTGGGACCGATTTCATTAGGGTTAGGGCATAACCTAACCTCGGTGAGACCGATAACACAAACTCGGTGGGACCGATTTTGGTAACAGCCAAATAGAGAGTTGGTCAGGCAAACTCGGTGGGACCGATTCGCTCGTCTCGGTGGGACCGAAGCGTTACAAAAAGGAAATAGAGAGTTTGCATTGCAGACTCGATGGGACCGATCGCTCATCTCAGTTGGACCGAAAGATTACGAAGGGAAATAGAGAGTTTGCAATCCCATCTCGGTGAGACCGAGATCCCTATAGGTGAGACCGAAGTGACTAGGGTTTGTGGCAGTGGCTATGTCAAGAGAACTCGATGGCGCCCGATAGAAAGTTTCGGCGGGGCCGAGTTTGACTTTTGGTTTGGGACATATGTGGATGTGAGAAAGTAGTTGAGGGTTTTTGAAGCATATCACTAAGCATTTCGAGCAAGTAACCCATTAAGCAACACCTCACCCCCTCTTGATAGTATTGACTTTTCCTATGGACTCAATGTGATCTTGGATCACTAAAAATAAAATGTAGAGTCTTGTGCTTTGAGCTTGAGCCAATCTTTTGTCCTTAGCATTTTGAGGGGTCCACTTTCTAATCCATGCCATGCCAATCATTGAGCTTTCCTGGAATATTTATCTTGAAATAGTGTTAGCTCAATGAGCTATATGTTGTTAATCATTACCAAAACCACCCAGGGATAGTTGCACTTTCAGTTTGTAATAAAGCTTGGCCCAAATTGGCAATGTTTTTACCACGACATATATGTGCCATGACATGACACCTTGCCACCTTTGATGACTTTCTGGTGAGTTTAGGATTTATGGGGACTTAAAAACCGAGATTCGAAATGTTTGAGGAAGAGCCAGTACACCGGTACGATTTTAATTCGTTCCCATTCCTGGCATGAGACCTAAACATGCACCCAAGGACACATGTATAATTTTTCTAGCTATTTTGGTGAACTGGAGCATGTATTTGTAGTTCATATTTGAATTATGGACATTAAATGCCTAGGGAAGTCAATTAGTGTATAAAAAGGCCAAACGAACCCTGAATAAGTTTAAATTTCAGCACGGATATCCTGGGGTTTCATGTTGCCCGTGGAAGAAAATAGAAGGCAAAAAGAGGCAGTGATTATGTTTCGCCCACAAGGGGAACATGTTTCCCTATCAGAACCACGAGGCTTCTTTGAGAGAAGCTCCAGTTTTTGTAAGAGGTTTGTAATAAAGCTTGGCCCAAATTGGACAATGTTTTTACCACGACATATATGTGCCATGACGTGACACCATGCCACCTTTGATGGATTTCTGGTGAGTTTAGGATTTATGGGGACTTAAAAACCGATTCGATATGTTTGAGTACGAGCCATGACACCAGTACGGTTGTAATTCGTCCCATTCCTGGCATGGGACCTAAACATGCACCCAAGGACACATGTATAATTTTTCTAGCCATTTTGGTGAACTAGAGCATGTATTTGTAGTTCATATTTGAATTATGGACATTAAATGCCTAGGAAACACAATTAGTGTATAAAAAGGCCAAACGAACCCTGAATAAGTTTAAATTTCAGCACGGATATCCTGTCATTCCATGTTTCCCGTAGAAGAAAATACAAGGTGAAAAGAGGCAGTGATTACGTTTCACCCGCAAGGGGGACATGTTTCCCTGTCAGAACCACGAGGCTTCTTTGAGAGAAGCTTCGGTTTGTAAGAGGCTTGTAATAAAACTTGCGCCATAATGGACGAAAAAAATTCCTCGACATATAAGTGTGATGTCGTGACACCATGGCAGGTTTCACAATTTTCAGCTTAATTTTGGATTTACGGGGATTTAAAAACCGAGATTCTTCTCACGAAATGTTTTCAAATAGCACAAGGTTCACTCATGAAAGCCGATATTCAATGAAAACTTCGTGGAAACCATATTTTAAAGTTTCATAAAAATCTGAAAAAAAAATGTGGGATGTTAAGAAGGTGATGTTTTATTGCGACACAAAATTTCAAGTTGAAAAACATTACAAGATGTGAGCTATGAAAAAGATAAATTCCGCCCTGAATAGTGACATTACTATTCGTCACTATTCAACACTGATTTTGTCTTTTTCATAGCTCACATCTCTTAATGTGTTTCAACTTGAATTTTTGTGTGCCAATAAAACATCATCCTCTTAACATCCCGCATTTTTTCGATTTTTTTTAACTTCAAAACATCTTTTTCTCGTGGTTTCCACCGGTTTCCACCGAATGTTGGTTTCCGTATGATATCCCCCTCTTGGCGCGTGATCTCGAGTCCCGCATTCGACCGGTCGAACCCAAACCCCACGGATCGTACGTGTGCACCATTGGATGCTCCCAGATCGAACGACAACCCTAAGCCCCTTCGACAGCATGTGCAGTACATGGGTAAGCACTGTGCGCATGCGTCGTGTAGCTCACACTTCCTTCTCTACTAGGTTTTCATTCAAAACAGGCTACCGTTTCTCGCCACTCCTCTCATCGGTTTCCCGCCTCTTCTCCCAGATATGCATGATGTTCGTTTAATTCTTATAGTTCATCTCATACAAAATCAATTAGTTTTGTAAAAAAACTATTTTAAGATTCATGGAATTGTGCATTGTAAAGGTAAAAACAAAAGGTGACAATTCATTTAGAAAAAAAAAGGTTTGGGCAATTAAGATATGGAAGATTCTAGAGAACAAAGGAGAAGTGCTTGTGTTTTGAGGTTTGCGCATTATGCTTAAGTTCAACCATGGAGTATTCTAGATTGTACATGTGGCAGAATCTGGTGGAATGTAGATGATATCCAACGGCCAGTAGTGCTCGGATTTGCCATCTCTGTACCGTCGGATTGGCTTCATCGAACGAGCAACTTTCATAGTTATTCACACACTATATATGTGTATAGATGTATAGATATATAGATGTGTCCCATGCTAGACAAAATAAAGTTTGAGCGCACGACCCCCCCGCCACCGCCTCGAAGTTGGGAATCTGACATCATAGGTATTGAACCAGGCTTGGAGTAGGGTACGGTGTTCGGTTTGTAATGTACTTGGCATGGCCCATCAAAGTTGTGCATTTGGGATTTAAACACATCATACACCATCGTACCCATACATATTTTCAGGCCGCATGCAGTGTATACGGGGCCTTCTCATCGCCCACGTCTCCCTTGTGCGGTTTTTTGTGACGACACGGATATCTGTGGGCTCCCCGAGTGTATATATATCATCCCTTTGACCGATAATGAGGGGTATGTGTTGGCCATGAATGGATTCGTCCTAGTTCATGTTAGGGCCGGTCACCGTCAAATGTCGGTCAACCAAAGCTCGAGCTCATGCATTGTCAGGATTCCCTCCCAGATGCTCGGATTGCTGGGTTCGACCTACATCAAACCCTGCGTACGTATCTCGTCCTTAACTACCTTGCCTTCATGGTTGTTGTGCAGACGAGAGGTAGGCACCACATCTAAATTGTACATTATTCTATATTGAAAACACACATCACCCCTTCCCAATGTACATCATTTTGGGCCGCATGCAAGAGGTGCTGGTTTTGTGGTCCCTCTCGTACGATGTTTATGATGGTTCAATCTATTGGCCCAAGCGGTTTATCGACAACAGCAACTGCCATTTGACCAAACAAAAGATTCATTGGTCCGTCTTATGGTAGGTCATGGCAACATGCATGTATAACCAAAGTATCGATCATTACGTGCATCCGCCCCGCTGACACGAAGTGGGAGGTGGTGGGCCAAGCATCCTAGCTAGGTATGACATTATGTCATTATATACATCCTAGCTAGGTGGTTGTTAGGGTGCTTTCGGGTTTGCGAGGAAGGTGCCACCAAAGTTATGCATTGTGTATTTAAAGTTTTAAACATCCTCAATATTCGTACATATATTTGGCCACTTCAAGGTGGTTCTTGACTTCTGGCCCCTCTCATCGATCTTCAATGACGCGCCCAACCGTGGGCCCGCGGGGTCAAAGTTGTGCCTTGGAATTTTGAACATCACATACCACCCTTTTCACTCATATTTATTTGGGCCACATGCTGGTGTGGCTGTCTTTTGACCCTCCCTAACGTTATTTTTTGCTACAAAGACTCTGATGATCCTCAATGGACACGGGGTATAATATCTAAACCGTGTGCGATACAAGTGCAATGTGAATCACCACGACCGTGCAAGCGCGAGCAAACTAAGGTGGAGGTACTGGCTCAACCGTGTGCGATGCAAGTGCGCTGAAATCACCACGACTGTGCAAGCGCGAGCAAAGGGTGGAGGTACTGGCTCAACCGTGTGCGATGCAAGTGCGTTGAAATCACCATGACCGCGCAAGCGCGAGAAAAGGATGGAGGTACTGGCTTAACCGTGTGCGATGCAAGTGCGATGTAAAACCACCACCTGTGGAAGCTAAAGGCGGGTAAGTTTATTTGGAAATTAGGACGAACCGTGTGCGATAGACTAGCTATCTAGAAATATAAAAAACAAACTACTCGCCTTGAGCGTTGCAAAAATTGGCGGATCCACGCCACTTTTCCTTATTATCATACATGCATATTGTTATTGGACTGTGCGCGATCTTGGGCACTCCCGCCCCGCATCAATTCCTTTACCCAAATTTTAGTAGTCGTCGTACTTCAACTGTCGCCCATACTCCTCCAGCACCGACCTTTTAGTAAAATTTTAGCAGCCGAGGCATTTGAACCATCGCCCTCCCTCGTCCACCACCATCTCCACCCACCATTACTAAAATTTTCAGTAGCCGCGGCGTATTCTCAAACACCACCCCCCCCCCCTCCACAGTCCCCCACCCGGCCCTCCCCCCTTCGAACCCTAGCTCACGGCCGCCGCCGGCGCCGCCGCCAACCCTACCGGTCTGCCCGTTCCTCCTAGCTTAGATAATAAAGTTCAGGTTATCCAGCGATTCCCATACCGTCGCCCCACTCCCCTGAGTTTTTAGATGAGGCCTGCGGTCTCCCTCCCTGCCAGATCCACATTCCCTGCTCCAGAATGTCGTAGCCTAAGCTCGACCACGTATCCCGGGGAGCCCGACGAGCGTTCGGCCAAGAAGAGGTTTATCATGGCCTCTCCGGCGGACGTTGGCGAGGTGGCCGCCGTTCGCCCCGACCTGTCGATCCCGGAGCAACACGTCGCCGCGGAAGCCGGCGAAGACATTGACTATGTTGCCATGCCAAAGGCTTCATGTCAGCGGGCTAGCATATTACTGTATCTCGGGAAAGCTGGCTACGACATCAAGCTCTTCCACACCGACGGCTTCACGCGGGCCATGTCACAGGTTAAGTGGTCCATCCCCAACCCCTCTAGTTCAACCGTCGTCGATCTCTTCGAAGGCCCTGCCGTTGATCTCCTTCGCCAAGCGGTCAAGGATTTGCGAGCTTTATACGCCATCGAGCCCATTTTGTCACTTCTAAAGGACACGTTCTATGACGATGGCTTGGGATCCTCAATTGCCAAGTCAGATCTCATCGACCACGACCACGAGAAGGGCACCCACGAAGGTTCTTCCAAGGTGAAACAGCCCATCTGTGACATCAGAGAGCGCACCATGGGTCTGTGCTCTTCCAACTGGAAGGATCCCGTCCATGAAATGTGAGGCAACATTCTATCAGCAAATATTACCTTCTTTATCTTGCCAACCCGTACCGTTTGTTGTAGTAGCATTTGTCGTGCGGTGCTTTAACTGTGCCGTGTTTAATTATTTCAGTTATGCAAAAATGTATTGTTCAATAGGTCTATGTGATGTTTAAGTATGAATTGTCCACTTTAGTTTCACGAATGGCTATATTTGGTTGTTGATAGTGAGTAGATGCCTTGTTTATCTGTATTTGGTTGTTAGGTTGGTTGGAGTGAGCATTTTTTCAGTTATCGAGCAGATGCCTTGTTTATCTGTATTTGGTTCTTAGTTTGGTTGCAGTGGGTATTTGTCCAGTTATCAAGCAGATGCCTTGTTTATCTGTATTTGGTTGTTAGGTTGCTTTTGTTAGCATTTATCCAGTTATCAAGGAAATGCCTTGTTTATCTGTATTTGGCCGTTAGGTTGCTTTTTTAGCATTTCTCCAGTTATCAAGCAGATGCCTTGTTTATCTGTATTTGGCCGTTAGGTTGCTTTTTTTAAGCATTTCTCCAGTTATCAAGCAGATGACTTGTTTATCTTTATCTGCTTGTTAGGTTGGTTGCAGTGAACATTTGTCCAGTTTTCAAGCATATGCCCTATTTATCTGTATTTTCTTGTTAGGTTGGTTGCAGTGAGACTCTGTCCAGTTTTCAATGGCTATATTTGGTTGTTATACTGGTCATTTATGCCTTGTTTATTTCAGTCATTCACAATGTGTGGTTCATTATGTGCAAGTCGGAACTGTGCCGCTCGACTACATAATACCATTTTGAACTATATTCGGTTCCAGTTATTTCTGGTGTAGTTAACACATGCCCTTTATTTCAGTTTTACACATTTATCCAGTGTGATGTTTAGCATTACCTACGTTCTATTCATTTTCAACAATACCAGTTTGAATTGCAATATTCGATGGCTGTTAAGCCTGCTGTCGGTAACATTGCCTTCCATTTTATATCTTCTTTAACAGCATGCTGAAACCAACACATTCAAGCTATCATTTGTAGATGATGTTGTTTACCTTTGCTATATTTGTTTGATGTTAAGATTGCTGTACTTATCATGCCTTTCCACTACTTATGCAGGACAACAATGGGAGTGGCCACCATTTTCCGCCGAGGTTAGCTTCATCCCTCGGCTTGTACTCCCCCCGTCGTTCCATAATGTAGTGCATATAGATCCAGGCCTGGACACTAGTTAGCTTCTAATATTGACTTATTGCTTGTAGGTACATATGCCCTTGGCAAGGATCCATGCATCGACCCTTTTTGCGTATGGGGCAATGAGATATTGATGAACAAGCATCAAGTGAGGAAACTGATAAGGATTATTAGCAAAAAGATACGAATGGTGGCAAGCAAATTATTTGTTTATGCTCTATCCAACACAACAGTGAGTTGTAGGATGGTAACTACAAACTCTGCAACCTTCTCTTTTTACTGCCCATAATGAGTTGTTAGACAACAATGTCTGAATCTTTTTCATTCCCAGTGGTTCCCGAAGCAGTTCACTCAAGATTACCTCGCAAAGTACATGATTGGTGGACACGCAATGAATGTTAAAGTATTTCATCCAGACTACAATGAGCATCGAGAAGTCCTAATGAAGACAGTGAAGGATGGACGGGCAGCCATCACAAGGGGTTGGCCTAGATTCGTGCGTGCCTTACGCATGGAGGAGGGCACAATATGGGCATTCCCCTTCACCTTCTCCAGCAACCAGAATGTCTTTCACCTCTCTCTTTACAGTCTTTAGTACGACTGTGGTTCATCATTCTTTATTTGGTGCTTCTATAGTTCTTCAGTATATGTACCTGTGCATTGAATTATGGATTCGTGGTTGAACCTATATTTTTAATAAACATGATTGGATATGAAATAAGTGATTGCCTACTTTCAAATTCATAACATGTGATTTTTAAATTATGGATTAATTGGATTAATTATGGATTCAATAGGATTACACTGCACACGGTTTGCGAAAGCGAAACGTCTGCGATATACGTGGAGATCAAAAATGTTTCTAGGATCCACTACGTGTGCGATCAATCTCCACTGCACACACGACTTTCTCTTGAAAACTGTTTGCGTTAGGCCACCTTGCGCAAACGTTTATCACATAAAAAGTGTGTGTGATGGACAGCCTTTGCCACACAGTTTCTTTCTATGCACCATGTGTGATGCATTCAATAACGCAAACGATAAAATTATTAATGGGAACGCTATCACAAATGATTTAACGGGAAAAATTGTGTGTGATGTACTTGTGAACAAAAACGTTTTTCTTGGAACGACTGTGTGTGATGTACATACGAATGGAAACGTTTAGCGGGGACTGACTGTGTGGGATGTACTTGCGACCGGAAACAATTTCACTGTATAATTGTATTTTTTAGCTGTACTGTACGTACTTCCGTATTTGAGCGCTCGCCGGTCGCACACGACCTCATTTTACCGAACGTGTGTGCCAGGAGGGCATATCCCCGACGGTTTCTGGGTCATGTGGGTAGGACCCCCCTATCGCCCACACTCACTTGGCGACTGTTCCAGATGCCGTCGCGAAAAGGGGTTAAAAACTATTTGTTTAGGACCGACGTGCACCAGTGAAACACTCATCATGAGAATAACACATCTAGCATGAAAAATATTAGTCACCCCTCACCGCTCTGCGAGCGAAACAAACACACAATAGAGAAGTTTATTTTGAAAATTAGAGATGGCACATATAAATTTGCTTAGAACGGCAAAATAACACCGCATATAGGTAGATATAGTGGACTCATGTGGAAAAACTGGTTTAAGGGTTTTGGATGCACAAGTAGAGATCATACTTAGTGCAAAATGAAGGCTAGAAAAAGATTAAGAAGCGACCAACCAAGAAACAGATAATCTCATAAGCAAGCATTAAGCATAAATAACATCGAATAATGCACCACAAGTAGGATATAACTTCATTGCATGACTATTGACTTTCGTACTTGCATAGGGAATCACAAACCTTAACACCAATATTCTTACTAAAGCATAATTACTCATCAACATAACTCACATATCACATCATCATATCTCAAAACTATTACTAAGAATCAAGTTTATTTTGTCCAATGATCTTCATGAAAGTTTTTATTATATCCTTCTTGCATATCTATCACTTTGGGACTAATTTTCATGTGTTGCTTTTCATAAGCTCAAACAAATATAAGTGAAGATCATGAGCATACATTTTTTTCTTTCTCTCAAATTAATTTAAGTGAAGCAAGAGAGAATTTCTTCAAATTTTTACTAAATCTCAAATAAATCTAAGTGAAGTAAGAGAGCATTTCTTCAAAAATACTAAGCACATCGTGCTCAAAAAGATATAAGTGAAGCACTAGAGCAAGTCCATTGCTCATAAAAATTTAAGTAAAGCATAGAGAGCAATTCTGACAAGTCATGACATAATTTTGGCTCTCTCAAATAGGTGTGTCTAGCAAGGATTGATGACTTAAAACACACACAAAAAAACAAGCAAAGATTCATATCATACAAGACTCTCCAAGCAAAACACATATCATGTGACGAATAAAAATATAGTTTCGAGTAAAATACCGATGGTCGTTAGAAGAAAGAGGGGATGCCACTCGGAGGCAACCCCAAGCTTAGTTGGTTGCTCATTTTTGGATAATAGCTTGGGATGCCGGGGCATCCCCAAGCTTAGGCTCTTCTATCCTTCCTTCAACCATCGTAAGATAACCCAAAACTTGAAAACTTCAATCACACAAAACTCAACAAAACCTCCGTGAGATCCGTTAGTGTAAGAAAGCAAACCACTACTATAAATATTGTATAAAACCAATTCATATTTTGTTTTTGTACTATATCTACTGTATTCCAACTTTTCTATGGCAAAAACTCATCAAAGAAAACCATAGAGCCATCAAAATAAGCACGCAACACAAAGAAAACAGAATCTGTCAAAACAGAACAGTCTGTAGCAATCTGACTTTAATGAAAACTTCTGAAACTCCAAAAATTCTGAAAAAATCGGACGACCTGAGAAATTTGTATATTAATCTTATGAAAAAAATCATGGCAAAATCACTTTCTAATAAGAAATTAGAATTATTTTTGTGAGGGCAAGTTTATGTCTTTTTCAGTAAGATCAAACAACTATCACCCAAGAAGATCCTATCGATTCTACTTGGGACATACACTAATTAAAACACAAAAAACACAATCATAACAGTATTGTGCTAACACTCAAGAACAGAAAGCAAAAAGCAAAAATAAATTTTATTCATTGGGTTGCCTCCCAACAAGCGCTATAGTTTTACACCCTTAGCTAGGCATAAGGCAAGGATCTACGTTTTGTCATCCTTGTTCTTTGGAAAGAAAGGGAAAATTTCCTATCAATGGCATTTAATTTTGTATTCTGTGAAAGCACATGGCCATTGATAGCAGAAGAAATATTAAGCATGTTGGGAAAATTAGTATCTAAACTAGCCTTCATCTCTTTAATTTTTTCATTTTGATAAAAGCACATAAGAGGAGTTGATTCAACATTTTCTCCCTTGGGGTGCCCAAATATGGTTTTCATCTTCTCATAAATCTCAACGGGATCCCCTTCAAGAAAACGGTTTTCAAAAATAGAGTCTAAAACTTGCTTGAAGGAAGAAGGTAAACCAACATAAAAACTTTTCAAGTATATCTCAATTTGATATTGGGGCACATAGCTAGCTCGAATTCTCAACAACCTATCCCAAGCATCTTTCAAAGATTCATCAAGTAAATAAAGAAAAATTCCGGAATCATCTTCATCACATTGGTTAAGATTTTCCTTAACCACCCCGGTAGATCCTTTCATAGCATCATTATTTATGAGCTTGGAGAGGATAGAGGGACTATCCAAAATATTAAGACTCGGGAGAAAACCCTTAGCTCTTCAAAGATCGGACATGGCGAGAAAATGGCGAACAAAAAAGAGAGGCGAATAAAACGGCAAACTTTTGTGAAGTGGGGGAGAGGAAAACGAGAGGCAAATGGCAAATAATGTAAATTGCAAGGAGATAAGATTTGTGATTAGGAACCTGGTATATGTTGAAGATCCTCCCCGGCAACGGCGGCAGAAATTCCTTTTGATGTCGCTTGAAGCTACGTCGGTATTTCCCCAAAGAGGAAGGGATGATGCAGCACAGCGGCGGTAGGTATTTCCCTCAGATATGAAACCAAGGTTATCGAACCAGTAGGAGAACCAAGCAACGCAACGTAAACAGCCTCTGCACACAGATAACAAATCCTCGCAACTCAACATGTTAAAGGGGTTGTCAATCCCTTCCGAGGTACGGCGCCTCAAGTGGCAAACAGACGTGAGATAAATTTGTAGTAAATTGATAGATCGAACGCCAAATAAATAAATAAAGAAAAATTGCAGCAAGGTATTTTTGTATTTTTGGTTTAATAGATCTGAGAATAAATGCAAGAGAAAAGGAGATCGCAAAGGCAAATATATGAGAAAGAAGACCCGGGGGCCGTGGGTTTCATTAGTGGCTTCTCTCGAGAAAAATAGCAAATGGTGGGTAAACAAATTACTGTTGGGCAACTAATAGAACTTAAAATAATTATGACGATATCCAGGTAATGATCATTATATAGGCATCACGTCCAAGATTGGTAGACCGACTCCTGCCTGCATGTACTACTATTACTCCACACATCGACCGCTATCCAGCATGCATCTAGTGTATTAAGTTCATGGAGAAACGGAGTAATGCAATAAGAACGATGACATGATGTAGACAAGATCTATCTATGTAGAGATAGACCTCATCGTTTTATCCTTAGTAGCAACGATACATATGTGTCGTTTCCCTTTCTGTCACTGGGATCAAGCACCGTAAGATCGAACCCACTACAAAGCACCTCTTTCCATTGCAAGATAAATAGATCAAGTTGGCCAAACAAAACCCAAATATCAGAGAAGAAATACGAGGCTATAAGCAATCATGCATATAAGAGATCAAAGAAACTCAAATAACTTTCATGGATATAAAAAGATATAACTGATCGTAAACTCAAAGGTCATCAGATCCCAACAAACACATCGCAAAAAGAGTT
Source organism: Aegilops longissima (assembly GCA_021605205.1). NCBI lineage: Eukaryota > Viridiplantae > Streptophyta > Magnoliopsida > Poales > Poaceae > Aegilops > Aegilops longissima. The sequence continues at coordinate 374,029,003 of CM038680.1, read as the reverse complement.
ACATCATATGGATCTCCAAGAGACCATTCTATTGAGAATCCAGCGAGAGAGAGAGAGAGAGAAAGCCATCTAGCTACTAACTATGGACCCGAAGGTCTGCAAAGAACTACTCACGCATCATCGGATAGGCACCAATGAAGGTGGTGAACCCCATCTGACATGGTGTCTAGATTGGATCTGGTGGTTCTGGACGCTGCGGCGGCGGGATGAATATTTCGTCGACTCCTCTAGGGTTTCTGAAATATTGGGGTATTTATAGAGAAAAGAGGTGGTCCGGGGGGCACCCGAGGTGGGCACAACCCACCGTAGGCGCGCTGGGCCTCTGGCGCCTGGTGGGTTGTGCCCCCCTCGGGGCACCCCCCAGGCGTAGCCAGGGCCCGTTGTGTTTCTTCTGGCCCATAAAAAATTCTCCATAAAGTTTGGGGGCATTTGGACTCCATCTGATATTGATTTTATGTGATGTAAAATACATGGAAAAAACAGCAACTGGCACTTGGCACTATGTCAATATGTTAGTACCAAAAAATGATATAAAATGACTATAAATGATTGTAAAACATCCAATATAGATAATATAACAGCATGGAACAATAAAAATGTATAGATACGTTGGAGACGTATCAGGGTATATAAAGAATTTTTATCTTGGGAAACAAGCAAAACGAGGGGAAAACAGAGTCGGGAAGGTGCCCGAGGTGGGCACAACCCACTTGGGCGCACCAGGCAAGGCAGGAGCGCCCTGGTGTCTTGTGCCCTCCTTGGTTACTTTCCTGGTTATTTATTATTTTCCTATTTTTTGTAATATTCCAAAACTGACAGAAAATATTTTGCGAATTATTCGGAGTCCGTTTACTTACCTTATCACATACCTCCTCTTTTTTCATGATTCTGGAGTGTTCCGAAAGGTTTCTTTTATGTGTTCCTCCGGTGTCATGGTTTGAATAATATTGCTTTCAACATTAATAGGCGTACATGAGATATAGTGTTTAATTCTTTGCCCATTGACCACCTTCGGGTTAGTACCTTCGGCATTATTTATTTTGATAGCTTAAGATGGATAAACTTCTTCTATAATATATGGTCCTCCCCATTTGGAGAGAATTTTTCCTGCAAAAAATCTAAAATGAGAGTTATTCACCAACTTTGAATTCCCGCTTTTGGATTCTTTTATCATGCCATCTTTTAACTTTTTCTTTAAATAATTTGGCATTTTCATAAGCTTGGATTCTCCATTCATCTAGCGAGCTAACATCAAATAACCTCTTTTCACCGGCAAGTTTGAAATCATAGTTAAGTTCTTTAATAGCCAAATATGCTTTATGTTCTAACTCGAGAGGCAAATGACAAGCTTTTTCATAAACTATTTTATAGGGAGACATACTTATAGGATTTTTATAAGTTGTTATGTAGGCCCAAAGTGCACCATCCAATTTCTTAGACCAATTCTTTCGGGACCTATTGACAGTCTTTTGTAATATTAATTTTATTTCTCTATTGCTAAGTTCAACTTGACCACTAGATTGAGGATGATAGGGTGATGCAATTCTATGGTTGACATCATATTTAACAAGCATTTTACGGAAAGCACCATGAATAAAGTGTGAACCATCATTAGTCATTAAATATCTAAGGACTCCAAACCTAAGGAAAATAAAATGTATATCGTTTTTTCATCGCAAAATTTTATGTTTACTTTTCTATTTTTAAGACCTTCACCTTTGATAGCAGACCATTGCAGCTTATCATTCCATTGTCGTGTATTTTCGATTGGCCATCTCTTTGTGTTCTATTCGTCTGAACAACCAAATAGCAACCAATTGGAGTTTTCAAATTTCTTAGTTTTTAAATAAATCATGAACACCTTTATAAACAGTTAATGGATTGGTCACTAGTAAGGGCCTCTTTGATTTGCAGGATTCTAAAAACACGGGAATATGAAAACCATAGGATTGGAATGTCATGTTCATTTCAATGCCACATGATTTTGGATTGTTTGATTAAATCACAGAAAAACAAAGAATTTCTTTCAGAGAGATTTGAGTGTATGCTAGAAATCCTATGGGAAGTAGCAAAAAGTCCTTAAGAAAAACTCCTATAGGATCTATTCCTATGAATGAAACAAGCAGCATTGAAATATTCCCAATGATTCTAATCCTCCAAAATTCATATGAAAATCCTTTGAATCAGAGGACCCTAGTTATACCAATACTCCTTTTTTACTTTCATTTTTCTAAACAACTGATAGACCGGTCGTTAGTAAGTATGGAAACAATCATACCTTTTGCTGATCCAATACAAATGAATTCTGAATCTTTCGGGCGGTCAACTGAACTCTGGAACTTACACAAAAGTGAAGCCATAGTGACAATTAATCTTCTGAATACTGCAGCCAAGTTAAGTCAAATCAAAGATGAATTTTAACATCAATCTCACACCAAACTGAACCCTCCTCAATCATATCAGTCACGCCTTATTCACCTCGGTAGAGTCCCGAGAATGCTCTTTGCATAGTAGTCTCGACTTACTCTCTCTGGCGATGGTGAAGGGTTGACTTGTTCGGCAGAGCGGGTCCTGCTATTGGTTTATTTTTGAGCGGTTGGCAACTTCGCTCGCAGTAGTGGGCTTATCCGGTGGAGTTTGAGTGGGTCTGGCCTTACATGTATTAGGTTTTTATCAGTTTCCACAATTAACCGAGCAACAACCGTTCCAAATTAACGTAACAGGTAAAGTTTTTGCCTTGCGTTTAAAAAAACTGGCTCAATCATTAATGCTCGAGCGAGTATCTGGCAAGATGACAATGTTTTGTATCAGGCGTGAGAAATATTTTTTTGCCTAACAGGAGAACTTTATTGCATTGAAATGTTTATAAGGATACATGTCAGTACCATAGGATCCTAAAACAAAGGGACTGCTATGCTTCTTAAAATTTAGCTCCACTCTAGAAAACGCAAGCCACACAAGGTAGCTCCACGATTATCCGCTCTGCAAAAAACTAGAATCTGAGTTATAACTCCCAGTTTTTCGTGAAGCTCTTCAGAGGGTGCTCTAAAAAACTCCACAAGCTGAAGTTGGGGAAATTACTCACCACTGCCACCAGTAAAATGGACACCCTTTCGTTTCTACTCACTCATCCAATCAAATTGATCATTTTCACCAAATTTTCCGTTTTTGAAGCTAGAGCTAGATGGAAGCCAATCATTCTTTTTGGTAGAGCACATTTTCTGTATGAACTACTTCAAAGTGGATTTGGTGAAGTAAAACTGATTTTGATGGAGCAAAACAGTCTCAAAAGGCCCAGTGTGTTCACCCATTGGAAAGTAGAGTACTTCACTTATGCACGACAGTCCTTATTCTATTTTCTCTGCTCATAGTCGAACCTGACACACTGTGACACTTTTTTCTTCTCGTCGATCTCTTTAGCACACCTATATACGCAGTCTATGAATTATTGGCATTGATGTCATTCACCACCTCGAGGCATAAAAATGGAATTGGCACCACTGCTAGCGAAAGAGCATTATTGATAGTAGTTGCTTCGCCCCTAATATCCAACAGTTGTTTGACACGTGAGTTTCCTTCCAGGTTGTGCTTGTGCAGGGCCATCTTTATGTTCAGAAATCAATGGCTTTTTTTGGGTTGGGAAATCACTTGTTTTATTAGATAATGATAGTTTAATTTGTTGAGACATAATGATAATTTGATTTTTATTAGACAATGATTGTTAGATGAATACATAATTTCTCTGGAGACAGTCAGCCAACCGGCAGATACAAAATTGTACAAGGTGCGCAGCGCCAGTGACCGAGAGCTCCAATGTGCCACACTGCGGTGAACAGTCAGCATCCCACACGCGGGAGCGCCCTGATTGGGTTGGCAGATGGTGAACTGTACCGGGTCGGAAAGCAAGCCGATTGTTCTAGCGGACATTTTTTCCCTCCTTCATTTAGTTTTTCTAAAATCATGAAAAACATTTGTTAAAAAGTTTGAACACTTTTTTGAAACACGAACATGTTTTATTTTTTTGAAAGCACAAACATTTTTCCAGAATTATAAAGATTTTTTGGGTAAAACATGAACATTTTTTGTTAGGAAAGCGATTTTAATTTGAAATTTTGATATTTCTTGAATATTTTTTTTGAAATTTTTAACAATTTTTTAAATTCCAAACATATTGTAAAAATGAATCATTTTTCGAGAAAGTGAACAAAATTTTAACATTCTGTATGTGAAAATAGTGAAGCCTCCTTTGGTTTGGAGGAATTCTATATGATAGAATTTCTATAGAAAAAAAATCCTTTGGAGTCAGGACCGACCGAGCTCACATTGGGCTCGCAGGATTCCTTCGAGATGCATCCTCATCCAACGCCTCTGTTATCCCGCAACCTATTCCGCCCCCTCTCTCCATTCAATCCGTAATGCTCCTTCCGTTGCCCGTTGCTTGATCTCATCTACGATCAGATTACACAACTCATCAATCGATCTAATATCCACACAACATGATGGTAGAATCGAACCCCTCTCCTCCTCACCATTTCTTCCTCGGCCGGTGTAGCAATATACTCCCTTGTCTGAAATTACTTGTGTCAAAAATGGATGTATCTAGACGTATTTTAGTTTTAGATAAATTCATTTTTATCCATTTCCACGATAAGTAATTCGAGACGGAGGAAGTATATATTGTGGTGAAGTATATACAACTAATTATCCTGGAAGAAGATAAAAGCATGGTTTAGATGTCACTTTTTTTTTTAGGTGTAGATGTCACTATTTTCATTATAGTGATGAAGCATTTTTGTGCTTTAACATATTTTATACAGATCTGCAAAAATTAACACAACTTCTTATCTTCAAACAGGACTTGCTGCCCGAACCGGCTTGTTTATCTTCTACGATCTAGTTATAAGTTAAGCAGTGTTTTTTTTAAGTGACTAGAACTTCTATCGGAAAAAGTACAGAAACAAAGAGTTATAACACACTCTTGAATGCATTAGGAGCAGAAAACAGTATGCAACGTGGAAAACAACGGAATGCTATCACATACTCATGGTCATTCAACTATCACAGGGAAAATAAACGAAGGTGAGATTACACTAGGACGGCATCCAGGAGGACACTACATGGATGGAGTCAGCATACAAAAGTGACAAAGCATATTCATGTATTAGGACCTCATATTTGCAGGTAATCTAGCGTCAGCAGAGTGGTTCTCCGGGTGGCTTTGTCTAAATTGCGATAAACTTCTCTCTGAACAAAATGATGGTTAAGTTGCATATCAGATCAGAAGATGGTTACAGTTCCAAGTTGGTCAACTCCCGCAAAATATGGATGCTGATCAGGTACTAGAGAATATGTACATCTTTTGTAAGCTTCCTCATACTAGTATATACGGCGATTACCCGCAACCCTATTCCAGATAAAACTTCATCTGATATGACTGAAACTAAACATTCCAGTGTGCACGGTCTTGGCTGCAGGTTTCGGTGCTTCAGAAGTTCCAAACACATTCCAGAACCTTAGAGTTTCATCTGCTGCAACGGAGGCTACCGTGGAGCCATCAGGGCTCTGCAACAAACATAAAAGTACCAAGAAATCATGTTATCAACAGCATAAACAAGCAATCATCACTACCATATATATACGGTGCCACAAGAGAGAGAAATAAATACCTGTGCCAAGCAGAGGACACGTGAAGTGTGGCCTTCGAGTTCGGCCAATTTAACCATCGACGGGTACTTCCATAATGTGAGTGGTTTCTGTACAAACCCGCAGGCGCTCAATAGCTCCTTTTCATTCTTATTCCAGAGCAGTGCGCATACCTGGGCCCCAGTATCAACAGAATTCAGACATAGACCAGTGTGTGTGTTCCAGAATTTGATGCATCGATCATTTCCACCACCACCAGAGGCAAGTAAATTGCTCTGGAATGGACACCAGGCAAGAGCCTTCACTGCAGACAAGTGGTCACTAAACCTATGGAGCCATCTATTGTGACCCAGAGATGGATTAGAAGACGCCATTGATGCATCCCATATGTGCACCAGATTGTCGTTTCCACCACTCGCCAATTGCTGCAAAGATCCTGACCATCTCAACCCGCATACCTCAGCTTCATGCCCTCGGTATGTCTGAACCATATGGGATCTCATCCTGACATCATTGTTCACGATCTTGCCATCCATTCCACCGGTTGTCAGGATGCTACTGTTCCAAGCCAGTGAACCAACCCTTGACTCATGGACACCTCGGAGTGTTCTCAGCTGCAAATTTTATGAGATATATATTTGTATCAGTATGAGCCATTATGTTTACACTACAGTACAAGAAAAAAAGTTGTCAAGAGAACTAACCATACGATTAGAACTCGTATCCCAGAGCTGGATGTCAGAAGAGTTAAGGCCAACGGCAATATGTTGCCCCTCACAAGCCCAGCTGACACTAGTGATGGGACCATAGTCAGCGTCAACAGTCACAAGCTCAGAAGTAGAGCTATCAGATGCATTCCACAAGTACAAGGTATTCTCAAGGGCAACGGACACCACATTTTTGCTTCCCCAGTCCAGCACGTTAAGATAGTAATCATCAACCACTCCAGGGGCATCTAACGTCCTCTCAGCAAACTGAAAAAACAAAGCAATCCAAGCATGATGTAACCAACAGAATAATGCTAGTTGTCTGAAGAACCAGAAGATCCACAAACTGCAAAGCAATTGGCATACCTGGGGAATCTTTCGGCGCTGTTTAGTAGGCTTGGTTTGACTGGAAGTCGGAGTTTCAAATAAAATCTGTGGCAGCATCCCTTCAGGTTCTGGTGGCTTGTTCCTGAAGGCAAGAATCCTGGTTCTGCTGCCCAGGAGTTTCTCAGCAAGAAGCCTCCTGTATGCTTCTTTAGCCGGTGATACCACGGCTTCATTTTCCTTTCCCTTCTTAGGTTCCGTAAGGAGGTAATATGCCATGTCCATGTCCATCGCTGACCTATCTGGTATGAATCTGTCACCCTGCCATTATAGAAGACCCATAAACATATCAGGCATAACTATTTCTTTAAATATTTATTGTAAATTCAGGGAAGTTATGCACAAAGTTAAGGACCATTACACCATCTACTATATTGCAGTGATGTGCTTGCTAGAAGTTGGTACATAAAAGCGTCATGGTTTAATTTATGATCCAAGGAAACAAGGAGTTCTGTACATGGCACGATACAGTAGGAGTTTACACAGAACATAATGAATAGTTATTTCATGGTATATGTCGCAGGCTATTTACTAAGCAGAATACAGCAACTACCAACTATCAATGTATGCAGAAATATATCAAATAAAAATACCACCAGTATGAAAATAATGAACAACCAATCCATGTTTAAAATGAAGGGCACATGATATAGCAATTAACTGCAGTAAATCCAAACAATTGGCATAGATAATGCAATTTTCTGAGCTGCCAAACATAAACTGCAGTTTATGAAGGATTACTCCTTCGCAACCGTATGTACCGAACGAGGGCAATGTTCTTATTCGACAGATCAAGTGCTGAAAAAAGGACCGCTATGTAGGATAACCTTTCCATGTTTAAAATGAAGGGCACATGTGTTATGGTGCTGCTAGAAGGAGGGCGCGAGAGGGCCGGCCGGGGGCCTTTTTGCCCACGACCGAGCAAGAGGGAAGGGATTTCCTTCTTAATTCTTGCTTGATTAGATTGATACATCTCCTCTCTTTATATAGAGAGGTTTACTTGACTCCCAAGCAAGGCTTACTAGACCCCTAAGCAAGCGACCCTTATCTCTAACTAACCCTAAGACTAACGGGCTATACCGCCAGCCCAGGCCCATTACGTACTCTAGCACTAGACCCCACCTGGACATGCAGCTTGTCCTCGAGCTGCAGCCTAACCAACTTATAACCATGACTCGACGCAACACAAACCTAACACCTAAAAACAAGCCTTTTACATCCCGGCTTGTGTTATTACTCTCAAACTGAAATAGACTGGGACGCTTTATTTTGGACGTCCACGTGTACAGCCACCTGGATCCCATGGACACCACCTGGACAAAAGGAGTGCATGTGTATGGCTGTTGGTCTGCACTGCACAGGGAAGAGTGGAGGGCTTGCGATGGAGAATGTCGAGGAGGGGTGCGCCCACCAACCGCCGATGTCGCAGACTTTGAGGTCGCTGCCCATGGGGAAAACAGCATGCCCGCCGCCCGTGGGGGAAACCGCATGCCCAAGATCCCCGACGCAGCGGACGGGATCCAGGTCCTTTGCGCAGCGAAGGGCAACTTGGAGGAGCGGCAGCTGCAGACCACGCATCTCCCGCACACGCCGACGCGCTAGGAGGCCGCGCGCAGCAGCCTGCAGCCTCACCGCCGCCGACACGTGGCGGGTAGCGATCCAAGACGGAAGCGGTGACTGCGGCGGCGGGGACTTGATCTGCTGGATGTGGACGCCCTGGGATGGCGGCGGCGCTGATGGGAACAAGGTCGTCGCAGTCCCGTCGTAGGGCATCCCATACTGGGCGGCGGAGCTGACCGGCGGTGGCTGCTGCGGTGTCGCGCCGGGCGCGGCAGAGGCCGCTAGGAGCGGCGGCTGCCACTGCAGCCAGGGCTGGGCAGTGGTGGCGATGGATGGCAGCTGCAGCGGCCCGGCGAAGGCTACCTGGTGCGGCGGCTGCCACGGCAGCCACGGCGGCGCGGGGGCGGCGATGGGCGGCGCAGCCGGGGGCGACCCGTAGGACCCGACCAAGAACAAGTGGATCTCCTGGACCGCCTGGGTTAGGTCCCGCAGCACCCCGAACACCTCCTCCGGGGTGAGGACGGCGGGGGCGGGCGCGACGGAGGATCCCGATGCGGGCAGGAGCGGGGCGACGGTCGTGATGGTCGCCGGAGGCGACGAGGTGACCGGCAGCGGAAGAGACGGGCTTGGCGGCGGTGAAGACATGATCGAACCGAAGCTTGTGTTTACAAAAATAGATATTTTTACCGTTTCAATTGTTTGTATGCTCTACCTTTGTGTAAAAAAAATTAAATTTATGAACAGCAACTTGCAGGACATGAATGATTATTCTTTTTTAAACAAATGTACCGAATTAGCCATCTATGGCCAAATCTTTTTCTTCAAATAAACACTAGTATGCGTAGTGCCCTGTGATCAACTGATCTTACAATTTCATAGGTTGTTGTTGGTAACACCAACAATAATGAGATCTAGAATGGAACATTGCAGTCCAAAGCTGGACAAGTTTATAAACCTTGAAAAATTGTTACAAAATGGGCTAACAAATTCTATGCAACAAATGAAGTGATTACGCCGAGCTTTAAAAAGGTGAAACCACAGTGTTTTGTGTTTCAACAAGCAGTCCTTTCAAACAAAGCACTGAGCAGGAACTGTATGAACACAGGTAGTTTGGCTCAAAAAGACGGACCATACTTCTTACAGATGCAGCACTAGTAAGACGATATGTTCATTCAGTTAGCACAATTTCCTGACAACATATCGTCAATGCTACCAATCAACAGCAGCCCCAGAAGAAAAGGGGATACAAATTCGTTCCTTGGATTCAGAATTGCTAACTTGTCCATGGCTGGGGTGCGATGACACATTCCCTAAAACAATATTATTAAAGCAAGACAGCCTAGGATTCGCCACTAATCAAACCGTTTGCCCTAGCAACATCAAGAACCACCAAATAACCAAGAACTGGAATACGGGGCCATATTTCTTTCAGAAATGACCAAACATCCCGTTAATAACCACCTAAGCGTGGCAAGGCAGGACGCAAGCACAATTTCCTGACAACATATCGTCAATGCTACCAATCAACAGCAGCCCCATAACAAAAGGGGATAAAAATTCGTTCCTTGAATTCAGAACTGCTAACTCGTCCATAGCTGGGGCGCGATCACACATTTCCTGAAGCAATATTATTAAAGCAAGACAGCCTAGGATTAGCCACTAATCAAATCGTTTGCCCTAGCAACATCAAGAACCACCAAATAACCAAGAACTGGAATACGCGGTCATATTTCTTTCAGAAATTACCAAACATCCCGTTAATAACCGCCTAGGCGTGGCAAGGCAGGACGCAAGCACGGTCTGCTTTCAACAACCAGCGAGCGCACAGCAGCCATCAAGGAATTCAAGAAACGAAGGAACCAAGAACCAAGGAGGGAGAAGCCAAGAAAAGGGGGTTTCCGGCGCGGCAACTCACGTAGCATTTGGTGGACGGGTTCTTGGAGTTGGTGCAGAGGGACGGCATGTACGGCGTCCTCGCGCTGGCCACCTCCAGAGGCGCCGACGGCCGCAGCCCGGGCCGGCGGCGCTTCGGCGGCCGGGACGAACTGGAGCCCGCCGCCTCCATGGAAGAGGGACAGCGAGGAATACCCCCTCCCGAAGGATCAGACAACCAGCAGCGCGGCGAGATCCAAGAATCGACCGAGGGAAACCGGAAGGTTCGAGCGTGCCGGAGTACGGGGGCGACCGATGTGAGTTGCGAGGAGGCACGGAGGATTTCGCCGCCGGAGGTTTTGGGAGGATTTGGGGTGTTCGATGCTCGACGGATTTCCCCCCCTTTTCTCGACGGAAACGCTCGGCGGATTTGGTTGGGGGTATTTTAGGAATAGAAATTTTGCGTGTCCCTCCCTAACGGCAGACGGCTAGTACGCTGACGGTGCTAGTCTCCCTATTTTGAATTCCTCTTTTTTAGGCCTTAGAGCATATTCAATGGATGATCTAAACGGATAATGATTTCGTTCGCTTTTTGTTCATTTGAGTTAGGCCGCTCGCCCGACGTCTGCCCTGTTTTAGATATGGGTCCGCAGCACGTTCAACGCGCCGACCCATATGTGCTGGCGTGGCCGGCTAACCGCCCTATTTTTGCATTGATACGAATTTGCATTTAAACATATAGTCAAATAACATAGTTTGAACCGAATAAAATAACATAGTTTTACAAGCCGAATAAAAATAAAAATGTCTCACATAGTTCTCATTTTAACATATAATGAGGCTGGGCAACTTGCCTCCACAGAGCTCCCCCGATTGGGCCGTTCGTGGCCGTCCGATCGTAGTAAAATTCCCGCCACGCCTCCCCTTGATCGTTGGATATTCACTGCAGGTTTCACCACATTGTTTCTTTCACATGTGCATGACCGGTGGGCTGCTTCGTTGGTGGGGTCGTCATGTATTGGCTGGGTTCGTCGGTGTGGGGGTCCGATTGGTTGCGCCTCCTGGAAAGCCCGTTGGCCCCCAATCCCCAAAGCCGCACGCCCGCACCCCTCCCTCCTCCCTCGTCTCAGCCGCCGCCGCCACGATGTAACGCCCCGGATTCGATGCGCCAGGTGTCTGCCAGTTATTCGCCGTCGTTGCCATGTCATTTGCTTGCGTGTTGCACTTTGCCATGTCATCATCTGCATTTTTATCATGTCATCATGTGCATTTCGTTTTGCATACGTGTTCGTCTCATGCATCCGAGCATTTTCCCCGTTGTCCGTTTTGCAATCCGGCACTCCTATGTCTCCGGCGCCTTTTTACCTCTTTTTCGTATGCGGGTGTTAAATGCTCTCGGAATGGGTTGCAACTTGGCATGCGATCTTATTATAGTGTAGACAGGCGCTGTCAAGTTTCACGCATTCGAGTCCATTTGATAGCCCAACCATTAGTCCTACACCGCAATATAGCGGTGTAACCGTCGGACGCTTCGCCTCCAAACCGCCGCCGGCCTCTCTCTCTCTCTCTCGCCAAAGCTTAACCCATCTTAACACAGCCCACCAACCTCTCCCAGGCTCGCTTAACCTCCTCCTCGATCGGATTCGTCGGATCGTGATCGGAGGGCTTCAAAGCCCCAATTTCCCTAACCTAGCCCCTCCTATCTATAAATGGACACCCCACGTCCATTTTCGGCTAAATCTACCCTAGCCTCCTCCCTAACCTCCCAGCCACGGCTACTGTTTCAGCGCCAAACCAGCCCACCGCCGCCAAGTGGCGCGCCTCACGAGCCTCCACCGCCAGCCAGCGCCGGACCAACGGAAGGCGACACGTCGCCTCCTGGCTCCCCCGCCGCCACCCTCCAGGGCCCGTGGCCGCCCGCCTGGCCCCGATCTGGCCCCGAGGCCCTTCTGCCCCGCCGCTGGCTCGACAGCGTCCTCCTGTGCCCGCCGCCAACCCCCGCCACGGCAGCCATCCGCCGCCTCGCCGGGCGCTCTCGCCGCCTCGCCGCCCTTGCCGCCGAGGCCAGCGCCGCCCTTCTCCATCCTTGCCCTTCCTCCCGCTCGCTTCCCTCTCACCATGCCCATGGCTGCTGTGTTCTCGCAGGAACCGCCGCCGTCGTCGCGCTTAGCGCCATCGCCGCCGCCAGAGCTCTCGACCTCCGGCGCCGTTCGGTCCCCTCCGCGTCCTCCGCTTCGCCCGCCGTCGCCTTGCTGGAGCACACAAGCCGCCGCTTTCTTCTCGATCCCGACCGGATCGGGAGGTCCGCGTCTCCTCGCCGCCCGTCGTTGACCCGCCACGTGGGCCCGGCCTCGCTTGCCGGCCCACTTGCCTGCCAACCGGCCTGCCAGGCCTCTCCCTTCACTCTGGGCCGAAGCCCGCATGGTGAGAGCCCAGTAAATCCCGCCCGTGCGTAGTATAACTAAGTTGCGCTCATATGATTTTTTTTTCCTGGAAATGACTAAGTCCCCGGATATGTGATATTTTGTGCCATTTTCATCGCATCGTAACTCTGTGCATGTAGCTCCGTTTTGCGCGTATATTATGTCAAAATGTTCGCCTCGAAGAGTAGATCATTTCATCTCATTGCATCAAATTCTTTTGAGCTCATCTTGATGCCCGAAATGCTGTTGCAAGGGTGCTATGTGATGTTAGTTTCTGATTTTTATCAGAACTTGCACTTTTGTCGTTTTTGCCATGATTGATGTGTGCATCCTATGGACTTGAGTCCTACATGTGTTTTGCAGTATGCCATGTCTTCTTTCCAGTGGTGCTTGCTATGTATTTTTGTGATCTATGTGGTGACTAGCACAAGCATGCAAACTAGGTGTCTCGTTGTTGCTGTTTCTAGCCCTGTTTTGCTGTTATTTTGATGCCATGTTAACTTGATGCTACCAAGAGTTCCATGCATATTTTGAGATACTTCAGTAAGGATGTTTTGTAAAGCATGTCTTGCTCTATCCATCCATGCCCTTGTTTGCAATTATGGAGTAGTCTAGCTTGAGTCAATCAAGCTCTACTTTTGCTATCAAATGTTTCCTGGCAGATTGTTTACATGTTATTCAATTTTGCCAAGCTTGTTGTGGTTGATCCATGTATGCTATGTTATTGTTCTTGCCATGTATGTCTTCTATGCCATGTCTTCTTGATGTATGTATGCTTAGTTTTTCATATAAGGCTCTGTAGTGAGTGCATTGAGCTTGTAAACATGCCTACTCGTTATCAGTTTTTGACATGCCATGTTGCTGAATCTGTTAACGAAACTTTCAATATTGACATGGGTGTTACTATATTTTCTGATCCTTTTTGGCTTATGGTCACTAAAGGACTTTTGTTATATGCTTTGAGTAGATTCATGCCATGCCTTTGGTTGCCATGATAAGTTCCTGTAACATGTTGTTTCATAGCTCTAAACATTGCAACCTGATGTTAATTTCTGCAAAGTCTGAAACTGTTATTAGTTGCAATCTTGCCATGTCATTTTGAGCATGTTCTAGTCATTTCTGGAGATAGCTCAGTGTTCATGTTTTGTAATGCTTTACCTGTAAATCATGCCCATGCCTTTTGTTATTATGTTGGGGTGCTGTAGCATGTTGTTTTGATGCTTGCAATATGCCTAGTTGCTGTTTTGGACAGCTTGTCCTTTAAACCTGTTTCATGTGTATGTGTTGAACCGTTGCTCCGTTTTGAGTGTGCTCTATATGAAACTTGCTTGATTTCGCATGTAGTTTCATATTATCATGTTGGATCCTTGTTTTGAGGTGTTTTCTTGATGTTTACATGCATTTTGCATCAATGCCATGCTTATCTTGTTTTGCTCATATCTTCTAGGCCGTAGCTCCGAATCTAATGAACTTTATATGTAACTTGACTAGAATTTCGTGTAGATCATCGTGGTGCATCTTAACTTGCTGTTTAACCACTTGAACTTAAGGTTTATCCAGATCTGGACCAATTTCGAAATTTGCATATGAGGACTTACCGGAATTGTTATATGTTGTTTCCGGCCTCATTTAAACTTGCCATGATGTGTTGCTCTTGTTTGCATCATCTCTTGCCATGAGTAGCTTCATGTAGCTTTGTCATGCATCATGCTTGTTGTGCATCATGTCTTGTTCATGTGTGGTGTGTTTACCTATGTTGTGTGCTTCTTCTTGTTAGTTCCTGCTATGCTATGCGATCGTGAGGATTCGTTCGTCTTCGCTTGGTTCGGCTTCATCCGTTCGTCTTCTTCATGGACTCGTTCTTCTTCCTTATGGGATTTCAGGCAAGATGACCGCTACCCTGGATCTCACTACTATCATTGCTATGCTAGTTGCTTCGTTCTATCACTATGCTGCGCTACCTATTACCTGTCTATCAAGCCATCCCTAATTGCCATGAACCTCTAACTCGTTGTCACCCTTCCTAGCAAACCATTGTTTGGCTATGTTACCGCTTTGCTCAGCCCTCTTATAGCGTTGTTAGTTGCAGGTGAAGATGAAGTTTGTTCCTTGTTGGAACATGGAGATGTTGTTCCTTGTTGGGACATGTTTACTTGTTGGGATATCACAATATATCTTATATTATTAATGCATCTATATACTTGGTAAAGGGTGGAAGGCTCGGCCTTATGCCTGTGTTTTGTTCCACTCTTGCCGCCCTAGTTTCCGTCATATCGGTATTATGTTCCCGGATTTTTGCGTCCCTAACGCGGTCGGGTGATTTATGGGACCCCTTGACAGTTCGCTTTGAATAAGACTTTTCCAAAAGGCCCAACATTGGTTTTACCATTTGCTTCACCACCACCTACTTTTCCCTTGGGAGTAATTAACCCAAGGGTCATCTTTATTCAGCCCCCGGCCAATGCTTGTCTAAGTGTTGGTCCAAACTAGAGCCACTTGCGGTGCCGCCCGAGGCAACTTGGGGTATCGTCGGTTGCCGTCAGACGATGCTCATCCGGTCGTGGCTCGAGACGAGATCTGCGCTGCTACTATCGTGGTGTCGGCACGCCGGAGGTCTTGCTGGTCTTGTTTTATTGCTGTGAAATGTCTTGTAGCCGGATTCCGAGACTGATCGGGCTTCCGGGAGAAGGTCTATTCTTCGTTGATCGCGAGAGCTTATCATGGGCTAAGTTGGGACACCCCGCAGGTTTGAACTTTCAAAGCCGTGCCCGCGGTTATGTGGCGATGGGAATTTGTTAATGTCCGGTTGTAGAAAACCCGGTTGATCTTAATTAAAATACACCAACCGTAATGCGTAATCGTGAGTGTCTCTTTTCGGGTTGATCGAAAGGAGAACACGGTTTCGGGTTATGTCTCGACGTAAGTAGGAGTTCAGATCACTTCTTGATCATTACCGCTTGACGACCGTTCCTTTGTTTCTCTTCTCGCTCTCATTTGCGTATGTTAGCCACCATATATGCTTAGTCGCTGCTGCAACCTCACCACTTTATCCCTTCCTTTCCCTTTAAGCTTTGCTAGTCTTGATACCCATGGTAATGGGATTGCTGAGTCCTCGTGGCTCACAGATTACTACACCAACAGTTGCAGGTACAGGTTTGCGATGATCATGACGTGAGAGCGATGTTTGATTGTGTTGGAGTTCTTCTTCTGCTTCTTCTTCGATCAGGGGATAGGTTCCAGGTCGGCAGCCTGGGCTAGCAGGGTGGATGTCGTTTGAGTTTCTGTTTATGTTTCATCCGTAGTCGGATGTTGATCTTGTATATGATGTTGTTGTACTCTTGTGGCATTTGTGCCTTATGTAAGTATCCCTATGAATTATGTAATGTTGATGTAATGATATCCACCTTGCAAAAGCGTCTCAATATGCGGGTCTATCCTTGGTGGGACCGTCGAGTTCCTTTTGGATAGGGTCGCATATTGGGCGTGACACACGAGCCCTAGCCGCGCCCTCCCCCCTTCCCCCTCCCTGGTCCACCCCAAGCCCCTCCTCCTCCGTCCTCGCATCCTCCATCCCGAGCACGTCGGCGGCGAAGCGCACCGCGAGGTCCCGAAACAACTCAACCAGAGCCCCTCCGTACAGGAGGAACCCCACGGCCAGCGCAGCCAACAACGGTGACGCGTATAAGAGCTCGGCCTTGATGGGCCGCACGCCGTACGCGAGGGTCACGTCTGCGCTAGAGGGCAGCAACGAGCACATGGCGCGGTACGAGGAGGTCCGCAGGGAGAAGGTGCACGGCGGCGGGGACAGGCGACCACGGGCAGATTTTGGGGAGCGGCAGGAGCATCAAGCAATGGTTGATGCCAAGGTGAGCTACCCCTTGGCTCCTCTCTCTCTCTCTCTCTCTCTCACACACACACACACACACACACTAATCTCCTCTTGATCTTGCTATTTATGCATCGCCATATATCATTGATGTTCTTTTGATTTGCAGGCATGTCAAGATCAAGATTATTTAAACTTGTTTCTTCTATCGATGAAAGAATTCAGATACTTCTGTAGATGAATTTCTGGGCTAAGATATATGATGTTAATTGTCCCAAAGATGGAACGATTTGCTCCACGGAAATTATCTCCTTTGTTGCATTCCATTTACAGGTAAAGTGAGATTGTTACCTCTGTTTGATTTTCTGTTCAAACTTCACGATTGGAGTATGGACATTAGCTTAGTTGTTGTATGAATTCTTCATTAGAGGGGCCCAGGCTGAGACTTATTACTTAATTACTTTCTGTTTGAACAGAAAAAAGTGCACTTATGAATTGTAAAATGTGGCGTGCAGACCTGACATCCTCCAATATTACCTGATTTGGTGCTGATTTTCATCTTCCAGTACATGTTCATGGCCTTGTTGTGGTTGCACCAGTCAGGGAGAGATAGGTTCGGTGAGTCATTTTACCCTCTGTTTATCCCTCTCAGATTAGTGGAGAAGAAGCATCTTTTTTTATTTCCTTTTGATTTCCTCCCGTTTGACAGGAACGAAAATCATTTTTTTTCACAATTTTGCAGGGGTTGTTATGCTCTGTCCCTCGAGGTAAGTTTGCTAGGCAGCGGCTTACTCCTCTCTTGTTTTGTTTTGTTTTGTTTCGACCATGGTATCAAAATTGCCATCATCTAGATTTTATTGCGGCATGATGCATATGTAATAAGGAATTTGGTGTTTCAGAAGCATCACTGGAATTTGGTGTTTCAGAAGCATCACTGGAAGTTGGTATGCTAATATCTCAATTGGCAAGATAAAAGGACCACTACTTCTTACCTTCCAGTCGTTTTAATATTATAGGAATGTAAGTGTGTACTAAGTAGAAAAGATGGTTGAATTCGGTGCCCCTGAATTTACACGACTAGGTGTTATTCATTTTTTGTTTCCTTTGACGCGCTGAGTACAGATTGGAGCTTGTTGGGTACAAAAATTTTCCAAGATTATTTTAGGATCAGAATTATTATCATGTTGTCCAGATATTGCTCTAAGAGGTTACTAGAATTAGTTTAGGATCAGAGTTATTGTCATGTTGTCTAGATATTGCTCTGAAGAATCCAAACGTACTTTTTCAGGTTGCTTGGTTATAATTTTTGCCCCCCAAAGGACAGATTCGGCCAGTTTCTTGCTAGAATATTAACATAAGGCTTGATTAATTTTGAACATACCTTTGTCTTTTCACTCTTATGTTATTTTAATAGTTATTTGACATGCTGTAAACTATTTCTTTTATTTTTCAGGAAGAAATAGAAGTTCAGGGGAAGCTATTGCGTGCTGGGAAATCAGTTGGTGTTGTCTATGTTGGTTTCAGGAAGAAAAGGACCGGCAAATTGATGGCTCATGCACGTCATACAAAGTACCTTGCTGTATCTAGCAGATTGCGAGGATTCCCTTCTATTATAAGATGAAAACCTGGTTATATGTTGCATCTCAAAATCAAGATGTTGATTCGAGAAGAGAAAGGAGCTGTTGGCGTGGCGTGGTGTGCGGCCTTGCCCCGGAGCATGCAATTTATCAGTATAAAGTAATGGGTATCAATGTTTTCTTATACATATGATTCTGAAGTAATAGAGAGCAGGAAATGGTAAGCTTAATTTCAGTTAGATAAATAGGTGTGCTGCAGCATCATATATTTGGATAATCCCTTGTATTTTTCTTGCCAGGTTCATGCTACATACGTTGTGTATATACGCATAAAGTACACCCACTTAAACTATAGTTCGTAGTATCAGCAGCAAACATAGTTGCAGCTAAGTAGTACCATGTCCCTATTATAAATGGGTAGAAAAGTAAGAGCTTATGAAAATAACTGTATCTCTGTTACATGATAAGAATGAATGTTTGCTTTTATGCATATGTGTAAAAGCACTCCACTATCATGCAAATAGTATCATGTTCAGAGCCTGTAGACCCCAAATAATCCATCTTATAATTTAGTATACAAAATAGATTCCGGCAAGAACGCTAGCTGCTTGGTGTATTTAACCTTACTTTTCATGGTCATTTCCTCATTGGTTCTGCTTCTACTGCAGGTTGTAGTACCTCTTTTGGTTAGTGATGATGAAAAGATACTCGTTGTGTGTATCAACTGTTTGACAAAGGTATCTCATGTACCGAGTGTTCTAAGACCATCCCCTAGGCAGGCAGCTGTAGTGCGTTTGCATTTGTTTCACTTTTAGTTTCTATTGGGAGAATTTTCATTATTATCAACATAGGCATACAAATTAACCAATTTCAGAAAATCATCTGGCTAACTGAAAAATAAAAAAGAGACCCAAACCATCTATTTGGTAGGGCTGATTTTAATACTCAATGTGTTCAATACAGAACTAACAAACAACAAACTTGGTTACCTGCAAATTCTTCTAAGCCTGAAGTGTGTTAATCCCCTTGAAAATTAAATATCAAAGCAAGTATCAAGATTCTTATTAGCTCAACCTGAAATGTTGTTTTGCATCATACTTCTTAATATCAAAGTTAAATGCTATATCTTCTGGATGCCTCCCTTTATACTGCTGACTAAGTGATAACTATCTTGCATGACCAAATTTCTTAAATTTTTTTATATTTCGTAATTCATGTTCCTTTAACTCCTAATATCTAAGGCGTCCCATAAGAAACTGGGTCTATGGAAAGCCAAGGTCACAGGTCGCCAACTCAATTGTATGAGGATCTGGTTTTCATTGTCTCTCTTTGATATCAAACAATACATGTCCTACAAATCCGAGATTCAGGCAGCCTTGTTGTGGTACAGAGAATTGGTGCACTTTTTTAGTTTTTGGAATACGCTTCTTATTCATATTTGCTGGTTCTTTCAGCCTACGATCCATCTGCAGGTAAGTCACTATCGTTTCTGTTCAAGAGATATATGGATGGCAATGATGATCATTTAACTAAATATGGTGGGACAAGGCTTGGCCTTGCAGTCTGCAAGCAGTTGGTTTGAATTTGTTCAGTTCAAATCCTTGGTTCATCTAGAAAACCACACTAGGATTAAGGTGTTTTTGCCTTCATAAGTGTAACGCTTATTTGATTTTTCATGATGAATTAGGTGGACTTGATGGGTGGTACTCTCACTGCTTAGCAAAGAGAATGAAGGCTCAAACATTTACAGTCATGCTGCCCTACACAATTCCTGCAAGAGATGTATAGTGATGATCCTGATAACAGGCAAAACTCCTGTAACAAACCTTATAGTGAGTACGACATTGGTCTGACCGCTGAAATACCACGCTTGGATAAAAAGGCAAAAATGTTTTGCGGCTGAGGCATGGGAAGTATAGACCAAAGAGTGTGGTTTACAGTTTCCCTATTTTGTTAGATCAGCTAAGGTGTTGATTTGTTGCTTCATGCCAGCGATGTATGTAATCAAGAATCAGGAAAGCATACCAGTATATTGCAATTCCAAAACATAGAAAAATGAGAAGGATGCTCAAGCCTACAGATTTTTAATTAACATTTAGCACTACATGTTGCCACCGGGTCATTTTGCTATGTAATGTTCTTATATAAATATGTTTTCTTTTCAAACTTAGATTTCTCAGCGTGATAACCATATTTTCAGATAAAAAAAAGCTTCCTTAATTGGTCTATATGTGTTATACAAATATGATTTTTTTCGAACTCATAGTTCTCAGCGTGATAAACATATTTTTAATATAGCATGATTTAACATGGGCTTTCTACTACCAATATAGAATATGTTCTTGCAGAATGAAACTATTTTCATCGACAACATGGCTTTAGTGGGTCTCTGCGCCATTTGGCGCAACGGGTCAACTAGTATAGTTTTGCAAACGAATAAAAGAAGATACATCTATTAGTTACCAACAAGAGCCCACATATACTCAACCAAATCATTTTGCAGTTGCACGTGAGTTTTCCAATCACGCATGTCATGATGAAATTGGATGAACTGTTCAAACGTTGCCGCTCATCCATGCTCAGGCACAACATTCTCACCCTGAAACTGAAAACCTTGATCGCACAGACGTTCCGGGCGCTCGTCTTCTACGATCATATTGTGCATGATCACACAAGCAGTCATCACCTCCCACAGTTTCTGCGTGCTTCAGGTATTAACAGGATAACGAATGATGCCCCATCGAGATTGCAAAACACCAAAGGCACGCTCGACATCCTTCCTAGCACTATCTTGCTCTTGGGCAAATCTTTTTCTCTTCTCTCCGACAGGGTTGGCTATTGTCTTGACAATAGTGGTCCACTGAGGATAGATATCGTCACCCAGGTAGTATCCTTTGTCGTAGTTGTGACCGTTGATAGTAAAGTTCACCGGTGGGCTGTTGCCTTCCGCAAGCCTAGCAAACACCGGCGAGCGCTGAAGCACGTTGATATCATTGTGTGATCCGACCATGCCAAAGAAAGAGTGCCAGATCCAGAGATCTCGAGACGCCACGGTCTCTAGTATGACAGTGCAAGCCCTGACATGACCCTTACACTGCCCTTGCCAAGCAGAAGGGCAGTTCTTCCACTCCCAGTGCATGCATTCTGTACTGCCAAGCATCCCTGGAAAGCCCCTGCTGGCATTCGTCGCCAACAAAAGGGCTGTATCTTCAGCAGTCGGCTCTCTCAAGTACCCAAGGCCAAACACAGCAATAACAACCTTGCAGAATTATACAGGGACTCTAGGCATATAGACTCATTTATATGGGCATACTCGTCAATGAGATCATCGGGCACTCCGTATGAAAGCATTTGGATGGCGGTAGTGCATTTCTGATAAGAGGAGAAACCAATCTTGCCAACGACATCCTCTTTGCACTCGAAATAGTCATCATAACCGACCACACCCTCTCTAATACGGTTGAAAAGATGCCTACTCATACGGAAACGGCGGCGGTATTTTTGATGTTTGAACAACGGGTTTGTTTTATCAAAGTAATCCTTCCAAAGAAGGAAATGCCCGCTGTGATTCAACGCCGGAAGGTGGCCCGGAATGGAGCCACGGAACAATGGCCGCTGGCTGTTGAGGTGGTGATGGACCAACACGGCAACCAATATCTCCTCCTCGTCATTGGAGTCGCAAAGGAAATTGTGAAAAAAGAATTCATCGGCGGAGTCCATTTTGTACCTTGGCAAGTTGTCGAACAACTTGCGGGCGTCAACGAAGGACACAGCCGACGAAGGGAGTCGCGGTGCGCATGGACCAGCTAGCTGCCCTGCCGGCGTCCGACGAGCGTGCCGGTGAGGATCTGGCCGGGGCGGCGAGGCGGCTTCTTCATCGGGGGAGGAGGGGGGCTGTGTGGTGGGGGGCGCGGGGGTGGGAAGCAGTCGGCTCCCCGGCGGCAAGACGACGGTGGCAGGCGACGTGGGAGTGAGCGACGTTGTTGGGCGTATGTGGAGGCGCCTGCAGCTGGCAGAGTCGCCAGCAAAAATGTGCGGCGGCGTCGGTGACGAAGGAGGCGGGCGAGGGTTGCTGTTGGATGGGGGAGGTCAATGTGCCACCAACCAGCGGACCTGGGGGAGGAGAAGGCGGCGAAGGCGTCCGCATAACGCAAACCGGCTCAAAATGGGTCGGAATGGGTCGCCATGACGAAAAAGCGGACGCGGGTCCATTTGGGTCGGCGCGTTGGGCCGCCTTTTATGTCCGCGCCGATCCAAACAAACGGCGGCGGACGAAATTGATCGCCCCATTGGAGTTGCTCTTATTCTGAATTCAACCATTCAATTTTTCATGTGTTCACAAGCTCAATTGTACGTACAAACTTAGTTTTGATATTCCCTTCATTTTTTTACTTCGCGTATAAAATTTATCTAAAGTCAAATTGCGAAAGTTTGACCAAATTTATATTAAAAATTATCAATATCTATAACACGAAACTTATATAGTATGGAAATTAATTTTATGATGCATCTTATGAGGGAGTGGCCTTGTGATGATTCAGTCGCTGAAGACCTGGTGGGCTCACGTTTCCCTGTGGGCGGGAGCCGCACCAAGCCTTCGCCGAGGACTGGGGCCTCGCTGGAGGTTGGGGCATCGTTTTGCGGGCTTGGTCCTGGTGCCGATATGGCAAGTGGCTATGCGCCACCTCCGACTGGCACGTCTTCGCACAACAAAGGGTCAAGGAGCCCTTCTGCGTTAGGTCGTTTGAGAGTTGCTCTTAGTGAGGGTGGCATCCTGGCCCAAGCCCTGCGGGATGCCTTGGAGGATGTCGGTCGTTCGGCGAAAGGCTGGTACCAAGGTAAGCATATTGTGTTTCCCCTTAGTAGCCTCTGAGCCTCAAGTAGATTATGTCATAATGTGCTTGAGGTTTTGATTTTTATTTCTGTTATACCTCAGGTTTTCCTTGCCCAAAGATCTAGCCTCGTCGCGCGGGTCGGCGAGCTTTGCCTATTAGGGGAAATGGAGCAGGGCCGGGTCTCCCAGCTGAAGTAATCTCTTGCGAGTCGTGTTTGTGAGTCCCTCGTGTTCTGCAATCTTTCGAGCTTTGTTGAACCTCCATCTCTGTTTGAACGTGTTGGTTGTGTTCGGAAACCGCCGATGAACACTTGCCTGAGATGAAAGGGTGTCTCGGCGTGGTTCAAAAGGAAACGAACGGCGCTCGTGATGTCGCCGCTGCTAAGCTTGCTGAGGCGCGTGTCTGCCGGGAGCTGCTTCGTGGCGAAGGAGCACTACTGCAGGATGGTCTTAACACGACACATGTATCGGAGACCCTTCGATCAAACTATATACATCGCATGAATCACAAACGATATCGTAATAAAACCGTCACCAATAAAACGGACTGTATGTGATGACAGATCCATCAAATACGATCCAGAAAAGAGTCGCGTGTGCGATATATGGCATACAATCGATCCATATGAACTGTTTGCGATTAGCTAAAACAATAAAAATGGTTAGCCAAATCAAGGTTTGTGTGATAGATGACATACAGGTCACTCAGATGAATTATTTGCGATGAGCCAAAACAACAGAAACGGTCAGCCAGATCAAGGTGTGTGCGATAGACGGCATACAAGTCACTCGGATAAACTGTTTGCAATTAGCCAAAACAATAGAAAAGGTCATCCAGATCAAGGTGTGTGTGATAGACGGCATATAGGTCACTCGAATGGACTGTTTGCGATTAGTCAAAACAAGAAAAACGGTCAGCCAGATCAAGGAGTCTGCGGTAGACGGGCACACATTCCCATTAAAAGAATCATGCGCGATGGTAATAACGAGCACGGACGATTGATGGAACAAGTGGTGTGCTAACATCCCAATTGCGGTGCATCCTACGGTGCACACGCCGCGTACATATCCAATAACACGTGCCCACGCCACGTCATCTGGGAATCATGCCGCACTTTGAAACCGGACCCATTAATAAAATTTGAGCTTGTTTCCTGTCACATTTCAAATTACCATGCTATATTTAATTGCAAACCTATTCACACCGATCAAAACCTAAACGTTTTCCCACTTAGCAGCTTATTACTAGATTATAAACACTACCTATTGAAAATGACTGCACATTCCTTCTCAATTCCTCATCAACAAACCAACAAGTCTTTCTTCGTCGTTCCTTGCGTCTACCATGGCCCGCAGGAGGAGTTCTCGGTCGAGAAATGACCAGGGAGCGGCGGGCATGGAAGACGAATCAGTAGAGATGCCCCGCCTCGCCGCGATAGCAGCCGAGAGGTCCCGCCGCGCTGCCAAAGCAGTAGAGTGGTCCGGCGGCGCCGCGGAAGCAGCACAGATTCCTGCCATGGCGCGGAAGCAGCAGAGAGGTGCTGTTGCGGCGCAACATCCTGGAAAGATCTCTCACATGCAGGCGAGAGCTCTCATAGGCACATTCGCAAACGACATGCACGTTAAGCTCAATAAGCTAAAGGATGAGATCTCTAGTTGGGAAAAGCTGCAGGAGGAGATCAATGCCTTGTTTGATAAGGCGACCGACATCATCCGAGGACTAATTGATGACAAGGTGAAGCTCCGCACCCAGCATGACCTGTTGAGGAACAAGATAGCCGGCAGGCGAAGCAACACAAGGAGATCACTACCTTGTTGAACAAGACGGCCGCCATGGCCGAGGAACTTATGGACGCCAATGCCAAGCTTCGCATTGAGGGCGAAAGTCTGGTGGAGGGATCCGTGGCTGCTGTCTAGCGAAGTATTGAGGACATGAAAGAGATCATCGCCGCTCGCTGATAACCCACAAGTATAGGGGATCAATTATAGCTTTTTCGATAAATAAGAGTGTCAAACCCAACGAGGAGCTAAAGGTAGGATTTATATTCCCTTCAAGTTCTATCGATCACTGATACAACTCTACGCACAGTTAACACTCACATTATCTAGAACAAGTATGAAACTATTTTGTAGGTGATAGGATAGGTTTGCAAGACTAAAACTAGATGTACTTAGGGAGAATAAAACTACAAGTAAATTGCAAGATAATAAAGTTAGTTATTTAGTAGAAAGCTTTTGTAACACAAGAAAGTTATTTGTCCCTAGGCAATCGGTAACTAAACCGGTAATCATTATTGCAATTTTATATGAGGGAGAGGCATGAGCTAACATACTTTCTCTACTTTGATCATATGCACTTATATTGGAACTCTAGCAAGCATCCGCAACTACCAAAGATCATTAAGGTAAAACCCAACCATAGCATTAAGTATCAAATCCTCTTTACTCCCATACGCAACAACCCACTTACTCGGGTCTGTGCTTCTGTCACTCACGCCACCCACCATAAGCAAATCATGAACATATTGCAACACCCTACAGCGGGGATCCCTCATGCTTGCGTGACACGGAGAGCATCATAGGACAGCACTAATAATAAAACATACAACTCAAGCCAATCACGATCATCAATCAACCCATAGGACAAAACAGATATACTCAAACATCGCAGGATAGCCACATATCATTGGATAATAATATATAGCGTTGAGCACCATGTTTAAGTAGAGATTGCAACAGGGAGAAGAGGTGTTACACTGTTGCATAGAGGGTGGAGAATTGGTGTTGAAAGTAACGGGGTTGTTGGTGTAGATCGCCATCACGATCCTTGCCCTGACGCCATCGGGAGAGAGGGGGAGAGAGACCCCCCTCCTTCTTCTTCCTTGACCTCCCCCTTAGATGGGAGGAGGGTTTCCCCTCTGGTCCATGGCGGTAGAGGGGCGGGAGCCCCTCCGAGATTGGATCTATCTCTTTGTTTCTCTTCTGTTTCGCGACCCTGTTTTTTGGCCCTTCACCATTTCTTAAATTCCCAAAGATTCGTAACTCCGATTGGGCTGAAATTTAACACGATTTTTATCCGGAAATAAGCTTCCTTGCGGCACAAGGTCACCACCAATCGACCTACGGGGTGTCCACAAGCTTGCCAGACGCACCCTGGGTAGGGGGCGCCCCTTGAGCTTGTGGGCCCCTCGGGCATCGTCTCGCATTGATTCCGCTGTCCAAAAATCACATATATTCCCAAAAAAATCTCCGTAAATTTTTATCGCGCTTGGACTCCGTTTGATATGGATATTCCGCAAAACAAAAAACATGCAACAAACAGGAATTGGCATTGGGCAGAGAATAAATATGTTAGTCCCAAAAATAATATAAAATGTTGCCAAAAGTATATAAAAGTTGTAGAATATTGGCATGAAACAATCAAAAAATATAGATACGACAGAGACGTATTGCTACCACTTGAGCACTGCGTTGGTTTTCCCTTGAAGAGGAAAGGGTGATGCAGCAAAGTAGCGTAAGTATTTCCCTCAGTTTTTGAGAACCAAGGTATCAATCCAGTAGGAGGCTACGCGCGAGTCCCTCACACCTACACAAAACAAATAAATCCTTGCAACCAACGCGATAAGGGGTTGTCAATCCCTACACGGCCACTTACGAGAGTGAGATCAGATAGATATGATAGGATAATATTTTTGGTATTTTTGTGATAAAGATGCAAAGTAAAATAAAAGCAAAAATAAAAAGCAAAGGAAATAACTAAGTGTTGGAAGATTAAAATGATGAAGATAGACCCAGGGGCCATAAGTTTCACTAGTGGCTTCTCTCGAGAGCATAAGTATTCTACACTGGGTGAACAAATTACTGTTGAGCAATTGACAGAATTCAGCATAGTTATGAGAATATCTAGGTATGATCATGTATATAGGCATCACGTCCGAGACAAGTAGACCGACTCCTGCCTGCATCTACTACTATTACTCCACTCATCGACCGCTATCCAGCATGCATCTAGAGTATTAAGTTAATAAAAACAGAGTAACGCCTTAAGCAAGATGACATGATGTAGAGGGATAAATTCATGGAATATGATAAAAAACCCATCTTGTTATCCTCGATGGCAACAATACAATACGTGCCTTGCTGCCCCTACTGTCACTGGGAAAGGACACCGCAAGATTGAACCCAAAGCTAAGCACTTCTCCCATTGCAAGAAAGATCAATCTAGTAGGCCAAACCAAACTGATAATTCAAAGAGACTTGCAAAGATAACCAATCATACATAAAAGAATTCAAAAGATTCAAATATTGTTCATAGATCATCTTGATCATAAACCCACAATTCATCGGTCTCAACAAACACACCGCAAAAGAAGATTACAACAATCTCCACGAGAGAGGGGGAGAACATTGTATTGAGATCCAAAAAGAGAGAAGAAGCCATCTAGCTAATAACTATGGACCCGAAGGTCTGAGGTAAACTACTCACACTTCATCGGAGGGGCTATGGTGATGATGTAGAAGCCCTCCGTGATCGATGCCCCCTTCCGGCGGAGCTCCGGAACAGGCCCCAAGATGGTATCTCGTGCGTACAGAAGGTTGCGGCGGTGGAATTAGGTTTTTTGGCTCCGTATCTGATCGTTTGGGGGTACGTAGGTATATATATAGGAGGAAGGAGTACGTTGGTGGAGCAACAGGGGGCCCACGAGGGCGGAGGGCGCGCCCCCTACCTCGTGGCCTCCTTTTTTGTTTCTTGACGTAGGGTCCAAGTATCCTGGATCTTGTTCGTTCTAAAAATCACGTTCCCGAAGTTTTCATTCCGTTTGGACTCCGTTTGATATTCCTTTTCTGCGAAACTCTGAAATAGGTAAAAAAAACAGCAATTCTGGGTTGGGCCTCCGGTTAATAGGTTAGTCCCAAAAATAATATAAAAGTAAATAATAAAGCCCAATAAAGTCCAAAACAGTAGATAATATAGCAAGGAGCAATCAAAAATTATAGATACGTTGGAGACGTATCAAGCATCCCCAAGCTTAATTCCTGCTCGTCCTCGAGTAGGTAAATGATAAAAATAGAATTTTTGATGCGGAGTGCTACTTGGCATAATTTCAATGTAATTCTTCTTAATTGTGGTATGAATATTCAGATCCGAAAGATCTAAGAAAAAAGTTTAATATTGACATAAAAATAATAATACTTCAAGCATACTAACAAAGCAATTATGTCTTCTCAAAATAACATGGCCAAAGAAAGTTATCCCTACAAAATCACATAGTCTGGCTATGCTCTATCTTCACCACACAAAGTACTTAAATCATGCACAACCCCGATGACAAGCCAAGATATTGTTTCATACTTTTTACATTCTCAAACTTTTTCAATCTTCACGCAATACATGAGCGTGAGCCATGGACATAGCACTATATGTGGAATAGAATGGTGGTTGTGGAGAAGACAAAAAGGAAGAAGATAGTTTCACATCAACTAGGCGTATCAACGGGCTATGGAGATGTCCATCAATAGATATCAATGTGAGTGAGTAGGGATTGCCATGCAACGGATGCACTAGAGCTATAAGTATATGAAAGCTCAACAAAAGAAACTAAGTGGGTGTGCATCAACTCGCTTGCTCACGAAGACCTAGGGCATTTTGAGGAAGCCAATCATTGGAATATACAAGCCAAGTTCTATAATGAAAAATTCCCACTAGTATATGAACGTGACAAAATGAGAGACTCTCTATCATGAAGATCATAGTGCTACTTTGAAGCACAAGTGTGGTAAAAGGATAGTAACATTGTCCCTTCTCTCTTTTTCTCTCATTTTTTTATTTGGGCCTTTTCCTCTCCTTTTTTATGGCCTCTTTTTTTGTCCTGAGTCTCATCCCGACTTGTGGGGGAATCATAGTCTCCATCATCCTTTTCCTCACTTGGGACAATGCTCTAAAAATGAAGATCATCACACTTTTATTTTCTTACAACTCAACAATTACAACTCGATACTTAGAACAAAATATGACTCTATATGAATGCCTCCGGCGGTGTACCGGGATATGCAATGAATCAAGAGTGACATGTATGAAAGAATTATGAACGGTGGCTTTGCCACAAATACGATGTCAACTACATGATCATGCAAAGCAATATGACAATGATGGAGCGTGTCATAATAAACGGAATGGTGGAAAGTTGCATGGAAATATATCTCGGAATGGCTATGGAAATGCCATGACAGGTAGGTATGGTGGCTGTTTTGAGGAAGGTTTATGGTGGGTGTATGATACCGGCGAAAAGTGTGCGGTATTAGAGAGGCTAGCAATGGTGGAAGGAAGAAGAGTGCGTATAATCCATGGACTCAACAGTAGTCATAAAGAACTCATATAATTATTGAAAAAATCTATAATTTATCAAAGCAAAGTATTACCCGCATGCTCCTAGGGGGATAGATTGGTAGGAAAAGACCATCGCTCATCCCCGATCGCCACTCATAAGGAAGACAATCAATAAATAAATCATGCTCCGACTTCATCATATAACGGTTCACCATACGTGCATGCTACGGGAATCACAAACTTTAACACAAGTATCTCTCAAATTCACAACTACTCAACTAGCATGACTCTAATATCACCATATTTATATCTCAAAACAATTATCAAGAATCAAACTTTTCTTAGTATTCAACACACTCATGAGAAATTTTTACTATTCTTGAATACCAAGCATATTAGGATTATTTAAGCAAATTACCATGCTATTTAAGACTCTCAAAATAATCTAAGTGAAGCATGAGAGATCAATAGTTTATATAAAACAAATCCACCACCGTGCTCTAAAAGATATAAGTGAAGCACTAGAGCAAAACTATATAACTCAAAAGATATAAGCGAAGCACATAGAGTATTCTAACAAATTCCAAATCATGTATGGCTCTCTCAAAAGGTGTGTACATCAAGGATGATTGTGGTAAACTAAAAATCAAAGACTCAAATCATACAAGACGCTCCAAGCAAAACACATATCATGTGGTGAATAAAAATATAGCTCCAAGTAAAGTTACCGATGGAAGTAGACAAAAGAGGGGATGCCTTCCGGGGGCATCCCCAAGCTTTGGCTCTTTGGTGTCCTTAGACTATCTTGGGGGTTCCATGGGCATCCCCAAGCTCAGGCTCTTGCCACTCCTTGTTCCATAATCCATCTAATCTTTCACCCAAAACTTGAAAACTTCACAACACAAAACTTAGCAGAAAATCTCGTGAGCTCCGTTAGCGAAAGAAAACAAAAGACCACTTCAAGGTAATGTAATGAACTCATTCTTATTTATATTGGTGTTAAACCTACTGTATTCCAACTTCTCTATGGTTTATAAACTATTTTACTAGCCATAGATTCATCAAAATAAGCAAACAACACACGAAAAACAGAATCTGTCAAAAACAGAATAGTCTGTAGTAATCTGTAACTAACGCAAACTTCTGGAACTCCAAAAAATCAGACAAAATAGGAAAACCTTGGCAATTTGTTTATTGATCAGCAGCAATTGGAATCAATATTTTATCACGTTCTAGTGATTTTTAACAATTGTTTTCGTGAACAGAAAGTTTCTGGAAATTACAGCAAGATCAAATAACTATCATCCAAGAAGATCCTATAGGTTTAACTTGGCACAAACACTAATTAAAACATAAAAACACATCTAACCAGAGGCTAGAACAAATATTTATTCCTAAACAGAAGCAAAAGGCAAAAAATTAAAAATAAAATTGGGTTGCCTCCCAACAAACGCTATCGTTTAACGCCCCTAGCTAGGCATAAAAGCAATGATAGATCTAGGTATTGCCATCTTTGGTGGGCAATCCATAAGTGGCTCTCATGATAGATTCATATGGTAATTTTATTTTATTCCTAGGGAAGTGTTCCATGCCTTTCTTTAATGGAAATTGGAATATAATATTCCCTTCCTTCATATCAATAATTGCACTAATCGTTCTAAGGAAAGGTCTACCAAGAATAATAGGACATGAAGGATTGCAATCTATATCAAGAACAATAAAATCTACGGGCACATAGTTCCTATTTTCAAAAATAAGAACATCATTAATTCTTCCCATAGGCTTCTTAATAGTGGAATCATCAAGGTGCAAGTTTAGAGAGCAATCATCAAACTCACGGAAATCTAGCAAATCGCACAAAGTTTTGGGAATAGTGGAAACACTAGCACCCAAATCACATAAAGCATAGAACTCATGATCCTTAATCTTAATTTTAATAGTAGGTTCCATTCATCATAAAGTTTTCTAGGGATAGAAACTTCCAACTCAAGTTTTTCTTCATAAGATTGCATCAAGGCATCAATGATATGTTTGGTAAAAGCTTTATTTTGACTATAAGCATGATAGCACAGATTGCAACAAGGAAATACAATCTATCAAAGAGCAATTATCATAATTAAATTCCTTGAAATCCAAAATAGTGGGTTTATTCACATCTAGGGTTTTGATTTCTTCAATCCCACTTTAATCAATTTTAGCATCAAGATCTAAAAACTCCGAATTTTTGGAACGCCTTCTAGGTAGAGGTGGATCATATTCAGTCTCATCATTATCAAGATTCATATTGCAAAACAAGGATTTAATAGGAGATACATCAATAACTTTTAGATCTTCATCTTTATTTTCATAGAAATCCAGTTTAGCGGCCATCTTATTAACTAAGGTAGCCTGCTTATCCGATATTTCAGCAGTCAACTTCTCAAGGCGAGCAATTTGGGATCTTAGACCATCAAATTCTTTAGACATATCATCGAGATCTTTATTCATATAACTCATAAAACTTCTTTGTTCCTTAAGCTGGTTTCTGAAGAAATTATTATGCTCAAATTGCAAAACCATAAAACTCCTGACGTTACTTTCGATCTCTTCTAACCTTTTAAGGTGAAGATCACGAAATCTAGGTAGAGCCATCTTGACAAACAAGAAATCCAACACACGAGCAAACAAGAGACGGGCAAAAAAAAGGCAAACGGAAAAGAGAGGGCGAATAAAACGGCAAGGGTGAAGTGGGGGAGAGGAAAACGAGAGGCAAATGGCAAATAATGTAATGCGGGAGATAAGGGATTGTGATGGGTACTTGGTATATTGACTTTTGCGTAGACCTCCCCGGCAACGGCACCAGAAATCCTTCTTGCTACCTCTTGAGCACTGCGTTGGTTTTCCCTTGAAGAGGAAAGGGTGATGCATCAAAGTAGCGTAAGTATTTCCCTCAGTTTTTGAGAACCAAGGTATCAATCCAGTAGGAGGCTACGCGCGAGTCCCTCGCACCTACACAAAACAAATAAATCCTTGCAACCAACGCGATAAGGGGTTGTCAATCCCTACACGACCAATTACGAGAGTGAGATCTGTTAGATATGATAGGATAATATTTTTGGTATTTTTGTGATAAAGATGCAAAGTAAAATAAAAGAAAAAATAAAAAGCAAAGGAAATAACTAAGTGTTGGAAGATTAATATGATGAAGATAGACCCGAGGGCCATAGGTTTCACTAGTGGCTTTTCTCGAGAGCATAAGTATTCTACGGTGGGTGAACAAATTACTGTTGAGCAATTGACAGAATTGAGCATATTATGAGAATATCTAGGTATGATCATGTATATAGGCATCACGTCCGAGACAAGTAGACCGACTCCTGCCTGCATCTACTACTATTACTCCACTCATCGACCGCTATCCAGCATGCATCTAGAGTATTAAGTTAATAAAAACAGAATAACGCCTTAAGCAAGATGGCATGATGTAGAGGGATAAATTCATGCAATATGATAAAAACCCCATCTTGTTATCCTCGATGGCAACAATACAATACGTGCCTTGCTGCCCCTCATCACACCGGGAAAGGACACCGCAAGATTGAACCCAAAGCTAAGCACTTCTCCCATTGCAAGAAAGATCAATCTAGTAGGCCAAACCAAACTGATAATTCAAAGAGACTTGCAAAGATAACCAATCATACATAAAAGAATTCAGAAGATTCAAATATTGTTCATAGATAATCTTGATCATAAGCCCACAATTCATCAGTCTCAACAAACACACCGCAAAAGAAGATAACATCGAATAGATCTCCACGAGAGAGGGGGAGAACATTGTATTGAGATCCAAAAAGAGAGAAGAAGCCATCTAGCTAATAACTATGGACCCCAAGGTCTGATGTAAACTACTCACACTTCATCCGAGGGGCTATGGTGATAATGTAGAAGCCCTCCGTGATCGATGCCCCCTTCCGGCAGAGCTCCGGAACAGGCCCCAAGATGGGATCTCGTGGATACAGAAGGTTGCGGCGGTGGAATTAGGTTTTTGACTCCGTATCTGATCGTTTGGGGGTACGTAGGTATATATAGGAGGAAGGAGTACGTCGGTGGAGCAACAGGGGGCCCATGAGGGTGGAGGGCGTGCCCTGGGGGGGGGGGGGGTAGGCGCGCCCCCCTACCTCGTGGCCTTCTCTTTTGTTTCTTGACGTTGGGTCCAAGTCTCTTGGATCTTGTTCGTTCTAAAAATCACGTTCCCGAAGGTTTCGTTCCGTTTGGACTCCGTTTGATATCCCTTTTCCATGAAACTCTGAAATAGGCAAAAAAAACAACAATTCTGGGCTGGGCCTCCGGTTAATAGGTTAGTCCAAAAAATAATATAGAAGTGAATAATAAAGCCCAATAATGTCCAAAACAGTAGATAATATAGCAAGGAGCAATCAAAAATTATAGATACGTTGGAGACGTATCACGTATTAGCATCCCCCAGCTTAATTCCTGCTCGTCCTCGAGTAGGTAAATGATAAAAAGATAATTTTTGATGTGGAATGCTACCTAGGATAATGTCGATCATGTAATCTAATCATGGCATGAATATTAAGACACGAGTGATTCAAGGCAATAGTCTATCAATTTGACATCGAAAGAATAATACAAGACATGCATGTATTCATCTTTGCCTTTCATAATAATGGAGCTAAAGGAAACAACCTCTATACAGTTAATTGTGGTAATCATGACACACTCAGTCTTCCCTGCATAAAGTATAAATCATGAGCACCTTGGTGTCAAACCAGGCAATTGGATTGTACTTCTAACGCGCTTCAGCATTTTCAAATTCACTCAATACATGAGCGTGAGCCATGGATATAGCAGTATGGGTGGAATAGAATGGAGTGTTAGGGATCAATAGGAGAAGGAATAAAGTCTCGCATCAACTAGGCGGATCAACAGGCTATGGATATGCCCATCAATCGATATCAATGCGAGGAGTAGGGATTGTCATGCAAGGGATGCACTAGAGCTATAAGTGTATGAAAGCTCACAAATGAAATTAAGTGGGTGTGCATCCAACTTGCTTGCTCATGAAGACCACGGGCATTTGAGGAAGCCCATCATCGGAATATACAAGCCAAGTTCTATAATGAAAAATTCCCACTAGTATATGAAAGTGATAACTCAAGAGACTCTCTATATGAAGAACATGGTGCTACTCTGAAGAACAAGTGTGGTAAAAGGACAGTAACATTGCCCCTTCTCTCTTTTTCTTTCATTTTTTTTCTCCTTTTTTGTTTTTTGTTGGGCTCTTTGGCCTCTCTTTTTTATTTGTCGTCCAGAGTCTCATCCTGACTTGTGGGTGAATCACAATCTCCATCATCCTTTCCTCACTAGGGAATGCTCTAATAATGATGATCATCACACTTTATTTACTTACAACTCGATATTAAAAGTCGATATAACTAATACATGATGCTCTATATGAATGTCTCTGGCAGTGTACCAGGATGTGCAATGATCTAGCATAGCAAAGATATCAAAAAACAGACTAGCCATGTAAATATCATGCTAGCTATCTTACGATCATGTAAAACAATATGAAAATGAATGCTCAAGTCATGTATATGATCATGATGAAAGTTGCATGGCAGTATATCTCGGAATGGCTATGGAAATGCCATGATAGGTAGGTATGGTGGCTGTTTTGAGGAACATATAAGGAGGGTTTATGCACCGGCGAAAGTTGCGCGGTACTAGAGAGGCTAGCAATGGTGAAGGGTGAGAGTGCGTATAATCCATGTACTCAACATTAGTCATAAAGAACTCATATACTTATTGTGAAAGTTTTATTAGCCCTCGAAGCAAAGTACTACTCGCATGCCCCTAGGGGGGAGGTTGGTGTACTAAGCGGGAATGTTGCTTGTGCATTCAATTCCTTAAACCCAAAGTTGTGCCAAATGAGTCCACCATACGTACATATATGCGGTATTTCCATGTTGTTCCAAGTAAATTTGTATGTTCCAACTCTAATACTCAAAATGAATTTCCGTTTTGTGTGCCCGTACCGCTCATGAAGCGGACGGTGGTGGCCAATATTTTCCATGCTAGCTATTTTATTCTCAGATGAGTGTTTATTCACTTGTCATTGCATGAGAGTGTGGCAGGTAATAGGGATGCCCAGTCCAGAAATGAAAAAAAATACTATGATAATAAATTCCTTGGAAAGTGTTGGTATGGAAGACACCCATGGATACGGCTAGCCATGGATTGTGTAAGAATGGTGGAAAGGAAATAAACTTTAATTTCTATTTGGGAACCGCCTATGATTTATCTAGCATGGAAGATATTGGGAATTCTCGGTCGTTTTCGTTGACAGGAAAAGCATGCCTCTCAAAATAATTGTATCTCTCAATTTAAGCTTTGAGCTCTAGCACCTCTACAAATCTCGTCTTCCCTTTGTGAAGGTCCTATCTATTTACTTTTATGAAATTTTAATTTTAATTGAGTCTCCATCTTCTCTTATAAAGCACAAACTAGGGAACACTATTTTCATACTTGTGCATTGGATGTAGCTAATATTTGAGTGTGTTTCATGAATAGATCAATGATTGAGCATAATGTGCTAGGGATAACTTTCTTTAGCGTTGATATTTTGAAAGACATGGTTGCTTGTTAGTATGCTCTTGAGTATTGATGTCTTCATGTCAAATTATAGACTATTGCTTTGAATCATTCAAGTCTAAATGTCCATGCTACAAAAGAAAAGATTATATGATGAATATGATAGGTAGCATTCCGCATCAAAAATTCCGTTTTCAATTGCTACTTTATCATGATGAGTTTTGTGAGAAAGAGTTGTTGCTATGATGTTAGTATAAGTGATTGAAATTATCGTTGATCAAACTTATGCACTATACTAGCATTCACACTCCATAAATTATTTCTTTTATTATTTACCTACTCGAGGACGAGCAGAAATTAAGCTCGGGGATGCTGATACGCCTCCAACATATCTATAATTTATGAAGTATTCATGCCATGTTTACAACAATTCTATATGGTTTTGGTATGATTTGAATGGAACTAACCCGGACTGACGTTGTTTTCAGCAGAACTACCATGGTGTTGTTTTTTGTGCAGAAATCAAAGTTCTCCAAATGCAGCAAAACTTTTTGACGATTTTTTTGGAACAAAATATGCACTAGAAGCTTCGTGGGAGGACCAGAAGGGGAAGGAGGTGGCCACTAGGCACCAGGGCACGCCACCTCCCTCTAGCGCGCCCTGGTGGGTAGTGGGCCCCTCGAAGCCCATCTCAGCGTGAGACCGCCGCCAAAAATCCTATAAATATGGAAACCCCCCAAAAATAACCCTAAATCGGAAGTTCCACCGGAAGCCTCTATAGCCACGAAAAACCAATCTAGACCCTATTCCGGCACCCTGCTGGAGGGGGAAATCATCAACAGAGGCCATCTTCATCATCACGGCGGCCACCATGATGAGGAGGGGGTAGTCAACCCTCAGGGCTGAGGGTTTGTACTAGTAGTTATGTGTTTGATCTCTCTCTTTCTCTCTCTCTCTCTCTCGTGTTCTTGATTTGGCCCAATCTTGATGTATCGCGAGCTTTGTTAATATAGTTGGATCATATGGTGTTTTCCCCTCTCTATCTTGTTCTGATGAATTGAGTGAGATTTCATTATTATCAGATTGAACATTTTTATGGATTTGAGAACACCTGATGTATGTCTTGGCACTCAACTCGGGGATTCCCAAAGTGACATTGGGGTAATATATGCATAGGGGTTGATGCACGTTTTCGTCTTTGATTCATCGATAGAAATCTTGGGGCACTCTTTGAAGTTCTTTGTGTTGGATTGAGTATTATGAACCTGAAGTTGTTTGATGCATATTGTATAATCAACTCATGATATTCGTGGTGACATTGGAGTATCTAGGTGACATTAGAGTTGGTTGATGTGTATCATATGGTGTTATTTCAGTGCGAACTCTTGGGCTGTTTGTGACACTTATAGGAATAGCTCGATAGATTGATCGGAAAGGATAACTTTGAGGTGGTTTCGTACCCTACAAACAATTCCGTCTTATGTTCTTCGCTAGATAAGAAATTTGGAGTGATTCTTTATCACATGTTGAGGGAGTGCCATATGATCTAATTATGTTAGCACTGTTGAGAGATTCACTAGCGAAAGTATGAACCCTGGGCCTTGTTTTAAGCATTGCAATACCGTTTGTGCTTACTTTTGTTACTTGCTACCTTGCTGCTTTTTATTGTTCCTATTACAAAAATCAATATCTACTATCATTACTACACTTGTATCACCATCTCTTCGCCGAACTAGTGCACCTATACAAGTTACCATTGTATTTGGTGTGTTGGGGACACAAGAGACTCTTTGTTATTTGGTTGCAGGGTTGTTTGAGAGAGACCATCTTCATCCTACGCCTCCCATGGATTGATAAACCTTAGGTCATCCACTTGAGGGAAAATCTCTACTGTCCTACATAACTCTGTGCTTGGAGGCCCAACACGAGTCTACAAGAACAAGTTGTGTAGTAGACATCAAGCATCATTGAAATCATCATGCCTAGCTAAAAGGGCATTAAAGAAAAGCGCTTGTTGGGAGATAACCCAATATATACTTACTGTTTTTGTGTGTTCACATGATTAAGCTACTGTAGTAATCATGTTTTATAGCTTTTGTTTCAATAAAGTACCAATAAAGCTTTTAGGATAGTGTGGATGATAGTTGACTTGATTCTGTGCAAAAACAGACTTTTGCGTCGAGTAGCATAATTTTTACTATTTGCTGGAGCGTGATAAAATTATTAAATTTTTAAACATGATTTATATAAAAAAATTCCTACGTTGTCCTAATTTTTCAGTATTTTTGAATTTATAGAAGTATGGTTATTGTTCAGATCATTACAAACTGTTCTGTTTTTGACAGATTCTGTTTTCAATTCACAGTTTGCTTGTTTTATAGTTTCTATGGCTTATATTGGTCAATATAAATTGTAGAAATTACAAGGTACAGTAGGCATTGTTTGAGAAAAATTATGAATCTTGTCTTTGACAGTACCCAAGTGAATGGTTTTTTATCATACTAACCCATCTCATGAAGTTCTGTTTAGTTTTGTGTGATTGAAGTTTTCAAGTTTTGGGTGAGATATCGATATGAGGAGAATAAGGAGTGGCAAGACTCTAAGCTTGGGGACGCCCAAGGCACCCCAAGGTAATATTCAAGGAATATCCAACCGTGCAAGCTTGGGAATGCCCCGAAAGGAATCCCCTCTTTCGTCTTCAACATTATCGATAACCTCACTTGGAGCTATATTTTTATTCATCACATGATATGTGTTTTGCTTGGAGCGTCATTTTCTTTCATTTGTATTTTCTTGCTGATATTTATAACAATTTTTTGTATCTTTTAGTTCAATAAAAATGTCAAGTGTAGCCTTTACCATGCTTATTTTGCAAGTCTATATGTTGCCGTTTGAAAACAGAAAGTTTTCTATGATTGTCGAATTCTTCAGAAAAATTAGAACGTGATAAAAATCTTGAAATTTTTACACGGTGAGCCATAAATTTTTTTCTATTGTGTGGTAATTTTTCAGAATTTTTGGAGTTAAATAAGTATGAATCTTCTTGCATCCTTTATAGACTGTCCTGTTTTAACAGATTGTTGTTATGTTTGCATTGTTTGCATATGTTTGCTTGTTTATTGATTCTATTTGAGGATATGAGTATTAAATATGCAGAGGCATTTAGTATGCAATGTTAAATAATAATTTTAGTTATTTGCTACATTAGAGAATGATAAGGTTTTGCATTGATTTATACTAACTTATCTCATGAGTTCTTGTTGAGTTTTGTGTGGATGAAGTTTTTCAAATTTAGGGAAACCGTGATATGAGAGGAACTAAGGAGACATAAGAGCTCAGCTTGGGGTTGACCAAGGTATCCCAAGATAATATTCCAAGAAGTCTCAAGCATCTAAGCTTGGGGATGCCTCGGTAAGCATCCCACCTTTCTTCATCAACAATTATCGGTTAGTATCGGTTGAGCCTAAGTTTTTGCTTCTTCACATGGGTTGTGCTATTCTTGGAATGTCATTTTATTTTGTTTTCTTTGTTTTTTGAATAAAATACTTAAGATCTGAAATTTTTAAATGAGACAGAGCCCTCACGTAGCTACCTAATTATTTAACTACTCATTTGATCTTCACTTATATCCTAAGAGTAAATTGTTGAATGAGTTGAATATCATAAAGTTGAAATTATATGTGCTTCATATGCTTGTATCATACCTAGTAGTAGCTTCACATTGGGTTTAGAAAGTGAAATCTATTAAAGCTTGACAATCACAATATTGGTCATACAAGCAATTCATGAATGATTAGTATAAGGAAGAGAACTTTCACATATAAATATATTATGTTGGACATCTTTTATGATTATGAGTACCCATTAATTATTTTCAAAATTGAGAAAATTAGTTGAAGCTAGACAAGGAAGACAACGTAATGAGTTATGTTTGGGTATATTTGCATAGAAGTTATATTGTTATGGATCCTCCAACATGCGATGCTTGCTTAGGATCGTATGCTGGCCAAAAATTCGTACTAAGTAGAGATACTTCTTGTCTGCATCCAAAAACCCTTAACCCAGTTTATTTCTGTAACATCCAAAAATTCTAAATTTGGGAATGTCATAATAAATAGATAGATTTGTTTGTTTGTTTGAATTGTTGTGTGATTGATTGAGTGAAATTTGAAACTTTTTGAAAGTTAAATGAGAGGGAATAAAAGGACTTTCCCAAACTTTCATTTTTGCTTTCTGATCTCCGTGAATTCAAATATTTTTCATCACAAAACCCTGGAGAGAAGATGACATGACTTCTTCCATTTAAATGAAAAAGGGGTGTTGAAAATATTTGAATTTCTTTTGGAAATATTTTCTAATTCATAAACTTCATGCAACTCAGTGATTTTCACGAGCGAGGATAAAATGACTTCTTCAAAACATATGAAATATGAGTTGGGAGTTTCAAAGGATCAAATTCGAAGTCCTTTTGGAATTATTTTTCAATTTGGAGTTATTTGGATTTTATTCAAATTATTTTTCTCCAAAAATAAAATACATGGAAAATAGGGTAACATGATTCGCTACAACAGAAAATTGGAGAGGAATAAATTTGAATTCATTTTGGTATTTTTAAAATGATTTTTATTGGATTTTATTAGAGCTGAAGCACTCTTTGCTTTATTTGAATTTGTGTATATTTTATTTAATACTAGAATAATGTTCATCTTGTAGGAAATCTTTTTCTGAAAATTTTGATATATTATATGCCTATATAAAATTTTTATTTATTTTTGTTTTGTTGTCTCTGTCAAAAAAAAAAAAAATCGCTGCGCCCCGGCCGGCCAAGGGCCAAGGCCCAAGGCCAAGCCACCGGCCAAGGCCAAGGCCAACACCCACGCACGCACAGGGAGCCAGGAGGGAGCCGCTCCTTTTCCTTTTCCTTTTCTTAGTAGGACTTTTGTCCTACTTCCGTTTATTCCGATTTGTTTCTAGATCTTTTCCCTTTTGTTTCCTAATCCTAGTCTATTTCTTGTCCCCTACCCCAAGCAAAGCCCTCCCCTCCCCACTATAAATACCCAAGCACCCCCCCTCCAACACATCAAACCAACACCTCTCCTCTCCTCTCCTCTCCATGGCAGAGCAGCAGCTCCACCTCCACCGCCGCTTGCCACCGCCGCCAAGTGCTTGCCGCCGCCGCCTCGACCTCTCCTGAGGTTTATATGATCTCCTCTCCACCGTCCGTGATCTCCTTTCCTCTAGGAGCAACCGCAACATCGGATCCGATCTTCTTCCCCAACTCCGACGACTACTCGGTGAGATCCACGAAATCCGTAATTCATTTTTTTCTTGGAAAATAGCAATCTTAGAAAATTCATATCTTTTAGATTTTTAGTATTTTGAGTGATTCCAATTGCTATCGTCAAAATTTGCTGAAGTTTCTGTTAGTGTCTCTGGATTTCAAATTTGAGTAGTTTAAATTTGAATTTGATAAATTTTGTTCAAATTAGCATTTTGGCCATAACTTGAGTTTAAAACAGGTTTTAATTAATTCTTTTTGCTCCTGGTCACTTGTGATATTGTTTAGCTGTAGGATTTATTTTGGTAATTTTGGAGTATTTTAAGTTAGATTTTAGTAAAAACAGTACTGTTTTGCTTATATAGTTGTTTTAGTTATGTAATTATTGTTTTTAATTATTTTTAGTTCATTCCTTTTGTAGATTTTCACTTGTTGCTATATGTTTATGTTTAGCTACAGTAGATAAATTTTGTAGTTATTTATTAGTGTTTAGCTACTGTTTTTGTAATTGCTTGTTTAGTTCATAGTGATAGTGGATAAAATAGTTTTATTAGTTTTAAAAGTAATTCTTTTTCCACTTCAAGTTATATTGTTTTTGTTTCTGTTATTTATGAACACATTAGTTGTTATATTTATTTAGTATAGTTTATTAATGTTTTAATAAATGATTTGCTGTTATAGTTGTCTTAGTGTTTTGCTAGTTGCTATATTTGTTCTAGTATTAACTAGATGGTTATAGTAGTTTTATATTAGTTCTTTTTGTTAGTTATTAAATTAGTAATTTATTTTCTGTTATTTTATTAGATTTATATTTTCTTTGCTGTAAAAAAAATATTAGAGTAATTTAGTGATGTTATGTTAAGATTTGTGTGAGTTGGTCACCACTAGTTTTTCCTTTGGTTTTCGACTTGGTTTTCTTTGTTGCTTTTATTTTGATTGAGTATTGTTATGATTGATAGAATGGATTGCTAGGATGATTGCTTATATGATTGTCCGTTTAATATAGATTTTCAACGGAGTGACGAATAGTTCTACCAAGTCTTTATTCTGAGAGCGTTATTATCTTCATCAAGTAATACCAGGCAAGTTCACTTTGACCATGCTTTCATACCTATGTTTTTATTGCATTTAGTGGCATCTTTGCAACAACTCTCCAGTAGTGATATTGAATTCTTGTAGTTGATTAGTATGCATGAGGTAGGAACCCATCACCTGTTACCAAGCCCGGATGTTATTTATTTTAATGCTACGCTATAGTAGGCGGGTGGTATGAGTGCTCGGGAGTGGTGTGAGAATGGAGGATCTCGTCAATGACGACAACTCCATGATGGAATCTGCAAGGACTGCATCTTCAAGGCCTCAAGACTTCAAGACTCGAGACAAGAATTCAATACACACTCTTGGGTGAAGGACGGTTGACGGGCACCTGGAGAAACCAAAGGTTGGCGGGATGCATGGAGAAGCGCCATGACATCTTGCGAAAGCTTCACCCAGACTCAAAGAGACGGAAGAATACTTCATGCCCGAAGCTTACCTGCAACCGCAAGTCACTATGGGCTCGGCTTGGTTGACCTTAGTGGTGAATCGACTAGGGCGGTGCTAGCGGATGTAGAACTACGGTAGGATTGGATGAGCACCGGACGGTGGTCGGAAACTCTTGGAAGACCATGTTTGGTCATCTTGTTCTCAAACACCTGAAGTGCGAGAACGTAAAGAGAGGGATCGAATCTTGCGGGTAAAGTGTACAAACCTCTGCGGAGGTTAAAACCTAATCGATTAGCCGTGTCCCGATTACGGACAATTTGAGCATCTGGACTTGGATCTATCTCGAACTCTCAACACCGGATGATAACTTAATTGTGGGCAACTTATGATGAATTTGGGCTATGAGACATCGGTTGGCGGAACCATGTCATGATAGAAAACTCTATAGTACAGACTTCATTTATTCCTTTGATGTAGGGAAAATAAAACCAGTTTTTACGCAAACAAAACTCAGATCTGAGCCACAAAGCCATACCGCATATAGTATAGTTTATCATCTGTTTTCTCTTATTGTGATCTTGCGGTACATTCAATGTAATGACCTACACGGCTGCAACGTATCATGTTGCGTATACTTTCTTCCGATGAGTAAGAATACGATGCAGGGTTACGGTCTACACTCAACCTGCCGATGGCGTTGATGGGACTCCACACCGATTACTTGTTTCACGAGACTTATGAGGTATATATCAGTTTTACATTATTTATACATGTGATTACACTTTGATATATACATTGATGTCTTGTGTGTGCCAAAGATATCTTGATCCGAGGATGGCACGGATACACGAGGCTTGACCGTCTGAGGTTGGGTCGCTCTGATATGGTATCGAGCACAGGTTGATCAGGGGGGCGTGACCCTAGAAACCGGAAAGCCCTAGGACAGGAAATTTCAAAAAAAACTTTATTTTCAAAAAGACTCTTACTTCTCATCTTTTCTGATTTTATTAAATAGACCCTCTCACCTCAAATAGTTAGAATATACCCCTTTTCCCTTTTGACCACATGAAGGATCAACTGAAGCCGCTCCAAGAAAGATATCGGACAACTGATGACCTCTTCAAAGTAACAAGGATTTCACCATGCATTAGAAGAGTTGAAGCTGCAACAATTGAAGACTCCGAAGACCAGAAGAATTTGAAGAATCCGAAGAATTATTTGACCTTTAGAAGACCAAACCCCTGTTATATACTTACGTTAGATGCGACGATTTGTGAGCTGTCATTTTGTTTGATGTTTTTCGGACAGCCACAAAGTAAAACTTGTTTCTTCAAAAACTATTGTTTGTATTGTGTGTATATCCCTCCCCACCTCTCTCATATCTCATCCCAAAACTTTTGGACCCATTAGATGATGAATGAAGTTGGACCGGTATTCTCTGGACCGAAAACCCAGCCGGAGGCAGAGCTATGGATTCAGAACATGGAGAATCACTTCGGGAGCAATTTGGTTTCAAGGAAGAATGAAGTATCGTACGCTCTTCAGTACTTTGAAGGAAGTGCTGCAACCTGGTGGAAAATGCATCAAGCCATACAAGGATTTAATGGAGCAAGAACTTGGGAGGAATTCAAGAATACCTGTTGAGATCACGTCTCATCCGGAAGCACCATCATACACCAAGAAATAAACCTTGTGCTGCAAGATTTATGGAGAAATAGGACACACCGGGAGGAACACAAGGATGGATGCCCTCATTGTGAGGAGAAACACCCACTGAGGAATGCCCAACTAGGCAAGTTACTTGTTTCTTGTGTGAAGGAACCACCCACTACCCGGCAGATGT
This sequence comes from Aegilops longissima, assembly GCA_021605205.1. NCBI lineage: Eukaryota > Viridiplantae > Streptophyta > Magnoliopsida > Poales > Poaceae > Aegilops > Aegilops longissima. The sequence continues at coordinate 373,984,649 of CM038680.1, read as the reverse complement.
CACATTTACCCCACGGTGCAACAAACTATTCGAAGCAGGAAGAAGGAATGAAAGAAGCCCTCAAGGAAGGTCTAGAAGAACCTGAGATGAAGGAAGATGTTGAAGACCCGATGGAGAAGGCCTAATCAGATTCTACTCCAACGCTTGCTATTCATGTGGAGAAGAAGGACATTTTCCCGATTGTACCAAGGAAAGAGAAGAATATCTCGAGATTTCCGGCAATGAAGTGAAGTTTGACCCTCGGAAATAGAAGCTCGATCATTCTGAGACAAATCCGGAAGAGAAAAGAAGGCAACCCCGAACAACACAATTTCTGCAGAGAAGGACCTGAGTCACATCACTTGTTACAGGTGCAAGGATTTAGGTCATTACGCTAGTAAATGTCCAGAAAAGAAGCCTATAACCCAAGGAGCCTACATAATCACAAAGAAGCCCAAAGACTTATCGAAAGTTATGCGTTTTCATTGCAAGGAAGCAGGACATTATGCTACTAAATGTTCCTACAAGAAGGAAGCTGGAGTTGAGTAGTTGGAATTTTGATATTGGAAACAAGAGTAATAGAAAGCAATTTCATTTTATGAGTACAATAAGTTGAGTTATGTAATGGGTGCTCGAGTTTGTAATGGATTCATGAAATCAATAAAGTTAAGGTGACATGTTTTCATATGTTTAATTGTAGGAGTTGTTACTCTGTGAACAAAATTTTGACCATTTTCGAGGATATGAGAAATATGGTCTATGGATGGATTGTGAATTTCATTTTTAGGGTGGTAGTACCTGTGAAGTAGACTAGACTAATGGATAAGAAAATATATATTCCACGGACTGTAGTTCAAGGAAAAAAAGTTGGAGTTTCGCTTTTGATATGATGGTATGAAGAAACAGTACTCTTGGATTTAAAGGATGTGTAATATGGAACAAGAGAGTTACCCCAAGAATGAGTTAAAGCTGCACTAGTGTTGAAGTGGGCCATAACCCACAGGCCCAAGAATTAATAAGGATCAAGTACCCACTGGAGAAATAAATTTTGGGAATAGACTACGATTTGATCAACCGACGATTCTATAGGAGTTTACGCAAAACACGAGAGTTGTTAAGGAACGATAGATGTTTGTTTGGCCTGCAGAATCAATGGATTTTTCCGAACTTGGTTCGTCGACAAGAGAAATTCTGCAATGCTTGTGAGGATGACCGAGTGTTAGAATGCGAGATTCGCTAAACCATGTACAAGGTAATGATTTGGGTGCGGGATGGATTGATCACCATACCGACTAACTCTATTATTCGCTTTGCTATATGGGATGGTAAAATCTGAGTGACTTACCTATAGTAGAGAGACGACGATCAAAACCTTGTTTAAACCTTAGAAAGGTATAGGTATTTTTTTCCCTTGTACAAGGCCGTTGTTGCCAACCGTAGGATATACGGTGAGGATCAACCTAGACCCATTTCCTGTAGGAGAAACCATAAATTGTTGACCACCATGAGATATCGATAGTTGTTTAGCATTGGCGCCAGACCTATTAGTTATGAAGACCCAGTCTCGGAATAACCTTACCAAGATGAAAGGACAAAAGAATTGAGGAAAAGGTTATGCCGCTACCGGAAGAGCCCGGAGATGAAATTTTCCGAGATCTGGGAAGACTGACACTGTCAAGAATGAGGATGGAGTATATAAACATGGATGGGACCGTAACGATGTTTCTAAGGGTGGTAGCACCCCAGATCCCGGAGACGATCAATGGATTTTGAAGACCCCAAACCTAACCCATTTCTTTCTAGCCTCTCGGAATCTCGAGGACGAGATTCATTTTAAGGGTGGTAGATTTGTAACATCCCAAAATTCTAAATTTTGGAATGTTATAATAAATAGATAGATTTGTTTGTTTGTTTGAATTGTTGTGTGATTGATTGAGTGAAATTTGAAACTTTTGAAAGTTAAATGAGAGGGAATAAAGGACTTCCCAAACTTTCATTTTGCTTTCGATCTCCGTGAATTCAAATATTTTCATCACAAAACCCTGAGAGAAGATGACATGACTTCTTCCATTTAAATGAAAAGGGGTGTTGAAAATATTTGAATTTCATTTGCAAATATTTTCTAATTCATAAACTTCATGCAACTCAGTGATTTTCACGAGCGAGGATAAAATGACTTCTTCAAAACATGTGAAATATGAGTTGGGAGTTTCAAAGGATCAAATTCGAAGTCCTTTTGGAATTATTTTTCAATTTGGAGTTATTTGGATTTTATTCAAATTTTTTTTGTCCAAAAATAAAATACATGGAAAATAGGGTAACATGATTCGCTACAACAGAAAATTGGAGAGGAATAAATTTGAATTCATTTTTGTATTTTTAAAAGGATTTTTATTGGATTTTATTAGAGCTGAAGCACTCTTTGATTTATTTGAATTTGTGTGTATTTTATTTAATACTAGAATAATGTTCATCTTGTAGGAAATCTTTTTTTGAAAATTTTGATATATTATATGCCTATATAAAATTTTTATTTATTTTTGTTTTGTTGTCTCTGTCAAAAAAAAAAATCGCTGCGCCCCGGCCGGCCAAGGGCCAAGGCCCAAGGCCAAGCCACCGGCCAAGGCCAACGCCCACGCACACACAGGGAGCCAGGAGGGAGCCGCTCCTTTTCCTTTTCTTTTTCTTAGTAGGACTTTTGTCCTACTTCCGTTTATTCCGATTTGTTTCTAGGTCTTTTCCCTTTTGTTTCCTAATCCTAGTCTATTTCTTGTCCCCTACCCTAAGCAAAGCCCTCCCTCCCCACTATAAATACCCAAGCACCCCCTCCAACACATCAAACCAACACCTCTCCTCTCCTCTCCTCTCCAAGCAGCAGCAGAGCAGCAGCACCACAGCTGCCGCTTGCCACCGCCGCCGCCAAGTGCTGCCTGCCCCTCGACCTCTCCCGAGGTTTATATGATCTCCTCTCCACCGTCCGTGATCTCCTTTCCTCTAGGAGCAACCGCAACATCGGATCCGATCTTCTTCCCCAACTCCGACGACTACTCGGTGAGATCCACGAAATCCCGTAATTCATTTTTTTTTCAGAAAATAGCAATCTTAGAAAATTCATATCTTTTAGAGTTTTTAGTATTTTTGAGTGATTCCAATTGCTATGCGTCAAAAATTTGCTGAAGTTTCTGTTAGTGTCTCTGGATTTCAAATTTGAGTAGTTTAAATTTGAATTTGATAAATTTTGTTCAAATTAGTATTTTGGCCATAACTTGAGTTTAAAAATAGGGTTTTAATTAATTCTTTTTGCTCCTGGTCTCTGTGATATTGTTTAGCTGTAGGATTTATTTTGGTAATTTTGGAGTATTTTAAGTTAGATTTTAGTAAAAACAGTACTGTTTTGCTTATATAGTTGTTTTAGTTATGTAATTATTGTTTTAATTATTTTAGTTCATTCCTTTTGTAGATTTTCACTTGTTGCTATATGTTTATGTTTAGCTACAGTAGATAAATTTTGTAGTTATTTATTAGTGTTTAGCTACTGTTTTGTAATTGCTTGTTTAGTTCATAGTGATAGTGGATAAAAATAGTTTTATTAGTTTTAAAAGTAATTCTTTTTCCACTTCAAGTTATATTGTTTTTGTTTCTGTTATTTATGAACACATTAGTTGTTATATTTATTTAGTATAGTTTATTAATGTTTTAATAAATGATTTGCTGTTATAGTTGTCTTAGTGTTTTGCTAGTTGCTATATTTGTTCTAGTATTAACTAGATGGTTATAGTAGTTTTATATTAGTTCTTTTTGTTAGTTATTAAATTAGTAATTTATTTTCTGTTATTTTATTAGATTTATATTTTCTTTGCTGTAAAAAAAATATTAGAGTAATTTAGTGATGTTATGTTAAGATTTGTGTGAGTTGGTCACCACTAGTTTTTCCTTTGGTTTTCGACTTGGTTTTCTTTGTTGCTTTTATTTTGATTGAGTATTGTTATGATTGATAGAATGGATTGCTAGGATGATTGCTTATATGATTGTCCGTTTAATATAGATTTTCAACGGAGTGACGAATAGTTCTACCAAGTCTTTATTCTGAGAGCGTTATTATCTTCATCAAGTAATACCAGGCAAGTTCACTTTGACCATGCTTTCATACCTATGTTTTTATTGCATTTAGTGGCATCTTTGCAACAACTCTCCAGTAGTGATATTGAATTCTTGTAGTTGATTAGTATGCATGAGGTAGGAACCCATCACCCTGTTACCAAGCCCGGGATGTTATTTATTTTAATGCTACGCTATAGTAGACGGGGTGGTATGAGTGCTCGGGAGTGGTGTGAGAATGGAGGATCTACGTCAATGACGACAACTCCATGATGGAATCTGCAAGGACTGCATCTTCAAGGCCTCAAGACTTCAAGACTCGAGACAAGAATTCAATACACACTACTGGGTGAAGGACGGTTGACGGGCACCCTGGAGAAACCAGTGGTTGGACGGGATGCATGGAGAAGCGCCATGACATCTTGCGGAAAGCTTCACCCAGACTCAAAGAGACGGAAGAATACTTCATGCATGGAAGCTTACCTGTGCAACCGCAAGTCACTATGGGCTCTGGCTTGGTTGACCTTAGTGGTGAATCTGACTAGGACGGTGCTAGCAGATGTAGAACTACGGTAGGATTGGATGAGCACCGGACAGTGGTCAGGGAAACTCTTCGGAAGACCATGTTTCGGTCATCTTGTTCTCAAACACCCTGAAGTGCGAGAACGTAAAGAGAGGGATCGAATCTTGCGGGTAAAGTGTACAAACCTCTGCAGAGGTTAAAACCTAATCGATTAGCCGTGTCCCGATTACGGACAATTTGAGCATCTGGACTTGGATCTATCTCGGAACTATCAACACCGGATGATAACTTAATTGTGTGCAACTTATGATGAATTTGGGCTATGAGACATCGGTTGGCGGAACCATGTCATGATAGAAAACTCTATAGTACAGACTTCATTTATTCCTTTGATGTAGGGAAAATAAAACCAGTTTTACGCAAACAAAACTCAGATCTGAGCCACAAAGCCATACCGCATATAGTATAGTTTATCATCTGTTTTCTCTTATTGTGATCTTGCGGTACATTCAATGTACTGACCTACACGGCTGCAACGTATCATGTTGCGATACTTTCTTCCGATGAGTAAGAATACGGTACAGGGTTACGGTCTACACTCAACCTGCCGATGGCGTTGATGGGACTCCACACCCGATTACTTGTTTCACTGAGACTTATGAGGTATATATCAGTTTCGTTATTTATACATGTGATTGCACTTTGATATATACATTGATGTCTTGTGTGCCAAGATACTGATCCGAGGATGGCACGGATACACGAGGCTTGACCGTCTGAGGTCGGGTCGCTACAATTTCCATGAGTGTCCACCATATCTACCTATGGATTGAATAAGATCCTTCAAGCAAGATGTCATTGGTGCAAAAAGCAATAAAAATCGCTCCTAAATATGTATGATCTTTTATTGCAAGGGAAAATAAGTGTCGTACGAACTTTGTGATGGTAAAGAAATAAAAGCGACGGACTGCGTAATAAAGGTTGATATCACAAGGGGCAATATAACGTGACGTTCCTTTGCATTAAGGGCCTGCATATCCAAAAATAAAAAGTGCATGGCAACCTCTGCTTCCCTATGCGAAGGGCCTATCTTTTACTTTATGAATTTACTTTTATGCAAGAGTCGATAGTATGCATTCTCATTTCAACCTCAATTATTCTTTCATCGGCAAGCATCATGTGGTGGGGAAAGATCTATACATATATGGCCAGTCAAATATATTTGATCATGAATTATTATTGTTGACAATTATCTCTATGATAAATGAGTTGGGAGCCAAAACATTAAGCCCCTATCTTTCTCTGTATTCGATGGATGCCATTTCTTCTAAAAGTATGCTTTCAGTACTGTCAATCATAGAAGGCTATATGATAATTGAGTATGTGGAGCTCTTACTTAGACTTTGGTGACTAAAAGCATAGGTTGTTAAGTTTCAAAAGATTGCATTGTTTGAACCATAACATGTGAATTGATTGCTACTTTATCATGATGAGTTTTATGAGAAAGAGTTGTGTAAGTGCATCTAGTGCCACCCCTAGTTGGTTTTGGAGGATTGACGACAAATGTGGTTGAGGGACTAATGTGTTTGTGAGAATTGCATGATAACACAGGTAGAAGTCCCTCATTGATTTGGTTTACCTACCAGAGATGACCCCTAAAAATGTATGAAGACATAAAACACAATGGTGGTTTGTGAAGATATTCACGTCAAAGATAATGACGTGTGAAGAAAATGGAGTGTGAAGACATAGTTTCTTTCGTAGTTTCATTTTATTCTTTCTTGAGTCATAGGAACCATCGAACTGTTAAGTGGGGTCCAAGTGAACAAAGTCAAAAAACTGATGTGATGCTCAACCCAAATCCTATGTCTTCGAGTGAATACAATGAGAGAAAATCTTATCCAGAGTTGGATGGCTCACCTTTGCTTGTAGCCTAAGTTAAGCTGCCGCGTGTGTTTGAAATCTGACACTTGGACACGTGTCGGTTCCTTAGTGACCCAGGGTCATTTTGGACATATCAGGTCGAGTTGCCTCCTGGCTATAAATAGCCCACCCCCTACACTATAAATTGGTGGCTGCTTAGAGTTAGTGCACTAATTTTGTCATTTGAGAGCAACCCACCTCCGAAGCCTTTGAGAGAGAACCCTTGCGAGGACAAAGACCAAAACACCCAGATCCAAAGAGTGTTAGGCATCACTGAAGTCTTTCTGTCCGCGTGATCTGAAGACTTATTACACTTAAGGACTGTGTATTCTCCAGCCGGTTAGGCGTCATGTCCTGAGGATCCAAGAGTCATTGTGGATCGTCGGTGAATGGAGTCTGTGAAGGTTTGGAAGTCTACCTCGAAGACTTACCAGAGTGATTGGGCGAGTACTAAGTGTCCTTAGCTCAAGGGGAATAAGGTGAAGACGTGGTCTTCTGAGTTCAATATCAGCCTCCCTAACCAGACGTACAATTGTCACAGCAACTGGACCTGGTCTACCAAATCCTTGTCTTCGTCAAGCTACTGGTTCTATCACTTCACCCTTACTTACTGTTTAGCTTCGTGAAGTCATTGCTTGATTGCCCGGTTTGACTTCACTGTATGAAGACATTCTCTCTGGTTGCATTATTGGCTTCATACTGTCTTCCTATTCTGATCCACTCTACCTAGCTGCTATTTGTCTTCGTGTTTACTCATTATTATTTCTTAGACTATGGCTTGGCTAGTGTAGTCTATCCTCCGCTGCATACTATGTAGGTTGCATTTGATTGTCTGTCTTCAAAGACATTTCCTGTCTTGAAGACTTTCATAAAAATCGCCTATTCACCCCCTCTAGTCGATAACTAGCACTTTCAATTGGTATCAGAGCAACACGCTCCCTTGTTCTATGTGATTAGGTTTAACCACCTAGAATTTTAGCTATGTCGACTGCAGGGATAATGAAGGTCTCCACTACGTACCCCATCTTCGATGGCACTGATTACCCCTATTGGAAGAATAAGATGCGCATGCATCTTGAAGCCATTGATATCGACCTCTGGTATGTCGTCAAGATAGGTGTTCCCAAAGTCGGTGAAGTCATCACCGCTGCTCATGTTAAGAGGTTCGCGCAACTAGACTCAACCGCCAAGAACATCATTTGTGGTCATCTGACCAGAGGACAGTATGTCCGTGTGAGTGCTCTGGAAACTGCGAAGCTAGTCTGGGACTGGCTGTCCAAAGTCAACGAAGGCGTCTCAACACAGAGACTCAAGGATAGATGCGCTTCACAATATCTTCAACCGATTCAAGAGGAATGACAATGAGAATGTCCAGCTCACCTTCGACCGCCTCACTAATATCACAAATGAGCTTCGCGCACTTGGCGCCACTGAAATCACCAAGCATGAAATAGTGAAGAAGCTAGTGAGATCGCTTGACAGCTCATTTGACACTTTGGCCTTGATGATCCAAGAGCGCCCTGACTTCAGAGATCTCGATTCATGTGACATACTTGAGAGGCTCAACACACATGAATTCCAGCTATCTAAGAAGAGAGATATCTATGGTCCCAATTACGACCGATCTCGTGCTTTAAAGGAAAAGGTTGTATCCTCATCTGAAGAATCTGACTGCAGTTCTGATGATTCTGAAGACATTGGCAAAGAGCTAGCAATTCTTGTGAGAAAATTCCAAAAGTTCTCCAAGAAGAATCGCTTCGGAAAGTCTTCAAGATCCAGCTCCAAGCACGATGATGCTTCCACTCATGACCACAAGAAGAGAACATGCCACAAATGCAAGAAGCCAGGTCACTACATATCTGAATGTCCTCAATGGGACAAGGAAGCAAAGAAAAAGAAGAAGAGCAAGGAATATGACTCTGACGACAAGAAGAAGAAGAAATCCTCATAGTCTTCTTCAAAGTCTTCATCTTACAAGAAGAACTAATTTGGAAAGGCACGTGCTTTCATTGGGAAGGAAATGGATTCGGAGGAGGAGTCTACTTCTGAGGAGGCAGAGGTGGAGTCTAAGGAGGAGTCTGATTCAGGCATGGCAAGCCTAGCTCTAGCTTCGGCAGTCGTCGCCAAGTCCATCTTCAACACTGAAGACAACGGTCATGTCACCGACGCTGAGGCTGATGATGAAGATGACTCTGCTCCAACCTACTGCTTCATGGCACGAGGTGACAAGGTAAACTCCTGTGATGCTTACTTTCATACCATCAAGTGAAGATGACTCTGAATGTGAATCCAAACCCAGCTATAAGACTCTTGCTAAAATTGCAACTGAACAACAAACTGCTATGGAACACATTCAAAAATTGCTAGACAAAAGTGATGACCTGTTGGACGAGGAAATGAATCAAACTTAGTCCTTAATCGAAGACACCAAGAATCTTCGCATTAAGTATGAGGAACTTGAAAGTCGTCATGAAACCCTCTCAGTCACTCATGAGAAGCTTTCCTATGATTATCTTGAAAGGAAGCAAGATATAGAGAAACTGAGAGCGTCCCATGAAGATCTTCAAAAAGAAAACGATTCACTACTCACTCAGATCAGCTCCGCTCAGGAAGATTTTGTGCCACCTTGCTTAAAATATCTTGAGAGTGACAATCCTACCTCTGTTGCTGAATGTTCTACTCCTTCTGAAGTTGCATTATCTTCAACTGTTGATGTGGCAACTAACCCTCTTCTGAGGATACCACTACTATTGCTGATGAGAATGCCAAGATGAATACATTGCTTGAAACAAGCATGTACAAAAGCCTCAAAGGGCATCAAACACTCTGTGATGTCCTCAAGAAACAGATTCTGAACCGAAACCCTAGGAAAGAGGGTGTTGGTTTCGAGAGGAAAATGAATGCTGATGGTTCTTACTGGAAGCCTGAGCAGTACCCCAAAACCACATGGGTTGCTGCAAAGGGTCCTTTAGTGGATCCATCCACCTTATCTGGCTTCACTTGTGCTAACTCTATTGTCATTGATGAGTCATTTGACTCAAACTATAAACTGTTCAAGAATCAGAACGGTGAAGTGTTTGCCAGGTTTATTGGAACTAACTCCAGTCTGGGTTCCCAAAAGTTGTCTTGAGAAGCTTCCCGTGAATGTCATCATGGCACCACCAGGGAAGAAGACAAACCCCCGACCAAAGGCTTCATATGGCCCAAAGGCTTCATACAGACAAAGGACCTCACAAGGTCACCCTAACGCCAATGTTTTGCAGGGAAACTGTAAACAGACTCATGAATATAAGTGTGCTTCTTCGAACCGCTATGTTCACAAGTCAAATAACTTTTCTGCATATTCTTATGAGTACTATTCACCTCCTGCAAAGCTATTTGCTAGGGCTCCAAAGCCAAATTTCTCACGTGCTGCACTTAGACTCATTGCTTCGAAGCCACCCCTTAAGATGTGGGTGGTTAATAAGAATTAACTTCTCTTGCAGGGTCGGGTCTCCAGCCAAAAATCATTGACTTCTAAAGACAATGCTGGGGACCTAAAACATCTTGTGGGACACAAGATAAAGTGGCAAAATGGTCTTACCATTTATTTTGCCCCTGGATTTCTTGATGAGCATCCCATCTTACCGTCAAAGAATCTTAATTTTGATTGTATGCTTGTCCGTCAAATGTTTGTGCTTCACAATACTCTTGGTGAAGCCTATCCCGCTAACTGTACTGTAGGGTACGACTCCAAAAGCTACTGAATGGATTATGGACAGTGGATGCACTAACCACATGACTGGTGATCGAAGTCTTCTCATGGATTCAACTCTTCGATCGTCTACTAAAAGCCACATCACATTCGCTAACACTGGTAAAAAACAAGGTATTGGGCCTAGGTAGAGTTGCTATCTCAAAGGATCAACACATCGATAAAGTGATGCTTGTTGAATCCCTTGGATACAACTTAATGTCTGTCTCAATGCTTTGTGATCTTGACATGATTGTGCTATTTGGAAAATATCATTGCCTTGTGCTTATGGCTTTTGTCAAATCTCTAGTCTTCGAAGGTTGTCGAAGAGGTGATCTGTATATGGTATATTTCTCCATGGGACCACAACTTGCCATATGTCTTCTAGCAAAAGCTTCAGAGTGTTGGCTTTGGCATCGAAGGCTAGGACATGCGGGCATGAGGAACTTGCACACTCCCGTGAAGAAGGAGCACATTATTGGCATTGAGGGCGTCAAGTTCAAGAAGGATCATCTATGTGGTGCTTGTGAAGCCGGGAAGATGACTAGGGCAAAACATCCCTCGAAGACAATCATGATGACATCAAGTCCCTTTGAGCTGTTACACATGGACTTATTTGGCCCTGCTCACTACTCTACCCTTACTACCACTATACATCTTTATGGCTTCGTAATTGTTGATGATTATTCTAGATATACTTGGGTGCACATAATTCTCTACAAGACTGAAGTGCAGGATGTCTTCAGACGATTCGCCAATCGTGCCATGACCAACTATGGCATCAAGATAAAGCACATCAGGAGTGACAACAGCATGGAATTCAAGAACGATGGGCTCGACACTTATCTTGATACACTGGGCATCACTCATGAGCTCCCCAATCCATACACACCTTAGCAGCAGGTGCGGAGCTGGAGCAAATCTTACCCGATGCACCACTTTAACAAGGCATAAAATTTTCAAGCGTGGATGTATTAAATAAATGTGTGTTTAATAGGTTTAGCACACATTATTGGATATAATAGAAGTGATTTGTAAAAACGAAATGTAGCCATCAAATTGCTTACTATAATGATAAAACAAGTGACATAACTACTTAAAATGTAGCCCAAATGAAAGTACTGAGATTGCTAAAAATTGAAAATTACCTTAGTATGTTTCTATTCCTCCAGCCATGAAATACTTAACGATTTGAGCATTGGTGACCCTTTTCATTTCTTCCTTCTCCGGATAACAAATAATATCATCACTCAAACTTTCATCATTGACGAATTGCCTGATCATATTGAATGTCCTCTTACCAATTTATGTCTTCCGGCATGTGATGGTGCATTTCTTTTGAGAAGAAACTTGTCCATAGTATCAGATTTGACAAATATAAATTATAATGAGACATGGAGAATTGTATAGGCAAATAAAATATAACCTAACTAGAAGTTATAACCCTAGAAAATACTCCACGCTTTTACCAAAACATAGTGATTTACTATATTCACTACAAGTCTATACATGATTGTTGAAGTTTAACAAAACTAGGAAAAGCAAGACAAAGGCCCTACCATAATTGTGGCCTTTTGTAATTTATCATCTATGGACGGACACAGAGACAAACATTCAAGATTGGAATTTGGAAAGGATGCGAAATTACCGAGCACCGGGCGGCGTGCAGCGCTGTTGCTTGTGTCGTAAACGTCACCGTGTAAGGACTCAGCTGTGTGGCATCCGGCGTCCGGCGCGCTGCCGCTTCTGATCTCCGGCGGTGCAAGGGACGGTGACGTCAGGTAGCGTGGAGTATGGTAGGTTGGGTTCGTCGCGTAATGCGAAATCGATCGATGGATTGATTAGTTTTTTTCTAGTGGAAAAAAAGTGGATGGATTAGGTTTGCTTACGTGACTACGTGAGGAGATTCTCCTTTTTATAGACAAAAACTACGCGAGGAGATGGATGCGCAGCGAACCGTCGTCGTGCGTGCGTGTACGCGACGCTGCGTCGCTGCTGCGTTAGGCCAGTCCGGAGGAGTCGAGTGGCTGGAACGGGCTCACCACGATGCACAGCTCTTGGGCCACCCCGATGCATCGGGCCTTTTAACTAATAGGTGTTGCTAGCGAATTTTTTCACCTGTATTCCTGTGCATACGGGTCAGCCCAATGGGCTCCGCCCCTGCTTAGCAGAATGGCGTTGTGGAGCGCAAGAACTGGTCCCTTATTGAGATGGCTCGTACGATGCTTGATGAGTACAGGACTCCAAGAAAGTTCTGGCCTAAATCCATTGATACTGCATGCCATATCATCAACAGAGTTTATCTTCATAAATTCTTCAATAATACATCCTATGAACTACTCACTGGTAAGAAGCCAAACGTAGCTATTTCAAAGTCTTCGGTCCTAGGTGCTGGGTCAAGGATCCACATCACACCTCCAAATTTGCATCGAAAGCACATGAAGGTTTTATGCTTGGTTACGGAAAGGATTCGCACACCTACAGAGTCTTCAACCTCTTTCACTATAAAGTGGTTGAAACTGTAGATGTGCGGTTCGATGAGACTAACGGCTCGCAAAGAGAGCACCTGCCAAATGTGCTAGATGAAGCTTCTCCTAGTGAATCTATCAAGCTAATGGGGACTAGATAAATCATACCCACCGAGGAACATGCAGAGGAGGAAACTGTCATTCCAGCCCCTACTCAATGTGAAGACAATGCTCAGCCTGAAGATAATGCTGAAGATGAAGATAATGATCAGCAAGAGCAAAGTCTTCGCCCTATCCATCCTCGCGTGGCCAATGAAGTTCAGATTGAGAATATTCTTGATAGCATAAATGCACCTGGTCCTCTTACTCAATCAAGAGCTACGCAACTAGCAAACTTCTGTGGGCACTTTGCATTCATCTCCATATCTGAACCTAAGAAAGTTGATGAAGCCTTCATGGAACCTGAATGGGATTCAAGCTATGCAAGAAGAGCTTCAACAATTTGAGCTCAACAATATCTGAGAGCTAGTCAAGCGTCCTGATCCCCGCAAGCACAACATTATTGGGACCAAATGGATCTATCGCAACAAACAAGATGAACATGGACAAGTGGTGTCATGGGAAACCACGACCACCTATGGGGCCATGAGCCCCTTTTGGTCCGGCAGGGGAATGGCCATGTTTCACAAAGAGCGAAGAAGCATAACACAACATAACACAGATCACACGGGCAGTTTTACCCAGGTTCGGGCCGCCGTGAGGCGTAAAACCCTACTCCTGCTTTGGTGGATTGATGGCGCATAATGATGGAGGACGCGGCGCTCTTGCCCAGCAGGGTTGCCTCGGGGCGAGAGTGACTACGCGCGTATGAATGTGTGAGGGTCCGAATCCTTTCTACGGTTGCCATGGGCCTCCTTTTATAGATAAAGGGGTCACCACAATGGCAAATCAGTCTTTTCATACTGATTAGATAGCAAACAGTGCTATCATACCTAACTCTTGCCACCTCTTGAGATTGCGTTGGTTTTTCCCTTGAAGAGGAATGGGTGATGCAGCAAAGTAGAGTAAGTATTTCCCTTAGTTTTTGACAACCAAGGTATCAATCCAGTAGGAGACTACGCTCAAGTCACTGAATACATGCACAAACAAACACCAACCTTGCACCCAACACGATAAGGGGTTGTCAATCCCTTCACGGTTATTTGCAACGTGAGATCTGATAGAGATGATAAACGGTAAAGTAATATTTTTGGTATATGGAACGGAAAGTAAAAGATTGCAAAGTACAAGAAATAGGAAACTGAAAATATAGATCAGAAACTTATATGAGGTAAAATAGACCCGGGGGCCATAGGTTTCACTAGAGGCTTCTCTCGAGATAGAAAATATTACGGTGGGTGAACAAATTACTGCCGAGCAATTGATAGAAAAGCGCAAAGTTATGACGATATCTAAGGCATTGATCATGAATACAGGCATCACGTCCGTGTCAAGTAGACCGAAACAATTCTGCATCTACTACTACTCCACACATCGACCGCTATCTAGCATGCATCTAGAGTATTAAGTTCATAAAGAATGGAGTAATGCATTAGGCAAGATGACATGATGTAGAGGAATTAACTCAAGCAATATGATGAAAACCCCATCTTTTTATCCTCAATGGCAACAATACAATACGTGCCTTGCTTCCCCTGTTGTCACTAGGAAAGGACACCGCAAGATTGAACATAAAGCTAAACACTTCTCCCATTGCAAGAAAAAACAATCTAGTTGGCCAAACCAAATTAATAGTTCGAAGAGACTTGCAAAGATATCAAATCATGCATATAAGAATTCAGAGAAGATTCAAATAATATTCATTGATAAACTTGATCATAAATCCACAATTCATCGAATCTCGGAAAACACACCGCAAAAGAGTATTACATCGAGTAGATCTCCAAGAACATCGAGAACTTTGTATTGAGAATCAAAGAGAGAGAAGAAGCCATCTAGCTACTAGCTATGGACCTGTAGGTCTATGGTAAACTACTCATGCTTCATCGGAGAGGCAATGGTGTTGATGTAGAAGCCCTCCATGATCGATTCCCCCTCTGGCAGGACACCGGAAAAGGCCCTAAGATGGGATCTCACGGGTACAGAAGGTTGCGGCAGTGGAAAAGTAGTTTCGTGGCTCCCCCGGATGTTTTTAGGGTATAAGAGTATATATAGGAGGAAGATCTAGGTCAAGGGACTCTCGAGGGGCCCACAAGGTTGGGGGGCGCGCCCCACCCCCCGGGCGCGCCCTCCACCCTTGTGGCAGCCTCGAAGCTCCTCTGACTTGCACTCCAAGTCTCCTGGGTGTCTTCTGGTCCAAGAAAAATCATGGCGAAAATTTTATTCCGTTTGGACTCCGTTTGGTATTCTTTTCTGTGAAGCTCTAAAACAAGGAAAACACAGAAACTGGCACTGGCTCTAGGTTAATAGGTTAGTCCCAAAAATTATATAAAATAGCATATATATGCATATAAAACATCCAAAACAGATAATATAATAGCATGGAACAATAAAAAATTATAGATACGTTGGAGACGTATCAAGCATCCCCAAGCTTAATTCATGCTCGTCCTCGAGTAGGTAAATGATAAAAACAGAATTTTTGATGTGGAATGCTACCTAACATATTTATTCATGTAATTCTCTTTATTGTGGCATGAATGTTCATATCCGTAAGATTCAAAACAAAAGTTTAATATTGACATAAAAATAATAATACTTCAAGCATACTACCAAAATAATTATGTCTTCTCAAAATAACAACGACCAACCCACACGGTGGCTCACAATTCGTAGTGTACTGCGAGCCACCCGCCACCCCCAGACACACACACCCACACACACTGTGAATCCACTGCAACTACGGTGCATGTTAAATTAATTATCCCACGGTGAACATATGTTACCAAAGGAGGGACGTTTTAATTTTGAAAAAAAGACAGAGATCATTAAGACGATTTAGTGCATTAATTGAAAGATTTTCTACGGTATAATGTGCAAAAATCAAATTTGAGCTACATGCACACGTGACAGTGCACCTAAATGGATTGCAAAAACACATTATGTCTTTATCTAATTACAAACGAGAGATTATTAATAATTGGGAACCAATATGCCAAATGGATTATTTATTAGAACCGTAAGCGTTAGACCAACAATGGATACGTGCCATGCTTCGGTTAAGCAATAAAGCAGGCAACATTAATCATCCAAATAGAAAAAAAATATACGTGCCGCCGAGCGACCCGTGTGCCGTGCGAGCAGGCGTGAGTTGACGGGACGCATGCGAGCAGTCCGCCGCATAGGCAGACCGAGAGGCGTGCGTGCAGGTGTGTGAATTGATGGAGGCGTGCTCGCTGCGTAGTGTCATCGGGAGGCGTGAGAGTAGCTGTGTGAAACTTTTGGTAGGCATGCCAGCAGTCTAGTGCACAGGCTCACCGGGAGGCGAGCCATCGGTTTGACCGCCGCCCGCCTCTCTCCCACTACTTCCAATATTAATGGCGCGCCCGAGCAGCCGCACCCCCATCCTCGCCACACACACAATCCTCTCTCTCCGCTTGCATCCTCGACGCCGCTCTCAGTCCTCAAAGCCGTCAGTGTATGAGGATGCCGTCGAAGCGCCCCATCGAAGGGAGTGGCGACGCCGGGGCTGCTAATGCACCGGAGCACGGCGTGGAGATGGAGACAGAGGTTGCCATCACCGCCGACGAGTTATCGTTGCACCCTGACATCATCGACGGCGTCGAGCTTCCACAGCCGGAGGCGGAGTTCCACAGCGACTCTGGTGACGACCCCGGCGACGACTCCGACAACGACGGATGGCTGGTTAGTCATCTATACCCATTTATGTGTCAAATAGATCATAGGGTTCCTCTGGTTACTCCTGCCCCCCCTTTGGAATAGAAATCCTATGGTTATGTTCTCCCAATCCATGAAATCTTAATAAGTTTCGTTAGATCCGTGTAGTGTATTGATTGTCTGAATGGTAGTTGTGATAAGTGATTAGTTGTTTCATCTGTGCAAATGATTTCTGCTAGTAACCCGACTAGGGTTAGTGTTCATGCTAATAATTCCTAGCCAGGACTTGACAATTGATTTTGAATGACCTACATACATTTGTGCCATTATTTTCTTCAAGATTTGTTTGTACATAGACGATGTCTGTGCTTAAAATCGAACCATAATATCTGGATATGTATAAATAAATAGCCATAAATTCCTAATCCTACTTCATGGCATGTAAACATTGATTTGATGCCGAATTTGTTTTACCATTTGTATAGGTGATGTCTGACAATGTGGAAAGCGAGGATGAAGATGGCCAGAGGAGGTACAAGAGGCAAATCCTGAGGGAGCTTTATGCAGGAAAGCATAACATGCGTATTAGGACCTGGAACAGCGGCTATCGATGCCCATTTTGCAACCACAAGCTTCATAACGCGTATCTAAGTGTTCTGGCGCATGCAAGAGGACAGGCCGTTGGCTCCTTCAAGCAAAAGTATTCTCGCAGGGTGGCGCACGACACATACGCCGAGTACCTGGAGAAGCTTCAGGATCGTTCCGGCATGTGAGATGAGATGTGGGATCGAACTATGTACGCTTGAGTATGCTCAATGACGGTTGAACTATGTACTATGGTTGAACTATGCTTGTGTACGTGTAGGCTTATTATCTATGTCTGAGTATGTTTAATCTATGTTTACTTATGTCTAACCGTGGGATATGGATGCAATCAGTTCGGTTGATGGAACCTACCTCCGTCTTGGTTTATTGGTCCCCTTTGTAATTTGTGTTAAATTTTTACCAAAGGTTTAACTGACAAAATGTTAGTGCAGGTCAGCAAAAGTTATATCGTTGGATGGGTATTTGAGCATAGTTTTCAATGATATAATTTTTGGTGACATGCATAAACATTTCTTAGTTAAATATTTGGTCAAAATTTGGTAAAAATTACAAAGGGGACCAATAAATCAGGATGGAGGTAGTACGTTGTAACACCCCGGATGTAACTTTCCATATTTGTAACTCCAACTCTTGCCATTTTCGGCATTGTGATATGATATTCCCTCCGTGGTTGGGTTTTTCTTCATTTTGCATTTTGTCCATGTCATGCATTTTATATCATGTCATCATGTGCATCGCATTTGCATACGTGTTCGTCTCATGATTCCGAGCATTTTTCCCGTTGTCCGTTTTGCAATCCGGCACTCCTATCTCTCTGGCGGCCCTTTTACGTTTTTCCGTGAGCGGTACTAAACCTTCTCGTAATGGACCGAGGTTTGTCTAGTGGCCTTGGTATACCACGGTAGACCACCGGTCAAGTTTCGGGTCATTTGGAGCTCGTTTGGTACTCAACGGTTAACCGACTCTCATAAAGGCCTCTTTTAAGTTGCAGCCCAACACCCCTTAAAATAGTCCAATAACCCATCTAAGTCACTTCTATGCTCTCCGTTGTTCGATCACGATCGTGTGGTAAAACTACACCTCATTTGGACTCTCCTAGCTCCCTCTATGCCTATTTAAGCAACCCCATTCCAAATTTGGGTCTAACCTAGCCTTCCCCTACCTCGCCCGGACGAAACCCCATACCGCCGGACATCGTCCGCCCACCGCCGCCGCCGCCCGACCAATCTCCATGCGCCACGTGGCACGCTGTCGCCTCCGCCGCCCGCTGCCTGCTGCGGCCACGGCCCGCCCGCCCGGCCGGTCGCCATGACGCCCTCTCCATGGCGCCGAGCCCGCTCCCTCGCCACGCCGGCCGCCCACCCGCCGCCGGGACCTTGCCGCCGGCCCCGCCCGCGCCGATCGCCGCCTCCCCGGCGCCACCACCACCGCCTCCGCCGGCGACCTCACCTCCTCCGCCACCGGACCCGGCCTCCTCCTCCTCCTCTCGCCCAGGCGGGCTCAAGCAAGCCGCCGCCGCCGCCGCCCGATCTGGATCGGGCCGGATCTCAGATCTGCGGGTTGACTTTCTCCCCCCCTCTTTTTCCTCCAAGTTTTTAATCCTGTGAATATTTCGTGGCATTTTCAACGTAGCATAACTTTGCATCTGTAGCTCCATTTTGCGCGTATAATATATCAAATTGTTCGCTTCGAAGAGTGTAACGCCCGGATGGTTATGCAACAGTAAACACCCCGGTTACTGTGACTAACCTCACGTTGACTCGAACCCGTCTTAAAACAAAAATCAAAACAAAAGCAAACGATAAAAAAAGTTTCGAAAACTTTTTTTAAAATGTTCGGGGGTTGTCTAAAATAGCTAACCTAATTATGGTGGGGTGCACTAATTTTGGTAAAATGCTTTGGCATTTTAAATAAACTAAAAACAGAAAAGAGAAATAATAAAAGAAAAAGGAAAGACAAAAAAGAGGGAAGGAAAACCCTTGGCCCATTCCCCCGCCCATTCCCCCCCCCACTCGGCCCTCCCCCCGCCCATTTCCCCCCCAGCCCGGCCGCCGCCATCCTCCTCACTTCATGGCGAACCCTAGCCGCCCCACTTCCCCACGCCCCCACCCTCTCCCTACCCTCGCCCGATCTGGATCGGGCGGAGACCCCGACCGAGACCCCGCCGCACGCCCTCCTCTCCGGCCCCCTCCGCCCACCGCCTGGACCCCCCTCCTCCTCCTCGCCACCGCTAGGAGTCCCTCCTCCCTCCGTCGCCCCTAAGCACGAGCAACCGCCGCCGCTGGTCGATCCAGACCCCTCCGCCTCCCGACCCAGCCTTGGCTCGCCTCGCCCCCGCCTCCTCGCGGTCGTCACCGCCCTCCACCGAGCCCAGCATAGACCCGGCGCGCCCGATGTGAGCTCGCCCCTCCCGCCGTCGTTCCCTCTCTCCCCTCCCGAACGACGCCTTGCCCGGAGCCCGTCGCCGGCTCCGTCTCGGCTCCGGCCACCACCATGCCCGCCCCCCCCCCCGTGCTCCCTTCCCCCTCGTCGAGCAGGCGCCTCGTTCCCCCCCGCCACCGAACCCCCGGGTCCCTCTCCTCTCCTCTTCCCGAGCAGCACTGTCGCCGAGCTCGTCTCCGCGACCAACCTCGCCTCGTTCCCCGGTCACCGGACCGCTCGACCCTCCGTCTTGGTGCCGCTAGCCCAGGCTGGCCCGTTCCTCTGGCCATGCCTTGCCTCGACCTCGCGGCGACCGTTGGGGCGCCCATCAGGCTCCCGGTGGCTGCAAGCCGACCGCCCTCGCCGCGCCACGACCACGCCTCCCGGTGCTCTGGTGCCCATTGCAGCAACCCGCCGTGTACACGCCACGCCCGCCCAGGCAGGCTACTGGCGCCCGTCGCCCTTTGCCCATTGGACCAAGCACTGTTTGGCCTCGGGCCAATGACATGGGCCCCCAAAAGGAACGGTTTTATTAAAACAGAATAAAAATAAAATGAAAATGAATTAAAACTAATTAACTAATTAATTAATTAATTAATTAAGTAATTAATTAATCTAATTAATTTGATTAATTAACCCTAATCATTAATTAACTTAATTAATTAATGTTAATTAAATCTGATTAGGTTAATTAGACATTAGAGAATGACATGCGGGACCCACTGTCAGGGGTTGACTCGATCAACCTGTGTTGATCGATGACGCCAAGATGACATCATCTTGATGTCATAAATGCAATTTCGTAATTAATTAAATAATTAATAAAATTCCGAAATTAATAAAATCTTTTAAAATCATATCTTTTAATCCGTAATCCGGTTAAAATATTTTCAACATGAAAGTTGCTCAGAACGACGAGACGAATCCGGATACGCGGTCCGTTCGTCCACCACACGCCTCTAACCTATCGAACCTGCAAACTTTCCTCTTCGGTTCATCTGTCTGACAGACGTCCGGAACCGGGAAAACTTCCCGGATGTTTTCCCCCCTAACCAGTACCCCCTCATACCACGTTAGGGCACGCCTAGCATCGCTTCTTGGCATGTCATGCATCGATATGCATCTGTTTACTTTGTATTCATTGTTTCTTCCCCCTCTTCTCTCCGGTAGACTACGAGACCGACGCCGCACCGCCGGTTCGACTACGGTGTTGACGACCCTCTCTCTTGCGAGAGCAACCAGGCAAGCCCCCCTTGATCACCAGATATCGCCTACTCTTATCTACACCTTGCATTAGAGTAGTATAGCATATTCTTGTTTTCGGATACTCCTATCTTTGCCGCATAGCCTTTGTCCTTGTTACTTCATTGTTACCTTACCCGCAATCCTATATGCTTAGTATAGGATGCTAGTACTTCATCTGTGGCCCTACTTTCTTGTCCGTCTCGCGTGCTATACTATCGGGCCGTGATCACTCGGGAGTTGATCACGGTATATACTATATACTTATACATGATACATGTGAGACTAAAGTCGGGTCGGTGATGGAGCACCAGCAGTGGATCTTTGTGGCGGAGCGGCAGGCAGGTTGAGACCGCCTAGGAGAGAGGTGGGCTGGCCTGTTCGGCGCTTCGCGGTTACTTAACACGCTTAACGAGGTCTTGGTATTTGATCTGGGTTGGCTCTGAGCTTATACGCACTAACCATCTACGCGGGAGTAGTTATGGGTATCCCGGCGTCGTGGTATCACCGGCACTTCAGACGTCGGCGACGGAGCGGCGCTACCGGATTGGACTGGAACGCTGTTAGGCTAGGTCTGCTTCGGCCGCCCTCGCAGCGTCGCAGGTGTGCTCGAGGCGATGGGCCTGCCCTGCGCGCTTAGGTTTAGACCGCGTGTTGGCCTCTCTGTTGTGCCTAGGTGGGGCTGCGGCGTGTTGATCTTCTGCTGGCGGGCATGACCCCGGAAAGTGTGTCCGCCAAATGGGATCAAGCGTCTTTGGGTAAGATGGTGCACCCTGCAGGAAGTTAATCTATTCGGATAGCCGTGATCTTGATAACAGGACGACTTGGAGTTGTACCTTGAGCTTATGACAACTAGAACCGGATACTTGATAAAACACACCCTTCCAAGTGCCAGATACAACCGGTGGTCGCTCTCGCTCAGGGATATGAGCAGGGGATCGCCGGGTAGGATTATTGCTATATGATGTTACTTGGAGGACTTCCGTTTGTCCTCTTCTGTCTGTTGCAAGACCGGTGTCCAGAAGCGTAGTCTTCGTTAAGACTAGCTATCCCCCTCTTATTCTGGCATTCTGCAGTTCAGTCCACTGATATGGCCCTTTACTCATATATCCATGCATATGTAGTGTAGCTCCTTGCTTGCGAGTACTTTGGATGAGTACTCACGGTTGCCTTGTTTCCCCTTTTCCCCCTACCTCTACTCGATTGCTGCAATCAGACTATGGAGCCCAGGAGCCAGACGCCACCGTCGATGACGACTACTACACCGGAGGTGCCTACTACTACGTGCAGCCCGCTGACGACGACCAGGAGTAACCTAGGAGGATCCTGTGCGGGAGGCCTGCTCCTCTTCGATCTGTATCCCGGTTTGTGCTAGCCATCTTATGGCACCTTGTTTAACTTATGTCTGTACTCAGATATTGTTGCTTCCGCTGACTCGTCTATGATCGAGCACTTGTATTCGAGCCCTCGAGGCCCCTGGCTTGTATTATGATGCTTGTATGACTTATTTTATTTGTAGAGTTGTGTTGTGATATCTTCCCGTGAGTCCCTGATCTTGATCGTACACATTTGCGTGCATGATTAGTGTACGATTGAATCGGGGGCGTCACAAAGAGTAGATCATTTCATCTCATTGCATCATTTTCATTTGAGCTCATCTTGATGCCCGAAATGCTGTTAGAAGAGGGCTATGTGATGTTAGTTTCTGTTTCTTAACAGAACTTGCACTTTTGTTATTTTTGCTATGATTGATGTGTGCACCCTATGGATTTGAGTCCTACATGTGTTTTGTAATATGCCATGCCATCTTTACAGGGGTGTATGCCATGTATTTTTGTGATCTATGTGGTGACTAGCACAAGCATGCAAAGTAGGTGTCCTGATGTTGCTGTTTTTCAGCCCTGTTTAGCTGATATTTTGATGCCATGTTAACTTGATGCTACCGAGAGATCCATGCATATTTTGAGATACTTCAGTAGGTATGTTTTGTTCTACATGTCTTGCTCTATCCATCCATGCCCTTTTTTGCAATTATGGAGTGCCATAGCTTGAGTCAATCGAGCTCTACTTTTGCTATCAAATGTTTCCTGGCAGATTGTTTACATGTTATTCAATTTTGCCAAGGTTGTTGTGGTTGATCCATGTATGCTATGATGTTGTTCTTGCCATGTATGTCTTCTATGCCATGCCTTATTTATGTATGTATGCTTAGTTTATCATGAAAGGCTCTGTAGTGAGTGCTTTGAGCTCTCAAACATGCCTACTCGTTATCTGTTTTTGACATGTCATGTTGCTGATTCTGTTAACGAAACTTGCGATATTGACATGGGTGTTACTATATTTTCTGATCCTTTTTGGCTTATGGTCAGTATGGGACTTTTGTTCTATGCTTTGAGTAGATTCATGCCATGCCTTGTTTTGCTATTACAAGTTCCTGTAGCATGTAGTTTTGTTGCTCTGAACATTGCTACCTGATGCTGTTTTTGCCATGTCCAGCCTGATATTTTGTGCACTTTTGCCATGCTTGTTTGGACCTGTTATGATGTGATTTAGCCGTAGCTCAGTGTTCATCTTTTGTCAAGCATCTTGATTAGATCACTGCCATATACTTTGTTGGTACGTTTGGGTGCAGTAGCTTAATTTATTGTTGCTTGCTAAGTGGCATCATCTTTGTTAATGGCGATTTGTGCCATTCTTGTTTTGCTTGTCATTTGCAAACCATGCATCCGATTCGGTGATATTTATATCAATTTCAACCGAAATCATCTCATCTTTCCAGCGGCATACTTGGTTTGCCAAGTTGATGCCTGGTTCATCATTTTCCTTCCGGCCTTTATACGCATTGCATATCACATCTCGCATATCATGTCATGTTTTGCATCATGTGACTTGTGCATTGCACCGTGATTTATTGTGATTCCTTTGTTTGTGTTCTTGCTTTGGGTAGAGCCGAGACGAAAGTGCGTGAATGAGGAACCGTTGAGAACGCTTCACGAGGATCAAGCTTTCGACAACTCTGAGAACATTGCGCAAGGTGACCATACCCTCGAAATCACTTCTATCTTTGCTATGCTAGTTGCTCGCTCTTTTGCTATGCCTATGCTGCGATGCCTACCACTTGCTTTATCATGCCACCCATATTGCCATGTCAGCCCTAACCATCCTTTCCTAGCAAACCGTTGATTGGCTATGTTACCGCTTTGCTCAGCCCTCTTATAGCGTTGCTAGTTGCGAGTGAAGTGAAGTTTGTTCCTTGTTGGAACATGGAGATGCTGTTCCTTTTGGAACATGTTTACTTGTTGGGGCTATCACAATATATCTGCTATAATTAATGCATCTATATACTTGGTAAAGGGTGGAAGGCTCGGCCTTATGCAGTGTGTTTTGTTCCACTCTTGCCACCTAGTTTCCGTCATACCGGTGTTATGTTCCTTGTTTTCGCGTTCCTTACACGGTTGGGTGATTTATGGGACCCCTTGACAGTTTGCTTTGAATAAGACTCCTCCAAAGAAGGCCCAACTTTGGTTTTACCATTTGCCACCTAAGCCTTTTCCCCGGTTTTCGCGAGCCCGAGGGTCATCTTTATTTAAACCCCGGACCAGTGCTCCTTGAGTGCTGGCCCGAACTAGAGCCTGTGCGCGCCCCTCAAGGAAACTTGAGGTCTGGTTTTAGTTGTATGGACTGCTCATCCGGATGTGCCACGAGAACGAGATATGTGCAGCTCCTATCGGGATTTGTCGGCACAATCGGGCGGCTTTGCTGGTCTTGTTTTATTGCCGAAATGTCTTGTAGTCCGAGATTCGAGATTGATCGGGTCTTCCGGTAGAAGGAATATCCTTCGTTGACCGTGAGAGCTTATAATGGGCTAAGTTGGGACACCCTGCAGGTATTATCTTTCAAAGCCGTGCCCGCGGTTATGAGGCAGATGGGAATTTGTTAATGTCCGTTGTAGAAAACCGAAGTTGACCTTAAATAAAATACACATCAACGCGTGTGTAACCGTGATGGTCTCTTCTCGCGGAGTCCGGAAGTGAACACGGTGTTGGAGTTATGTCGGCGTAAGTAGTTCAGATCACTTCTTGATCGCTACTAGCTTCACGACCGTGCTTTGCTTCTCTTCTCGCTCTCTTTTGCGAATGTAGCCACCATATATGCTAGTAAACTTGCAGCTCCACCTTACAACTCTGTCCTTCCTATTAGCTTAAATAGTCTTGATCTCGCGGTGTGAGATTGCTGAGTCCCGTGACTCACAGATTCTACCAATACAGATTGCAGTGCCGACGATGCGGTCAGGTGGCGAACCGAGCTCAAGTGGGAGTTCGATGAGGAACGTGGTCGTTACTATGTGTCTTTTCCCGATGATCGTAGTGGTGCCTAGTTGGGACGATCGGGGATCTGTAGCATTTGGGGTATCTTCTTTTATTTTGGTTCCGTAGTCGGACCTTGAGTGTACTCTGAATGATGGATGTTTATTTATGTATTGTGTGAATGGCGACTGTAAGCCAACTATGTATCTCTTTCCCTTATGTATTACATGGGTTGTGTGAAGATTACCTCACTTGCGACATTGCTTTCAATGCGGGTATGCCTCTAAGTCGTGCTTCGACACGTGGGAGATATAGCCGCATCGGGGGCGTTACAAGTTGGTAATCAGAGCCTTCCCCGACTTAGGAGCCCCCTACTTGATTGGTTGCTGGCGTTGTTGAGTCGAGAATGGAAAATGTTTTGAGTCTTAGGATTATATATATCGGAGAGTAGGATTCTTTTTACTCCCCAGTCCCTTCGTCGCTCTGGTGAGGTATCCTGACGTAGAGTTTTGACTCTTCTCTCCTCAAATTTCACTAAAATTTTTTAGGATCACGTGGGTATCTTGGGATTGTTCCGATGGTTTTGTGACGAGAACATTGTTCTTGGTGCCTCCTGACATTTAGGGGTTGTGGCAGTGTCCCGGGTAGTTGAGCTCCGAGGTGTTGTCGTCACAATTTTATCGTTGCAGTTCTGGAATACCTGAGTTTTACCGACATCGAAATCTCTTTTGTGAAGTTGTTGGTGAGATAACCCCGATAACCCAATCTTCGGGCGAGCTCGAGTATTGCCATGACTTGTATAACGGATGTTTTTCAAGGTCGAGGTACACGATTTCGAGGATTTCTTGGTTATGTGTTGACGGATGGATACAATGGATCTAGGTATTGTTAGTTTGGGTGATATATTTTGTGTCCCTGTATCCCCAACACCAGATTGCATAACCGAAAGTTTCGGAGTTTATAGGTGGGAATTCTAGTAGCTTGCGGGATATCTTTCCGGCGGATGTATGATTTGAGATTGGGGTTCAACGTCTAGTGGTCCGCCCATTCACGGTCGATTCTGATGGTCACGAGGCGCCTTAAAGAATCCTTGGCTATGCTGATTCGGGACGTCTTGTTTGTCATTCGTGACGTCCGGTATCGTCGTGCCTGTGGGCCCCACCACGAACACTTTGGGCGAAATCTCGATCATGTGTTTGTTCCGGCTTATTCTAGAAGCCAATCTTTTGTTTTCGGTTGTGATATTCGAGTTGTTTCAAAGGCAGATGATGATTTCATACCTTTATCTAAGTGGCTTCTCACCTTAATGGACGTGTGATGATTAACTTTTGGAATTCATCCGTTCATTCTTGTTCGAATGTTTATTGTGAAGACTATATGTTGCAATTTCTATCCGTTGATTCAACTTGTCTATTTGTCTATCAAGTGCTAACGGATGTCACCCTCTTCAGGATGGCTCCGCCAACGCGTCAGAATCCGGAACGGAATGATGGGAATCAGTCGAACCCTCCACCTCCACCTCCGCCTCCGGAGGCCTGGCAAGCTATCATGGCAGCCACCAATGCCAATGCTCAGATGATTTTGCAGCTCTTGCAAGAACGTACTCAGGGGCAAGGCAATCAAGGAAATCAAGGTCAAGGCAACAATCAGCCGCACTTTGCTACTCTCAGTCAGTTCCTCGCTAATCAGCCGAAGCCTTTCAGTTTCTGCGTCGAGGCCACAGACGCTGACGATTGGCTTGTGGACATCTGCAAGCATTTTGATTGTAGCAATGTCGGACACGAGGACTTTGTCAAGTTTGCATCGCTTTCAACTCAAGGATCAAGCTGCTGAGTGGTACCAGCAATACAAAGATTCCAGAGGAGGTCGTGTCATTACAGGGATGAGTTACGCCGAGATTTCAGAGCTCACCACATTCAAAAGTGTGGTTGAGAGCAAGCGTGAGGAGTTCCGCAATCTCAAGCAGGGCAACATGTCGTGTATCAATACAATATCCAGTTCCTGAAACTCGCTCGCTTTGCTAAGCAAGACGTTCACGATGAAAAGAGTATGATCTATCAATTCGGGGTGGTCTCGAGAGAAGATCTGCAATTAGCTCTTGTGCTTTTGAGCCGTAAAAGTATGATGAATTCTACAACATGGCATCAAGCAAGAAGCTGCCCAGCTCAAATGTGAGGCTTCTAAGAAGAGAATCAGGATGCAGTTCAGTCTTCTTCTTCCTCTCAAGTGGCAGCTAAGCAGCAGAAGTTCTACCTTCCTCCTCCTCCGTTCCGTCAGCCTTATCAGCAGAAGAACTCAGGTGGCCGTGGATCTTCCCACCCACCCAACCAAGGCTACCAGAACAAGTCTAATTTTCAAGCTCCAAGGTCAAGTGTTCCTTACCACCGTCCGCTCTCAGAGGTGACTTGCAACAAATGTCAGCAGAAAGGTCACTATGCGAACAAATGCTTCAACCAGAGGCGCCTTCCGCCTCCTCCTCCTGTGAAATCTTCCAGCAATGCAGTGGTCAAGCATAATCCCAAGCATGCCATGGTCAATATGATGAATGCAGCTCAAGCAGAGGAATCTTCTGATGTGATCATGGGTAATCTTCTTGTTAATGATATTCCTGCATAAGTCTTATTTGATACTGGTGCATCGCATTCTTTCATCTCAAGACCTTTTGTGGCTATGCATGATTTGGTTACTCAAGCTTTGCCAAGACCTTTGTCTATTGTTTCTCCGGCTAAGGAGATGACTTCTCGAGTTTTGGTTACGAATGTCAGTATCAAGATGGGCGATTATAGATTTCTGGCTAAACCAATTGTCCTTGGTGACTCGGATATTGATCTTATTCTCGGGATGGATGGCTTTATCAGCACAAAGCTCAGCTTGATTGTGCTGCCGTGGAAATTCAATTGACTCACTCTTCTAATGATGTGATCATCTATGCCGCTCGTGATGAAACCATTCGGTTGTTTTCTCTCAATGAGAAGGGCGAATTGGATGCTATCTCTCGATTCCAAATGCTTGTGAGTACCAAGATGTCTTTCGGAAGAGCTTCCAGAATACCTCCTCACCGGTCGATTGAGTTCGTTATCGATCTTGAGCCCGCATCAACCCGTTTGCAAGCGCCCTTACAAGCTTGGACCTGATGAGCTGAAGGAATTGAAGAAGCAGCTCGATGAACAAGAGCGTCTGGTTTGATCGGACCGAGTTCATCTCCTTGGGGTTGTGGTGTTCTTTTGTCCGTAAGAAGGATGGCACGGACCGACTTTGCGCCGATTACCGCCCATTGAATAAGAAGACTATCAAGAACAAGTATCCACTTCCCAACATCAATGAGCTTTTCGAGCAACTCAAAGGTGCTAAAGTGTTCTCCAAGCTTGACCTTCAGATGGGTTATCATCGATTCGCATTCGTGAACAAGATATTCCCAAGACAGATTCGAACAAGCTTTGGTTCTTATGAATATACCGTCATGTCTTTCGCCTTGTCAATGCTCCTCCAACATTCTCTTGATGATGAACTTCATCTTCAACCCCTACACCAATGAATTCGCCTTGGTCTATCTGGATGATATTTTGGTCTTCTCCAAGAATAAGAAGGATCATGCCAAACATTTGCGATTGGTGCTAGACAAGCTCGAGAGTATCAATTCTATGCTAAGTTCTCCAAATGTGAATTTTGGCTTGATGAAGTGCTTTATCTTGGTCATATCATCTCCGCCAAGGGCATCGCAGTTAATCCCGAGAAGGTGTCCGCAATTGTGAATTGGGAACCTCCTCGAATGTCAAGCAGCTCCATGATTTTCTGGTCTTGCAAGCTATTGTCAAGATTCGTTGAGAACTTCTCCAAGATTGCAAAGCCTCTTTCCAACCTCCTCCAAGCATGTGAAGTATGTCCGGTCTCCCGAGTGTGACGTTGCTTTCAATACTCTCAAAGAGAAACTCGTCACAGCTCTGTCTTGACTCCTCCCGATGAATCCAAGCCATTCAAGTTTTCGTGATGCTTCTCTTCAAGGTCTCAAGTCTGTGTTAATGCAAGAGAAGAGAGTTGTGGCTTATACCTCTCGCCAGATTGAAGCCCAATGAAAAGAACTACCCCACTCATGATCTTGAGTTGGCGGCGCTTGTCCATGCATTGATAACATGGAGACATCTCTTGTTGGGAAGGAAAGTGGACATTTTCACCGATCACAAGAGTCTCAAGTATATCTTCACTCAGCCCAACCTCAACCTCGAGCAGACTCGATGGGTCGAAATGATTCAAGAGTACAACCCAAGTATTGAATATACTCCGGCAAAGCCAATGTGATTGCAGATGCTTTGAGCAGAAGGCTTATCGCAATAGCTTAATCCTCAAGCCTTTCCAACCGGATCTCTGTGAAGCTTTCCAAGCTGAATCTTCAAGTTGTTCCTCAAGGCTTTCTTGCCAACCTCATAGTCTCTCCTACTTTGGAAGATCAGATTCGTGAGGCTCAACTTCGGATACCATGGTGAAAAAGGTGAAACGTGGTATCGACAAGGGCATTTCAAGTACAAGTGCTTCCACATTGATGACAAAGATACTCTTTTCTTTGAGGACCGATTGTGGTTCCTAAGGGTGATCTGAGAAAAGTCATTATGAACGAGGCTCACAATTCGCTTCTATCCATTCATCCCGGAAGTAAGAAGATGTACCAGACCTCAAGCAATCATATTGGTGGACTCGAATGAAGCGAGAAATTGCTCAATTCGTGAATGAGTGTGATGTCTGCGAGAAGAGTGAAAGCGAGAACACCAACGACCAGCTGGTCTCCTCCAACCTCTTGCTATTCCGAATGGAATTTTGATCATATTGAAATGGACTTCGTGACTGGATTTCCAAAGTCCAAGCGTGGAAATGATGCTATCTTCGTTGTCATTGACAAGCTTACTAAAGTGGCTCATTTTCTTCCTATCAAAGAATCTATCACAGCAGCTCGGTTGGCGAGCTATACACCTCGTGATTGTCTCCTTGCACGGCATTCCACAAGTGATCTCTTGAGACCGTGGCAGCATCTTTACCTCCAAGTTTTGGGATTCTTTTCAAGGCCATGGGCACCAACATTCGTTTCAAAGACAGGTTTCCATCCTCAAACAAGTGGCCAAGTTGAGCGAGTTAATCAAATCCTTGAAGATATGCTCGGGGCTTGTGTCATTTCTTTCGGTATGAAGTGGGAAGATTGTCTTCCATATGCCGAAGTTCTCCTACAACAACAGCTTCCAAGCGAGTTCGGCAAGGCCCCATTCGAAATTCTCTATGGCAAAAGTGCCGACTCCTCTCAATTGGTCCGAGACAGTGAACGCCAACTTCTTGGCAACGACTTGATCACGTAAGCGGAAGAAATGTGCAAAGTCATTCGTGAGAATCTCAAAGCCGCATAATCGCGCCCGGAAGAGCTATTATGATGATAAGCACCGTGATGTGGCTTTTGAAATCGGAGACCATGTCTACCTCCGCGTCTCTCCAATGAAAGGCACTCGTTGCTTCGGTATCAAAGGGAAGCTTGCCCCTAGATACGTGGGTCCTTTCAAGATCATTGGCAAAAGAGGCGATCTCGCCTATCAACTTGAGGTTCCGTCCAACTTCGCGAACGTGCATGATGTGTTTCACGTGTCACAGCTTCGCAAGTGCTTCAAGACTCCTGAACGCACTATCAACTTCGAAGAAATTGACCTTCAAGAAGATCTCTTATCATGAGCACCCGCTGCTATTCTTGAAGAAACCGAGCGCAAGACTCGCAACAAGTCAATCAAATTCCTGAAAGTGAAGTGGTCACACCATTCCGACCGAGAAGCCACCGGGAGCGTGAGGATCACCTCCGTTCGAATATCCGGAGTTCTTTCAGTCCTAGATCTCGGACGAGATCCTCTTGTAGTGGTGGAGTGTTGTAACACCCGGATGTAACTTTCCATATTTGTAACTCCAACTCTTGCCATTTTCGCATTGTGATATGATATTCCTCCGTGGTTGGGTTTTTCTTCATTTTGCATTTTGTCCACGTCATGCATTTTATATCATGTCATCATGTGCATCGCATTTGCATACGTGTTCGCCTCATGATTCCGAGCATTTTTCCGTTGTCCGCTTTGCAATCCGGCACTCCTATCTCCCCGGCGGCCCTTTTACGCTTTTTCCGTGAGGGTACTAAACCTTCTCGGAATGGACCGAGGTTTTTCTAGTGGCCTTGGTATACCACCCGTAGACCACCGGTCAAGTTTCGGGTCATTTGGAGCTCGTTTGGTACTCCAACGGTTAACCGCACTCTCGCAAAGGCCTCTTTTAAGTTGCAGCCCAACACCCCTTCAAAATAGTCCAATAACCCATCTAAGTCACTTCCATGCTCTCCGTCGCTCGATCACGATCGTGTGGTAAAACTACACCTCATTTGGACTCTCCTAGCTCCTCTATGCCTATTTAAGCAACCCCATTCCAAATTTTGGGTCTAACCCTAGCCTTCCCTACCTCGCCCGGACGAACCCTCACGCGCCGCCGGACACGTCCGCCCCTGCCACGCCGCCGCCCGGCCAATCTCCACGCCACCACGTGCACGCCGCCTCATTCATGCCAGCGCCTCTGCGGGCCCACGGCCCCCGCCTGGCCGGGTCGCCATGCCGCCTCCCCAGCGCCTGAGCCCGCCTCCTGCCGCCCGACCGGGCACCCCTGCCGCCGGGACCTCTCCCGTCTCCGCCCCGCCGGACCTTGCCGCCGGCCCCGCCGCCATGCCGCCCGCCTCCTGGCTGCCAGCCACCACCGCCTCCGCCGGCGACCTCACCTCCTCCGCCCACGGACCCGGCCTCTCCTCCTCCTCCTCGCCCGGCGGGTCCGCAAGCCGCCGCCGCCGTCGCCCCGATCTGGATCGGGCCGGATCTCAGATCCGCGGGTTGACTTTCTCCCCCCCTCTTTTTCCTCTAAGTTTTTAATCCTGTGAATATTTCGTGGCATTTCCAACGTAGCATAACTTTGCATCTGTATCTCCATTTTGCGCGTATAATATATCAAATTGTTCGTTTCGAAGAGTAGATCATTTCATCTCATTGCATCATTTTCATTTGAGCTCATCTTGATGCCCGAAATGCTGTTAGAAGAGGGCTATGTGATGTTAGTTTCTGTTTCTTAACAGAACTTGCACTTTTGTTATTTTTGCTATGATTGATGTGTGCACCCTATGGATTTGAGTCCTACATGTGTTTTGTAATATGCCATGCCATCTTCCCAAGGGTGTATGCCATGTATTTTTGTGATCTATGTGGTGACTAGCACAAGCATGCAAAGTAGGTGTCCTGATGTTGCTGTTTTTCAGCCCTGTTTAGCTGATATTTTGATGCCATGTTAACTTGATGCTACCGAGAGATCCATGCATATTTTGAGATACTTCAGTAAGGATGTTTTGTTCTACATGTCTTGATCTATCCATCCATGCCCTTGTTTGCAATTATGGAGTGCCATAGCTTGAGTCAATCGAGCTCTACTTTTGCTATCAAATGTTTCCTGGCAGATTGTTTACATGTTATTCAATTTTGCCAAGGTTGTTGTGGTTGATCCATGTATGCTATGATGTTGTTCTTGCCATGTATGTCTTCTATGCCATGCCTTATTTATGTATGTATGCTTAGTTTATCATGAAAGGCTCTGTAGTGAGTGCTTTGAGCTCTCAAACATGCCTACTCGTTATCTGTTTTTGACATGTCATGTTGCTGATTCTCATTAATCTAAACTTGCGATATTGACATGGGTGTTACTATATTTTCTGATCCTTTTGGCTTATGGTCAGTATGAGACTTTTGTTCTATGCTTTGAGTAGATTCATGCCATGCCTTGTTTTGCTATTACAAGTTCCTGTAGCATGTAGTTTTGTTGCTCTGAACATTGCTACCGATGCTGTTTTTGCCATGTCCAAATTTCGATATTTTGTGCACTTTTGCCATGCTTGTTTGGACCTGTTATGATGTGATTTTGCCGTAGCTCAGTGTTCATCTTTTGTCAAGCATCTTGAGTAGATCACTGCCATATACTTTGTTGGTACGTTTGGGTGCAGTAGCTTAATTTATTGTTGCTTGCTAAGTGGCATCATGCTGTTAATGGCAGATTTGTGCCATTCTTGTTTTGCTTGTCATTTGCAAACCGTGCATCCGATTCCGGTGATATTTATATCGATTTCAACCGAAATCATCTCATCTTTCCAGCGGCATACTTGGTTTGCCAAGTTGATGCCTGGTTCATCATTTTCCTTCCGGAGCGCACATACGCATTGCATATCACATCTCGCATATCATGTCATGTTTTGCATCATGTGACTTGTGCATTGCACCGTGATTTATTGTGGTTCCTTTGTTTGTGTTCTTGCTTTGGGTAGAGCCGGGAGACGAGTACGTGAACGAGGAACCGGTTGAGAACGCTTACGAGGATCAAGCTTTCGACAACTCTGAGAACATTGCAGGCAAGATGACCATACCCTCGAAATCACTTCTATCTTTGCTATGCTAGTTGCTCGCTCTTTTGCTATGCCTATGCTGCGATTCCTACCACTTGCTTTATCATGCCACCCATATTGCCATGTCAGCCCCTAACCATCCTTTCCTAGCAAACCGTTGATTGGCTATGTTACCGCTTTGCTCAGCCCTCTTATAGCGTTGCTAGTTGCGGTGAAGTGAAGTTTGTTCCTTGTTGAACATGGAGATGCTGTTCCTTTTGGAACATGTTTACTTGTTGGGGATATCACAATATATCTGCTATAATTAATGCATCTATATACTTGGTAAAGGGTGGAAGGCTCGGCCTTATGCCCAGTGTTTTGTTCCACTCTTGCCACCCTAGTTTCCGTCATACCGTGTTATGTTCCTTGTTTTCGCGTTCCTTACACGGTTGGGTGATTTATGGGACCCCTTGACAGTTCGCTTTGAATAAGACTCCTCCAAAAAGGCCCAACTTTGGTTTTACCATTTGCCACCTAAGCCTTTTCCCCGGGTTTCGCGAGCCCGAGGGTCATCTTTATTTTAACCCCCGGACCAGTGCTCCTTCGAGTCTTGGCCCAATTAGAGCCTCTGCAGCGCCCCTCAAGGAAACTTGAGGTCTGGTTTTAGTTGTATGGACTGCTCATCCGGATGTGCCATGAGAACGAGATATGTGCAGCTCCTATCGGGATTTGTCGGCACAATCGGGCGGCTTTGCTGGTCTTGTTTTATTGTCGTCGAAATGTCTTGTAGTCCGGATTCGAGATTGATCGGGTCTTCCCAGTAGAAGGAATATCCTTCGTTGACCGTGAGAGCTTATAATGGGCTAAGTTGGGACACCCTTGCAGGTATTATCTTTCAAAGCCGTGCCCATGGTTATGAGGCAGATGGGAATTTGTTAATGTCCGTTGTAGAAAACCCGGTTGACCTTAAATAAAATACACATCAACCGCGTGTGTAACCGTGATGGTCTCTTCTCGGCGGAGTCTGGGAAGTGAACACGGTGTTGGAGTTATGTCTGACGTAAGTAGTTCAGGATCACTTCTTGATCGCTACTAGCTTCACGACCGTGCTTTGCTTCTCTTCTCGCTCTCTTTTGCGAATGTAGCCACCATATATGCTAGTCGCTTGCAGCAGCTCCACCTTACAACTCTGTCCTCCCTATTAGCTTAAATAGTCTTGATCTCGCGGGTGTGAGACGCTGAGTCCCCGTGACTCACAGATTCTACCAATACAGTTGCAGTGCCGATGCGATGCGGTGGCAGGTGACGAACCGAGCTCAAGTGGGAGTTCGATGAGGAACGTGGTCGTTACTATGTGTCTTTTCCGATGATCAGTAGTGGTGCCCAGCTGGGACGATCGGGGATCTGTGTAGCATTTGGGGTATCTTATTTTATTTTGGTTCCGTAGTCGGACCTTGAGTGTACTCAATGATGGATGTTTATTTATGTATTGTGTGAAGTGGCATTGTAAGCCAACTATGTATCTCTTTCCCTTATGTATTACATGGGTTGTGTGAAGATTACCTCACTTGCGACATTGCTTTCAATGCGGGTATGCCTCTAAGTCGTGCTTCGACACGTGGGAGATATAGCCGCATCGGGGGCGTTACATACGTCAATCACACACGGTTCCAAAAATTGGAACCGTGTGCGATAACTTTCATTTTTCCTATTGTGTCAATCACACACGGTTGCCTCCAAAATTCTTTGTGGGATAGAAAACTATCAACACCCAATTCAAAAAAGAAAAAAAAAACCTCACCCAGCCCGCCACCCCCTCCGGTCCCCATTCACACCTACACAAGCTCCTCCGCGTCTATGCATGGCACCCCCTATCACGGTGGTAACCACTTAGCTCGACGCCTGCCACCGCCACCAGGCTGCCGGCAAAGCCCACCGCATTTCACCACTTCCGCTTGCCGCCGCCTACCGCCATCGACTTTCTCGACGCTGCTCACGGTCGACCCAGCTCTGCTCTGTTGGGGAATCTGCCGTACCGAGGGTTCTTTCTCATGGACAAAATGGTAACTAATTTAACGATATATTATCTCATCTCTTATCCCAGTTCATCTGCCTCCTTTAATCACCCGGCCGAAATTGCCATGAATTCATTTTTATTCGAGCTGATTTGAGGGTTTTCTTCCGTTCATAGAGTGTACAATGCACGGACACATCAGGACCTTGCGGCCTCCGCCAGACATTCCATCTCACCATACCAGATGACTTGAGGATGCACGCGCTATGTTCAATGTCACCCAAATCGGCTGGCATGGCCTACTTTCCTGGACATATTCTAAATATTACTACATTTGGATAAAAGGTGCCACATGCACCATATACGTCCAAGGGGATTTTTTCCGCTCTTCTTTCTATATTAGGAAAATTAATGATGTATTGTTCTTTCAATTACTCTCATATTTCCATGACATCATGTTTACCCTATCTATTTAATTATAGATTTTTGTCCTTCAATTTCGGCTGTTGTACAGTTCTTTCAATTTGGGCCCATATTTGCATGTTACTATATTTTCTTTAACAATTTTACCATTTTCTGCAGCGCGTCCCTTGCTATGCAACAAAATATGTAGTGCACAATCTTTCCCTTTACATAAATCAAGACTGTAGGGATGTCATACTGCACACAAACCATGGATTTACAATCGTTGCTACTGTAAGACTTGATGAACATGGTGACTCCTATTTTGGCACTGGCTTTTGGAAAGAAAATTCTAAGTTTTATGAACTGAAAGCTGGCACTAGAATTGCACTGCACATAAAAGGGCCTGGTCATGAGATATATGCTAACTTCCCCGACGATATCATCCGTCCAGACTTTGTTCGAAGTAAGTTTTCTTTTCAACTATCTTCATGTTGACTTAACCAGCAATATCAAATGAATTATGCAGTATTTAAGAAACCAATTGTTATTCCCTTTTCTTACTATATTCCTACCTAATAACTTCTAGTTACCAATACACTTTTCTATTACCCTGTTTTAACTAAATATTCCATGTACCCCCATTTCTATCAGAAAGCGCCGCTAACAAGGAGACTACGGAGGTGGAGAACGGGGCTGCCAACAAGCGGAGGCAGGGCGAGCTAGAACCACAAGCGACTACAGTAGGCCTAGACTTCATCAGCAGCCTCCCCGATGATATGTTGACAGTCATCATATCCCTCCTGCCAATCAAATATGGGGCGTGGAAAACCGTCCTCTCCTGGCGGTGGTGCCCCCTATGGAACTCCAGCCCTCTCGACCTCATCGACACCCACGAGCTCTGCCATGGCTATCACAAAAGCTTGGATGCGTTCTCCAAGATCCTCAGCAATCACCTTGGCCCAACCAGAGGCCTTAGAATGGGCAAGTTCTGTTCCAACGGCAAGGACCAAGCCAAGCTTGACGACTGGTTCTGATCCCCCGCCCTAGATCAGCTCGAGGAGCTCACTTTTGATGATGGGCATATGTGCTCACTGCCAACGTCCGCGCTCCGCCTCTCGCCCATGCTGCACGTTGCCAAGTTCAGGAACTGCCATTCCTCCCCCCTTAATGACGCGCCCGCTCTTATTCTACCATGACTGAAGCACCTCGATCTCGTCGTCGTCTGCCTCTCAAACGGTGACATAGAGTGCCTGCTCCGTGGCTGTAGTGCACTCTGGTACCTTCGTCGTCAGGTGATCAATGGGTTGAGTACCTTCTTCCACGTCACCTCCATGACTCTCCGGACTATTTATGCATGTTGCTAGTGCGGCAGGAAGACATCACAAGATGTGTACCACGGTATGGTCATTGAGGACACACCTGCACTTGAGAGATTACTTGTAGTTGATCAAGAAGGTCCACCAAGAATCAATGTCATTTCTGCGCCGAAATTGACAGTGGTGGGATACTCGTGTGACAAATACTCCGAACTTGTTATTGGATCCACATCCGTTCAGGTACAACAACCGCCTTCTACCTCTCCTTCTACAAACTAACATTATTTATAATTTTGAAGATGTTTGTTCGTCTGTCATTCAGAAAATGATTCCGACAAGCTCGACCCCGAAACTACGCATAGTGAAGGTCATGGCACTAGAATCTATCGGCCCCAACCTGGAGCAAGTTGTCAGTTTCCTGAGATGCTTTCCGTGCCTGCAGAAGCTATATATCGAGGTGATGTTCCTTTCCTGTTAAATGTTAACCATAAAGGAGTTCAATTTGTGACTCCTTTTTCCAAGTTTACAATGACAATGTACTACAATTTCTGAAGGATTCTTTTGGAGGATTTCAGTACATACATGCCCCCCCCATATTGGTTGCTTGATCCATATGGTTACAATCAATAAGCATTTCTCCTTTGGATTCATCTGTAGTAGTTTTCTTAGGGAACTTTTCATCCACTCCAACCTCTTGTGAAGAAGGCTACATTTTTCTAGAATGTAATCAAATATCCATGTTAATCATGTCAGATCGAAGATGGCATGTTAGTGCATTTTACAAATCCTGCAAACCAAATAGGCCTGTAGTAGTGTTCAAAATTGCATGTAGGCACTAACACGTTTTCTTATTTTGCAGATAAGATTAGGCCCAGTGGTGGATAATGTGATACAATATAACAATCATGTCGAATGCCTAGATCTGCATCACTCAGAAATTACTTTGAACTCCTACCGAGGGGCCTTACCGGAGATTATATTCGCCAGGTTCTTTGTTCTCAGAGCAAGGGTGCTGAAGGAAATGAGGTTTTCCCTACATTTATTTCACAAAAAGGAATGGTTTGTTGACCGGCGCTGGCGCCTGCGGCAGAATGGAATAGGCTCCAAAAATGCTGAATTTCTTTTTGGAACTTCAGATAACAGAGTAATTGGAAGTCATCATGTCAACCCCATACATGACTTCTTAGTGGCTGACCCCTTTGCAAAAATTGCGAGGTTTTGAAACCAGACTTAGAAGTGGTAATATTAGTTGAACCTCTCTGATATCCATGTTCAGCGGA
Source organism: Aegilops longissima (assembly GCA_021605205.1). Taxonomy (NCBI): domain Eukaryota; kingdom Viridiplantae; phylum Streptophyta; class Magnoliopsida; order Poales; family Poaceae; genus Aegilops; species Aegilops longissima. Next base: position 373,946,078 of record CM038680.1, on the reverse strand, counting down.
TCTGCGCGAGCGTTTGCAGCTAATGAGCTGAATTTCATTTCTAATATCAGTTTGAACCTTGTAATCTTTGAATTTGAGCCATATAACTCCGAAATTTGAACTTGTAATATTTCGAGCTTTTGTGGTACAATGATTGAAATGGCATCGTATGAGACTCGTATATTGGTAGCACTATTTTGACCTTAATATGCAATGGTCTTAGATTTTATTAACCATTCTTGAATCTGTTTACCTTGTCGATCTTACAGCACACGATCTGTATAGCTAACTCGACTGCGATCTTTGACATTATTGCACATAGTTGGTTTCTTCCACCGTGTGCCCTGTAGAGTGCAGAATTAATTATCGCACTCGAGTGTCCATCATCACCCTTCTGTGTAACTTTGAACTCATCACCCGTGGGTAAACTTATGACCAAAGTAATTCCACACACTTCGTTTTTACAAAGCTTTTTGCCAATAAACGCCCATGATTTGTCCCTCTTCGAACCGACGCGTGGCCAAACTAGCCGGGCGGGAAGCTTGCACGATAAACTGCGCGGCAGCGCGGGAATAGGCTCACCGATGATACATTTGGCGCCTCTTCGAGCCCACGCGTGCGGTGCGGTGTTGTCAAGCATGCACTGGAATCCTCCGCTATGAACGTTGTGACAAGACATGACGATTACAGGCCGGCCGAACCCCATTTATTACATCGGCCATTTAACCCTTATGTCTCTTCAACCTTTCGATCGCGCCCCACCATTGCAAGAAGCACACCCACCACGAGAAATTCTTAGAGGGTATCCTGTGCGGCTCCAATGGCGCTCCGAGTGACTGCGAACGACGAGCAACAGTTCACCATGCGTGCCGTGGTGGACACCCACAGAAGGTTCGTGGACCTCTCGGTGGTGTACACCAACGACCCGGTTTGGGTAGAGCACTCCATCCACATCATGGAGTTGTTGCTTGCCGAGGAGAAGTACAAGGTGGTCAGGGTCGACCTCGAGTACACACGCGCTCGTGCCGGGTCTCGCCCCAAGGTCGTCGTCGCCTAGATGTGCGTGCGCCACCACGTCCTCGTCTACCACTACTGCTTGGCCACAAGGCCTTGCGAGCGTTTCCCAGGTTTGTTAACAGACCCCACTACATGTTCGCTACGGTGGACATCACCAACGATGTAAAGGCGCTCGAGAATTCGGGCATCACCTGCCAGAATCTTGTCGACATCCAGGGCCAATACAAGATTTGGGGAAGCAAGGAGCATCAGAAGGACTCACTGGTTCACCTCGCTGAGGCCATCATCGACCCCTACTATAGAGACATGAAGGATTCGTGCAACAAGGACAAGCGTGCCTGGCACTCGGCTTGGATGGAGAAACTCGACAAAGCTCACGTCGTGTACGCGACCAAGGAGGCGTACACGAGCTACTACATATACAGGCGGATCGTTGACATGAGGAAGTGCCTCCTTCCCCAAAACGGTCAGGGATCCTGCCGGAAGAAGAGCAATGGCAAGCGTCGTTGCAACAATAAGTAGATGATTAGATCCTCGTTTCTCCTAGTTTAGTATGCATGTAATTTCTTACTTTGGCATGTGGAAATTTTATGTGTGTAGTCACCTGTGTAATTGTATGCTTAATTTGGTTATGCAATGCTGTCTTTTTAAGTATATATGTTGATGCTCTGTATACAGAGCGTAGATGTTGTGCGGACAAAGAAAATCACATCGCACACGGACTAAACAATGGAACCCGTCGATGATGTTTTCATCAATAACTCACAATTTTATACCAGCAATCGTTTGCTCACAACACACACGGATTGTTAGCAGCAATCGTCTGTGTTGTTATTGGTCTTCACACACACTTCCGATTATAGACCTGTTTGCCGCGTATCACACACATCTTGTTAAGTTGAACCATTTTTGTTCTCTTGTATCAACGCAAATAGTTTATCCGAGTGAACCGCATGCCGTATATCACACACACCTTGATCTGGCTGACCATTTCTTTTGTGTTGCCTAATCACAAACAGTTCATCCGAGTGAACCGTACGTTGTATATCGCACACACCTTCATCTAGCTGCCCGTTTCTTTTGTTCCTCCTCATCTCAAACAGTTAATTGAACTGAACCGTATGCCACGACCCGCCATCCATGAGTACCTTTGATAGCTGATAGCCTCCAATGATAGGGTTGACAAAGAGCGCATTCTTCCGTGAGTAGGGTATATGATCCGAGTGGTCGTTTAGCCCGAATGAGATGGTGGTGTGGTTTGACCAATCTAGGAGTTGATCCCAAATAATCGGATCTACAAGGATACAAAACTCTCTAACTTCATGGCACCGCCACAAAAGGAGAGAATCTTTTTCTCATAAAACTACGATGATCACTATACGTCTAGACATTAACAAAGAACAAAGAACTCTCAAAGATCTGAGGTCCCCAACCTCTCAACGCCAAGATGGGAGCTGAAGGCGAGGGGACCAAGGTTTCTTTTGAAGCGAAGGCGGCTGCTGCAGTCCCTCGAGAAACCCTCACCTCGATCTGATTCAAATCCCAATAGGATGCAACTAGAAGATCACTCGTTGATCGAAGTTCCACTGAGTTAAATGGGCCAACTATGGTGGGAGAGGCCTAGTTAACCAGCATACTTCATTTTATCTGCTGGAAGAGTTGTCATGCAGGAGTTCTGGCCTAGAAATATGTAAATCATGACCAAGACGGGAGTAGACACCAGATTAGACGGTCGAGAATGACCATACCATGAAATCTGATATAGGGTTCCTAAGGCCTTGTAAAATGCAAGGTGCCTACGGAAGTGTCTTGAGCACTGCGTTGGCTTTCCCTTGAAGAGGAAAGGGTGATTCAGTAAAGCATCGTAAGTATTTCTCTCAGTTTTTGAGAACCAAGGTATCAATCCAGTAGGAGGCCACGCACGAGTCCCTCGCACCTACACAAACAAATAAATCCTCGCAACCAACGCAATAAAGGGGTTGTCAATCCCTTCAGGGTCACTTACGAGAGTGAGATCTGATAGATATGATAAGATAATATTTTTGGTATTTTTATGATAAAGATGCAAAGTAAAGAAAGTAAAATAAACGGCGCCATAAATAGCTTGTTGTCGGGAGATTAAATATGATGGAAAATAGACCCGGGGGCCTTAGGTTTCACTAGTGGCTTCTCTCGAGAGCATAAGTATTACGATGGGTGAACAAATTACTGTTGAGCAATTGACAGAATTGAGCATAGTTATGAGAATATCTTGGTATGATCATGTATATAGGCATCACATCCAAGACAAGTATACCGACTCCTGCCTGCATCTACTACTATTACTCCACACATCGACCACTATCCAGTATGCATCTAGAGTATTAAGTTCAAGAGAACAGAGTAACGCTTTAAGTAAGATGACATGATGTAGAGAGATAAATTCATGCATTATGATATAAACCCCATCTTGTTATTCTTGATGGCAACAATACAATACGTGCGTTGCTGCCCCTACTGTCACTGGGAAAGGACACCACAAGATTGAACCCAAAGCTAAGCACTTCTCCCATTGCAAGAAAGATCAATCTAGTAGGCCAAACCAAACTGATAATTCGAAGAGACTTGCAAAGATAAGCAATCATACATAAAAGAATTCAGAAGATTCAAATATTGTTCATAGATAATCTTGATCATAAACCCACAATTCATCGGTCTCAACAAACACACCACAAAAGAAGATTACATCGAATAAATCTCCACGAGAGAGGGGGAGAACATTGTATTGAGATCCAAAAAGAGAGAAGAAGCCATCTAGCTAATAACTATGGACCCAAGGGTCGAGGTAAACTACTCACACATCATCGAGAGGCTATGGTGTTGATGTAGAAGCCCTCTCGTGATCGCTGCCCCCTTGCGACGGAGCTCCTAAAAGGCCCCAAGATGGGATCTCACGGCATGTAAAGTTGCTGTGGTGGAATTAGGTTTTGGCCCGTGTCTCGTAGTTTGGGGTGCGTGAGGTATATATAGGAGGAAGAAGTACGTCGGTGGAGCAACGTGGGCCCCACGAGGGTGGAGGGCGCGCCCAGGGGGGTAGGCGCCCCCTACCTCGTGCCTTCCTGGTTGATTTCTTGACATAGGGTCCAAGTCCTCTGGATCACGTCCGTTCCAAAAATCACGTTCCCGAAGGTTCCATTCCATTTGGACTCTGTTTGATATTCTTTTTCCGCGAAACTTTGAAATAGGCAACAAACAACAATTCTGGGCTGGGCCTCCGGTTAATAGGTTAGTCCCAAAAATAATATAAAAGTGAATAATAAATCCCAATAATGCCCAAAACAGAATATAATATAGCATGGAACAATAAAAAATTATAGATACGTTGGAGACGTATCAAGCATCCCCAAGCTTAATTCCTGCTCGTCCTCGAGTAGGTAAATGATAAAAACAGAATTTTTGATGTGGAATGCTACTTGGCATAATTTCAATGTAATTCTCTTAATTGTGGTATGAATATTCAGATCCGAAAGATTCAAGACAAAAGTTTAAAATTGACATAAAAATAATAATACTTCAAGCATACTAACTAAGCAATTATGTCTTCTCAAAATAACATGGCCAAAGAAAGTTATCCCTACAAAATCATATAGTCTGGCTATGCTCTATCTTCACCACACAAAGTATTTAAATCATGCACAACCCCGATGACAAGCCAAGCAATTGTTTCATACTTTTGATGTTCTGAAACTTTCTCAATCTTCACGCAATACATGAGCGTGAGCCATGGACATAGCACTATATGTGGAATAGAATGGTGGTTGTGGAGAAGACAAAAAAGGAGAAGACAGTCTCACATCAACTAGGCGTATCAACCGGCTATGGAGATTCCCATTAATAGATATCAATGTCAGTGAGTAGGGATTGCCATGCAACGGATTCACTAGAGCTATAAGTATATGAAAGCTCAACAAAAGGAACTAAGTGGGTGTGCATCCAACTCGCTTGCTCACGAAGACCTAGGGCATTTTGAGGAAGCCCATCATTGGAATATACAAGCCAAGTTCTATAATGAAAATTTCCCACTACTATATGAAAGTGATATCATAGGAGACTCTCTATAATGAAGATCATGGTGCTACTTTGAAGCACAAGTGTGGTAAAAGGATAGTAACATTGTCTCTTCTCTCTTTTTCTCTCATTTTTTGGGCCTTCTCTTTTTAAGGCCTCTTCTCTTTTTTATATAGTCCGGAGTCTCATCCCGACTTGTGGGGGAATCATAGTCTCCATCATCCTTTCCTCACTTGGTACAATGCTCTAAAAATGATGATCATCACAATTTTATTTACTTACAACTCAACAATTACAACTCAATACTTAGAACAAAATATGACCCTATGTGAATGCCTCCGGTGGTATACCGGGATATGCAATGAATCAAGAGGGACATGTATGAAAAAATTATGAACGGTGGCTTTGCCACAAATACAATGTCAACTACATGATCATGCGAAGCAATATGACAAGGATGGAGTGTGTCATAGTAAACGGAACGGTGGTAAGTTGCATGGAAATATATCTCGGAATGGCTATGGAAATGCCATGATAGGTAGGTATGGTGTCTGTTTTGAGGATGGTATATGGTGGGTGTATGATACCGCCGAAAAGTGCGCGGTATTAGAGAGGCTAGCAATGGTGGAAGGAAGAAAAGTGCGTATAGTCCATGGACTCAACATTAGTCATAAATAACTCATATATCTATTGCAAAAATCTACAAGTTATCAAAGAAAAGTATTGCACGCCTGCTCCTAGGGGATAGATTGGTAGGAAAAGACCATCGCTCATCCCCGACCGCCACTCATAAGGAACACTATCAATAAATAAATCATGCTCCGACTTCATCACATAACGGTTCAGCATACATGCATGCTACGGGAATCACAAACTTTAACACAAGTATTTCTCAAATTCACAACTACTCAACTAGCATGACTCTAATATCACCATCTCCATATCTCAAAACAATTATCAAGCATCAAACTTCTCATAGTATTCAACACACTCATAAGATTTTTTTACTAGTCTTAAATGCCTAGCATAATTAAAGCAAATTACCATGCTGTTTTGTAGGACTCTCAAAATAATCTAAGTGAAGCATGAGAGAACAATAGTTTCTATAAAACAAATCCACCACCATGCTCTAAAAGATATAAGTGAAGCACTAGAGCAAAAACTATATAACTCAAAAGATATAAGTGAAGCACATAGAGTATTCTAATAATTTTCGAATCATGTGTGTCTCTATAAAAAGATGTGTACAACAAGGATGATTGTGGCAAACTAACAAACAAAGACTCAAATAATACAAGACGCTCCAAGCAAAACACATATCATGTGGTGAATAAAAATATAGCTCCATGTAAAGTTACCGATGGAAGTAGACGAAAAGAGGGGATGCCTTCCGGGGCATCCCCAAGCTTCGGCTTTTAGGTGTCCTTATATTATCTTCTTGGGGTGCCATGGGAATCCCCAAGCTTAGGCTCTTTCCACTCCTTGTTCCATAATCCATCAAATATTTTACCCAAAACTTGAAAACTTCACAACACAAAAGTCAGCAGAAAATCTCGTGAGCTCCGTTAGCGAAAGAAAACAAAACACCACTTCAAGGTACTGTAATGAACTCATTATTTATTTATATTGGTGTTAAACCTACTGTATTCCAACTTCTCTATGGTTTATAAACTATTTTACTAGCCATAGATTCATCAAAATAAGCAAACAACACACGGAAAACAGAATCATCAAAAAGTAGAGCATCAGAGTAATCAGAATTAACGCAAACTTATGGAATTCCAAAAATTCAGCCAAAATAGGACTACCTAGATTTTTTTTATTGATCACCATCAATTAGAATCAATATTTTATCACGTTCTGGTGATTTTTAACAATTATTTTCGTGAACAGAAAGTTTCTGGAATTTTCAGCAAGATCAAATAACTATCATCCAAGAAGATCCTATAGGTTAAACTTGGCACAAATACTAATTAAAACATAAAAAACAAATCTAACCAGAGGCTAGATCAAATATTTATTCCTAAACATAAAAATGCAAAAAATAAAACAAAAAAAATTGGGTTGCCTCCCAACAAGCGCTATCGTTTAACGCCCCTAGCTAGGCATAATAGCAAGGATAGATCTAGGTGTTGCCATCTTTGGTAGGCAATCCATAAGTGGCTCTCATAATAGATTCATAAGGTAATTTTATTTTCTTTCTAGGGAAGTGTTCCATACCGTTCCTTAACAGAAATTGGAATCTAATATTCCCTTCTTCATATCAATAATTGCACCAATCGTTCTAAGGAAAGGTCTACCAAGAATAATAGGACATGAACGATTGCAATCTATGTCAAGAACAGTAAAATATACGGGCACGTAATTCCTATTTGCAACAATAAGAACATCATTAATTCTTCCCATAGGTTTCTTCGCAAGGTGCAAGTTTAAAGAGCAATCATCAAAATCACGGAAACCTAACAAATCACACAAAGTTTTTGGAATCGTGGAAACACTATGTCGGTGTGGAACGACACCTATGGGATCACAAGAATCCCTACTACGGTTGCTGGGGCACAGGGTTGCAAGAAGAGCAGGATCAGTAGTCAGCACAAGGTTCGTTTACCCAGGTTCGGGCCGCGAGGATGCGTAAAACCCTAGTCCTGCTTTGGTGGGTGTATTTCAGAGAGTTCTTGAGCTCTCGAACTAGCTATGGCGAAAAGTGGTTTGAAAGAGATAATCCTCCTCCAAGATGCCATGGGCCTCCTTTTATAGGCGAAAGGGCTGCCACAAAGGCATCTGGGAGGTAGAAAGGCGTCTGATGCTACAAGCTTATCGTCAGACATGTGACAAGACGCATTTAATGCGACGCCGAGGTGTCCCCTAGCTTTATTGGGGACGGGGGCGAGGCCTGTCCCGTCCGTCGCCGCTCCTCCTCGCTTTGACACGTGCCCTGGCCAGCGATGCGCTCGGCGCCATGTAGGCAGGCAGGCAGCTGAGGTGGCGCGGTGGTAGGGTCTTCACGAAGATCTGCATTCCACCACGCAGGCGCCTGCTGAGTTGGCCTGGAAGCTGCATGTCGCCACACAGGTGCCTGCCCAGCTTGTTTGGGCTGGCGGCTGCATGCGAACGGCAGTGGAGACTTGGCTGGTGCGGCCTGGCAGTGGCCCTATTGGCGTCTTCGGCGAGAGCCTTGCCGGGGGGCCTGGCAAGGGTCTTGCCGTGGCGCGCTATCGGCTCTCCTCGGCAAGGATCTTGCCGAGGATCGTTGTCTTCTAATCCTCATCTGATCTTGAATATGTCTTCACAAAGATCCGCATGCCACCACAGAGGTGCCTCCCGAGCCTTGGCCCCACGCGGCTGATGGTGTTGGGGACGTGGGCTCAAGGGTGGCTCGCCTCACAGGTGCTTAGCCGCTGCCCCGCAAGGGTCTTGTCAAGGGCAGCTAAAACAGTCCCCGCAAGGGTCTTGCCAGGGAAACTGCTCCGCCCTCCGCTTTTTTGGTTCTTGGTCTTGGCTTTGCTCGGCTGTCTTGGGCTTCGGTTTTGCCTTGGTTCACCTCCCCGCTCGCTTGGTGTGGCTGCATGCGCGCGCAACCGCCCGTGCACAGTAAAGGGGCAAAGGTGCGCCTTCTTTTGTACACCGACAAGAGCCCCCGGGCCTGGGCCACACATAAGCGCGACACGTTGTTGGGCCTGGCCCAAAACGGTGCGCAGGCAGGCGGGGCAGTTTTTACCGCGGTAAAACTTTTCGCGTGCTGCGCTTCCCATGACCCGCGTTGAATGCGCAACATGGAGGGGTGCGCGTGACGTGGGCGGCTTGCGTGGGACGGTTTCCGCATGCATGCGTCACGTCGCAGTAAAGAGACGGCTCGCGCCTTCCCCGTAAAAAGAGGGAGGCGTGGAGGCGCGGTTCATTTACTGAATGGGGCCGGGTCGCGGTCTTCAAGGCATCCACACCCCACGATCATGGGGTGGGGAGAGGTCGCTTCACCCATCCCCTCGGTTCTGCACGTTCGCCACACGTCCTTCATGTGCCTGGGGTGGTAAGCAGTGGAGGCGGGAAACTGGGCCGTCGCTGGTTGGGGCAGCGGGTCAGTCCCGATTCCTGCGCCTCTAGTGTCCGGAATGGTCGAGCGGGGTGGCCGAGCCCCGACCCCGCCCCTTTATAAGGAGAGGGAAGGGGGATGGCATCCCGCATTCTTCTATCTTCTATCTCCTCCTGCTTCTGCTTCTTCCTCTCTCTCGCCATGGAGAAAGGGAATCCCGGCCCTTCGACGGTGGTGGCGAGGGTCACCGCCCGACAGCGCATCACCCCTCCCCCTGAGCCTGTGGTGGCGGAGCCGGCCGTGAGGGGAAGGGGGAGGGGGCGAGGCCGTGGGCGAAGCCGTGGCAGAGGTCGTGGTGCTCGGGGAAGAGGAGGACGGGGCGGTGCGCCGGCCTCGCTCCTGCCAATGATGCCTTTCCCAACGGAGGGCCACGTCGAAGACCAGCCCTGCGAGTTCTTCATCAGGCTGCACCGGCCTCCACGTCGTCGTCTTCGTCTCCCCGCCGTGTTTGCTCGGGTGATGGAGCCTGACCCGCCCCAGACCCTCAGGTTGCACATGAGGGGCTGTGGGAATGGGGGCACGTGGGTCGATGTCGACTTCCCGGCTCCTCGGGTCATGTACCTCCGTCGCGGATGGAAGACATTCGCCCGCATCCACAGCCTGACGGCGGGGCTCGTCCTCTACTTCAAATTAATGGAGCATGGCCTGCTCTCCGTCAAGGTCTTTGGATAGTTTGGAACTCGCCTGAAGTGCTGCGTGGAGAGCTCCTCCGACGGAGACTCTGACGATGGAAGCTCTTCCTCGAGCAAGAGTGACGAGGAGGACAACGGGGCAGATGACGGGGACAAGTCCGACTAGGCGTTGGACACCCCGTGCCTGGGCGGGTGCGGCAGCAGCAGCATCTGCACCTGGCCGCTCCTCCGGCGAGGTTTCGCCGGGGGAAGGGCCATCTCCTTGAACTTCTAGGGGCCGTCTCCTTGGGCGGCTGGCGGTGGGAGGCTGCGGAAGAGGAAGAGGGCGGGCGGCAAGGCCGTCAACTCGGAGTACGCGGGCACCAACGCCTTCATCGCGTATTGCCGGTCCTGCCGCCTCGTCTTCCAGCTCCTTTCCCGGCACCGTCATCACCGGCCCACCCATGGGTAGCCACCAAGGTGTTCTCTTGGTGCTTTCTGCTGCTCGTAGCTCGCCTAGGCGCCCCTTTTGCCCTTCAGCCTTCTTGACCTGCCTCCCGAGGAGAGGGACAAGAAAGGGATTACGGGCATCTCATCTCTTTTTAGCTTGTAAGCCTTCGGGCCTTCGTTAAATTTAGAACTTGTAATCCCCTTGCTCATGTTTTTCATTCCGTATGAACTATACCTATATGGGATGTTTTTAATGAAAAAGGGATGTCTGCCGGGTTTTTCGTTCGCGGGTAGACCCCGCGACAAGGAGCGAGTCCTTGTTACTATTCAAGATAAACATTTTTCGCCCGACAACAGGCCTTGCCGCTCCCCTCACTTCGCTCGACCATTCTCGCGCTCTTGGCGGAGGCAGGGATGAAGTGGGCTTAGGCTCCTCATTCTATCTCCTTGCCGCCGCGGCTACAACCAAATCCGGACCCAGGAGGTAATCCTTAGGTATAGGAAAAAGGGGAGCACGGTGGCCTGGAGATAAAACGAGGTTTCACATGCCCCAGTTCCATTCCGAAATGCATGACAGGGGATGAAAGACTTATCTGGATCTGTAGCCCCCGGCAACCTTGTCTTGCAGCGGTTGGATCCTTGTACTTGCAGCCCCCGGAGGCAACTCTGGTTTGCCGGGGTCGGGATGCCGATCCGTTTCCTTTCTTCCAAGTAGCTCATCAGAAGTGCTCATGTGCCCTGCGAACCAAAGGAGGACAAGAAATGAGAGATGCGCCTTTCGACCTCTAGGCTAGGGGTTAGTCGCGCTAAGCACTATCAACCCTAACCAAGGAAGAGACTCACCTAGCATGCATGCTATAACTTAGGGCGCCAGGCGCTTCATTTATTTATGCTCGTGGTCTGCTACCGCTTTGTACAAAGGGTTACATGCCTTGCCGACAAAGCTTGTACAAAAGGTGGCTTGCCGGGAGGCCCGGCAAGCCGCGCCTTATGGGTAAAACTTGCGAAGATGCTCGGTGTTCTAGGAGTTGCTCACTGGGACGACACTTCGGTCTCCAGGCGGACTGCGCCAGGCGTGGTGACTCGTATTACCTGATAAGGGCCTTCCCACTTTGGCATCAACTTGTTGGAATTCTTGGCCGACTGAACGCGCCGAAGAACAAGGTCGCCTTCCTCAAAGCTTCGGGCATGAACCTTGCGGCTATGGTAGCGGCGCAAGGCTTGCTGGTAGCGTGCTGCTCTCACAGCCGCCCGAAGACGATCTTCCTCAAGTAGCATTGTGTCATCTTGCCGCAACTGCTCTTGCTCAAGCTCATCATAAGCGAGCACTCGAGGTGACCCGTATATGAGTTCCGTGGGGAGAACTGCCTCCGCCCCATATACTAAGGCAAAGGGTGTCTGACCGGTGGCTCGATTTGGCGTCGTCCTGATCGACCAAAGAACCGTCGGAAACTCATCAATCCAGCGCCTTCCACTCTTGTGCAGCTTGTCAAAGGTCTTCGTTCTCAGGCCTCACAACATTTCAGCATTTGCCCTCTCCGTTTGGCCGTTGCTCCGTGGATGTGCCATGGAAGCAAAACATACCTTGCTACCGAGGTCTTGAATGTATTGCATGAAGGTGTGGCTTGTGAACTGCGTGCCGTTCTTGGTGATGACTTTGTTTGGCACACCAAAACGGTAGACCAGTCCCTTGAAGAACTTGACGGCTGACTGAGCAGTCATCTTTCTCACTGCTTCCACTTTCGGCCAGTTTGTGAACTTGTCGATTGCAACGTACAAGTACTCAAAGCCCCCGATAGCGCGGGGGAAAGGGCCCAGTATATCGAGCACCCAGACTGAGAATGGCTAGGAGAGAGGGATTGTTTGAAGGGCTTGAGCTGGTCGATGAAGCTTCTTTGAATGGAACTGACACACTTCACACTTGGTTACTAGTGCCGTCGCATCCTGGAGGGCGGTGGGCCAGAAGAAACCTTGCAAGAACGCCTTGCCGGCAAGGGCCCTCGACCCTATGTGGGAGCCACATATGCCTCCATGTATCTCCGCCAACAGCTCCAGTCCTTCCTCCCGGGGGATGCACTTCAATTTCACACCGTTCGGCCTCCTCCTGTACAGGACGTCATCTACGGACTGGTACAGGGCGGACGGACGGGCTACTTTCTCCGCTTCTTCCTGCTCCTCAGGAAGCTCTCCTGTTTGGAGGAATTGGATGGTATGCTGCGCTCATACCGGAGCCTGGGGCTCGACGACAAGGACCAAAGGCATCTCTTCCGCCATGGGAGCGGCTGTCTCTACGGCCAGGGCTTGACGCCCTGCCGGAGCGAGTTGCTCTTGGGCAGGCTCAGTGTGCACGGCAACATCCTTGCCGGCCTTCCCAGGGGGCTCGGCGGGAAGGTACTTGCCGGGACCTGATTTCCTCCACTTGTTCTGCTCTGTTGATGGTTCGATGGATGGTTGAGTTAAACGGAGCAAAAAGGTACCCAGCTCCACAGGTAGCTTGAATGCAACACGCTTTGACAGGTAATCGGCGATGTCGTTCTCCGCTCGGGGGACGTGCTCCGCTTGGATGCCGTCAAAGCACTCCTCCAGCTTTCTCACCTCATCTACGTAGGCCTCCATCAATGGGCTCTTGTAATCCTTGTTGACCTGCCTAACAACAAGCTGCGAGTCACCCCTGACGATGAGCTTCTTAACCCCGAGGTCTGCCGCAATCCTGAGACCAGCGAGCAATCCCTCGTACTCAGCAGTGTTGTTGGTGGACATCTCCCTGGGAAAGTGCACCTGGATCACGTATTTGAGGTGCTCTCCGGTGGGTGCGACGAGCAGCACACCGGCACCGGCGCCTTGCAGCGAGAAAGCCCCATCAATGTTCAGTCACGGTCTGCTTCCTTGCCGGGGAGAGTGGCCTCCTGGATTTCTTCGTGAGGCGTTGAGGTCCATTCTGCAATGAACTCCACCAAGACCCTGCTCTGGATTGTCGAGGTGCTTTCAAACTTCAAACCGAAACTTGATAACTCCAAGGCCCATTCCACAATCCTTCCAGTTGTGTCTGGGTTATGCAGTATCCGTTGCAACGGGAGGCAGGTGACGACAGTGATCTCGTGGGCTTGGAAGTAATGATGCAGCTTCCTCGAGTCCATAAGGAGGCTGAAGAGCAATTTCTACACACCGGAGTACCTCAACCTAGCTCCCTGCAAGAGGGAGCTGACAAAGTAAACCGGGTGCTACATCATCTTCTTCTTCTGCACCACCTCACTCGACTGCACGGGCACTGCCTTGGTGGCATCAGACTCTGCCGGGGGCCTCGCCTTGCCGGCACCAGGCCCTGCCGGGGGAATCTTTGGCTTGCCATCCGCTGGTTCTGCCGCCGTCAATGTCAGGACCCCGATTCCAAGTCACATCGACCTAGCCGGTAACACCTCATATCACTTTGCGGCCTCACGCACGGTATTCCCACGGGTGTCGCCTTACCATGGCCCGGGACCGTTTGCGCCTTTTGGCTCACGTATATGATAGTGTCGCTAGCATCCACATGCCAAAGAACCCGGGCCGACATGGCTAGTCGTGAACCCAATGCGGCGCTAACCCATGGGGACAGGCATATATGAATCACATCGACCATGTCAGTCATCAACGTATGAATTCGGGCTGTAGCACTGGGCTAACAGGACTCCGGTATCCCGGGCTGTAGCAGGCTAGGCAGGACTCAATATCACCAAGTGACATTTCCCGAAGGGACGTATATAGGGACGGTGAAACACATGCCGCCAGCCAAGTGTCCAAGCAGAGTGTTTGGGCTAGCGTGACTCGTGAACCGGGCTGTAGCGGACTACTATCGCCGGAAGCACGAGACTACATTTCCCATATGAGAGGCTGCCAAGGATAAACAACTAGTTTGTCGGATCCCACTCATACCAAGCATTTCAATCATACACGCAAATATGCCCGATATGAGTACATACAACAAGGCATCACAACAAAACTCTACAACTCAACGTATTTTATTTAAGAGGCTCAGGAGCCATACATAACATATCCATACAGATAGGGGTCACATGACCCAACACTCAAGTCATACAAACATACAAGCACATGCGAAGCAAACTAGTCTCGAGTACGACTCTAAAAAGAAAGAAAGCTTGTTGAAGCCCTTCTATCTACAAAGGACCTTCACAAGCCTTGGATCACCACCGGTGGCTAGTTCACTGCCGATGTCAAGGTCTACATAAAACCCATCGCAGGGGCAAGTGTTGTCGTCCAAAAACATTAATTACAAACATGAGTACGGAGGTACTCAACAAGTCTTACAACAATCCTATCATACATGCACATTCTCAAGAAGGTGGTGGAGTTATTTGCAAGAAGCCAGCTTTGACTCTTGGCTAAGCTATCCTACGTGACACCACTTGAAAACATTTGTCGCACACGAGTCCACTAATCACCATCACAATACTCTACCGTGGATCCTCTCTCGTCACCCACGAGAGGGCCATCCGCGGCACTCACACTTATCTTGAGGCTTTTAGTAGTATCCATTTACTTGTCTATGAACTGTTATAGGCAACCCAGAAGACCTTCTCCGTGGACAGGGCTATTTGAATAGATCATATTAACCCTTCAGGGGTGTACTTCTTCACACACGCTCTCACCACTTACCGCCGTTTACACGACATGTACTCGGCAACCTTCAAGCGGAAGCCCAACGTGGGTGTCGGCCACAGCCTACCCAAACACTCGAGTCCCTAGTCCAGGTTTATCGCCTATTCAGGTTCCATCCGTAGGGAGTCCGGCCGAGGTTTCCCATACAACCCCGAACGATGTGTGCAGGGTTCCCGAGATACCAAACGGGCACTCGGTACACCGGGCCACGGTGTATCTACCGCATCATAGCCCACCCCTAGGGCCAGCGCTACGCACGGCCTCCAACACATATCCTACAAACACCAGAAACTAGTTGCAACTCCTGGACAGAGAACAAGGGTGGTTAAGAAGCCAAGAGGGTCCCTTGGTTTCGGGCCCAATGCGTGGTAGTAACTGTTTCATGGATCACAAACATAGAACTCAGTTCTTAGGAACGGCTTCAATGAAACAACCCACCATGTACTCCTGCATGGCCTCTCATCGATACCTTTACCAAAACGTGTTCAACACTTTCACTCTCGAACCCGACACAACCTTTCACTCCAGTTCATCATCCCGATGAGCCAGACCTGACACAACTCTAAGCATAGCAAGCATAGCATGGTAGGAATCACAAACATGGCTCAATCAACTCCTACACATACTAGTGGGTTTCATCTAGTTACTGTGGCAATGACAGGTCATGCAAAGGAAGTGGGTTTAGCTACCGCAGCACACAACAGTTTGAATCGCGTTGTCTTAATGCAGTAAACAAGAGCAGAAGCGAGAACATGGGTTTGTATCGGAATGATCAATGGGTTGCTTGCCTGATGGAGTGGTGGTAGGATACGCCCTTCGACGGATATTCGGATTATCCTCGGAGGCGTAACCTATCACGAAAGACACACCGAAAATAAACACACATGGCAATATGCAACAATATGATGCATGCTATGACATGGCAATATGGATGTGTGTTGGCCTAATGCAAGCTGAAACAAAAAGGGACGAACTCATTTGAATCAAAGATTCAAATGCTAGCTCATTTAAAATAGCCCTAAAGGTGCACTATCTTATTCTGCTTAAACAGCAAGGTTATCTTGTTTTATCATGCATGAAACCTGTACCAATGGGTAGAATGGATTTTTCTGATCATTTTTCATATATAAATCCTTGCATTTGGAGTTACAGATTGATTTCTATGAATTTTTGAAGTTTGAACTATATTCTGGAATTTCCTATAATAGAATAAATCCAGTAATTCATTTCATCGCACAAGAATGCGTCAGGGTGATGTCATAGTCAACGGGGACGTCCAGGTCAAACCTGACTGGTGGGTCCAGGGTGTCAGTGTAATTAGATTAGCTAAATATTGATTAAAACTAAACCTGATTAGTTAACAGGGCTGGGCCCCACCTGTCATAGACTCAACAGAGTCAACCAGGGCCCACCCGTGGTCAAAGTCAGCGCTGATTGCACCGGCGTTTAGCCGCCGGCGAGCTAGACGCGGCGGCGGAAGTGGTTTTGGTCATTTCGGCAACCAAATGGGCCGCGGAGGGTGGCTATGGGTAGCTGGGGACAAGCCGCAGCTTTTGGTGGAGTTAGTTGAGGTCGGGGTGGCCGGAATCGGTGCCGGCGACGACCTAGGCGGCCGCCAGAGTTCGGGCAAAGACGAACTCGAGGCTAGGGTGTTCGGTGAGGTGCGTGGAGTAGTTGGTTAGATGCTACGCAGTGCGGTGAGCTTGATGGACACCGAGAGGTGGCCGGTGGATGGCCGGGAGCACGCCGGCGCGACGAGCTCCAGGGCGGCGAAAAGTGTTGAGCTACGTGCGCAGCTACACGGCTCGGGAGTGAGAGAGGAAAGGAGGGGGAGATAGATAGGCTCACGGGGCACTCGGAGAAGCACTCGGTGCGGTCGGGGACGGGCTGGTGCGACGGCGGCGTTGAAGGGGATCTCTGGCGACGGCGGGGTCGGGCGAGGTCAGTGTGGTGGCCTCGGGCTACACGAGCGCTCGGGGCTCGGCTAGCTCGACGAAGAGGAGGGCGGCGGAGCTTGTAGACACGGCGAGACGGAGCACGGACAACGGGGAGCGTGACTACGGCGACGGCGTGGCTGCGGTGGCGTCGGCCATGGCGGGGGAGCGCGAGGGGGAGGAGCTGGGGAGGAAGAGAGATGTCTGGGTGTTCGAGGGGAGAGAGAGGGAGTGATCCGCGTCACGGCTCGGTGAGGGGAGCGGCGAGGCGGCGACCAGGTGCGTGGCGCAGCATTCGTGCTCGCCGAGCATTTTGCACTGCTGCTGCTGGCTGCCAAACAGCCACTGCGCGACAATTGGCTGGGCTGCAGTGGGCAGTTGGAAGGCGCTGTAAGATTTCTATTCTGTTTTTCTTTTTCTAATTTTCTGTAACTTTGTGGAGTTTTAAAAAAATACTTAAACAGCTTCAAAAATCACCAAACTTCTCCAGTCCATAGTTGGAATATTTCCAACATGAAACATTTTAGTTTGGGAATATTTGGACATTTGAAATATTATATATAATTTAAATGCCCAAACTCAAATACTTTATGATTTAATTCAACAACCTTAGGATGACCTAGAAAATTGTGCACCACTTTTGGCAGAGGCTCTGAACCAAGGCAAAGGTGATGAGCATTTTAGAAGGGCATTTCAGGTTCATTGAAATAATTTTGGTAAACCCTAGTTGGATTAAAAGGGGTTCTGGGGTTTCTGTCTTCCCCATTTCAAAATTCAAATGAAAGTTAAACATGATGCACACACTAATGCATGGTCTAGCTAGGATATGACAGTCAATGCCTCCTCGTCGACCTCCCTCTGTGCCACCATGCGGCGCTGACCACTTGATTCGTCGTCGCCAGATACAGCAGCAACGACTCTTGTGGTTTAGGCGCAACCAGTATTGGTGTGGAGGAAAGGTATTTCTTCAGATCCTGCAATGCTGCCTCGGCTTCTGGGGTCCACTCCATTGGGCCTGCCTTCTTCAAGATTTTGAAGAAAGGAAGGGCGCGCTCGGCGGACTTGGAGATGAATCGGCTCATGGCGGCAACGCAACCGGTGAGCCGACGCACATCCTTGATCCGCTTTGGTGCCTCAATCTTCTCAATAGCCTAGATTTTGTCTGGGTTTGCCTCGATCCCATGCTGCAACACAAAGAACCCGAGAAGCTTGCCGGACGGGACGCCGAAGACACACTTCTCAGGGTTCAGCTTGAGGTTGATCTTGCGCAGGTTGGCAAATGTCTCTTCCAGATCTTGCACAAGAGTTGCCCTTTCTTTGGTTATGACCACTATGTCATCCATGTATGCTTCCATATTTCTATGGAGCTGGGGTTCAAAACCAATTTGGACTGCTCTTGCAAATGTCGAGCCAGCACTCTTCAACCCGAAAGGCATCCGTAAAAAGCAATACGTACCACATGGGGTGATGAATGTTGTCTTCTCTTCATCTTATCTTGTCATGAAGATTTGGTGGTAGCCCGAGTATGCGTCGAGGAATGACAACAGATCACACCCGCCGTGGAGTCGACAATCTGGTCGATGTGTGCAACGGGAAGGGGTCCTTAGGACAAGCCTTATTGATATCTGTGTAGTCAATACACAGCCTCCACTTCCCATTTGCCTTGCGCACCACTACCGGATTGGCCAACCACGTCGAGTGGAGTACTCCTCTCACCAAACCTGCCGCTTCCAACTTCCTGATCTCCTTTGTGATGAACTCCTGCCTCTCCAGAGCCTGCTTTCTGACCTTCTGCTTGACGGGCCGCACATGAGGACAGACAGCTAGGTGGTGCTCAATCACCTCCCTGGGAACACCGGGGATGTCAGATGCTTGCCACGCAAACACGTCGACATTCGCCCGCAGGAAGGTGACGAGTGCGCCTTCCTATTTGCTGTCGAGGGTGGAGCCTATGGTGAAGGCCCCTCCCGTGCCATCCTCCCTGACGGACACCTTCTTGGTCTGCGGCGGCTCAGCTCTAGATTTCTTGCTCTTGCCGGTAGAACTCTCTGGCACGTCCTCGACGGTAGCACAACACCCCGAGGAGGTGCGCTTGCCGGAGTGGGTGCGAGAGGTCTTGCCGGGCTTCTTCTTCCCTCCCGGGCCTTCAGCGGCAGGAGCAGGTGCCTTGACCGCAGCTGCTGCAATTGCTTCCCGGTAGAGTTGTTCGGCGCAAATCAGCACGTCCTTCTTGTCGGAGGGGACGGAGACGAAGGTCAATGGCTCGGGCATCTTTAGCATGTTGTAGGTGTAGTGTGATGCCGCCATGAACTTGGCTAGTGCTGGGCGGCCAAGGATCCCGTTGTAGGGCAAGGGGATCTCGGCCATGTCGAAGATGATCCTCTCCGTCCTGTAGTTCAACTCTCCTCCAAACGTCACGTGCAGTGTGACCTTCCCCTTCGGCTGGCTCCTCCCCGGATTGACCCCTTGAAACGTGCCCGTTTCCTTGAGGTCTTCATCAGGAATTTGCATCCTTTTGATCACGACAGGCGAGATCAAGTTCAGGCCGGCCCCGCCATCAACCAACATCTTGTTCACCTTGAGGTTGTGTATCATTGGTGAGACCAATAATGGCAAACACCCGACCGCGGTCGTGCGGTCAGGGTGGTCCTCGGCGTCAAAGATGAGGGGCGTGCTGGACCACTTCAGTGGCTTCTAAGCGTCGAACGACGGCTCCACTGATGTAATCTCACGCGCCCACTACTTGAGCTGGCGGTGAGAAGTATGCAGCGAGGCGCCACTGTCGGATTTCGGGTTCCGGCAGACCCTTGAGGTTCGAACACTGGGGTGTGCGCGGAGATCTTTCCCCTACCAGTTCACGTGCGAATGGATTGCGAGGGATCTAAACTAGGAACGATGAACAACATAGAGGCACGAGGTTTATACTAGTTCGGGCCACCATTGTAGTGTAATACCCTACTCTAGTTTGTGGTGTGGTGGATTGCCTCAGGGGCTGATGATGAACAGTATAAAGGGAGAACAACCTCGCGAGGGGCTGTTCTTGAGCTGGTGCGATGAGCTTCTTGGGTGAGTTCGATCGCCTCTCTCCCTCTCTGCTAGGGCTATATCAGCCTCTACTTGTATCTAGTCTGTCCCCTCTCTTCGTGGTGGCTAGTCCTATTTATAGAGGGAGGCCCTGGGACTCTTCCCGAATAATGAGCGGGGAGGGCGCCAACAATTGGCCATTTTGAAGGGGAACATCTAGTACACTTATCCTGACTAAAGTTGGTCTTCGGCTACCAAAGGCTCTGACGGTGACGCCGTCCTGGGCTCCATGATGACCTCCTTCCTGCCGCTCTGCTGGTCTTGGTCTTATTGCACCGAAGCGGTAACCTTTGCCTGATGCCTTGGCCTGTGCTTGCCTCCTTTGCACCAAAGGGGAAACGAGGACACTGCGCAGGCTGGCGCCCGCCTAGTCTCGATCGTCATGGCTTGCGTCATGGGGCACCCTCGGGAGGTACCCAGCCTTGATCTCTCCGCCTCCTCGCGAGCCTGCATGACGAGGCTCCTCCTGAGGAAGGTTCCTGTCGTCCACCCCGCGAGGCTTGTCCCCTCGCGAGGGTCTTGAGCTTGAGATGATGAAGCTGGGCCGTGCTGGGCCCCCACTTGAGCCACGCCGCAGGCCGCAGGCAGGCAAGTCTAGGGACCCCCGTTCCCAGAACGCCGACAGTAGTCCCCGGGCCCAAGGCACGCCCGGACTTGGCTCAACAGAGAAGTGAAGGGGCAAGTGCGAAGCGCCGCGGGCCCCAACAGCCTGCGGCCTTGGGTGCCGCGTGGTGATTGATTGGTCGTGAGCGTCTCCGCTTCCCCACGACGCCTCGGCAACCGCATGAATTGACAAGTCCCTGCATGCAGAAATGGGTCATGATTACTTGTGATCGTGGAGGCCGACGGTTGGCCTCCTCCGGCTATAAGTACGGAACGGCGCAAGCCCTTCCAGTCCATCCCCTCTCGCTACTCCTTTCTCCCCATGGCTTCATCGAAGAGGTTCTCGGCCGCTCGGAGAAAGGGAAGGCTCGCCAGGTTGGCCCTGACTCTCCCCCGGCCAAGCGCGGTCGAGGCCGTCCGCGCAAGCTTCCCGTGGCTCCCGTAGCGGCTTCCCGTGGTCGTGGAGGCGATCCTCTGCGCAACGATGGGCGCCAAGTCGTCAATGGGGGGCGTGCCGCGACTGCGCGGCCCCCTAGGCCGTGCTTCCACTCGGCGGAGGTGCTACCGGAGTTTTTCGTGTGGTTGGTGGAGCCGACCAGCACCAGGCTCCAGCTTCCCCGCTTCCTTTTAGGTGAACTTCCGGCCGGCGCCCCGGGCGGCCTCTGGCTTCAGGCGGACGGTTGCTGCAGCTGGGCCTCCTGGGCTTCGCTGGAGGTCTCCGCCGCCGGGAGTGTGGCCCTGACCCGTGGCTGGCAAACGTTTGCCCGCGCGCGGCCTGAGCGGGCTGTGCACCCTGCACTTCAAGTTCGACGGCGACGCCACCCTCTACGTGAGGGTGTTCGGAGAAGAGGGTCGCCGCGGCGGGTGCTGCCCCAAAGACGATGACCGCGGCCGTGGACCCAGCCCCGACGATGATCGGGATGAAGATGATGGCGGGTGCGTGGTCGGCGGCGCTCGGGGCTCGTCGAGCTTCGCCGGCTCTCCTTCGGACAGCAGCTCCTCCAGCGGTGGCCGCGACCAGCCCCCGTGCCGTCGTGCCCGCCTGGAGGGAGGTAGCGGGTCAGGCCCGCCGTCGCGCCCAGTGAAGCGTCAGGGGGAGTCTGCCTGATCTCCAGAGGCAGTATGTGAAGGAAATATGCCCTAGAGGCAATAATAAAGTTATTATTTATTTCCTCATATCATGATAAATGTTTATTATTCATGCTAGAATTGTATTAACTGGAAACATGATACATGTGTGAATACGTAGACAAACTTAATGTCACTAGTATGCCTCTACTTGACTAGCTCATTGATCAAAGATGGTTATGTTTCCTAACCATAGACATGTGTTGTCATTTGATTAATGGGATCACATCATTAGGAGAATGATGTGATTGACTTGACCCATTCCGTTAGCTTAGCACTTGATCGTTTAGTATGTTGCTATTGCTTTCTTCATGACTTATACATGTTCCTATGACTATGAGATTATGCAACTCCTGCTTACGGAGGAACACTTTGTGTGCTACCAAACGTCCAACGTAATCGGGTGATTATAAAGGAGCTCTACAGGTGTCTCCGAAGGTACATGTTGAGTTGGCGTATTTCAAGATTAGGATTTGTCACTCCGATTGTCGGAGAGGTATCTTTGGGCCCTCTCGGTAATGCACATCACAATAAGCCTTGCAAGCAATGTGACTAATGAGTTAATTATGGGATGATGCATTACAGAACGAGTAAAGAGACTTACAGGTAACGAGATTGAACTAGGTATTGAGATACCGACGATCGAATCTCGGGCAAGTAACATACCAATGACAAAGGGAACAACGTATGTTGTTATGCGTTTTGACCGATAAAGATCTTTGTAGAATATGTAGGATCCAGTATGAGCATGCAGGTTCCGCTATTGTTTATTGACCGGAAACAGTTCTAGGTCATGTCTACATAGTTCTCGAACCCGTAGGGTCCGCACGCTTAAGGTTTCGATGATAGTTATATTATGAGTTTATGAGTTTTGATGTACCGAAGGTTGTTCGGAGTCCCGGGTGTGATCACGGACATGACAGGGAGTCTCGAAATGGTCGAGACATAAAGATTGATATATTGGAAGCCTATATTTGATATCGGAATCGTTCCGTGAAATCGATTTACCGAGTACCGGGGTTACGGAACCCCCGGGGTTAATGGGCCTACATGGGCCCTAAAGGAGAAGAGGAGAGCCGGCCAGGGCAGGCCGCGTGCCCCCTCCCCCTAGTACGAATAGGACAAGGAAGGGGGGGGGGGGCGGCGCCCCCCTTTCCTCTTTCCCCCTTCCCCTTTCCTTCTCCAACAAGGCAAGAGGGGGAGTCCTACTCCCGACTCCTCCAGGCGCACCCCTAGGGGCCGGCCACACCTCCCCCCTCCCTCCTTTATATACGGGGGCAGGGGGGCACCCCATGACACACAAGTTGATCTTCGTGATCGCTCCTTAGCCGTGTGCGGTGCCCCCTTCCACCATATTCCACCTCGGTCATATCATAGAGGTGCTTAGGCGAAGCCCTGCGTCGGTAGAACATCATCACCGTCACCACGCCGTCGTGCTGACGGAACTCTTCCCCGACACTTTACTGGATCGGAGTCCGGGAACATCATCAAGCTGAACGTGTGCTAGAACTCGGAGGTGCCGTAGTTTCGGTGCTTGATCGGTCGGGCCGTGAAGACGTACGACTATATCAACCGCGTTGTTATAACGCTTCCGCTTTCGGTCTACAAGGGTACGTGGACAACACTCTCCCCTCTCGTTGCTATGCATCACCATGATCTTGCGTGTGCGTAGGATTTTTTTGAAATTACTACGCTCCCCAACAAAGGGCATCCGAGCCTGGTTTTATGCGTAGATGTTATATGCACGAGTAGAACACAAGTGAGTTGTGGGTGATACAAGTCATACCGCTTACCAGCATGTCATACTTTGGTTCGGCGGTATTGTTGGATGAAGCGCCCGACCGACATTACGCCAGACGCTTACGCGAGACCGGTTCTCCGGACGTGCTTTGCACGTAGGTGGCTAGCGGGTGTCGGTTTCCAACTTTAGTTGAACTGAGTGTATACGCCCGGTCCTTGCGAAGGTTAAAACATCACTAACTTGACAAACTATCGTTGTGGTTTTGATGCGTAGGTAAGAACGGTTCTTGCTAAGCCCGTAGCAGCCACGTAAAACTTGCAACAACAAAGTAGAGGACATCTAACTTGTTTTTGCAGGGCATGTTGTGATGTGATATGGTCAAGACATGATGCTATATTTTATTGTATGAGATGATCATGTTTTGTAACCGAGTTATCGGCAACTTGCAGGAGCCATATGGTTGTCGCTTTATTGTATGCAATGCAATCGCCCTGTAATGCTTTACTTTATCACTAAGCGATAGCGATAGTCGTAGAAGCATAATATTGGCGAGACGACAATGATGCTATGATGGAGATCAAGGTGTCGCGCCGGTGACGATGGTGATCACGACGATGCTTCAGAGATGGAGATCACAAGCACAAGATGATGATGGCATTATCATATCACTTATATTTGAATGTGATGTTTATCCTTTATGCATCTTATCTTGCTTTGATTGACGGTAGCATTTTAAGACGATCTCTCACTAATTATCAAGAAGTGTTCTCCCTGAGTATGCACCGTTGCGAAAGTTCTTCGTGCCGAGACACCACGTGATGATCGGGTGTGAAAGGCTCTACGTTCAAATACAACGGGTGCAAAACAGTTGCACACGCGGAATACTCAGGTTAAACTTGACAAGCCTAGCATATATAGATATGGCCTTGGAAACGAAGACCGAAAGGTCGAACGTGAATCATATAGTAGATATGATCAACATAGTGATGTTCACCATTGAAACTACTCCATCTCACGTGATGATCGGACATGGTTTAGTTGATTTGGATCACGTGATCACTTAGATGACTAGAGAGATGTCTGTCTAAGTGGGAGTTCTTAAGTAATATGATTAATTGAACTTAAATTTATCATGAACTTAGTACCTGATAGTATTTTGCTTGTCGATGTTTGTTGTAGATAGATGGCTCGTCGTTGTTGTTCCGCTGAATTTTAATGCGTTCCTTGAGAAGGCTAAGTTGAAAGATGATGGTAGCAATTACACGGATCGGGTCCGTAATTTGAGGATTATCCTCATTGCTGCACGTAAGAATTACGTCCCGAAGCACCGCTGGTGCTAGGCCTGCTGCAGATGCAACCGACGACGTTAAGAACGTCTGGCGAGCAAAACTTTGACTACTCAATAGTTCGATGTGCCATGCTTTACGGTTTAGAACCGGTCTTCAACGACGTTTTGAACATCATGGAGCATATGATATGTTCCAGGAATTGAAGTTAATATTTCAAGCAAATGCCTGGATTGAGAGATATGAAGTCTCCAATAAGTTCTATAGCTGCAAGATGGAGGAGAATAGTTCAGTCAGTGAACATATACTCAAAATGTCTGGGGTATAATAATCACTTGATTCAAATGGGAGTTAATCTTCTGGATGACAGTGTCATTGACAGAATTCTTCAATCACTGCCACCAAGCTACAAGAGCTTCGTGATGAACTATAACATGCAAGGGATGGATAAGACTATTCCCGAGCTCTTCGCAATGCTAAAGGCTGCGGAGATAGAAATCAAGAAGGAGCATCAAGTGTTGATGGTCAACAAGACCACTAGTTTCAAGAAAAAGGGAAAAGGGAAGAAGAAGCAGAACTTCAAGAAGAACAGCAAGCAAGTTGCTGTTGAGGAGAAGAAACCCAAATCTGGACCTAAGCCCAAATCGAGTGCTTCTACTCGCAAGCGACTCGTCACCGAAGCGGAACTGCCCCAAGTATTTGGCGGATAAGAAAGATGGCAAGGTGAACAAAGGTATATGTGATATACATGTTATTGATGTGTACCTTACTAATGCTCACAATAGCACCTGGGTATTTGATACTGGTTCTGTTGCTAATATTTGCAACTCGAAACAGGGACTACAGATTAAGCGGAGATTGGCTAAGCACGAGGTGAAGATGCGCGTGGGAAATGGTTCCAAAGTCGATGTGATCGCGGTCGGCATGCTACCTCTACATCTACCATCGGGATTAGTTTTAGACCTAAATAATTGTTATTTGGTGCCGCGTTAAGCATGAACATTATATCTGGATCTTGCTTGATGCCGAGACGGTTATTCATTTAAATCTGAGAATAATGGTTGTTCTATTTATATGAGTAATATCTTTTATGGTCATGCACCCTTGAGAGTGGTCTATTTTTATTAAATATCGATAGTAGTGATACACATATTCATAATGTTGAAGCCAAAAGATGCAGAGTTGATAATGATAGTGCAACTTATTTGTGGCACTGGCATTTGGGTCATATTGGTGTAAAGCGCATGAAGAAACTCCATACTGATGGACTTCTGGAATCACTTGATTATGAATCACTTGGTACTTGCAAACCATGCCTCATGGGCAAGATGACTAAAACACCGTTCTCCTAACTATGGAGAGAGCAATGATTTGTTGGAAATCATACATACGATGTATGTGGTCCAATGAATGTTGAGGCTCGTGGCGGATATCGTTATTTTCTCACCTTCACAGATGATTTAAGCAGATATGGGTATATCTACTTGATGAAACATAAGTCTGGAACTTTTGAAAAGTTCAAAGAATTTCAGAGTGAAGTTGAAAATCATCGTAACAAGAAAATAAAGTTTCTACGATCTGATCATGGAGGAGAATATTTGAGTTACGAGTTTGGTTTACATTTGAAGCAATGCGGAATAGTTTTGCAACTCACGCCACCTGGAACACCACAATGAAATGGTGTGTCCGAACGTCGTAATCGTACTTTACTAGATATGGTACGATCTATGATGTCTCTTACTGATTTACCGCTATTGTTTTGGGGTTATGCTTTAGAGACGGCCGCATTCACGTTAAGTAGGGCACCATCAAAATCCGTTGAGACAATGCCTTATGAACTGTGGTTTGGCAAGAAACCAAAGTTGTCGTTTCTTAAAGTTTGGGGTTGCGATGCTTATGTGAAGAAACTTCAACCAGATAAGCTCGAATCCAAATCGGAGAAATGTGTCTTCATAGGATACCCAAAAGAGACTATTGGGTACACCTTCTATCACAGATCCGAGGGCAAGATTTTTGTTGCTAAATTGGATCCTTTCTAGAGAAGGAGTTTCTCTTGAAAGAAGTGAGTGGGAGGAAAGTAGAACTTGATGAGGTAATCTGTACCTACTCCCTTATTGAAAGTAGTTCATCACAAGAACCGTTCCTGTGACAACTACACCAATCAGTGAGGAAGCTAATGATATTGATCATGAAACTTCAGATCAAGTAACTACCGAACCTCGTGAGGTCTACGAGTAAGATCCGCACTGAGTGGTACGATAATCCTATTCGAAGTCATGTTACTTGACCATGGCGAACCTACGAACTATGAGGAAGCGATGATGAGCCCAGATTCCGCAAAATGGCTTGAGGCCATGAAATCTGAGATGGGATACATGTATGAAAACAAAGTATGGACTTTGGCTGACTTGCGCGATGATCGGCAAGCCATCGAGAATAAATGGATCTTCAAGAAGAAGACTGACGCTGATGGTAATGTAACTGTCTACAAAGCTCGACTTGTTGCGAAAGGTTTTTCGACAAGTTCAAGGGGTTGACTACGATGAGACTTTCTCACCCGTAGAGATGCTTAAGTCTGTCCGAATCATGTTAGCAATTGCCGCATTTTATGATTATGAAATTTGGCAAATGGATGTCAAAACTGCATTCCTGAATGGATTTCTGGAAGAAGAGTTGTATATGATGCAACCGGAAGGTTTTGTCGATCCTAAAGGTGCTGACAAAGTGTGCAAGCTCTAGCGATCCATTTATGGACTGGTGCAAGCATCTCAGAGTTGGAATAAACGCTTTGATAGTGTGATCAAAGCATATGGTTTTATACAGACTTTCGGAGAAGCATGTATTTACAAGAAAGTGAGTGGGAGCTCTGTAGCATTTCTGATATTATATGTAGATGAAATTTTGTTAATTGGAAATGATATAGAATTTCTGGATGGCATAAAGGGATACTTGAATAAAAGTTTTTCAATGAAAGACCTCGGTGAAACTGCTTACATATTGGGCATCAAGATCTATAGAGATAGATCAAGACGCTTAATTGGACTTTCACAAAGCACATACCTTGATAAAGTTTTGAAGAAGTTCAAAATGGATCAGACAAAGAAAGGGTTCTTGCCTATATTACAAGGTGTGAAATTGAGTCAGACTCAATGCCCGACCACAGCAGAAGATAGAGAGAAAATGAAAGATGTTCCCTATGCTTCAGCCATAGGCTCTATCATGTATGCAATGCTGTGTACCAGACTGACGTGTGCTTAGCAATAAGCTTGGCAGGTAGGTACCAAAGTAATCCAGAGTGGATCATCGGACAGCGGTCAAGAATATCCCAAATACCTGAAAAGGACTAAGGATATGTTTCTCGTTTATGGAGGTGACAAAGAGCTAGTCGTAAATGGTTACGTCGTTGCAAGCTTTGACACTGATCCGGACGATTCTAAATCGCAAACCGGATACGTGTTTATATTAAACGGTGGAGCTGTCAGTTGGTGCAGTTCTAAACAAAGCGCCGTGGCAGGATCTACATGCGAAGCAGAGTACATAGCTGCTTCGGAAGGAGCAAATGAAGGAGTCTGGATGAAAGAGTTCATTTCCGATCTAGGTGTCATACCTAGTGCATCGGGACCAATGAAGATCTTCTGTGACAATACTGGTGCAATTGCCTTGGCAATGGAATCCAGATTTCACAAGAGGACCAAGCACATCAAAAGACGCTTCAATTCCATCCTGGACCAAGTCCAGGTGGGAGATATAGAGATTTTCAAGATACATACGGATCTGAATGTTGCAGACCCGTTGACTAAGCCTCTTCCACGAGCAAAACATGATCAACACCAAGACTCCATGGGTGTTAGAATCATTACTGTGTAATCTAGATTATTGACTCTAGTGCAAGTGGAGACTGAAGGAAATATGCCCTAGAGGCAATAATAAAGTTATTATTTATTTCCTCATATCATGATAAATGTTTATTATTCATGCTAGAATTGTATTAACCGGTAACATGATACATGTGTGAATACGTAGACAAACTTAATGTCACTAGTATGCCTCTACTCGACTAGCTCATTGATCAAAGATGTTTATGTTTCCTAACCATAGACATGTGTTGTCATTTGATTAATGGGATCACATCATTAGGATAATGATGTGATTGACTTGACCCATTCCGTTAGCTTAGCACTTGATCATTTAGTATGTTGCTATTGCTTTCTTCATGACTTATACATGTTCCTATGACTATGAGATTATGCAACTCCCGTTTACCAGAGGAACACTTTGTGTGCTACCAAAGGTCACAACATAACTGGGTGATTATAAAGGAGCTCTACAGTGTCTCCAAGGTACATGTTGAGTTGGCGATTTTGAGATTAGGATTTGTCACTCGATTGTCGGAGAGGTATCTGGGCCCTCTCGGTAATGCACATCACTATAAGCCTTGCAAGCAATGTGACTAATGAGTTAGTTACGGGATGATGCATTACAGAACGAGTAAAGAGACTTGCCGGTAACGAGATTGAACTAGGTATTGAGATACCGACGATCGAATCTCGGGCAAGTAACATACCAATGACAAAGGGAACAACGTATGTTGTTATGCGGTTTGGCCGATAAAGATCTTCGTAGAATATGTAGGAGCCAATATGAGCATCCAAGTTCCGCTATTGGTTATTGACTGGAAACAGTTCTAGGTCATGTCTACATAGTTCTCGAACCCGTAGGGTCCGCACGTTTAAAGTCTCGATGACAGTTATATTATGAGTTTATGAGTTTTGATGTACCGAAGGTTGTTCTGAGTCCCGGATGTGATCACGGACATGACGAGGAGTCTCTAAATGGTCGAGACATAAAGATTGATATATTGGAAGCCTATATTTGGATACCGTGTGAAATCGGGATTTTACCGGAGTACCGGGGGGTTACCGGAACCCCCCCCCCCCGTGGGTTAATGGGCCTACATGGGCCCTAAGGGAGAAGAGGAGAGCCGGCCAGGGCAGGCCGCGCTCTCCCTCCCCCCCTAGTCCGAATAGGACAAGGAAGGGGGGCGGCGCCCCCCTTTCCTCTTTCCCCCTTCCCCTTTCCTTCTCCAACAGGGGAAGAGGGGGAGTCTTACTCCCGGTGGGAGTAGGACTCCTCCAGGCGCACCCCTAGGGGCCGGCCGCACCTCCCCCCTCCCTCCTTTATATACGGGGGCAGGGGGCACCCCCTGACACACAAGTCGATCTTCGTGATCGTTTCTTAGCCGTGTGCGGTGCCCTCTTCCACCATATTCCACCTCGGTCATATCGTAGCGGTGCTTAGGCGAAGCCCTGCATCGGTAGAACATCATCACCGTCACCATGCCGTCGTGCTGACGGAACTCTTCCCCGACACTTTGCTGTATCGGAGTCCGGGGAACGTCATCGAGCTGAACGTGTGCTAGAACTCGGAGGTGCCGTAGTTTCGGTGCTTGATCGGTCGAGCCGTGAAGACGTATGACTACATCAACCGTGTCGTTATAACGCTTCTGCTTTTGGTCTACGAGGGTACGTGGACAACACTCTCCCCTCTCGTTGCTATGCATCACCATGATCTTGCGTGTGAGTAGGAGTTTTTTTGAAATTACAACGTTCCCCAACAGTACGAGCCTTCGCCGCGAGTTGGTGCCGAGCGAGTCGTGCCTATTTTGTTTTTCTCCTTTTCTTGCGCAAAGAGACAGTAGTGTAGGGCCCCGCGGGGGCGTGCTGAACTGTTGCTGTTAATTATCATGTTGTTTCCGCTATTTCTGTGCTATGCTTTTGTGCCACATGCCCGTGTGTAGACATTACTTAGCTCGGGGGGGCCTGTCGCGGTCTTCGCTTCCCGAGGCCGAGGCCTCGTCGAACGCTTCATGTCCTGCAAGGATTAGTCAGGAGGGGTAGCTTCCGGCCTTGGTCGTGGAGGCGACTGACCCAGGTTCTGTGTTCGCGTCACGATGCCCGTGGGGCATGGACTGGGAGGGGTGCTCCCGTAGTGGGCCCGGATAGGAAAGCCTCAAACGATAAGGGCATGAAACACTCGCGAGGGTGCCCGCGCTGCTCCCTCGCGAGACTTGCGCGAGAGAAATCGAGGCAGGAGAGCGAAAAAGACAAAGAGTCAAAAGCCAAAGACGGCAACAACTTCAATAAAACTTCACATAGGAATGAACAAACCAACTGCAGAAAGCAAATGGAAAATCCGCGTCCGGCACCTAATCTAGTCTTCGACGTCTTCTCACCAGCGCGGAGCTAAGTGCTGCCACTAGGCGTGGGAGCCCCAGGCCCGAGGCAGGGCGCCCCGAGACTCCGGGGCGTGTACAACCCCAACTCATTATTATGTGAGAGTGTCACGGGCGGCGAGCTTCACAGGCATTGTCCTTCTTCACAGGCTCCGGGCCTTTCTTAGGGAAATGTACTTCACAGACGTTTGGCTTCTTCACAGGCTCTGGGCCTTTCTCGGGAAAATAAGCTTCACATGCGTTTGCCTTCTTCACAGGCTCCGGGCATTTCTCGGGAAAATAAGCTTCACATGCGTTGGCCTTCTTCACAGGCTCCGGGCCTTTCTCGGGAAAATAACCTTCACAGGCTCCGGGCCTTTCTTCAGGGGTAGAACTTCCGGAGATGCTGGATGTTCCACGCGTTCGGGATGGGCACCCCCTCCGGAGTCTCCAAGCGTGCAGAGCCGGGCCTGGAAACATGAACAACTTTGAACAGGCCCTCCCACATGGGAGAGAGCTTATGCAACCCTTCCCTGGAGAGGACCCATCTGAGCACGAGGTCCCCTACCTCCAGAGTCCTGGGGCGGATGTTGCGGTAGTGGTATCGCCGCAGCGCCTGTTGATACCTTGCCGCTTGCAGCGCGGCCTCTCGACGATGTTCCTCTCCCAGCACAAGATCCATCCCCCGCATGGCGTCCTGCTGCGCCTCGTCGAATGCCAGGATCCATGCGGAGCGACGCTTGACCTCGTGAGGGAGGACGGCTTCTGCTCCGTAGACGAGGAAGAAGGGGGTCTCGCCAGTTGGCTTGGCCGCGGTCGTGCGGATGGACCACAACACTGACTGGAGCTCGTCGTGCCAGCCCCTGCCACGGGCCTCCAGCTTCTTCTTGAAGGTCCTGGTCTTGAGGCCCTTAAGGACCTCCGCGTTGGCCCGCTCGGCCTGGTCGTTGCTCTATGGGTGCGCCACCGAGGCGTAGCATATTTGCGTTCCAAGGTTAGCACAGTATGTTTTGAAGAGATTACTGGTCAACTGCGAATCGTTGTCGGTGATGATGCGGTTAGGCACCCCAAACCGGCTCACGAGGCCCCTGATGAACTTGACCGCAGAGCCTGCTGGGATGGTGCGGACAGCTTCCACCTCAGTCCACTTGGTGAATTTGTCCACGATGACGTAGAGGTAGCGATAGCCCCCTGGCGCCCGTGGGAACGGGCCCAGTATGTCCAGCCCCCAAACTATGAATGGCCATGAGAGGGGTATAGTTTGCAGACCTCCCGTCGGCTGATGGATCTGCTTGGCATGAAATTGGCAGGCCTCGCAAGCCTTTACCAGCTCAATCTGCGCCGAGGGCGCCAGGCGATAGAACCCGCCATGAACGCCTTGCCAACGAGGGTTCGCGACGATGAGTGGTGCCCACAGTCTCCGCCGTGTATGTCTTCCAGCAATTCCTTCCCTTGCTCTCTGGGGATGCAGCGTAGGGACACGTCATTCGGCCGCCTCCGGTAAAGCTCTCCATCCCTGATGCAGTAGGCCGTGGTTTGCCGCGCCACACGCTCCGCCTCCTCCTCCTTCTCTGGCAAGGTCCCCTTTGTCAAGTAGCTCTTGAGCTCTATGATCCAGCACCCCTCCCGAGGCTCCAACGCCAGGAGCAGGCGTGCCCCTGAGGCTGGGCCGCAGGCCGGGGCTCCTGAGGCAGGCGGCTGGGGGAGCTCCTCCCGAGGTTGTGCCACGCTCGATAGTGATGGTGCCGCTGAGGGCCTGAAGAGTTGCTCTTCGAAGACGCCAGCTCCCTGAGGCAGCCTCTGGGCGCCTCTTGGCGATGTCATCCGCCTCTGATTGGTGCCGCGAGGCACGTCTGTAGCTCCAGCCCCAGTAACTGTTTCTCCATCCTGCGAACCTCCGCGAGGTAGGCTTCCATGTGCTCGTCCTTCGCTCAGATATCTTGTTGGAGAAGTTGACGAGGAGTTGTGAATCTCCCTTGATGATGAGGCGCTTTACCCCAAAGCGATCAAGGCTCTCAGCCGGCTATCGTGCCTTCATATTCTGCTATGTTGTTGGAGACCTTTTCCCCGTGCTGGAAGCAGAGATACATGGCGTAATAGAGCTTGTCCTAAGTAGGGGATACGAGTACTGCGCCTGCCCCCGCGCCATGTTGGGAGAATGCCCCGTCGAAGTACATGACCCAGCCGTCCGGTGCCTCACTCCCCGGAGAAAGCGATCGGTCTTCGCCTGCTTCGAGGCCGGGTGCCTCCGTCCATTCTGCCACGAAATCTGCCAATGCGGCCCCCTTGATGAATCTGGTTGTGCTGAATTCTAGCTGAAACACTTGCAGTTCAATGTTCCACTCGGTGACTCTCCCAGCTGAGTTGGGGCTCCTGAGCACCCTCTCCAGAGGGTATGCTGAGACGACCTTGATGGGATGACCTTGGAAGTAGTGCTGCAGCTTGCGCGAGGCTACCAATAGCGCGAGGAGGAGCTTTTGGGGCATGGGGTACCGCGCCCTCGCATCCCGTAGCAACGTGCTGACGAAGTACACTGGGTGCTCGACGAGAGTAGGAGTGCTGACGAGGCCCGTGCCCTCCGGAGGGTCTGACGCCTCCTGAGTTGACGGAGCCCCCAGCGCCTGGCTGCCTGGCGAGGCCTCTTCGGCCCTAGGGGCACCTTCCTGCTGAGGCTGGTTTCCATCTGCCGAGGTCGTGACCTTCGCGGGGCCTTCTTGGTCCTGCGCCGCCACGGCCGGGGCTGTGGCCCGGCGTGACGCAGCCTTGGTCTGGTGCTCTTCCCGAACCGCCACTAGAGCTGCACTGGCGGAGTAGGGTGTGGCGGCGAGGTAGAGCACCAGGGGCTCGAGTGGGCGTGGCGCGACCATCACAGGAGGGCTGGTGAGGTACCTCTTGAGTTCTTGGAATGCCTTGTCGGCCTCTTCAGTCCATTCAAAGGGGCCCTTCTTCTTCATCAGCTTGAAGAATGGCAGTGCTCGTTCCCCCCAGCTTGGAGATGAAACGCCCTAGCGCGGTCACACGCCCGGTGAGTTTCTGCATTTCTCTGAGCGTTCGACTGGTGGCGTGTATCATGCCGACGCTCAATAGTGGTCCGAGCATCTTCGTGAGCTCGTTCTCGAAGAACTTGGCACTGGTCGCGGTGGGTCCGCGGGTCGGACGACGCTATAGAGATGTTATCACAAGCGTCGTCACGACTGGCAGACGCTCGCGGCAGCTGGCGAGGAGGTGGAGAGTGCACCGTGGCCGCAGCTCCCCCGGTCCTCCCAGCGCCATCATGTGGTCGCTCGGTGGAGTGCCGACCCGAGGACCCCGCTGGTAGCGGATCGTCTTTATTGGCGACGGCGACGAGGCTCCGGATGGTGGCCCTCCACTCGTCGAGCTTCTCAGCAGTAGGAGGGAAGTCGAGGAGCAGCTGCACGCGCGCAAAGCTTCCGCTGGCGTGGGTGGCGGCGATAACTGCGTGGACCGTGGCGTGCTTCAACTTCTTTTCATGTTAGAAGGAGCTCCACAACGACCCAGCGGCTGCGCGCCATTTTTGCCAGCACTTCGACGGGCATGTTGAAATCCTTCATCCCGTGAACGACACACGGGGCTCTTCCCACGATGGTGCCTAGGGTCACCGTGGTGGTGACGCTCTTCGTCGCGCACACCATGGGAAGAGCGCGCAGTGGTCCCCGGCTGGGTGTCTTGGAGGTCGCTGCACCGCCCGGAGGTGGCACAACGACACCCCTGGAGGGCCCCGCGCCGCCTGCGGGGGGGCCCAGCTCTGTCTTTGGATCTGGCAACATGCGGCCGGTCGTCGGGTGTGCGAACGACGCCGCTTGCCAGGCTCTGTCTGCCAAGGTGATGCTGGTGCTCGCGGACCGCGGCCCGGGTCCTGTCCGCGACCGGGCCACTGCCCGCCCGTAGTGGTACGGGCCATTCGGCCCCCGACGAGCCCATCGCCGTGGCCGTCTTCTTCTTGGGAGCCATGGTGATGAAGAAACGCTAGGCTAGCTACTAGACCAAATTCTCACAATTGCGCCCCCTACCTGGCGCGCCAAAGATGTCGGTGTGGAACGACATGTATGGGATCACAAGAATCCCTACTATGGCTGCCGGAGCGCAGGGTTGCAAGAAGAGCAGGATCAGTAGTCAGCACAAGGTTCGTTTACCCAGGTTCGGGCCGCGAGGATGCGTAAAACCCTAGTCCTGCCTTGGTGGGTGTATTCCAGAGAGTTCTTGAGCTCTCGAACTAGCTATGGCGAGTGCGTGGTTTGAAAGAGCCGAATCCTCCTTCAGTATGCAATGGGCCTCCTTTTATAGGCGAAAGGGGCTGCCACAGTGGCATACAGGAGGTGGAAAGGCATACAGTTCTACGAGCTTATCGCTCGTATTACAGGACAAGACGCATTTAATGCGTCGCTGAGGTGTCCCCTAGCTTTATTTGGGACGGGGGCGAGGCCCGTCCCGTCCGTCGGCGCTCCTCCTTGCTTTGACACATGCCCTGGCCAGCGATGCGCGCGGCGCCATGTAGGCAGGCAGGCAGCTGAAGTGGCGCGATGGTAGGGTCTTCACAAAGATCTGCATGCCGCCACGCAGGCGCCTGCTGAGTTGGCCTGGAAGCTGCAAGTCGCCACGCAGGTGATTGCCCAGCTGGTTTTGGCTGGCAACTGCATGCGAACGGCGGTGGAGACTTGGCTGGTGCGGGCCTGGCAGTGGCCCTGTTGGCATCTTCGGCGAGAGCCTTGCCGGGGGGCCCGGCAAGGGTCTTGCCGTGGCGCGCTGTCGTCCCCGGCAAGAATCTTGCCGGGGTCTTGTGGCTCTCCTCGGGAAGGATCTTGCCGAGGATCGTTGTCTTCTAATCCTCATCTGATCTTGAATATGTCTTCTCAAAGATCTGCATGCCACCACAGAGGTGCCTCCCGAGCCCTGGCCCCACGCGGCTGATGGTGTTGGGGACGTGGGCTCAAGGGTGCCTCACCCTGTTGATGTTTGGGCGCGCTGCCCCGACAAGGGTCTTGCCGGGGCTGCTGAGGCAGTCCCCGACAAGGGTCTTGCCGGGGGAAACTGCTCCGCCCCTCTGCTTCTTTGCGTTCTTGGTCTTGGCTTTGCTCTGGCTGTCTTGGGCTTCCGTTTTGCCTTGGTTCACCTCCCCTGCTTTGCTTGGTGTGGCCGTGGGCGCGGCTCCGACTGCCCGTGAACAGGTAAAGGGGTACAAAGGTGCGCCCCTTCTTTTGTACACCGACACACTAGCACCCTAATCACACAAAGCATGCATTCATGATCTTTAATTTTAATTTTAATAGTAGGTTCCCACTCATCATAAAGTTTTCTAGGGATGGAAACTTCCAGCTCAAGTTTTTCTTCATAAGATTGCATCAAAGCATCAACGATATGTTTGGTAAAAGCTTTATTTGGGCTATAAGCATGAGGAAAATTTAACACGGATTGCAACAAAGAAACACAATTTATCAAAGATCAATTATCATAATTAAATTCCTGAAATCCAAAATAGTGGGTTCATTAATATCTAGAGTTTTAACTTCTTCAATCTCACTTTTATCAATTTTAGGATCAAGATCTAAAAACTGCGAATTTTTGGAACGCCTTCTAGGTAAAGGTGGATCATATGCAGTCCCATCATTATCAAGATTCATATTGCAAAACAAAGATTTAATAGGGGACACATCAATAACTTTTAGATCTTCATCTTTATTTTCCCAAAAAAATTCCGGCTTAGAGGCCATCTTATTAACTAAGGTGGCCTGCTTATCCGAAACTTCAGCTATTAACTTCTCAAGATGAGCAATCTGAGATTTCAAACCATCAAATTCTAGACATATCATCGAGCTCTTTATTCATATAACCCATAAAGCTTTTTTGTTCCTTAAGCTCGTTTCTAAAGAAATTATTATGCTCAAATTGTAAGACCATAAAACTCCTAACGTTGCTTTCAATTTCTTCTAACCTTTTAAGGTGAAGATCACCAAATCTGGGAAGAGCCATCGTGACAAGCAAGCAACCCAACACATGAGCAAACAAGAAGCAAGCGAAAAAGAGGCGAACGGAAAAGAGAGGGCGAATAAAACGGCAAGGGCGAAGTGGGGGAGAGGAAAACAAGAGGCAAATGGCAAATAATGTAATGCGGGAGATAAGGGTTTGTGATGGGTACTTGGTATGTTGACTTTCAGAGACTCCCAAAGAACGGCGCCAGAAATCCTTCTTGCTACCTCTTGAGCACTGCGTTGGTTTTCCCTTGAAGAGGAAAGGGTGATGCAGTAAAGCAGCGTAAGTATTTCCCTCAGTTTTTGAGAACCAAGGTATCAATCCAGTAGGAGGCCATGCACGAGTCCCTCGCACCTACACAAACAAATAAATCCTCACAACCAACGCAATAAAGGGGCTGTCAATCCCTTCACGGTCACTTACAAGAGTGAGATCTGATAGATATGATAAGATAATATTTTTGGTATTTTTATGATAAAGATGCAAAGTAAAGAAAGTAAAATAAACGGCGCCAGAAATAGCTTGTTTTCGGGAGATTAAATATGATGGAAAATAGACCCGGGGCCATAGGTTTCACTAGTGGCTTCTCTCGAGAGCATAAGTATTACGGTGGGTGAACAAATTACTGTTGAGCAATTGATAGAATTGAGCATAGTTATGAGAATATCTAGGTATGATCATGTATATAGGCATCACGTCCAAGACAAGTAGACCGACTCCTGCCTGCATCTACTACTATTACTCCACACATCGACCGCTATACAGCATGCATCTAGAGTATTAAGTTCAAGAGAACAGAGTAACACTTTAAGTAAGATGACATGATGTAGAGAGATAAATTCATGCAATATGATATAAACCCCATCTTGTTATCCTCGATGGCAACAATACATATCGTGCCTTGCTGCCCCTCTTGCCACTTGGAAAGGACACATAAGATTTAACCCAAAGCTAAGCACTTATCCCATTGCAAGAAAGATCAATCTAGTAGGCCAAACCAAACTGATAATTCGAAGAGACTTGCAAAGATAACCAATCATACATAAAAGAATTCAGACAAGATTCAAATATTGTTCATAGATAAACTTGATCATAAACCCACAATCATCGGTCTCAACAAACACACCGCAAAAGAAGATTACATCGAATAGATCTCCACAAGAGAGGGGGAGAACATTGTATTGAGATCCAAAAAGAGAGAAGAAGCCATCTAGCTAATAACTATGGACCCGAAGGTCTGAGGTAAACTACTCACACATCATCGGAGAGGCTATGGTGTTGATGTAGAAGCCCTCCGTGATCGATGCCCCCTCGTGAACTCGGAAAAAGGCCCCAAGATGGGATCTCATGGGTATAGAAAGTTGCGGCGGTGGAATTAGGTTTTTGGCTCCGTATCTGGTAGTTTGGGGGTACGTAGTTATATATAGGAGGAAGAAGTACGTCGGTGGAGCAACATGGGCCCCACGAGGGTGGAAGGCGCGCCCAGGGAGAGTAGGCGCGCTCCCCTACCTCGTGCCTTCCTGGTTGATTTCTTGACGTAGGGTCCAAGTCCTCTGGATCACGTTCGTTCCAAAAATCACGTTCCCGAATGTTTCATTCCGTTTGGACTCCGTTTGATATTCTTTTTCTGCGAAACTCTGAAATAGACAAAAAAAACAGCAAACTCCGGTTAATAGGTTAGTCCCAAAAATAATATAAAATTGAATAATAAAGCCCAATAATGTCCAAAACAGAATATAATATAGCATGGAACAATAAAAAATTATAGATACATTGGAGATGGATCAAAGTGCTTAATAAAATATACTAAGTTGAAGCACCAATGCTTATCTCTAAAAGAGGGATGCCTAACTAAACATCTATC
Source organism: Aegilops longissima (assembly GCA_021605205.1). Lineage (NCBI taxonomy): Eukaryota > Viridiplantae > Streptophyta > Magnoliopsida > Poales > Poaceae > Aegilops > Aegilops longissima. The sequence continues at coordinate 373,907,389 of CM038680.1, read as the reverse complement.
CTTTATAATAGCACTAGTGCTCAAAGAAAATCCAGTTTATTTATCTAAGCAAGTCCCCTAAGCACATTACATAGACTAGAGAGTAGTTCACATAATTTATACACAACACTCCATCCATTTCAAATACTCCAATTTTTTTTCCAAAAGTTAAACCTCATAAAGTTTGGCCAAGTCCACAGAGGAAAATATCAACATTAACAATGCATATATTTTCCTCTGTATAAACTTAGTCAAGATGTACAAACCATAAGTTTTGAATAAAAATACACACATACATGCATTCATGACTAGGGATTTTCATTTGTGTGATACACTCTCTTGGACTAGCTAGGACCAAGGGCATCTCCAACAGTGACCCATAAATTTCCTCCCGCATCCGTCTACGGATAGGGGGGACCAGTCCATGGACACGGATGCAGGAGGCCGCCATTCAACACTGCCCACATACATCCAGTCTCCCTCATATTTTTAAAGTCCACACATTCAAATAGCCGCATACATAGAGTTCAGACATTCAAATAGCCGCATACTGCTACGTCTCGAGCTTGCGTTGGTTTTCCCCGAAGAGGAGAGGATGATGCAGCACAGTAGCGCAAGTATTTCCCTCGGTTTTGAGAACCAAGGTATCAATCCGATAGGAGGTCACGCATAAGTCCCTCGTACCTGCACAAAATGATAGCTACTATAACCAACGCGATTAGGGGTTGTCAATCCTTCACGGTCACTTACGAGTGAGATCTGATAGAGATAATATTTTTGGTATTTTTGATATAAAGATGCAAAGTAAAAAGTAAAAGCAAAACAAGTAAATAAAGTGATGGAGATTGATATGATGAGAATATACCCGGGGGCCATAGTTTTCACTAGTGGCTTCTCTCAAGAGCATAAGTATTCTACGGTGGGTGAACAAATTACTGTTGAGCAATTGATAGAATTGAGCATAGTTATGAGGTTATCTAGGTATGATCATGTATATAGGCATCACGTCCGTGACAAGTAGATCGAAATGATTCTGCATCTACTACTATTACTCCACTCATCGACCGCTATCCAGCATGCATCTAGAGTATTAAGTTAATAACAGAGTAACGCCTTAAGCAAGATGACATGATGTAGAGGAATAAATTCATGCAATATGATAAATACCCCATCTTGTTATCCTCGATGGCAACAATACAATCGTGCCTTGCAACCCTTTACGTCACTAGGTAAGGACACCGCAAGATTGAACCCAAAGCCATGCACTTCTCCCATTGCAAGAACTACCAATCTAGTTGGCCAAACCAAGCGGATAATTCAAGAGACTTGCAAAGATAACTCAATCATACATAAACGAATTCAGAGAAGATTCAAATATTATTCATAGATAAGCTGGATCATAAACCCACAATTCATCAATCTCAACAAACACACCGCAAAAAGAAGATTACATCGAATAGATCTCCACGAGAGGGGAGAACATTGTATTGAGATCCAAAAGAGAGAAGAAGCCATCTAGCTACTAGCTATGGACCCGAAGGTCTGAAGTAAACTACTCACACTTCATCGGAGGGCTATGGTGTTGATGTAGAAGCCCTCCGTGGTGGATGCCCCCTCGCGAAGCTCGGAATAGGCCCCAAGATGGGATCTCGTGGATCTGAGACGGCGGTGGAATTAGGTTTTTGGCTCCGTATCTGGTCTATTGGGGGTACGTAGGTATATATAGGAGGAAGGAGTACGTCGGTGGAGCGTCAGGAGGCCCACAAGGTAGAGGCGCGCCCGGGGCCCTCCACCTCGTGACCGCCTCTGGTGCTTCTTGGAGTAGGGTCCAAGTCTCCTGGATCACGTTCGGTGAGAAGATCACGTTCCCGAAGGTTTCATTCCGTTTGGACTCCGTTTGATATTCCGTTTCTTCAAAACACTGAAATAGGCAAAAAAACAACAATTCTGGGCTGGGCCTCCGGTTAATAGGTTAGTCCCAAAAATAATATAAAAGTGGAAAATAAAGCCCAATATAGTACAAAACAATAGATAAAGTAGCATGGAGCAATAAAAAATTATAGATACGTTGGAGACGTATCACATAGATACAATATAGATGTTCAAATAGTCGCATGCAACCGTAGTTAAAATTTTAAAACGTTCAAGTATTACATTCCAAAATTGTTGTCTCCTTTAACCGCCCGCTGATGCTCAATCAGATCTTCCTTCAGCTGCTCGTGAGTTGGTCGATGCCGAATTTGCTGATGCATTTGAATAAACTCTTCAAATGTGTCCGGATCCTAGTATGGAAGTTTGATAGGATCACCCATGTTCTCAAATTTTAGAGTTGCGGCAGCATCCTCACCCTCATCCTCGATGATCATGTTGTGCATGATCCCACAACATTTCATCACCTCTCACAAGGTCTCTGGATCCCATTGTTTAGTAGGTCCATGAACAACTGCAAAACTCCAAATGCCCTCTCGACATACTTTCTAGATGCTTCTTGTCTTTGGGAAAAGTGAGACCTTTTCTGGCCAATTGGGTTAGAGATGGTGCTAACAAATTGAGGATAGATACTGTCACATAGATAGTATCCCATGTTGTATTCATGTCCATTGACGGTATAGTGGCAAGGATGAGCTTTTCCTTCAGTCAGAGCCTCGCAAACAATGGTGATCGCTACATCACATTGATGTCATTGTGAGACCCGAGGATGCCAAAGAAAGCGTGCCAAATCCAAAGATCATGTGATGCAACTAGTTCAAGAATGATGGTGGGCTTCTTAGTATGACCCTGATATTGCCCTTGTAAAGCATTCGGGTTATTCTTCCATTTTCCAGTGCATGCAGTCAAGAGCTCCAAGCTAACCTGGCCACCCTCTTGCTTCTAAGATTGCCAAGAGACTCTCGTTGTCTGCCACAGTTGGTTCTCTCAGGTACGGAGGTCCAAACACATCGACCACGGTAGTTGCTAACCTGGCCATGGCATCTTCGCATGTGCTCTCATACATCCGTAGGTACTTGTCCCACGAATCAGCAGTCGTGCCATATGCAATCATCCAAAGTGCGGATGTGCATTTCTGGTAACCAAAGAAGCCAATCGTTCCCACAACATCCTTCTTCAAGAGGAAGTAGTCTTCATAGGACCGTACACCATGGTACAAACGATCGTAGACAATCTTGCGCATCCAAAAACACCGGAAAAAATGGTCAGCGAAGAGTGCATCGGGGGCAAAATAGTCAGTCATCAGTATCAAATGACCACATGCCCTGTTGCGATCGAGCACTCGATGACCCTTGATCTATCCCTTGAAAATGAGAACATGCTCTTCCGCACGCTCCGCGTCTTCAAGGACCGCTTGCATATCATCGTTACATCCGTGAAGTCCTCCTCGTCCGATGAGCCGTCGAAAGACTCAACATAGTGCTTGTATATGTACTCCAAATCAGAATCCATTGCTAGAAAGAAGAAGGGAAAACCTTTTTAGCTTTGATAATTCATCAACAATTGTCGGGCATGGTGAGCGTAGAAGTAGCGGATGGTACCTGGCGGGGGGTCAGAGGAGAGGGGTTGAATGACAACAAAGGAGAAGTGGGGTGGAGCTCGACTGGAAAGCTAGAGGTGACAAAGACGTATATTTCCCGTAGGGGTGTGGCTTGGCGGCCGGGGTGGTGGAGCGGGGGCGAAGGCAAGAGAGAAAGAAGAAAGGAGAGAAAATGGGGAGGATGAAGGCACGGGGTCTGGGAAGGGTTTTGGGTGGGCCAGGGGTGTAGGAGTCCTACGTGTCTGCTGTCCGGACTCCCGCAAATCCCCCATGTTTGTTTCGGGTTTTTGCCGGAAAAAGTACATCCGCACCACTTGGCGGATCAATACAGGCCCATGTTGGATGGCAAACCACGTCTGTACCGCGCGGTCCAAATGGTTGCAGGCATTTTGAGGGTCCGACTTGGAGATGCCCTAAGTCGACCAATACACTTTATGTTCAAGCCCGAGATTTCAATTCTCCTGTAGCTTATGCATTACAATTTTTCCCACCTTTATCACAATTATCTTGAAGCATCCATAAATGATCTTATCACTAAGCTACGATAAAAAGAATAGTTATATCCACACTTCTTCGCTCCCCATTTTCTCTGACAGGAATACCCTAAGAACATCTATAGCCGGGCGCCTCAAAGCCGCCTCGTACACCTGGGTGGACCGCCCTGTCACTGTCTGGTCGCAAAATTTTGACCCAGATGGGCACCTCAAACGGGCCTCAAACACCCGGGCTGACGGGCATCCCTCATATCCATCCCACATATGGGGCGGATATGGGGGTGCCTGGGCGCGTTCGAGCATGCCCGCCACGTCATACCCGACAACCTGCCCCCACCCCAAAACCAACCGGATTCATTTTCTATCTCTTCTCTTCTTCCTCCTTCGCGCTGTCCGTCTCACGCTCCACCGCCGTGCATGCTCCACATCTGTTCCTAGCCTCTGCATCTCCAGCTCCAGCAGAGCAGTCCTCTCTCCCGTCCTTGTCGCGGGGGATGTCAACGCTGGCCTGGACGCCACTGTGGTACATCCGGTTACTCCCTGGCTCCGCCTTGTGCTTGATGTGTTTGACACATTGTCTGACCAGATTTTTTGTGATTTTGTTAGGGAAAATGATGGATTCCAATGCTTCGTCCAACAAGGAGTATGGGCCGGCGGAGCTCGACCAAATGATTCAAGATGAGTTCTTTGATTCCTCGGATTCGGACGAAGAAGTGGACATGATCATGCTCATGAGCATGCAATAGGAGATGGATCGGCAAGTGAAGCATATTCTCAACTTCAAGGGCTCAATCAAAGGGAGAAGAGTGATCAACCGAGATAGGGTGTCCGGACCAAAGCTACTACATAGGGACTACTTTGCTCCCAAACCTACTTTCTCGGATGATCCATGGTTTCGTTGTTGTTTTCACATGCGGGAACCATTGTTTTTGTGCATTATGGAGGGAGTGGAGGCACACGACTACTACTTCAAGCTCACAAAGGGATTGCCGCGGACAACTCTCTTTCTCTGCCAAGCAGAAGTGCATGACTGCTTTGAGGATGCTTGCACTTGGTACTGCTGCAGATGTCGTTGGTGAGATGGTCAGAATGGTGGAGAGCACATGCTTGAAGACTACTGTCAAGTCTTCCCGCGCCATGGTGGAGTGATGCGGCTTGAAACCGCGTGGGTATTTCCCCAAAGAGGAAGGGATGATGCAGTACAACTACGATAGGTATTTCCCTCAGTTGTGAAACCAAGGTATCAATCCGGTAGGAGAACCAAGCAACACTATGTAAATGGTACCTGCACACAAAGAACAAATACTTGCAACCCGACACGTAAAAGGGGTTGTCAATCCCTCCTCGGTAAAAAGATAGATTAATTTGTGGTGGATTGGATAAGTAGATCTTGCAAAAACATGAAATAAAATAAGTAAAGAAAAAGTGCAGCAAGGTATTTTTGGGCTTTTGGAAAATAAAGATCTGAAAACAAATATGATAAAAGAAACGGACCAGTAGATTTGACTAGTGGCTTCTCTCGAGAAAGTAGCATACGGTGGGTAAAGAAATTACTGTTGGGCAATTGATAGAAGAACAAATAATTATGACGATATCCAAGGCAATGATCATGAACATAGGCATCAAGTCCAAGATTAGTAGAAGGAAACGTTGCATCTACTACTATTACTCCACACATCGACTGCCATCCAGCATGCATCTAGTGTATTAAGTTCATGGAGAAACGGAGTAATGCAATAAGAACGATGACATGATGTAGACAAGATCTATTCATGTAGGAATAGACCCCATATTTTTATCCTTAATAGCAACGATACATACGTACCTCGCTACCCCTTTTGCCACCGGGTGAGGACACCGCAAGATCGAACCCATCACAAAGCAGCTCTTCCCATTGCAAGAAAAATCAATCTAGTTGGCCTAACTAAGCCAAAGATTCGGAGAAGAAATACGAGGCTATAAATAATCATGCATATAAGAGATCAAAGAAGGCTCAAATAATATTCGTGGATATAGATCTGATCATAAACTCAAACTTCATCGGATCCTAACAAACACACTACAAAAGGTCATTACATCAAATAGATCTCCAAGAGACCATTGTGTTGAGAATCAAAAAGAGAGAAGAAGCCATCTAGCTACTGCCTACGGACATGTAGGTCTATGGTGAACTACTCACGCATCATCGGAGAGGCACCAATGAGGATGATGAACCCCTCCGTGATCGTGTTCCCCTACGGCAAGGTGCCGGAATAGGGCTCTAGATTGGATCTCGTGGTTTTGGAACTTGCGGCGGCTGGAATTGTGTTTCGTCGACTCCCCTAGGGTTTCTGGAATATTTGGGTATTTATAGAGCTGAGAGGCGGTGGAGGAGACCCCCGTGGGCCCCACAACCCATTAGGGCATGCGAGGGGCCTCTAGCGCACCCTGGTGTCTTGTGGGCCCCACGGGCCTCCCCAGGTGCTTGGTTGGCTCCCAAGTTGTCTTCTGGTCCAAAAAAAATCTCCAAAAAGTTCCGCTGCATTTGGACTCTGTTTGATAGGGATATTCTGTGAAGTAAAAAACAAGCAAAAAATAGCAAGTGGCACTGGGCACTATGTCAATATGTTAGTCCCAAAAAATGATAGAAAGTTGCTATAATGATTGTAAAACATCCACGAATGATAATATAACAGCATTGAACAATCAAAAATTATAGATACGTTGGAGACGTATCAGCATCCCAAAGCTTAATTCCTTCTTGTCCTCGAGTAGGTAAATGACAAAACCATATTTTTTGATGTGGAATGTTGCCTAACATGTTCATCACATATTCTTTTCTTTTGTAGCATGAACATTTGGAATTTTAGATGGTTGAAAGCAATAGTCCAGTTTTGACATGAAGACTTCAATACTCAAGCATATCAACAAGCAACCATGTCTTTCAAAACATCAACACTAAAGAAAGTTATCCTTAGCACATCATGCTCAATCATTGATCCTTTCACGAAACACACTCGCATATTAGCTACATCCAATGCTCAAGTACGATCATAGTGCCCCCTAGTTAGTGCTTTATAAGAGAAGATGGAGACTCAAAAAATAAAAATTGCATAAAAGTAAATAGATAGGTCCTTCGCAGAGGGAAGCATAGATTTGTACACGTGCCAGAGCTCAAAGCTTAAATTGAGAGATATTTTTTTTGAGAGGCATGCTTTTCCCGTCAACGGAAATGACTGAGTAATTCCCAACACTTTCCAAGCTAGATATATCATAGGCGGTTCCCAAACATAAAATAAATTTTATTCCTTTTTCCACCATACTTCCACACTCCACGGCTAGCCGTATCCACAGGTACCGTCTATACCAACACTTTCCAAGGAATTTATTATTTGACAACATAAAGCAAATTTATTTTTTCATTTCGGGACTGGGCATCCCTATTATCGTCATACTCTCGTGCAATGACAAGTGAATAAACACTCATCTTGATAATAACACATCTAGCATGGAAAATATTGGCCACCCACCGCCGCTTAAGGAGCGGTATGGGCACACAAAAAGGAAATTCATTTTGAAAATTAGAGTTGGCACATACAAATTTACTTAGAATGGCATGGAAATGCCGCATATAGGTAGCTATGGTGGACTCATATGGCAAAACTGGTTTTAAGGATTTTGGATGCACAAGTAGTATTTCTACTTAGCACAAGTGGAGGCTAGCAAAAAGATTGAGAAGCAACCAACCAAGAAACAAAAATTCTCATAAACGAGCATTAAGCATAACTAACACCGGAGAATGCACCACAAGTTGGATGTAATTTCATTGTGTAACTATTGACTTTCGTGCTTGCATAGGGAATCACAAACCTTAACACCAATATTCTTAATAAAGCATGATTACTCACTAACATGACTCATATATTACTATCATCATATCTCAAAACTATTACAAAGAATCAAGTTTATTTTGTCCAATGATCTTCATGAAAGTTTTTATTATATCCCTCTTGAATATCTATCACTTTGGGACTAGTTTCATATATTGCAATTGCTTTTGACAAGCTCAAACAAATTTAAGTGTAGAACATGAGCATAAAATTTTCATCTCTCAAAATAATATAAGTGAAGCATGAGAGAATTTCTTCAAAAAATTTACTAACTCTCAAATAAATCTAATTGAAGCATGAGGGTATTTCTTCAAAAAAATTAAAGCACACCATGCTAAAAAAAGATATAAGTGAAGCACTAGAGCAATTCCATAGCTCAAAAAATTTAAGTGAAGCACATAGAGCAATTCTAACAAATCATAGCATAATTTTGGCTCTCTCAAATAGGTGTGTCCAGCAAAGATACTAGTGACAAACTAAAAAGCAAATAAGCAAAGACTTATATAATACAAGATGCTCCAAGAAAAACTCATGATATGTGACGAATAAAAATATAGCTCCAAGTAAAATTACCGATGGTCGTTAGAAGAAAGAGGGGATGCCTTACGGGGCATCCCCAAGCTTAGTTGCTTGGTTCTCCTTGAATATTAACTTGGGGTGCCATGGGCATCCCCAATATTAGTCTTTTTTCACTCCTTATTCCTTCATCCATCATGATCTCACCCAAAATTTCAAAACTTCAATCACACAAAACTTAACAAAACCTTCATGAGATATGTCGTCGAATTGTTACGGCAGATGTCCTAGTGCGAGGACTTAGTCGTGGAGCCATCGCAATAGGGTTAGCTTAAAGGGGTTAAATGGGACAAAGGACACGAGGAGTTTATACTAGTTCGGCCCCTTGCAGTGAAGGTAAAGGCCTAATCCAATTGGAGGTGGTATAGCTTATGTCTCGATTACCAGGGAGCGAATACGCTTAACTTAGCTTTCGATCTGTCGTCTCTTGCCCTGAACCGCCGTCGGGTCGTCCCTTATACATAGGTTGATGCCCTGCAGCATACAGAGTCCCGGCCGGCTCATAAACGTGTCCGGCCCGGTGACTAATTACACTTGCCTTACAATACAAGTCATGCATATATGGCGGTTTACACCTATGGGCCTTAAGCCCCCTTTGGGCCTTGGGCTCTTCATAAGTCATCCTCATGAACCGCCATCTTTGGTTCCTTCATGGGCTTCGTGACACAAAGCGTCGTTGGTATAACACGGCCCCTCCTATGCGGGTTAACCCAATAGTCATATCACCAACATTAGGCCTCAGATTGATTTGAACTTGTTCATGTCAATCTTCAACACTTAGAAAAAACCTTCTTCACTTGTTCTCTACAAGACAGCGTAACCCACCATGATGTCATCTCCTGGAATTACGGAAAACCGCCATGACGTCATCTGCCATTAATTTCACACAATACCCAGCATATCCAATGGATCCTTATCTTAATGACCATCCCGAAAATCGAGGCGTTGGAACAGGTAGATAATCATTCTTTAGCCTCCTCGTTTCTCGTGCTCACTTATTGACCTTTTCCTTATAAACAGGGCCCAACAGCCCTTCCATTTCCCCCCTTCTTCTTCTCATCTTCAACCTCTCCCTTTGCAACGCACTCGCACGCCTGAGCACCGCCGCCGCCGAACCTGTCAGCTTCCTCGACTCCAGCTGCTGCATCAACCTGAACGAGACCAGAGAAACTGCAGCGCCCCTCCACTGCTCAGTAGATCCAGTAAGTGCCTCTCCTTTCTCCACTGTAGATCTCCATTAGGGTTTCTCGAAGTTCTTCAGAGTTCATCCTTGTTCTTCGCTGTAGCTTGTAACTTTGATCCAAACTTAGCACTTCTCCTACACGGCGGCAACTATGATACTAATTTTTGTTATTAGATCATCCCTTTCGCGTAAGAAAAACCAATCTGAACATATGAACTGGTCGAGCACTATAATCTAGGTCAAAAATATTTTCCATTTATCCGAAGTGTCAAGGATCCGAAATCCTAGCATCAATCTGTGAAACCTGTTTGTTTCAACACTTAGTAGAATTCGCTCTTGACAGATTCTGAATACCATTGTTGTCATGGTGGCTTACACCTCCGGTTTATAACTATCCAGCCGCTAGTGTGAATACATACTGTAACGTTTTACTTCTGGCTTAATGAGTCAACTTAAACCGGCAAAATTTTCTCTCTTTTAGGCTTCTTCCTTCACAATGCCGCCGAAGACAGTCACCTCATGTAATTGGGTTCCCTCCATTGTCACTGAGAACACACTCAAAGATTTTGTCAAAATTGGCTTTTTACCAGCAAAAGATAACATGCATTGGCGTGCCCCCAAACCAAGTGAAGAAAGACATCACCCAAAGGATGGTGAAGTCATCGTTTTTTACTGATCACATGAACCGGGGCTTCTCACCGCCCGGATCAAAAAAAATTCTGAGACGTTCTGCATTTCCTTCAACTCCATCCTTAAGACATCGGACCCAATTCCGTGTCAAACATTTGCAATTTTCAAGTTTTCTGCGAAGTACACCTTCAAGAGGAACCCAGTGTTGAACTCTTTAGGGGATATTTTTATTTGGACCAGCAAAACGAGTCCATGAACGGGCCCAGCTTGGAACTTGGTGGAATCTCTATTCAACGAAGAAGAGATGCCATCTTCCCCTATGCTTGCTTGCCCAGTCACCCAAAAGATTGGAACCAGACATGGTTTTACTGCAAAGATACCTCTCCGGCTGATGAGAATCCACTGCCAGGTTATCGTGTCCAGCGTCTTGACCCAAAGCATCGTCTTCCTGAAAAGCTTACCACTGCTAAACATGCAAAGCTTGCCACCACCATTGCAAAGGTCAAGGCTCTGTTGGGTAACGGGTTAACTGGCATTGACTTGGTTTAGTGCTGGGTTTCTTGGCGAATCGTACCCTTGAGCTGCCGACCCGGCTTAATGTGTACTTACACGGGTGGTATAAAGGATCCACTGCGCCACAGTTCTGTGCGTTTAACTGATGAGGCCATCAATGAAATGACAAAGACCCTTCTGAATGGAGATCCAGAAGACTGCAGCAAAGTGGGCCTGAACCCTTTCTGCAAGCTTAACCCGGCACCGGATGTGAGTCTCTAAATCCCTTGCTTTTACCTCATCATTCAAATGTTCTATTAACTCAACTTTGATGACTTTCATAGGCTGAATCGGATTTTTGGAAAAAAGATATATGACCATGAAGCTGCCAAAAAGGCTAGGGCTACCAAGAAAGCCGCCAAGAAAACTGTCAAGAAAACTAAGAAGAAATCAAGTGCTTCCGAGATGTTTGAACTGAATGATAGCTCTGGGTCGGAGGTAGCCCTTGACTCCCTTGGCTCATTTTTCAATTACCTTATTGACACCGATTATTACCAGGATGACACGGGGGCCAGCCAAGCAGTTGAAGAAGAGGTAACTATTATTTCCTCAGGCTCAACACCTTTGCCAAGACAGAAAATTCGACGAGTAACCCGGAAAGTAAGGTTTTCACACCCTTAGCTCATTTGGATCCTCACTTTCTTTTGAAGCAACAACAACACGAGAACCGACGACAGACTCGGATGAGCGGAGGTGATGAATTATCCTCTGGCTTACCGAATACTCCAGTTCCCCGGAAATGCCGAAACGAGGTCCTTCCGAACTTAAACTCTTTTTACCCACTGGCGCGTCTCGTTTGCCAGCCACTTAACTCTTCCGGTTCAAACTACCAGGAGGATTCTCGCTTTTCCTCCGCCGACTCATCACAGACCCAGTTGCTGGCTTTCAAGACTGCCCCTGGGTAATAATATTTTTTTATTCTCTACCTCCTTATGCTCTTATACTTGTACTGACCTCTCATAACCCGTGCAGTGGGCAAGCAAAGCCTAGCAAGAAGGCAAAGGTGACCAAGCCGGCTGAAGATCCTAAAATCCATGAACCGGAGCAGCAAGTCCCAGCATCAGACGTTTATGAAAAACAACCCGACGAGCCTGCCCATGATGTTCCACTAGAGATTCCTGACCTCTCGAGCGACCAGACAAAACTCAATCCTTTGAGTACTGAATCATCAAACCCACTTAAACCGTCAGAGACACATGCCGATGATGTTATGATCACTGGCACCGGCTTTACAGAACCAGGAAATCCAACTGTCTTGGCCAAACACTCTGCTAAACAGGAGTTCATTGAAAAGCGGAAAGTGAGATTTGATGTCGCCCACTATTCTCAATTGAGCAGTACTGAAGTAATCTCTGGTACCTCAACAAAGTACACACCAGCCGTGATCTTGAAATCGATATGGTGAAGCAGATGCATCAAAAATATGAGGTATGAATTCCTGCTTAAATAAGTTATGTACATCCTGCCAGCCCCCAAGTCTACTAGGTATGATAAGATTGAATACACTGTAGACTTAAAATAACCATGAGCATTTTTTGTAGAATCCTTCCAAGGCCAGTTTTCACATTTAAAGTTAAACCAGATTTTAAACAATTAACATTGCATTCGTAGTCCCCAAGGGTCGATTTAATCAGCATGAATGAGTCGGTCCTGTTCACCGTCGTTTCATAAAAGAGAGATTACTTGTATAGCCCCCATGAACCGTCTGTGATTGTTTATGGCACAACCAGGTCATCATAAAGTAGTAAAGAGACGACAGCGATATGCATTAGCCCCCAAGTGCCAAGTACTCTTGCTTGCAAAGTGCTTGGGACTTATTCACATGAGCCGTTGTATGAAAAAAAAATCGGCAGGCATTAGCCCCCAAGTGCCAAGTGTTGTTGCTTGCAAAAGGCTTGGGACTTATATTCCTGTAACCCGGATATGAATATGTTTGCAACTCTGTGCTTGTGCAGGACGCCACTGCTGAACTTCAATCACAATTGGCTGATGCAAAGACCCGGCTGGAGAATCAAGAGTCTGAGACCCGGAAAGCTGATTCAAAATTCCAATTTTGCGTGGCTCAAACAGAAAAGCTGAAGACCATTTTTGAGGCTGAAAGAAACGCCTGGGCTGAAGAAAAGACTGCTTTAACGCAGCGGGCTAAAAAAGCGGAGGCGGCTCTTTAAGAGGTGACCACTGAGCTTACCGGTTTAAAGCACCGTGTATCCCAGATGGTTTCTGCTATCTTTGGTGAGTTACCTTGTTAACATCAAAATTGAATCTCTTCCTTGATGGTATAAATCGCCTCTAACCAATCCATAATTATTACTCAGGTCCCAGGAGCAGCAATCTTAGCCAGGAAATGCTTGTGAAGCTCAAGGTTGTTTATACACTTGTTGAACAGCTATATACTGGAATCAAGAGTCTGAGACCCGGAAAGCTGATTCAAAATTCCAATTTTGCGTGGCTCAAACAGAAAAGCTGAAGACCATTTTTGAGGCTGAAAGAAACGCCTGGGCTGAAGAAAAGACTGCTTTAACGCAGCGGGCTAAAAAAGCGGAGGCGGCTCTTTAAGAGGTGACCACTGAGCTTACCGGTTTAAAGCACCGTGTATCCCAGATGGTTTCTGCTATCTTTGGTGAGTTACCTTGTTAACATCAAAATTGAATCTCTTCCTTGATGGTATAAATCGCCTCTAACCAATCCATAATTATTACTCAGGTCCCAGGAGCAGCAATCTTAGCCAGGAAATGCTTGTGAAGCTCAAGGTTGTTTATACACTTGTTGAACAGCTATATACTGGAACTCAATGCGCACTGGCCATGATTTCTCCGACGAACCAAGCACCTACTCTCTTGAGTGATGTCTTGAAAAAACTATATGTTCTACCTGCTAGGATTGACGAGATGAAGTGGTCATCTGCAAGAGCCAGTGCCGTGACAGCTTTAAGCCGGGCCAAGGCATGGTTACCAGAGCTAGATATGGCTGAGGTAGATACTGGGTATCCAAGCTTGAAAGAGGACGACACTTCATTTGATCAAAAGGACTTTGCTACCTGTGTGAAAGAAATACGTCCTCTAGCGACTCTGATTGCAAATGAAACGGATCTGTCAAAATACCACCTGGCTTACAACATGGAGAATTAGAAGATGCCCACGCCGGCTTATAAAGTGACGGATCTAATCCCCCTAATCCGTAAGCATACTTTCGCCCCTGAAGTGGAATTGTCCGAACTTATAGATGATGAGGCTAAATTTCAAGCCTGGTGTGGCATCGATTGATCATCATCAAAGTTCCAGAGGGCGGAGGAGGACGAAGAACCGGAGAGGGATGATCCAGAAGCCTCAAGTCATCAAGGCCAAGAAGAGTGATCCGCCGGGCGGTTTATATATTTGATCCTTTGAAAACACTTGATATTTTGGCTCACTAAGTCATGTAATAGGCTAGTGAAACTTTGATCCACCGTGCCATCATGCACGCTTTTGTTTTGCACAACACTATTTGATCCGCCATTTGAAAAGCTACCATTTTGTGCCTATGATGATGTCAATCTATGCAGATGAGATTAATCATTATCCTGCACACAAGTAAATCGCAAGGGCCCTGGCGGTTTACCGCACGACGGGTCATAATACCCATATAAAACCACTGGTGACTAAAACAGTGCAGAACCAGGGTCGGTTCAATCAAAAATATCATACCTGTGATATGTGATTAAACAGCCAGCTTACCATATCAATGCAGTAAGGGATCCACCCCAAAGGTTGAGAGCACATTGCCATATTCAGTGGACCCGTGCTATAGGCTTAGAACACCGTAAATAAGGGGTAACATCCCAAGCTTTAGAGCCAGAACTCTAAACATAAAATCGTTATTTGCTGGCGACTTAAAATCCACCATATTGTCGGGTTATAGAAACCCAAGGATACTCAAATATGAGATACAGGGCTACTTGGCCCGATTTATGAAAAACCATATGGTAATAAAAAGGAGGGATATAAATCCAAGATGAAAAAAACCCAAAAATACGAGGCTTTTATAGGCCGCCAAGCCAAAATTTTCTTCTTCAATGAAACTAGCATGATAGCCGCTGGAGTATTTGCGATTTCTGTAAGTCGGCTCTCACATGACCCAATCGACATTTTAACCTACATAAGTTCAGGGTCTTCAAAAGATTAACTTATCGAGAGTATGGCGGGGTAGGAGTAGCATCAAGCAAAACAGGCCGGTTTAACCAAGTTTCAAAGAAGGCGGCCTATCAACCTGAGCTTTTCATTGCGTTCTGTAATCCGGCTCTTTCATGACCCAATCAATGTCTTAACCTTAACAAGTTCAGGGTCTCTTTTAAGGGATTGACTTGTTAAGAACAAGGTGGGTCATCCAGGATTACCTGGTCGAAGAGCATCTTGGATACAGGCCGGATAACCCGGATTTGTGGTGAATACACCTGGCATCCACGCCAATCAACAGGGTAGTTTCAGCTGTGTTCTTTGAACAGGAAGCCCCCAATTGATATATTTCTGAGCTGTGCTCAGTGGGTACCTATGTTTGAGCTATGCTGTGCATCCAACTCTCTTTGTTCCCTGTAATTTGGGCGTCAAGCTTGTAAGTGATCATATAAAGTAGTAATAAAGACTCAATTTTCTGAGAAATGAAACGACGGAGGCCCTGAATTATCAGGGATGCCGGCTTTATTATATTGATTATAATATATACATTGTCAAAATATGTACATCAGGAGAGCCGGTGGCTCAGGTATAGTAAGGCCGAAGATAAGCAATATTCCACGGCCGACAGGTCTCCTCCTCCGACATGCGTGAGTCCTTGCGGTCTCGAACATCGATAAGGTAGTATGACCCATTGTTCAGATTTTTGCTGACCACAAAGGGCCCTTCCCAAGGTGGGGATAGCTTGTGCATATCAGATTGATCCTGGAGAAGCCGGAGCACCAAGTCACCTTCTTGAAAGGTTCTGGTTTCAACTCGGCGGCTGTGATAACGGCGCAAATCTTGTTGGTAAATCGCTGAACGAGCCACCGCAAGGTCATGCTCCTCATCTAATAGGTCAAGTCCATCCTGATGTGCTTTTTATTATCAGCTTCAACATAAGCCGCCACCCGGGGCGAGTCGTGATGTATGTCACTAGGGAGAACCGCCTCAGCTCCATAAACCATGAAGAAAGGCGTGTAACCCGTAGATCTATTGGGGGTAGTATTGATACTCCATATCACTGAGGGTAACTCCTCCACCCAACAACCTGCCGTCCTCTGCAAGGGAACCATAAGACGGGGCTTGATGCCTCTCAGGATCTCTTGATTGGCTCTCTCAGCTTGACCATTAGACTGGGGATGAGCCACTGATGATACATCAAGCCGGATATGCTCATGTTGACAAAATTTTTTCATAGCACCCTTGGATAGATTAGTGCCATTATCAGTTATGATACTGTGGGGAAAGCCAAAACGGAAAATCACCTTTTTAATGAATTGAACCGCCGTTGCCGCGTCGCATTTACTGACCGGCTCTGCCTCAACCCACTTTGTAAATTTTTCAACTGCCACCAGGGGGTGTGTCTTTTTATCCTTGGACCTTTTGAAAGGCCCAACCATATCAAGCCCCCAGACTGCAAACAGCCAAGTAATCGGAATCATCCTCAATTCTTGAGCCGACACATGAGCTCGTCGTGAGAATTTTTGACAACCATCACATTTACTGACCAAGTCCTCAGCATCAGCGTGAGCCGTCAGCCAATAAAACCCATGACGAAAAGCCTTAGCCACAAGAGACTTAGAACTGGCATGATGGCCACAATCACCTTCATGAATCTCACGTAGAATCTCACGGCCCTCCTCTGGAGAAACACAATGTTGAAACGCCCTTGTGACACTGCGATGATGCGTTATAAGCCTTAGCCACAAGAGACTTAGAACTGGCATGATGGCCACAATCACCTTCATGAATCTCACGTAGAATCTCACGGCCCTCCTCTGGAGAAACACAATGTTGAAACGCCCTTGTGACACTGCGATGATGCAACTCTCCATGAACGATAGTCATTGACTTGGACCGCCGGGTTATCTGCCTGACCAAAGTTTCATCCTCGGGTAACTCGCCCCGGGTCATATAAGCCAAATATGGACATGTCCAATCAAGAATCGCATGAAGAGCCGCCACCAATTGTGCTTCTGGGTCAAGAATAGCAAGATCTTCTTCTGTAGGCAATTTTACATAAGGGTTATGCAGAATATCCAGGAAAGTGTTAGGTGGCACCGGCTTACGCTGAGGCCCTAACCGGCTTAAAGCATCATCCGCCTCATTTTTCCTGCGATCAACATGTTCAACTTGATAACCCTTAAAGTGACCCGCAATAGCATCAACCTCTCGACGATAAGCCGCCATGAGTGGATCCTTAGAATCCCAAGTGCCAGAAACTTGTCGAGCCACCAGATCTGAGTCGCCGAAACACCTCACACGGCTTAAGCTCATCTCCTTAGTCATTCGAAGACCATGGAGCAAGGCCTCATACTCAGCTTCATTGTTAGTACAAGGGAACATCAGCCGGAGAACATAAGAAAATTTATCACCTCGTGGGGAAGTTAATACAACTCCAGCCCCCGAGCCTTCCAACTGCTTGGATCCATCAAAGTGAATAGTCCAATATGTGTTATCCGGCTTTTCTTCAGGCATCTGTAACTCTGTCCAATCATTGATAAAATCCACAAGTGCTTGAGACTTGATGGTTGTACGGGGCACATACTTTAAACCATGAGGCCCAAGCTCAATGGCCCACTTGGCTACCCAACCTGTGGCTTCTCTGTTTTGAATGATATCCCCTAAGGGGGCAGAACTAACCACAGTGATAGGATGACCCAGAAAATACAACTTAAGCTTCCGGCTAGCCATAAAAACCCCAGACACAAGCTTCTGCCGATGTGGATACCTCTGTTTGGACTCAATAAGGACCTCACCGATAATAGTAAACCGGCCGTTGAACCGGATATTCCTTGCCTGTCTCCTTCCTTTCCACCACAATGGCTACACTGACAGCTCGACTATTGGCAGCCACATACAACAACAAAGGCTCTTTGTCAATGGGAGCATCGAGAACGGGCGGCTCAGCCAACTGTCTCTTCAAATCCTCAAACGCTTGATTAGCAGCATCACTCTAAACAAAGTGATATGTCTGTCGGCGTTCTGGGAACGGGGGTCCCCAGACTTGCCTGCCTGCGGCCTGTAGCGTGGCTCAAGGGAAGGCCCAACACGACCCATCTTCATCAACACAAGCTCAAGACCCTCGCGAGGGGCCAAGCCTCGCGGGGTGGACGACATGAAACTTCCTCAGGCGCGGCCTCGTCAGGCTGGCTCACGAGGAGGCGGAGAGATCAAGGCGGGGTACCTCACGAGGTGCCCATGACGCAAGCCATGACGACCAAGGGCGCCAGGCAGGCACCAGCCCGCGCAGTGTCATCCTTTCCTCTTTGGTGCAACGGGAGCAAGGGCAGGCAAGAGCATCAAGCAAAGGCATCCATTTCGGTGCAACAAGACCAAGACCGCGCATAACGGCAGGAAGGAAGTCATTGTGGAGCCCAAGCAAAGGCCACCACGAGCCTTTGACAAAGCGAGGACCAACTTTAGTCGATAAGTGTACCAGATGTTCCCCTTCAAAATGGCCAATTGTTGGCGCCCTTCCCGCTCAATATTTGGTAAGAGGCCCAGGCCTTTGCCTATAAATAGGACTAGCCACCCACAGGTAGGAGGGACACGTGAGGAGACACGTTGAGGTCGATCCCAACCCGAGAGAAAGAGAGAGAGAAGCGGCTGAACTCCCCTAGCAGTTCATCGCACCAGCCAAGAACAGACCCTCGCGAGGCTGTTCTTACTTGTATTGCTCATCACCATCAGCCCAAGAGGCAATCCACCACACCACAAACTAGAGTAGGGTATTACACCACAATGGTGGCCCGAACTAGTATAAACCCTGTGTCTCTTGTGTTATTCTTTTCATAGCTTAGATCCTAGCGAGGCGGCGAGGTGCAGGTAAGTAGGGGGCGAAATCTCCGTGCGCACCCCAGTGTTTGAACCTAGAGGGTCTGCCGGAACCCGAAATCCGACATTTGGCGTGCCAGGTAGGGGCGCGCCAGAATCCACCTTCTGCCACTTCGCGTCCCGTCGCATCGTCATCATCATGTCCGGCGACCAGGCGGGCAACCCTGATCCCTATGCGGCCTGGCCCGCCCACGCAGAGCCGCTCGCCCCGGGCGACCCCATGCCCCAGGCAGCTCACGGTCCGTAGGGCGCTGCGGGCCGCGGGCGACGCAGACAGGCAACGACAAATCTCACGCCGCGGTAGGCGCGGTCAGCGGCGAGGGCCTCCAACCACGCCGCGACCACGACGCCGTACACCCGCCGGGAGCAGGCGAACTCAAGGGCCGCGCTCACGGTGGCCCGAGAGCTACTGCAGTGCAGGCTGCTGGAGGGCGGCCGCGACGTGCTGCTAGAGCGGGTTGCAGAGCTCCTGGGCTTCGTCGCCTCGGGGGCTCACCCCTTCCGCACCCAACTCCCACCTCAGGTCCAGGGCGGCCCGCGCGGGGGCTCCACGCACGCCCGCGCAGCTCCAAGCGGGCTCCAAAACCACCCCAACGCCAGCCAGGCTGTTAGCACTGGGCCATCGGCGGCTGCCTCCGCCCCCGGCCAGCGAAGAAGGACTCGCCGCGACCCACGGCCCCAGCGGGCCACCGCGCTACTACCCCCAGGCGGGCGCGTCAAGCAGAGCTGCATGGCATGCGGAGCACTATGGCGCAGCCTTTGGGATGACGGCCCCAGAAGAGTGCGTGCCCCACATGATGGACCAAGGGCACACGCATGAGGGCGAACAAGGCTCGCTCCTCGGCCCAAGCTGGGGGGACGAGGCGCCAGAAGCTGAGCTCTTCCAGGAGCCCCGGGAAGGCCCCGTCAGCCATGCTGGAAGCGACGACTATCGGGTACCGCTAATCCCTCAGGAGCAGGCATACGCTAATCATGGGTCGTAGGAGGTGCAGGTCGCCACAGCGAGCGGCTGCCCCGCTCCGGCAGTTTCCTACCCCTCAGGAGGAGGGCGCCGGGGGCTGCAGGAGAGGGGACGAGATCCGTCATCACCACCGCGGCGTTCGGAGCAAGGCGTCCTCAGGAGGTAGGCCTCTGCTGGGAGGTGCCTCGGGGCCTGCTCGGGCGGAGGATCCGTGGTCGTCTGAGGAACCGCTGGCGACCGCTCTACCCCATCGGCGGCGTCCTGGTTTCGGGTCGTTGTTGATGGCACTAGAGTGTGGCGCAAGGCGGGGCCCTCGTCTGGCGATATGAAGCAAGGCCGGTACCTGTGAAGAAGGCCAGTGCATATGAAGCTCGCCGCCCCGTGACACTCTCACGTAATAATGAGTGGGTCTGTACATGCCCCGGAGTCTCAGGGGTGCCGGCCTCAGGCCCTGGGGCTCCCTCCCACGCCCAGTGGCAGCACTTAGCTCCACGCTGGTGAGAAGACGTCCAAGACTAGGCTAGGTGCCGGACGCGGCCTTTTTCTGCTTTCGTTGCTTTTTTCATTGGCTGTCGTTTTCCCCCGTTGGATTTAAGTTGGATTCGAGCTTGATATTTGCGCGTGTTCGGCGAAGGGGTGCTTAGTCTCGTTCGAGCAATCTCTCATGTTCTGGTTATCACTTGGCCTAAGCTGCCTCCCCTCGTGAGCCCCTCGCGAGCCGGGTCAGGCCTAGCTTGCGTGCAGCCCAGATTGCCGTCGCCGCGCCCTCTCAGGAGGTTTTTATTACAGATCCTATGGGCCCGATAAGGAGACACTCGAGACACCACAACCCTCCGCAGGCCATCTCAGGGCCCACGCGGGTCGAAGGTAAACTAGCCAGCCAGCTCGTCGCCAAGCCAGCCACTTGGCGCAGGCGTACGAGTGATATAACATCTACTAATACGCTGAACACAAGTTTTACATGAGGGGCTCCCCCTCCCAAAATGCTCTTACAACCATCAGGGCAAAGCCTGAACTTTGCTTGCGCAGGGTAAGGAAACAGGAACAACACACGGTCAGTTGGATAAATCCCCCAATGCATCCTCAGGGGCACCTCCGGAATTGTTGCTGGCCTCGCTGGCCTCGCCGTCGCTCTCTGCGTCGCCGTCAGCGGTGTCGGGGCCGTTCACCACACCGCCTTCATCAGCAGCCACGATCACGCCGTCGTTATCTGAAGCGAAGGCCCTGACGAGAGCATCCACGTTATCTTTCACCCAGTGCGCCAGGTCGTCCCGGACGGCCTGGGGCACTGGGGCGATGGCGGCATCGAAGTCGAAGTTGGGGTCCATGTTTTGGAGATGGCTGAAGAAACGAGAAAAGGCGCGCCCAAGCAGGGCGCGGCTCCTCTCCTCCACCAGCCTGTTGGCTCTGACCGACCGCGCCTCCAACTGCGTCACCACGTCGGTGAAAAACTGAAGGTTGCCGGCGTATTTGACCGCGTGGGGCTCGCCAAAGGCCGCCTCGCAGATGTTGCCCAAGGCCGTGTAGGCTCTCTCCCGGAGCGTGGTGAGCATGGGGCCGTGCTCATGCTCCAGGATCCGCCGCTGGCGTATCTCGTCTTCGTTCTGCCGCGCAACGGCCTCAGCCTCGTCCACCCGTTGGCGGAGAAGAAGTGCCTCAGCGCGGGAGGTAGTTAGCTCCTCCTGCGCCACCTCAAGGGCGGCCCGGGAAGCATCGGCCCGCCGCGTCACTTCCTCCAGCTTGGCCCTCAAGGCAACGGTCCTACCTTCAGCCTCGACCCGGATCAACCCCAACCTCTACTCGAACTCGCGCTCAAGGTTCAAGCGCGTCGTCGCCACCCGACGTCCAACCTCCTCCAGGACGCGAGCTTCCCGCGCTGCGACATCATCCTCCGCCTGCGTCACCAAGCGCTCCCTTGTCTCCAGACGCTCGTGATCGCGTGCGCGCTCGGCGGCCTCTAGCGTCAACGCCTCCTCACGCCTCTAGAGCTCTGCCTGGTCGACCGAAGCCATCTTCATCGACGCAAGGGCCGTCTCGCGCAGCTCCACCTGCTGCTCCAGTGAATGGCACCGGGCCTGAAGTTCCCGCGCTCGCTCCTCCGCCACCTCTCGCCGCCGGTCAGCCTCTCAGGCCTCCTCGACGACCCGAGAGCGGACCTCCCTAGAGGCCGCCAGCGACGCCTCGGCTTCCTCGTTGTCGAGGTCGCGCTGGTGGCGCGCAAGGGCGACAGCCGCCTTCAGCTCGCGCCTCTCTTCAGCCAAGCGCAGGCCCTCGGCCTCGAGGCGCGCGTCTTCATCGGCGAGCTCTTCACCAAGCAGGCTCACCGCATTAGCCGCCCTCCGGAGAAACCCTTGGCGAAGAGCGCGACGCTCCCGGGCACGCTCAAGCACGTCTTCTACACCATCGTCCGCCCCAAGTAAGCGCGGAGGGCCACGAACCAGCACTCCCCCTCTGGGCAGGGGGCTGGGGGCTGGTGCCCTCGCGACGGCCGGGCACACCTCGCTAGAGGCCCGGCCTGGAGCCAGCCCGTCCCCAAATGAAGAGCGCAGGGAAGGCCTCAGCCAGTCGCAACCCACGACCAGCCGAGAAGCCCACGACAGGCTGGCTATGCCATGAGAAGGCTCGCGAAGGAGGGTCGCGAGGCGCGCAGAGCCGTGATGCGCCTCAGGATGGCTCGTCTCTCCGACCGGCCTCACCGCAAGGGCTCTGCTACTTGGAGAGCTCGAAGACAGTGGAGCGGGCGGAGCCAGGGGGACGGCTCCACAGCCATCTCCGTGAGGTCGTCAGGAAGGGACCTACAGAGCAAGGATCAGTAAAAGCAACAGAAGGATCAGGAGTTAGCGAAGGGGAGGACTTACTCATCAATGGCGAAATACTTCATGCGCTTCAGCAGGTAACAAGGATAATCGTCACCCAAGGCCTCGCTTCTCTTCCGGAGAGCCTCGAAGTCCATGCCGAAGCGGCCCAAGACCTGAGCGAAGGGGTCAGCCTGCGACGAGGAAGAAGCTTCAAGGTGACCAGCGTCGGGGGCGTCGACCTGATGCTCACCGCCGGTCGCCCCACCAAGAAGGATAGCTGGGGCCCCAGGGGCCTCAACCGCGGGCGCCGCGGGCTGCGGCTCGGCACCTTCAGCCGCTGCAGTGCGAGCCTCGGGAGCTACCTCCTCAGCCTCCAGCGGCCCGTGCCTCCCTGCTCTGCCACTCGAGGAAGGGCCGCCGTGGCCAACTGAAAGGGGAGCCCACCACTGGGTTCTCGCGAGGCCCCCGGAGGCCAGCGGGGGCGCAGCCCCCATTCGTCGAAGCTGGGCATTTGATTCACAAAGTCGCCCCTGTTCGAGCAGAGGTACAACAAGGCCCCACCTTGCCGGATGCTGCCAGGTGAAGGGTCACCAGTCAAGATCAAGAGCACCGTCCTCAGCGCTTCGAGCGTCAGGTCCTCTTCCTGGAGCCTCATACGATCCTCACGCTCGCTGAAGGTCCACATCCGGCGGGAGTGACGCTGGAGAGGAGCAATGCGGCATAGCAAGAACTCCTTCACCACCTTGGGCGCTGTCACACTGAGCACTCTCAAGAGCGCGAAGCGGCGCCTGACGAAAACGAGCCGGGGGCTCGTGAGCGTCTCCTGGCCCCAGCCTGAATTGGGGATAGCGGGCGACGATGGCTCCGACAGCAGGGGGCTGGGCACCCCTACATCCACGTACAGCCATCGCTCACGGAACCCTGGCACGGGCGGAGGAAGTCTGAAATCGATCCCTGAAGCTGCTGTCTCAGGTGCAGCAATGAAGCTCACACACCCTGAGCATTGCGAGGGGTCACTGAGGCGTAGAGAGAAGAAGTGACGCAGCAAGGCAACTGAAGGAGGGATGCCCATAATTGCCTCGCAAACAAAGGCGAAGACGGCAAGAAGAGTGATGGATTCGGGACCCAAATGCATCATATGGATCTAGTAGTGGGAGAGCACAGCGTTGAAGAAATCAGAAAAGGGGGGAACCAGTCCCGCCCACAGGGCATCGGCAAAATACCGAACCTCAGTGATTATCCTGTCGATGGAGAAGTGAGACGCGGGCCAGACCGTCATCCTCCCGCACTCGTTGAAGATGGTGGCCAAAGCAGAGCTGACCTTGCCCAAGCCTTCTCGATTGAGTATGATCGACCGATCGACGGCAGGAGCCGCCGCCGACGGCGAGCGAGGCGGAGGCATGGGTTTCTTCCCTCTTCCCTTCTTTGTCGGAGCCACGGCGACGGGGAGGGAGAAGGTTCTAGATTGGATTGGAAGCAAAAACTGGAGCTCGAGAGGAGGAAGAGCAGGGGATGGTCGAGCAGCGGAAAGGGGAACGACTGTGTGCAACCACGGGTCCGCTTAGCAGGGCGCAAAATAAGGAGGCGTGGGGGAACACAGCCACCCACGTCCAATCAACCGCCACACGACGCCCAAGGCCGCAGGCTGTTAGAACCCGCGGCGCTTCGCACTTCCCCCTTTGCTTCTCTGCTCAGCCAAGTCCGGGCACGCCTTGGGCCCGGGGGCTACTGTCGGCGGCTGGGAATGGGGGTCCCCAGACTTGCCTGCCTGCGGCCTGCAGCGTGGCTCAAGGGAAGGCCCAGCACGACCCATCTTCGTCAACACAAGCTCAAGACCCTCGCGAGGGGCCAAGCCTCGCGGGGCGGACGACATGAAACTTCCTCAGGCGCGGCCTCGTCAGGCTGGCACGCGAGGAGGCGGAGAGATCAAGGCGGGGTACCTCACGAGGTGCCCATGACGCAAGCCATGACGACCAAGGGTGCCAGGCGGGCGCCAGCCCGCGCAGTGTCCTCCTTTCCTCTTTGGTGCAAAGGGAGCAAGCGCAGGCGAGAGCATCAAGCAAAGGCATCCATTTCGGTGCAACAAGACCAAGACCGTCACAACGGCAGGAAGGAAGTCATTGTGGAGCCCAAGCAAAGTCCACCACCAGAGCCTTTGACAAAGAGGACCAACTTTAGTCAGGATAAGTGTACCAGATGTTCCCCTTCAAAATGGCCAATTGTTGGCGCCCTTCCCGCTCAATATTTGGGAAGAGGCCCAGGGCCTTTGCCTATAAATAGGACTAGCCACCCACAGGGTAGGAGGGACACGTAGAGGAGACACGTTGAGGTCGATCCTGAACCCAGAAAGAGAGAGAGAGAGAAGCGACTGAACTCCCCCTAGCAGTTCATCGCACCAGCCAAGAACAGACCCTCGCGAGGCTGTTCTTCCTTGTATTGCTCATCACCATCAGCCCAAGAGGCAATCCACCACACCACAAACTAGAGTAGGGTATTACACCACAATGGTGGCCCGAACTAGTATAAACCCTGTGTCTCTTGTGTTGTTCTTTTCATAGCTTAAATCCTAGCAAGGCGGCAAGGTGCAGGTAGGTAGGGGAGAAATCTCTGCACGCACCCCAGGTTCGAACCTAGAGGGTCTGCCGGAACCCGAAATCCGACAATGTCTTCTTCATCATCCGGTAAAGAGGGATAGCCTTCTCGCCCAACCGGCTTATGAACCGACTTAAGGCCGCAATACAACCCGCCAAATGCTGAACATCATTAATACATGCCGGCTTAGCCAGAGAGGTGATGGCTTTTGTCTTCTCCGGGTTAGCTTCAATACCTCGTTCAGAAACCAGAAAACCCAAAAGCTTACCAGCTGGTACACCAAAGACACACTTGACCGGGTTAAGCATCATCGTATAAACCCGGAGATTGTGAAAGGTTTCCTTCAAATCATCAATTAGGGTCTCCTTCTTTCTGGATTTCACCACAATGTCATCCACATAAGCATGAACATTACACCCGATTTGATTATGAAGGCAACTTTGCACACACCGTTGGTAAGTCGCTTAGGCACTCTTGAGCCCAAAGGGCATGGATACATATCAGAAGGCTCCGAACGGAGTAATGAATGTTGTCTTCTCCTGGTCCTTAACTGCCATTTTGATCTGATGATAACCAGAATAAGCATCCAAAAAGCTCAAACACTTGCAACCCGCCGTAGCATCAATAATTTGATCAATACGAGGGAGAGCGAAAGGACCAGCCGAACAAGCCTTATTTAAGTCCGTGTAATCCACACACATACACGAAGTGCCATTCTTCTTAAGCACTAGCACCGGGTTAGCCAACCACTCAGGATGAAAAACTTCAACGATGAACCCAGCCACCAAGAGCCGGGCCACTTCTTCACCAATGGCTTTATGCCTCTCTTCATTAAAACAACGAAGAAACTGCTTGACCGGCTTAAACTTCGGATCAGTATTAAGAGTGTGCTCAGCAAGTTCCCTCGGTACACCCGACATGTCAGAAGGTTTCCATGCAAAGATGTCCCGATTCTCACGGATGAACTCGATGAGTGCGCCTTCCTATTTCGGATCCAGATTAGCACTGATGCTGAACTGCTTGGATGAATCGCCAGGAACGAAATCAACTAGCTTGGTGTCATCCGCCGACTTAAACTTCAAAACCGGCTCATGCTCCGTAGTTGGCTTCTTCAAAGATGTCATATCTGCCGGGTCAACATTATCTTTGTAAAACTTCAATTCCTCTGTTGCACAGACAGACTCAGCATAAGCCGCATCTACTTCTTCACACTCCAGAGCTATCTTCCGGCTTCCATGCACTGTGATAGTCTCCTTGTAACCCGGCATCTTGAGTTGCAGATAAACATAACAATGTCGTGCCATGAACTTGGCATAAGCCGACCGTCCAAACAGAGCGTGATACGGGCTTTGAATCTTGACCACTTCAAAGGTTAACGTCTCCGCCCTAGAATCATGTTCATCCCCAAAGGCTACTACCAAAGCAATTTTGCCAACAGGATACGCCGACTTACCAGGCACCACTCCATGGAAAACAATATTGGACGGCTTAAGATTTTTGTCAGTCCACCCCATACGATGGAATGTATCATAATAGAGGATATTAATGCTGCTACCTCCATCCATGAGTACCTTAGTGAACTTGTATCCTCCAACCTGAGGTTCCACCACCAAAACTAAGTGACCCGGATTATCAACCCGGGGCGGGCGATCCTCACGACTCCACACAATGGGTTGCTCAGACCGTCGCAAGTAACGGGGAACCGCCGGCTCAACGGCGTTCACAGCCCTTTTATGGAGCTTCTGATCCCGCTTGCAAAGACTCTGGTGAAGACGTGGTACTGCATGCTATTCAACTGCTTTGGATCATTCTGATAACCGGACTGCTGCTACTGCTGATTCCCCTGATTATTCTGCTAGTTGTAACCACCCTGATGGCCTTGGTTTTGAAAACTGGAGCTTGAACCGCCACCTCCATGACCCGGACCATTAGGGCCGGACCCTGAACCGTCGTTTCGACCATGGCCGTGCTGGAAAAGATGAGACTCTCTGAATTGCTTCATGATAAAACAATCCTTCCACAAATGTTTTGATGGCCTCTCCTTGTTCCGTGCCTTGGACACGACTGGTTCATCACTGCTTATAGGTTGAATTCTCCAGACTGAGCCAGCCTCCCCTTATGACATTGGTTATAATTCTGCGTGTTGTTATTGGCCATGAAATCCAAACTATTATCTGCCTTGCGCTTACCATTGCCCCCCTGACTTGCCGGGTTATGATGTTGTTCCCTGGTGTTGCCGCTCTTCTTTCCCTTTCCCGGCTTTTCATCATCGGACTCGGGGTCCTTGGTACCATCAGAGTCGGCATACTTAACCAAAGCTCCAATTAGCTCCCCCATGTCACTGCAGTGGCATTTAAGCCGCCCTAGCTTCTGTTTGAGGGGCATAAAACGACAATTTTCTCCAACATCAAAACTGCCGAGCCGGCATTGATGCGATCTGATGAATGCAGGATAGTGGAAACCCGGCGCACCCAATGGGTTGTTGACTCGCCCTCTTCTTGGACACAGGCATCCAGATCCACAATTGACATAGGCTGCTTGCATGTATCTTTAAAATTTTGAATAAAACGGGCTTTTAACTCGGCCCATGACCTGATGGAGTTGGCAGGCAGCCTTTCAACCAAGTACGGGCCATCCCATCCAACATCATGGTGAAATACTTAGTGCACACAACATCTCTAACATCCAGCAGTTCCATGGCCATCTCATAACTCTCAACCCATTCTTCGGGGAGTAAGTCGGCTGTGTAGTTAGGCACCTTACGAGGACCCTTGACATCCTTGGGCAAACGCTCATTACGCAGAGCCGGCACTAAACATGGCACACCCAAAGTTCTGAAGGTCATGCTTGTTTCCACTGAAGTTGTCGGATGAATCGGAGAATGTTGACGAGCCGTGTACTGAGCCACCAGCTTAGCCTCTCGACGCGCTCTTCCCAGATCCACCACATTCTGAGCATTAGCTCCACTGCACGCTAGGTCATGTCCACGGGACGGGTTACGGTTTCGTTCACTGCTTGACACAGTCGGCTCGTCAATATACCTGCTATAACTCCAGCTTGGGCGAGGGGTTGAGTGAATCCTCTCATGATTGTAAGAATAAGCCTCCTGCTATACCAATGCGGTCTGAAGAAGCTCCCTAGCCCTCCACGTTTCAATCACAGCTGGAGACTCGCCTTCCACGGGGAGAGCTGCCAACCGTGACGCCGCAACAATCATATTATCCAAAGGGTTAGAATAATGACCCGGCGGCGTCGGCACATATTGTGGCGGGGTATTGTTCAGACGAAGCAGATCCGCTGCGCATGGCTGAACCGGTGCTCCAGCCCTAGGCGCGGTTACCGCCCGGTTTACCTCTGGTGGGTCACTGGTCCCTGCACCAGGTGTGTTGAAGAGGTTCCTCGCCTCATAAACCGGAGGCAGATGACTCCGGTGCCTTCTCCTCATGACGTCGTTCGAAGCGTTCTGGTCCAACGAGAGCCGGAAGGAACCAGCCTGGATCCGTTGTGCCTAAGCATCCAGAGGAGCCCGTTCCGCCGTCATCCTCGCGTCCTCAGCCGCCAAATCCTCCTTGGCTTGAGCTATCTGATCTCGGAGTTTTGCAACTTCCGCGTTATGTTGATCTTGATCTACCGGGTTAACCTCTGCTGTTAAATTATCCAGCAAGTCAGTCAAAACCTGAGTTGGCGGGTGCACAGGGCCTCCTGCCCCGGCAGCCGTTGCCATTGCTGACCCAGAGATTATTGCTGCCGCAGTCGAAGAATTCTGTACTGGCTGAGTGCCGGCCATGAAGATCGCAACCCTATTTGGCAGCTCATAGGGGTCCAGAATATTGTTGCCATCGGAATAACTCCCAAGCCAGCCATCTTGCAGCTAATACAACGACTCGGTTTCACCAGTGGACGACTCACCATCAGAATAGGCGACCGTGTCACCACCAGACACAGATCTGTCTTCAGATCCCGCCCCATGGATGAATCCCACGAAGGCACATTTCACAACAGGCTGAACTCACTCGGGTCATGCACGCTGAGCCGTCTCGATGATGTCGGTGTAGATGTCCGGCTCAGGGCCCGGCTCCCCGATCTTGCTGATGAAGACGTGAACTCCGCCGAAGGGGACCCGTACCCATACTCAATTGAGCCGGCCTCGGGGCCCCAGCCTGCATCGTTGATGTAGAGCTTGCCGCGACGACTATTGGTCATTCGGCCCACAGCGTGTCCCTTGATCCCTTCGAAGTTGCCCTTCAAGAACTGGAAACCACCGTGCGAGAGCCCCATGGTGGGCGCCAACTGTCGTGGAATTGTCACGGCAGATGTCCTAGTGTGAGGACTTAGTCGTGGAGCCATCACAACAGGGTTAGCTTAAAGGGGTTAATCGGGACAAAGGACACAAGGAGTTTATACTGGTTCGGCCCCTTGCGGTGAAGGTAAAGGCCTAATCCAGTTGGAGGTGGTATTGCTTATGTCTCGATTACCAAGGAGCGAATACGCTTAACCTAGCTTTCGATCTGTCGTCTCTTGCCCTAAATCACCGCCGGGTCGTCCCTTTATATACACAGGTTGACGCCCTGCGGCTCACAAAGTCTCGGCCGGCTCATAAACGTGTCTGGCCCGGTGACTAATTACACTTGCCTTACAATACAAGTCATGCATATATGGCGGTTTAGACCTATGGGCCTTAAACTGCCTTTGGGCCTTGGGCTCTTCATAAGTCATCCTCATGAACCACCATCTTTGATTCCTTCATGGGCTTCGTGACACGAACCGCCGTTGGTATAACCCGGCCCCTCTTGGGAGGGTTAACCCAACAGTCATATCCCCAACAAGATCCGTTAGTATAAGAAAACCAATCTTTACTTTAAGTACTGTTGCAAACCCATTAAAATTTTGTTATTGCATTATACCTACTATATAATAACTTTACCATGGCTGATACCCCTCGATATAAACCATAGATTCATCAAAATAAGCACACAATGCAACGAAAATAGAATCTGTCAAAAATAGAACAGTCTGTAAAGACGTGAATTGTTTTCATACTTCTGTAACTCGAAAAATTCTGAAAACATAGGACAACATAGGCAATTTGTATATCAATCTTTTGTAAAAAATCATAATTTTATCACTATTCTGTGATTTTTAACAATTCTGCTACTGGGCGCAAATGTTTTTGGTTTTCAACAAGATCAAATCAACTATCACCAAACATGATCCAAAGGCTTTACTTGGCACAAACACTAATTAAAACAAGTAAAACACAATCATAAAAGTAGCATAATTGTGCAAACACTCAAGAATAGAACGAAAAATGCAAAAGTAAATTTTATTCATTGGGTTGCCTCCCAACAAGCGCTATCGTTTTATGCCCCTAGCTAGGCATAATGCATAGATTCAAGTATTGTCATTTTTAGTTTTCGCCCCATAGGATGCCCTCATGATTGATTCATATGGTGGCTTAATTCTTGTTCTAGGGAAGTGTTCCATACCATTTCTCAGTGGAAATTGAAATTTAATATTGCCTTCTTTCATATCAACCATGGCACCTATAGTGCGTAAAAATGGTCTACCAAGTGTAATGGGACAAGACAGACTGCAATCAATATGAAAAACAATAAAGTCTATGGGAACATAATTCCTATTTCCAAGAATAAGAACATCATTAATTCTTCCCAAAGGCTTTTTAATAGTAGAATCCGCCAAGTGCAAATTAAGAGAACATTCTTCAATATTGGTAAGACCAAGCACATCACATAAAGATTTCGGAATTGTGGAAACACTAGCACCAAAATCACAGAAATCAAAACACTCATAATTTTTAATCTTGACTTTAATGGTAGGTTCTCACTCATCATATAATTTCCTAAGAATTGAGATCTCTAATTCCAACTTTTCTTCTAAAGCTTTCATCATGGCATCAACAATATGTTTTGTAAAAGCTTTATTTTGTTCATAGGCATGGGGTGAATTTATCATGGATTACAACAAATAAATACATTCAATCAAAGTGCAACTACCATAATTAAAGTCTTTGTAATGCAAAAGAGTGGGCACTTCACTAGGTAAAGTTTTGACCTCTCCAAACCCGCTTTCATATTTTTTTTTCATCAAGATTTCCACCCTCCGAATTATTGGGACGCCCTCTAGCTAAAGTTGACTCATCTTCAGTCCCTTTATCATCAACTTTAATCTTACTAAACAAGGAATCAATAGAAGAAACACCAATCACTTTAAGATCTTCATCATTTTTATGAAAGCAATCGGTAGAAAATGTTTTTTCCCAAAAATTCTCTTTTAGCTCTAAGCACAGCGGTTCTTTTCTTACTTTCATCCATAGAAACATATAAAGTTTTAATTGATTCATGGAAATTTTTTTAATCTTGAGATTTTCTACATCATGGGAAATTCTATCAATGCTTCTAGACATATGATCAATCTTATTCAACTTTTATTCTATCGTAGTATTGGAAACTTTTTGAGCATAACATAAGTTCTTTAATATTATTTTCAAGATCAGAGGGGTTCCTATTATTATTTTAAGAAGAATTACCATAGGAATTACCATAGAGGAATTTCCAGGAAAAGACCTAGGATTAAAATTACCTCTATAAGCATTGTTATTAAAATTATTTCGTGAGACAAAATTTGTTGGGGAATGTAGCATGCAATTTCAAAACAATTCCTATGCTCACGCAAGATCTATCTAGGACATGCATATCAACGAGGGGGAGAGTGTGTCTACATACCCTTGTAGACCGAAAGCGGGAGCGTTTCACAACGCGGTTGATGAAGTCGAAGTTTCTTCGAGCTCCACCGATCGAGTATCGAACGTACGACACCTCCGAGTTCTGCACACGTTCAGCTCGGTGACGTCCCTCGCCTTCTTGATCCAGCAAGTTGTTGAGGTTGTAGATGAGTTTCGTCAGCACGACGGCGTGGTGACGATGATGGTGTAGTTATCCTCACAAGGCTTCACCTAAGCACCGCGAAACTATGACCAAAGGTGTAAACTGTGGAGGGGGCGCCACACACGGCTAACAATTGATGTTCTATGTGCTAGGCGCCCCCTCCTCATATATATAGGTGGGAGGGAGAGGGGAGAGGGCAAGGGACGCCCCAAGTGGGGCAGAATCCCACTTGGGCTCCTGCCCTGGTTCGCCCCCCTTCCTTGTATAGGCGCCAGGGGAAGGAAGGGGGAGGTGGCGCCCCCTTTCCTTTCTCCCTTGAGGAGGAGAAGGAAGGAGGGACTTGCCATCCCCCTTTCCTTTCCCTAGGGCTGGCCGGCCTGGTGGAGGGGCGCACCAGCCCCTTGTGGGCTGGTCTGTCCCTCCCTTGGCCCATTAAGCCCATATCTTTGCCAGGGGTGCCCGGAACCCCTTCCAGTGACCCTATATGTACCCGGTACCCTCCGGAACACTTCCGGTGTCGGAATACCATCATCCTATATATCAATATTTACCTCTCAACCATTTCGAGACTCCTCGTCATGTACGTGATCTCATCTAGGACTCCGAACAACATTCGGTCACCAAATCACATAACTCATATAATACTAAATCGTCATCGAACGTTAAGTGTGCGGACCCTATGGGTTCGAGAACTATGTAGACATGACCGAGACACCTCTCCGATCAATAACCAATAGCAGAACTGGATGCTCATATTGGCTCCTACATATTCTACGAAGATCTTTATCGGTCAAACCATTATGACAACATACGTTATTCCCTTTATCCATCGGTATGTTACTTGCCCGAGATTCAATCGTCGGTATCTTCATACCTAGTTCAATCTCCTTACCGGAAAGTCTCATTACTCGTTCCGTAATACATCATCATGTAACTAACTCATTAGTAACTTTGCATGCAAGGCTTCTTATGATGTGTATGACCGAGAGGGTCCAGAGATACCTCTCTGATAGACGGAGTGCCAAATCTTAATCCCGATCTATGCCAACCCAACAAACACCTTCGGAGATACCTATAGAGCATCTTTATAATCACCCAATTACGTTGTGATGTTTGATAGCACATAAGGCATTCCTCCAGTATCCGGGAGTTGCATAATCTCATAGTCAAAGGAATATGTATTTGACATGAAGAAAGTCATCGGCGTTGCAGGGCAGGGGTCCCAGACTTGCTGCCTGCTGACTGCTGGCGCTGACTCGAGCGGGGCCCATTATGCCCATCTTCATCAACACGAGCTCAAGACCCTCGCGAGGGCCAAGCCTCATGAGGCGGAGCGACAGGAGCTTCCTCGAGGCACAGCCTCATCGGTGGCTCGCGAGGCGGAGAGATCAAGGCGGGGTACCTCGCGAGGTGCCGATGACGCAAGCCATGACGACCAAGGGCGCCAGGCGGGCGCCAGCCCGCGCAGTGTCCTCCTTTCCACTTTGGTGCAAAGGGAGCAAGCGCACGCGAGAGCATCAAGCAAAGGCGTCCATTTCGGTGCAACAAGAGCAAGACCAGTCCAACAGCAGGAAGGAAGTCATTGTGGAGCCCAAGCCGGCGTCACCACCAGAGCCTTTGACAGGCGAGGACCAACTTTAGTCAGGATAAGTGTACTAGATGTTCCCCTTCAAAATGGCCAATTGTTGGCGCCCTTTGTTGGGGAACGTTGCAGAAAATAAAAATTTTCCTACGGTTTCACCAAGATCCATCTATGAGTTCATCTAGCAATGACTGATAGGAGTGCATCTACATACCTTTGTAGATCGCGAGCGGAAGCATTCAAGTGAACGGGGTTGAGGTCGTCGACTCGCCGTGATCCAAATCACCGATGACCATGTGCCGAACGGATAGCACCTCCGCGTTCAACACACGTGAGGCGGATGGCGTCTCCCGCCTTGATCCAACAAGGAGGAGGAGAGGTTGATGAAGATCCAGCAGAACGACGGCGTGGTGGTGGATGCAGCAGAGTTCCGTGAGCCGCCAACCGACTACGGAGGAGGAGGTGTAGCAAGGGGAAGGGCGCCAAGTGCAAGGTGCAGCTGCCCTCCCTCCCCCTCTATATAGGGTCCCAGGCGCCCGGCCCTAGGAGATGGGATCTCCTAGGGGGCGGCGGACAAGGGGGTGGAGTGCCCCCAAGGCAGGTGGGCGCCCCCCCTAGGGTTCCCAACCCTAGGCACGGAGGGGAGCCAGGGGGGTGCACCAGCCACCAGGGCTGGTTCCTCCCACTTCAGCCCATGGGCCCTCAGGGATAGGTGGACCCACCGGTGGACCCCAGGACCCTTCCGTGGTCCTGTACAATCCAGTGGACCCCAAACTTTCCCGATGGCGAAACTCGACTTCCCATATATAATTCTTTACCTCCGAACCATTCCGAACTCCTTGTGACGTCCGGGATCTCATCCGGACTCAGAACAACTTTCGGTTTGCTGCATACTCATATTCATACAACCCTAGCGTCCTTGAACCTTAAGTGTGTAGACCCTACGGGTTCGGAGACACGTAGACATGACCGAGACGGCTCTCCGGTCAATAACCAACAACTGGATATGGATACCCATGTTGGCTCCACATGCTCCTCGATGATCTCATCGGATGAACCACGATGTCGAGGATTCAAGCAACCCGTATACAATTCCTTTGTCAATCGGTATGTTACTTGCACGAGATTGATCGTCGGTATCCCAATACCTCGTTCAATCTCGTTACCGCAAGTCACTTTACTCGTAGATCAGTAATGCATGATCTCGTAACCAAACACTTGGTCACTTTGATCTCATTATGATGATGCATTACCGAGTGGGCCCAGTGATACCTCTCCGTGTCGGAGTGACAAATCAAGTCTCGATCCGTGACAACCCAGCAGACACTTTCGGAGATACACGTAGTGCAGCTTTATAGTCACCCGATTCGTTGTGACGTTTGGTACACCAAAACACTCCTACGGTATCCGGGAGTTACGATCTCATGGTCTAAGGAAAAGATACTTGACATTGGAAAAGCTCTAGCAAAGCGAACTACGATCTTGTGCTATGCTTAGGATTGGGTCTTGTCCATCACATCATTCTCCTAATGATGTGATCCGTTATCAATGACATCCAATGTCCATAGTCGAGAAACCATGACTATCTGTTGATCAACGAGCTAGTCAACTAGAGGCTCACTAGGGACATATAGTAGTCTATGTATTCACACGTGTATTACGATTTCCGGATAATACAATTATAGCATGAATAAAAGACAATTATCACGAACAAGGAAATATAATGATAATCCTTTTTATTATTGCCTCTAGGGAATATTTCCAACAGTCTCCCACTTGCACTAGAGTCAATAACCTAGTTACATTGTGATGAATCGAACACCCATAGAGTTTTGGTGTTGATCATGTTTTGCTTTCATGGAAGAGCTTTAGTCAGCGGATCTGCGACATTCAGATCCGTATGCACTTTGCAATTTCTATGTCTCCATCTTGAACATTTTCACGAATGGAGTTGAGCGGCGCTTGATGTGCACAGTCTTCTTGTGAAACCTGGCTCCTTGGCAAGTGCAATAGCTCCGGTGTTGTCACATAAGAGTTTGATCGGCCCCGACGCATTGGGTATAACTCCTAGGTCGGTGATGAACTCCTTCACCCAAATTGCTTCATCGCTGCCTCCGAGGCTGCCATGTACTCCGCTTCACATGTATATCCGCCACGGCGCTCTGCATGCAGCTGCACCAGCTTCTGCTCCACCATTCAATATATACGTATCCGGTTTGTGACTTAGAGTCATCCAGATCTGTGTCGAAGCTAAGCGTCGGCGTAACCATTCTGACGAGCTCTTCGTCACCTCCATAAACGAAACATGTCCTTAGTCCTTTTCGGTACTTCAAGATATTCTTGACCGCTGTCCGATGCTCCTTGCGGGATTACTTTGGTACCTTCCTACCAAACTTACGGCAAGGTTTACATCAGTCTGGTACACAGCATGGCATACATAATAGATCCTATGGATGAAGCATATGGGATGACACTGTGCGGATTTGGGTTCAGCGGACCCTTGAGGTTCGAACCTTTGGGGTGCAGCGGAGATCCAACCCTCCACCGTCTACGCACCTCGCTTGAATCGCTGGGACCCTAAACTACTAAGCGGAACAACACAAGAGACACGAGATTTATCTTGGTTCAGGCCACCATTGTGGTGTAATACCCTACTCCAGTGTGTGGTGTGGTGGATTGCCTCTTGGGCTGATGAGGAACAATACAAGGAAGAACAGCCTCGCGAGGGTCTGTTCTTGGCGGGTGTGATGAACTGCTAGGTGGTGTTCAGTCGCTCTAGCTACTGGTTTCTTGATGAGGATTCCGGTCTCCTCCCTTCTCTCTCTTCCAGATGCCTCTAGCTCTGGGTGTGGCTACTCCTATTTATAGGCGAAGGCCCTGGGCCTCTTCCCAAATATTGAGCGGGAAGGGCGCCAACAATTAGCCATTTGAAGGGGAACAACAGGTACACTTATCACGACTAAAGTTGGTCCTCGCTTGCCAAAACTCTGGTGATGGCCTGCTTGGGCTCCACATGACTCCCTTCCAGCCCGTTGGGCTGGTCTTGGACTGTTGCACCAAAGCGGATGCCTTTGCTTGATGCTCTCGCTGCGCTTGCTCCCTTTGCACCAAACAGGAAAGGAGGGCGTTGTGCGGGCTGGCGCCCGACCGGGCGCCCTTGGTGCGTCATGGCTTGCGTCATGGGAACCTCGCGAGTACCCTGCCTTGAACTCTCCGCCTCCTCATGAGCCAGCCTGGCCGAGGCCGTGCGAGAAACTCCTCGTCGTCCGCCCGTGAGCTGGCCCCTCGTGAGGTCTTGAGCTTCGCGTTGATGAAGATGGGCGTCTTTGGGCCTCCTTGAGCCCACGCCGCGCAGGCATGAGCGAGCAAGTCTGAGGACCCCGTTCCCGGAACGCCCGGCAGTAGCCCAGCCAGCGCGCCCGAACAGCGGCGAGAGGCGAAAGGGCAAGTCTGCGGCGTCATGAGCCCTAACAGCCCTGCTTGACCTTTGGCGGCAGCGTGGCGGTTGATTGAGCGCGTGCGCATCGCTTCCCCACGATGCCTCGGTAACCACCCGGATTCGACAAGTCCTGCATGCGAGTTGGTCATGATTACCGGTGATCGTGGAGGCCGGCGGTTGGCCTTCGCCCGGCTATAAGTGCGAACAGCGCGCCCTTCTAGTCTATCCTTCCTTCTCCTCCTCGTTTAAATGCAGTGCGCCATGGCTCCAATCCGCGGTTCTCCACGAGAAGAAGGAAAGGCTCCTCAAGAGGATCTGACCTGCTCCCCCATAAGCGGCTTGCCCTCCTTTGTTAGGGCAGGGGCGCTCGCCGGGCGCCCATGCCACAGTGCAGTGGCGCCACCAGGGTTCCCTCTTCCCTTGTAAGTGCACATTGGCGGCTCTGAAGGACGGCCCTGAGGCGCTCCTGGCCCAGGCGCCGCCAGCGACACCGGCCGGAGTCACGAAGGTGTCGCCTTCCCCACAGGTCACGCCGAGGCTCTGCCGAGTTCGTGCTTCACGTTGCCACGCCCCTAAATCTTGGATTCGTCTTCCTTCTTTCTTCGTCTCTGTCGTCCGTGAGAGGAACCCCTGGGACTCTGGCTGCACCGCCGGCTGCAGCACCCTCATGACAGGCGGAGGTGTGATAGTTGCCCGGGCGAGTCTTCATGACTTCGAGGCTGGGGCGAGTCATCGGGTCTGCGGGGCGAGGCGCTAACGATCCACCTAGAAATGCGATGGTGCTTTGGTGGTGTCCTTCAAGGTCTTCGACGGAGGGTCTTCGGTTGGAGTGCTGCCCAGGAGAGGTGGTGGGGCCCCTGCTTTGTGGCGAGGCAGGGCCGACAAACCACTCCTTGGCAGCTCCTCGGGCGGCAGAAGGCTCGGGAGGATCCAGCGACTCCGCCGAGCTCTTTGCGACTCGGGAGGCGGCGGCAGCTATTCGAGCCCCGAGCCTGCGCCGTTCCGGGCGAGGCGGGCTCGTCGAACCGTCGCCGCCCTGATCTGGATGGGGTTGGCGCGGTGCGGACGACCCACTTGTTGGCGATGGCATCTGCGCGGTGGTCGAGCCAAGAATGTACCCACAGGGGCTTGTAAAGATGTTTGTAACCGTTTGTCAATATAACCCTTTTTGAGCGGTGCAAGATGCTCATTCCGTTCTAGCTTAGTTTCCTCCTTTCGGTCCTCACGAGGGCCTGATGCTCTGCTGCCAAGCAGGTCCCAGTCCCAAAGCGGCTTTAGCCGTGTTGGTATGCCAGTCGCGATGCGTGGTCAAGGCGAGGAGGTGGCGGCCGAGTCGGTAGAAGCTCTGAGTCGCGATGCTCGAGGGGTCCCCATGGCGCTCAAGCAGCCATCATTGGTGAAAAGGAGGCGATGTTGCTAACAGGGGTTGCATTGGGTGCGGGGATGGTGTTGCGATAACTAGTGTGTCGGGAGGGTGACTTATGTCGAGGTCGGGACAATGCTTCTGATGCGGCTCTAGGTCCGTGCCTAGGCAGCGAAGAGATTGCGTGGCGAGTGCGTTTCATGCTCCTTGGATGGTCCTGCGGGTTCACCACAAAAGGAACAAGAGCTCGCCGTGGCGATCGTTAATTCTGCCATTAGTTGCTTGGGAGGCGCGAGAGGCCTCGAGGTGTGTTGGGGCACCGTGAGCCGTAGCAGGACTCACTGAGGCCCCTACCTCAAAGCGGGTTGCGCTGGCTCACAGAGCCTTATCTTGAGTGTGTTCCTACAAATTTGGCGGATGCGGTGCTCTCGTCTTGGTCCGGCTCTCGGGCTGGTCTCGGCCGTCGGCAGCAGCAAGCCAGGTCGCGATGCCATGGACAAGACCCGGAGGTGAGGCGGAGAGCCGGTAGGAGCCTGAGTCCGCGATGCTCGGCACCCCCTTTAGCAGCAAGGCTGGGTTAGATAATGAAACTCGTCCTCGGGTCCCGGCTCTCGGGCTGGTCTCGGCCGTCGGCAGCAAGCAGTCGCGATGCCATGGACAAGACCCGGAGGGTGAGGGCGGAGAGCGGTAGGAGCCACGATCGCGATGCTCGGGTAGCCCCCTTTAATCATAAGCTAGGTTTGAATGTGAAACTCGTCCTCGGGTCCCGGCTCTCGGGCTGGTCTCGGTAGTCGGCCTTTGGCAAGCCAGGTCGCGATGCCATGCATAAGACCGAGGTGAGGGCGGAGGCGGTAGGAGCCTGAGTCGCGATGCTCGGCACCCCCTTTATAGCGCAAGATTCCGTCACCCAGGAAAAGGCACCAAATAACAAGCATGGTGGAGTGAGAGCATAATCCTAAGAAGCGTAAGAAGGATACATGCAGCTGGGAAAGGCCCAGGCGGCTTGGGGATGATGCAGCCGAGGCGCCCCAAAGGATAGGCTAATGACATGAAATAAAAGGGATACATGCGAGGGACGGACCCAGCGGCACTGGAATATCTTGACGGCGCTCCCAGTAGGAAATAAAACTTAAAGATGTCACTGGTGATGTTGGGGATGAAGGGGTGTTGGTGTAGCAGACTCGGTGGGCTGCGGGGCGATCCTCCACGAGCCCCAGGCCGGGGGCCTCGGGAGGATCCGGGGCGCTAGTGGCTCCTCGTGAGCCATCTCCATCTCCGCTTGGGCTGCGTGCGTGCGACCTCTCGAGCCTCAGGATGGCCCTCATGAGATCTTGGTGCGCCAGCAACGCGTTTGGCGAGCCGTGAGGCATCGCTTGCGTGGCTATGGGGTGGGCCTCGCAATGTCCCACTCGTGAGGGCGGAGGCGCTCTTGAGGCCTTGGATCGGTTGAGCCACTGGTATGTCGATGCAGAGCAGCGCAGCCCACCATCCTCGCTTTGGATGGGGGGCCACGGCCAGTGGCGGCTGCCCCTCATGACCCTTGACTCCTATAGCTCTGAATGGCCTTCTTGATGAACTCCTGAGGTTCGGCCCTCCTTGCCTTGCTCACCTTGCGGAAATGTGCTTGAAGCGCGCCTCCATGTGGTGCCCAAGCGCCTCCTCGTGACCTTGGCGAGTGCCGGCCCTCGGGGAGAGCCCGAGCCCGGCTGAGGAGGCGCCAGGCCTTGGCTCCTCTGTGATGGAAGGCTCCCCCTGGCGGTGTCGGGCCACGAGGGGCCTGCCTCTTGAGGCCGGGCGGTCGATGTCTTCTTCTTCTTGGAGTGCGGCCTCGTGAGGCCCCCTGCTGCTTGTGGTGCAGGTCTTCTAGCGATGCGGCTGAAAG
Source organism: Aegilops longissima (assembly GCA_021605205.1). Lineage (NCBI taxonomy): Eukaryota > Viridiplantae > Streptophyta > Magnoliopsida > Poales > Poaceae > Aegilops > Aegilops longissima. Next base: position 373,867,028 of record CM038680.1, on the reverse strand, counting down.
GCTCGCTCCGGGAGCACCTCCGTCTCTCTCTTCACGGGGCACCATGATGACCCGCTGCTTCCTGGCATCTTGAGGGCGTTGTAGCCGTGGTGAGTTCTGACCATGAATTGGGCCAGGCGCGGGTGCAGGGATGGCGATGTCTGACCCAGGCGAATGTGGGCGATGTCGAAGTCGATGAGCTCGGTGCGGTAGTTATCCGAGCCCGAAGGTGACGGGAAGCGGACCTGCCCGATCGGGACCGTGGAGCCGTCGGTGACTCGGAGAAAGGCTTGGTTGGTGAAGCTGGTATAAGGCGCGAAGATTGTTGAATGTTTCCCGCAGACGGGACGTTGAGTCCTGCCCGTCGTCGATGAGGTCTTGGTGACCAACCGCGTTCTTGATGATTGGGGAACAAAGCATTGGGAGAACTCGGTGTGGCGCGCGCCTTGAAGCTGATCCGCTGAGCTGAGCGTGATGGCGCCGCCGACCAGTTGAGAGGCGCGTGGCCTCGAGCTTGGGAGGACTGCATTCACTTGCGGGCGAACTGCTTGAAAATCTTGTTGAGAGGCTGGGGCTTGAGCTCCGCCCAGTGTCTGGCGATCGCATCGGTTCTGGAAGCCCCAGCCCCTCTCGTCGATGGCGGTCCTCGATTCTCCTTGGCTGCGGCGGTAGTGGAGGGAGGCCTGCGTTCCCTGCTATGGCGATCCTCGCGAGGCTGATCCCTCGGCCTCCCTCGCGGCAGGTCTTGCCAGCAGTCCTCGCGAGGTTAGTCGCACCACCCTTGGCGGAAGCTGCAGTCTTTCTAGCGTCCTGCATTCCTTCCTCCTCCTCGTGCCGCCCGATGTCGCTGCGCTCAGGCGTCTGCCGACTCTTCCTTCAGCGTCTGACCGGGAGCTCTTGGCATTCATTGGTGTTGTGGTTGTGGAGGTCGTGGTACCGCATGATACCGACTGCCCTTGGAGGACTCGGGCTGATCTACACCTCGCTTGGTGTCTGGTTACGGCCCCACGAGTACGGTAGCCTTGCGCTTCGTCCTTGGCCTTGGACTTCTTTTCTTGAGGATCCATGACAGGCAGCTCGAGGAGGAGGCGCCCTCCTCAGCCTGGCGCGCAGGTTGCCAAGTTGAACGGCTCAAGGAGGTGCCTGAGATCTTCATGCATCGCCCGGCTCCTCCTTCATCTTGGCGTCGCGCCGCCCGTCGGAGAAAAGCGAAGATGATGGCCTCCTCCATTACCACAGGGATCTTGAGCGTGCGTTGTTGAAGCCTTGGATGTACTTTTGCTGGGTTTCCCACTGCTGCTTTGATTTGGCGCATATCGCTCACGGCGGTGGCGATCGCGATACCACAGAAGTTGGCGATGGCGGAGTGCGCATCTCGGCCCGAGGAAGATCGTGCACAGGCGGATTCAGGAGCAGTGCGGGCTCCATCCTTGGCGCCATGGGAAACCAGTTAGCCATGAACTTTTCATCCTGTTGGCAGCCTCGATGCCCAGCTCATAGAAACTGGAGGAACTCCGTAGTGTCACTTGTGCCGTCATAGCGAGGCAGGTCAGCTTGAACTTGGCGGGCCACGCGGCGCTTCTGCGCCTTCGGAGGTGGCAAAGCGGCAGCCCGCCGTGGCCATGGGGCCTCGGACGACGAGAGGCTTGGTCTTGTGGGCCTCCTGCGCCCATGGCTAGGGGCAGCGGAGTCACGACATCTCTTTGGGCGAGGGGCCTCAGGCGGCTTCTTGTGGGCGAGAACTTCTTGGCAGCTCTGCTCTTGCAGCGCCGGCTTTGGCGGGCGGGTTCCACCGAGGGCCTTGCCCAGGGCGAGGCGCCTTCTTGAGGAGGCGCCCAGGGCTTCATCGCTGCAGTGAGGCGGGAGTGCGGTGCAGCGAGACCGGAGGTGTCGGGCGCCTCCGGCAGCCTTGAACAGGCTCGGCTGACTTCGGTCGAGCCATTCTTCGTGAAACGTCGTCGTGAGGCGGTATGCGCGAGGCTCGTTTACGCGATGAGTGCAACAGGCCTCCATGGCCCTTGAAGCGTGTGCGAAACCAGCGGGGGTGGCGAAGCATGGCGGTGCGGCCGTCCGCCTCATGGGCGAGTGCTGGGGCGATGCTTGCTTTTCTCGTTCCCGCCCGGGCCAGTGGCGGCGTTAATGGCGAGTGACAGAAACGGCGAGGCGCCAGCGCCGGCAGGGCTATGCAGGCGACATGGGGCGAGGGCGGCTCGGTGCAGTGCGGAGCCCGGCAGGCGTAGAGACATGGTTGCGGTGGTCGAGGAAAAACGAGCGACAAAAAGGCGGTTCGGCGCACCTACAGCGCGCCAAATGTCCGGTTCGGTTCAGCCGGACCCTTGAGGATTCGAACACTGGGGTGCGCGGAGATCCAACCCTCCGTCTCGGACCTCGCCGAATCGCTGGGACCTAAACTACTAAGCGGAACAGCACAAGAGACCACGAGATTTATCTTTGGTTCAGGCCACCATTGTGGTGTAATACCCTACTCCGGTGTGTGGTGTGGTGGATTGCCTCTTGGGCTGATGAGGAACAATACAAGGAAGACCAGCCTCGCGAGTGCATTCTTGGCGGGTGTGATGAACTGCTAGGTGGTGTTCGATCGCTCTAGCTCTTGGTTTCTTGATGAGGATTCGATCTCCTCCTTCTCTCTCTTCGGATGCCTCTAGCTGGGTGTGTCTACTCCTATTTATAGGCGAAGGCCTGGGCCTCTCCCAAATATTGAGCGGGAAGGCGCCAACAATTGGCCATTTGAAGGGAGACAGCGGTACACTTATCACGACTAAAGTTGGTCCTCGCTTGCCAAAGGCTCAGTGATGGCCTTTGCTTGGGCTCCACAATGACTCCCTTCCAGCCGTTGGGCTGGTCTTGGTCTTGTTGCACGAAGCAGATGCCTTTGCTTGATGCTCTCGCTGCGCTTGCTCCCTTTGCACCAAACAGGAAAGGAGGGCGCTGCAGCTGGCTGGCGCCCGACAGGCGCCCTTGGTAAATCATGGCTTGCGTCATGGGCACCTCGCGAGTACCCTGCCTTGAACTCTCCGCCTCCTCATGAGCCAGCACTGGCGAGGCCGTGCACGAGAAGCTCCTCGTCGTCCGCCCAGCAATCCTGCCCCTCGCGAGGTCTTGAGCTTGTGTTGATGAAGATGGGCGTGCTGGGCCTCCTTGAGCCACGCCGCGAGGCAGCGAGGCGAGCAAGTCTAGGGACCCCGTTCTGGAGCAGCGACACACTCATCTCTTCTTTATCTTCTGCCGTGGTGGGCATTGAGCGAGCTCAATTTCACACCTTATAATACAGGCAAGAACCCTTTCTTGGATTGATCCATTTTGAACTTCTTCAATATCTTATCAAGGTATGTGCTTTGTGAAAGATCTATGAGGCGTCTCGATCTATCTCTATAGATCTTGATGCCTAATATATAACAGCTTCTCCGGGGTCCTTCATTGAAAACTCTTATTCAAGTAGGCCTTAATGCTGTCCGGAAGTTCTATATCATTTCCCATCAAAAGTATGTCATCTACATATAATATGAGAAATGCTCTGAGCTCCCACTCACTTTCTTGTAAATGCGAGGCTTCTCCATAAATGCGCATAAACTAAACCCTTTGATCATCTCATCAGCGAATGTTTAACTCGAGATGCTTGCACCAGCCCATAAGTGGATCCTTTGGAGCTTGCATACCTTGTTAGCATTCTTAGGGTTAAACAAAACCTTTCGGCTGTATCATATCAGTTCTTCCTTAAGATAGCCGTTAAGAATGCCGTTTTGGCGTCCATTTGCCATATCTCATAATCATAGTATCGGCAATTGCTAACATGATTCGGACGGACTTCAGCTTCACTACGGGAGAGAAAGTCTCATCGTAGTCAACCCCTTGAATTTGTCGATAACCCTTAGCGACAAGTCGAGCTTTATAGATGGTAACATTACCATCCGCGTCCGTCTTCTTCTTAAAGATCCATTTATTTTCTATCGCTCGCCGATCATCGGGCAAGTCTGTCAAAGTCCATACTTTGTTTTCATACATGGATCCTATCTCGGATTGCATGGCTTCAAGCCATTTGTTGGAATCTGCGCCATCGCTTCTTCATAGTTCGAAGGTTCACCGTTGTCCAACAACATGATTTCCAGGACAGGGTTGCCATACCACTCTGGTGTGGAACATGTCCTTGTGGACATACGAAGTTCAGTAGCAACTTGATCCGAAGTACCTTGATCATCATCATTAATTTCCTCTCCAGTCGGTGTAGGCACCACAGGAACATTTTCCTGAGCTGCACTACTTTCCTGTTCAAGAGGTAGTACTTCATCGACTTCTACTTTCCTCCCACTTACTCCTTCGAGAGAAACTCTTTTTCGAAAGGATCCGTTCTTAACAACAAAGATCTTGCCTTGGATCTAAGGTAGAAGGTATACCCAATAGTTTCCTTAGGGTATCCTATGAAGGCGCATTTTTCCGACTTGGGTTCGAGCTTTTAGGGTTGAAGTTTCTTGACATAAGCATCGCATCCCCAAACTTTTAGAAAGCGACAGCTTAGGTTTCTTCCCAAACCATAATTCATCGTTGTCGTCTCAGCAGTTTAGGCGGTGCCCTATTTAAAGTGAATGTAGCTGTCTCTAGGCGTATCCCCAAAATGATAGCGGTAAATCAGTAAGAGACATAATAGATTGCACCATATCCAATAGAGTGCGATTATGGCGTTCGGATACACCGTTCTGTTGAGGTGTTCGGTAGGCGTGAGTTGTGAAATGATTCCACATTTTCTTAAGTGTGTACCAAATTCGTGACTTAAATATTCTCCTCCATGATCTGATCGTAAGAACTTTATTTTCGGTCACGTTGATTCTCTACCTCATTCTGAAATTCCTTGAACTTTTCAAAGGTCTCGGACTTGTGTTTCATCAAGTAGACATACCCATATCTACTCAAGTCATCGGTGAGAGTGAGAACATAACGATATCCTCCATGAGCCTCAACGCTCATTGGACCACACATCGGTATGTATGATTTCCAATAAGTTGGTTGCTCGCTCCATTGTTCGGAGAGCGGAGTCTTGGTCATTTGCCCATAAGGCATGGTTCGCATGTCTCAAATGATTCATAATTGAGAGATTCTAAAGTCCATCGATATGGAGCTTCTTCATGCGCTTGACACCAATGTGACCAAAGGCGGCGGTGCCACAAGTATGTGGGACTATCGTTATCAACTTTACATCTTTTGGTATTCACACTATGAATATGTGTAACATTACGTTATAGATTCATTAAGAATAAACCATTGACCATCGAGACATGACCATAAAACATATCTCTCATATAAATAGAACAACCATTATTCTCGGAATTAAATGAGTAGCCATCTCGTATTAAGCGAGATCACGATACAATGTTCATGCTCAAACTTGGCACTAAATAACAATTATTGAGGTTTAAAACTAATCCGTGAGTAAATGTAGCGTGGCGTGCGGCAGCGATCACATCGACCTTGGAACCACTCCCGGCAGCGCATCGTCACCTCGTCCTTCGCCATCTCCGCTTATTCCGCAGCTCCTGCTGTGAGTTACAAATATGAACAGCGGCACGGTATCAAATACCAGGAGTTACTACAGTCTTGGTAAGGTACACATCACATGTATATCAAATATACCTTTAGTGTTGCCGGCCTTCTTATCCGCTAAGTATTTGGGGCAGTTCCGCTTCGAGTGACCCTTCCCTTTGCAATAAAAGCACTCAGTCTCAGGCTTGGGTCCATTCTTTGACTTCTTCCCGGCAAGCGGCTTCTTACAGGCGGCAACATCCTTGCCGTCCTTCTTGAAGTTCTTCTTACCCTTGCCCTTCTTGAACTTAGTGGTTTTATTGACCATCAACACTGATGTTCTTTCTTGATTTCTACCTCTGCGACTTGACATTGAAAATACTTCAGGAATAGTTTTCACCATCCCCTACATATTGTAGTTCATCACAAAGCTCTTGTAGCTAGGTGGGAAGCGGTGAAGGATTCTGTCGATGACCGCCTCATCCGGAGGTTAATGTCCAGGTTGGGACGACGGTTGTGCAACCCGGACATTTTGAGTATGTGCTCCTTGTGAACTATTTTCCTCCATCTTACAACTATAGAACTTGTCGGAGACTTCATATCTCGACCGGGCATGAGCTTGGAAAACCATTTTCAACTCCTCGAACATCTCATATGCTCCGTGTTGCTCAAAAGCGCTTTTGGAGCCCGGTTCTAAGCTGTAAAGCATGCCGCCTTTGAGCGAGGAGTAATCATCGATGCGTGATTGCCAAGCATTCATAACATCTTGGTTCTCTGGGATGGGTGCTTCACCTAGCTGTGCTTCTAGGACATATTGTTTCTTGGCATCTATGAGGATGATCCTCAGGTTCCGGACCCAGTCCGAATAGTTGCTGCCATCATCTTTCAGCTTGGTTTTCTCTAGGAACGCGTTGAAGTTCATGGTGACATGAGCGTTGGCCATTTGATCTACAAGACATTTTGCAAAGATTTTAGACTAATGTTCATGATAATTAAGTTCATCTAATCAAATTATTTAATGAACTCCCACTAGATTGACATCCCTCTAGTCATCTAAGTGTTACATGATCCGAGTCGACTAGGCCGTGTCCGATCATCACGTGAGACGGACTAGTCATCGTCGGTGAACATCTCCATGTTGATCGTATCTTCCATCGACTCATGTTCGACCTTCGGTCTCTTGTGTTCGAGGCCATGTCTGTACATGCTAGGCTCGTCAAGTTAACCTAAGTGTTTTGCATGTGTAAAACTGTCTTACACCGTTGTATGTGAGCGTAGGAATCTATCACACCGATCATCACGTGGTGCTTGAAGCGATGAACTTTAGCAGCGCTGCGAGTTAGGAGAACACTTTCTTCAAATTATTATAATGGATCATCTTATTTACTACCGTCGTTCTAAGTAAACAAGATGCATAAAAATAATAAACATCACATGCAATTATATAGTAGTGACATGATATGGCCAATATCATATAGCTCCTTTGATCTCCATCTTCGGGGCTCCATGATCATCTTGTCACCGACATGACACCATGATCTCCATCATCATGATCTCCATCATCGTGTCTCCATGAAGTTGCTCGCCAAATATTACTTCTACTACTATAGCTAACAGTTTAGCAATAAAGCAAAGTAATTACAATAATTAAGACAACTCCTATGGCTCCTGCCGGTTGTCATACTCATCGGCATGCAAGTCGTGATTCCTATTACAAGAACATGATCTCATACATCACAATATATCATTCATCATACATCACAACTATTGGCCATATCACATCACAAGGCAATTGCTGCAAAAACAAGTTAGACGTCCTCTAATTGTTGTTGCATCTTTTACGTGGCTGCAATAGGGTTCTAGCAAGAATGTTTTCTTACCTACAAAAAAGCCACAACGTGATTTGTCAACTTCTATTTACCCTTCATAAGGACCCTTTTCGTCGAATCCGCTCCAACTAAAGTGGGTAAGAGAGACACCCGCTAGCCACCTTATGCAACTTGTGCATGTCAGTCGGTGGAACCTGTCTCACGTAAGCGTACGTGTAAGGTCGGTCCGGGCCGCTTCATCCCACAATACCGCCGAAGCAAAATATGACTAGTAGCGGCAAGAAAGTTGACAACATCTACGCCCACAACAAATTGTGTTCTACTCGTGCAATAGAGAACTACACATAGACCTAGCTCTGATGCCACTGTTATGGAACGTTGCAGAAAATAAAAATTTTCCTACGGTTTCACCAAGATCCATCTATGAGTTCATCTAGCAACGAGCGATAGGAGTGCATCTACATACCTTTGTAGATCGCGAGCGGAAGCGTTCAAGTGAACGGGGTTGTGGGAGTCGTACTCGTCGTGATCCAAATCACCGATGACCAAGTGCCGAACAGACAGCACCTCCGTGTTCAACACACGTATGGAGCAGGATGACGTCTCCCACGCCTTGATCCAGCAAGGAGGAGGGAGAGGTTGATGAAGATCCAGCAGCACGACGGCTTGGTGGTGGATGCAGCAGAGTTCCGGTAGAGCTTGCATGGCGACTACGGGAGGAGGAGGTGTAGCAAGGGGAAGGGCGCCAAGTGCAAGGTGCGGCTGCCTCCCTCCCCCTCTATATATAGGGTCCCAGGCGCCGGCCCTAGAGATGGGATCTCCTAGAGGCGCCGCCAAGGGTGGAGTGCCCCCAAGGCAAGTGGGCGCCCCTCCTAGGGTTCCCAACCCTAGGCGGAGGGGCCCGGGGCGCACCAGCCCACTAGGGGCTGGTTCCCCTCCCACTTCAGCCAATGGGGCCCTCCGGGATAGGTGGCCCCACCCGGTGGACCCCCGGGACCCTTCCGGTGGTCTCGGTACAATACCGGTGGACCCCGAAACTTTCCCGATGGCCGAAACTCGACTTCCCATATATAATTCTTTACCTCCGGACCATTCCCGAACTCCTCGTGACATCCGGGATCTCATCCGAGACTCCGAACAACTTTCGGTTTGCTGCATACTCATATTCATACAACCCTAAGCGTCACGAACCTTAAGTGTGTAGACCCTACGGGTTCGGAGACACGTAGACATGACCGAGAGCGGTCTTCCGGTCAATAACCAACAGCGGGATCTGGATACCCATGTTGGCTCCCACATGCTCCTCGATGATCTCATCGGATGAACCACGATGTCGAGGATTCAAGCAACCCCGTATACAATTCCCTTTGTCAATCGGTATGTTACTTGCCTGAGATTCGATCATCGGTATCCCAATACCTCGTTCAATCTCGTTACCGGCAAGTCACTTTACTCATACCATAATGCATGATCCCGTGACCAAACACTTGGTCACTTTGAGGTCATTATGATGATGCATTACCGAGTGGGCCTAGTGATACCTCTTTATGTCTGGTGACAAATCGATCTCGATCCGTGACAACCCAATGAGACACTTTTGGAGATACCTATAGTGCACATTTATATTCACCCAGTTACGTTGTGACGTTTGGTACACCCAAAGCACTCCTACGGTATCCAGGAGTTACACGATCTCATGGTCTAAGGAAAATATACTTGACATTGGAAAAGCTCTAGCAAAACAAACTACACGATCTTGTGCTATGCTTAGGATTGGGTCTTGTCCATCACATCATTCTCTTAATGATGTGATCCGTTATCAATGACATCCAATGTCCATAGTCGAAAACCATGACTATCTGTTGATCAACGAGCTAGTCAACTAGAGGCTCACTAGGGACATATAGTAGTCTATGTATTCACACGTGTATTACGATTTCCGGATAATACAATTATAGCATGAATAAAAGACAATTATCATGAACAAGGAAATATAATAATAATCCTTTTTATTATTGCCTCTAGGGCATATTTCCAACACCCTTCCAGCTCAATATTTGGGAAGAGGCCCAGGGCCCTTGCATATAAATAGGACTAGCCACCCACAGGGTAGGGGGATGAGGCATCAGCGATCAGGCATCGAGGCATCCGGCATCGGCATCCGATCGATAGCTGGAGGCACCTTGAATAGAGAGAGAGAGAGAGAGAGAGAGAGAGAGAGAGAGAGAGAGAGAGAGAGACGAACTCCCCTAGTAGTTCATCGCCTGCCAAGAAGACACTCATGAGGCTGTTCTTCCTTGTATTATTCATCACCATCAGCCCAGAGGCAATCCACCACACCACAAACTAGAGTAGGGCATTACACCACAATGGTGGCCCGAACTAGTATAAACCTTATGTATCTTGTGTTGTTCCTTTCGTAGTTTAGATCCTAGCGGTGGCGGGGTGCGAGTAGGTAGAAGGCGAGATCTCCGGCACCCTTAGTGTTCGAACCTCAAGGTCTGCGGAACCCGAAATCCGACATTTGGCGCGCCCGGTAAAGTGCGCGAATTAAATCTTCCGCCGTCCTGTTCTCCGTCGACCACCGCATCCATGTCGGCCTTCGCGGGCCTGCGCCCGGCCTCAGGGCCGCTCTCGCCTCGCGTCGCCCAGGCGGCTCCGTCGTGGCGCCCTCGCCGTTCCCGTCGCCTGCCGTCAACGCCGCCACCGGCCCGGCGAAACACGAGCAACAAGCATCGTCGGCATCCTCCGTGAGGCAAAGGCGGCCGCACGCTTCCCCTCACTCTCCCGGCTGGTTCTTTGTCTCGCGTTCAGGCGCCCATGGAGGCTCGAGCTGCGCTCATCGCGGCAAACGATCTCCTGCGCTACCGTCTAGTCGATGACGTCTACGAAGAGTGGCTCGACCGCGTCGCCGAGCTCGTCCGAGCCGCAGGGAGCTCCCCAGCGCCGTCCGTCCCGCTGCACCGCACCCGCCTGCAGCGGTGGCGGCTCAGGCGCCTCGGCCGCCTCCCCTCAAGATGGTGCCACAGCCTGGCGGAACCCGCTCCGTTCGGCGCCAGCGCGGCAAGAGCAGAGCTGCCAGGAAGTCCCTCGCCCGCAAGAAGCTGCCCATGTGCTCCTCGCTCCAGCACGTCAAGACCCAGCGCTGCTCCCAGCTGCAGCGCATGGGGACCCGCAAGACCAAGCTCTACGTCACCCAAGGCCTCCGTGGGCTGTGAGCTGCCGTGCCTTCACCACCGAGCTGCGCAGCGTCCGTGGCCCGTCAATTTCAAGCAGACCTGCCTCCTCGCTTCGGCAGTGCGGCCGACCCGAAGTTCCTCCAGCTCTCTGAGCTGGGCATCAGCTTAGCGGAGGCGAGAAGGTCATGGCGAACTGGTTTCCCATGGCGCTCAGGGCGGGGCCCTTTTGGCTCCTAAACCTGCCTCCACGCACAATCTCCTCCTGGGGCGAGATCGCACCCGCTTCATCGCCAACTTCCAAGGTACTCGTGACGGCCGCCCGCCGTGGCGACATGCGCCAGCGTCAGCAGCAACCAGGGAGACCTGCTGAAATACATCAATTCTTCAACAACGCACGCCTGAAGATTCCCAAGGTGACCGAGGAGGCCATCATCTCCGCCTTCTCCGACGGGGTGCGCGACATCAAGATGAAGGAGGAGCTGGCGATGCATGAAGACTTGTGCACTTCCTTGGAGCTGTTCAACTTGGCGACCAAGTGCGCTAGGGCCGAGGAAGGGCACCTCTCCCTGCTCGAGCTGCCTGCATGAGACCCGAAGAGAAGAAGCCCAAGGCCAGGATGTGAAGCGCAAAGGGGCTGCCGTGCTCGCATAGCGAGAACCCGGACACCAAGCGGGCAGAGATCAGCCCTAGGTCTTCCAAGGGCAGCCGGTGCTGCATGTACCATGACCTCCACACCCACAACACCAGCGAATGTCAAGAGCTCCGAGCCCGTGCGAGAAGGAGGATCGGCCGGCGTCCCGACCGCAGCGACCGGGGCTACGGCCGAGGAGGAGGAAGGAACACAGGGGCTGGGAAGACCGCGGCCCTCACCAAGGATGGCGCGACCAACCTCGTGAGGATCGCTGGCGGGATCCGCCTCGCGAGGGAGGCTGGAGGGATCAGCCTCGCGAGGATCGCCCGCAAGGCAACGCAGGCCTCCCTCCTCTGCCACCGCAGCCATGGAGAAATGAAGACCATCATCAGGACGAGGGGGCTGGGTGCTTCCAGGAGCCTCGCGCGATCGCCTGCATCTTGTGCGGAGCTCAAGCCCCCGCCTCTCAACGCATCTTCAAGAAGTTCGCCCGCAAAGTGAATGCAGTCCTCCCCAAGCTCGAAGCCACACGCCCCCTCAGGTGATCGGCGTGCGCCATCACGTTCAGTTCAGCGGATCAGCTCAAGTGTGCTGCCACAGCCGGAGTCTTCCCGATGCTTTGCTCCCCAATCATCAGCAATGTGCTAGTCACCAAGACCCTCATCGATGGCGGGGCAGGGCTCAACGTCCTGTCTGTGGAAACGTTCAACAATCTCCAAGTGCCTTACAATCAGCTTCAGCCAACCAAGCCTTTCTCTAGGGTCACCGACGGCTCCACGGTCCCGATCGGGCAGGTTCGCCTCCCTGTCACTTTCGGCACGCGCGACAACTACCGCGCCGAGCTCATCGACTTCTACGTCGCCCACATTTGCCTGCCATACAACGCCATCCTCGGGTACCCAAGCTGGCCAAGTTCATGGCCGTAACCTACCACGGCTACTAGCGTCCTCAAAATGCCGAGAAGTGGCGGAGTCATCACGGTGCCTGCGAAGAAAAGCGCGGTGTGCTCGATGGAAGCGAGCCTTTCAGCCGCATCCTTTGGAAGACCGGATCGCGGAGCGAGGAGGCTTCCAGACCGCACCCAAGAAGAAGAAGACATCGTCTGCCCGGCCCCTCGAGGTCGCGCCTCCTCGGGGAACCTCCTTCTATCGCATAGGAAGCGCGCCGCGCCTCCTCGGCAGGGCTCGGGGCTCCCCACAGAGCCCACCGACCTTGCTAAGGTCACGAGGGGGCGCTTAGGCACCACTTGGAGGCGTGTTTCGAAGCACGTTTCCCTCAAGAAGGAGCAAGGCAAGGAGGGACAAACCCTCAGGAGTTCGTCAGCAAGATCATTCAGGAGCTCCAGGAGTCAAGAGTCATGAGTGGCAGCCGCCGCTTACCCGCCATGGCACCCCATCCAGGCGAGGATGGTGGGCTGCGCGTCTGCATCGACATACCAGGGCTCAAGCCGAGTGCGCCTCTCGGGGCGCCTCAGGCCCTCTCGTGTGGGGCGCTGCGAAGGTCCGCCCACAGCCTACGTTCGCATGCCTTACGGCTTGCGAACATGGCTGCCACGCGCCCGGCCCTCATGAGTGCATCACAGGAGGCTCAAGAGGCCGGCGTTCTGCAGCCTGGAAGAGATGGAGATGGTCCACAAGGAGCCACCGGCGCCTCCGGAGCCTCCGAGGCCCCAGGCACAGGGGCTCGTGAGATCGGCTCCTGCAGCCCACCGTCTGCTGCACCAACACCCTTCGTCTTCAACGCTGCTCGGTGATGTCTTTCAAGTTTCATTTCCAGTGGAGGCGCCCCAGGCTGCATTATTCCCGGGCAGCGTGGGTCCGTCCTGCGGCGCGTATCCTTTACTTCATGTTCCTAGCTATCTTGTTGGGCGCCCTCGGGCTGCATCATCCCAGTCGCTCGGGTCCGACCAGCGATGTTAAATCTTCTTTGCGCTTATCTAAATGGACTTGCTCGCCGTGATTGACATGCTTGACCTGGTTGCCGCTCAAGCGACCACGAACTGATGGAGCTGCTCCCTAGCGGCCTGACAGCTTGCGCATGGGTCCGTCCCTGCAACACCGACAAACCTGAATGGCTGAGCTCTGGCCACGGCAGCCCTGCATAGCACCACCTCGTCGAGCCTTCAGTGCCTCGTCACCCCTCCGGGGCAGCTAACGTCTGACTGTCTATTGTCCCCGTGGACTTGCGTTCTTTCTGTGATGAGCCTGCAGGATCTCTTCAAGGAGCAGTGTCAGGCGAGGCCCCCATGGTGTCTCCTTCACTCTCATCCGCGCGAACCGCTTGCACGTTAAAGGGGGGGTGCCTGAGCATCGCGACTCAGGGCTCCTACTGGCTCTCCAGCCCTCACCCTCTGGCCTTGACCATGACATCACAACCTGGCATACCAGCAACGGCTGAGACTCGCTCGAGGCGGGACACGAGGGCGTAGAAGCGGAAAGGGGAGCAAAGGCGAGAGGGAGGAACCGTGAGGACCTCCATGGCGACCCCTTGCTGTCGATGCAGACCCAGCAAGCGCACCAGAGCGACTCGATTCTCGAGATAAGTCACCCTCACGGAAGCATTAACTAACACGGCACCGTCCCTCACCCAATGCAATCGAGTTAGCAGCGTCGTTCTCCTTTATCACCGAGCGAGGGCTGCTTGGCGCTAAGGGGACCTCTGAGCATCGCGACTCGGGCTCTTACGGACCCGGCCGCTCACCTCCTGGCCTTGACCACGGCATCGCGACACAGCATACCGGCGGCTGAAGCCTGCCTTGGGAGGCTGGGACTGTCGGCGTGAGCATCGAGCCCTCGCGAGGTTCGAAAGGGAGGCGAGCTAAGGCGGATGAGCAATTCGCACTGCTTCCGACAAGGATCATGTTAAACAAACAGGGCGACGGGCACCTTACAAGCCCCATGGCAAGCTTTTGATTCCTCGTGGGAGCAGATCATAAAAGAACGCTAACTACGCGCTCCTGCAAAAGCGCCATCATCAGCGGTGGGCCGTCGGGCACTGGCGCCAACCCCATCCAGATCGAGGCGGCGGCGGGCTGTCGAGCCCGCCTCGCCCGAGAGCGGCGCAGGCTCGGGGCTCGTAGCTATCTTCGCTCGTCTCCGGAGTCGCGAAGAGCTGGTAGTCGCTGGATCCTTCGACGCCTCCACCGCCTGAGGAGCTGCCGAGGGAGCGGCCGACGAGCCTAGCCCTCGCCGCGGCAGGGCCTCGATCACCTCTCCCGTGGCAGCCTCCAGCCGGCGCCCTTCCGCGCCGAAGACCTTGAAGAGCATGACCTAAGCGCCGTCGTACTCGGGTGGATCGCGAGGCGCCCTTGTCCTGCAGACCCGGCGATCTTGCCCGGCCTCGAGTCATGAAGACCTCGCCGGGGCAACGACCTCAACCTCTGCCCGGTGGCAAGGTGCACGCCCGCAGCGTCTTGCAGCGAGCTCGAGGATCCTCCCCGCGGAACCTCGAGGCGAAGAAGGGAGGAAGGCGAATCCAAGACCGAGGAGACATGGCGGCGTGGAGCACGAACTCTCAGGAGGAGCCCTCGGCGTGGACTCCGGGGGGAACGACGCGCACCTTCGTGACCCACTGGCGCCGGCGCCGGCGTCGCCCGTGGCGTTCTACATCAACCCCTTCAGAGCCCTCGATCTGGGCATACAAGGGAAGCGGAAACCTCGGTGGTGGCCGCTCGCACCAGGGCCTCGACACCACCTGTAGGGCACCCTCATTCCGATGGCAGAGGGTTAGCCGTTTCTTCGGCGGAAGCGGGTCAGGACCCTCTCGGGGAGCCTTTCCTTCTCTGCCGTGGAGAACCGGCGGATCGGAGCCATAGCAGCAAGACGGAGCAAGGATTGGGAAGAAGTAGAAGCAAGAAGAAACGGACCAAAGGAGCGCGCACCGTTCCGTACTTAAAGCCAGAGGAGGCCAACCGCCGACCTCCACGATCGCAGGTAATCATAACCTGCTTTGCATGCGAGGAATTGTCAATTCGATGCGATTCTGGCGTCGTGGGAAGTGGAACACCCACGCCCAATCAACGCCACCTTGGCGCCAAAACCGCCTGCGCTGTTAGGGACATGCGGCCGCACTTGCCCTTCGCCTCTACTGCTCGGCCAAGTCCAGCGCGCCTTGGGCCCGGGCTCTGTCGGTGTTCAGGCAGGGGTCCCCGGACTTGCTCGCTGCGGCCTGCGGCATGGCTCAAGGGGGCCCATCCGGCCCATCTTCATCAACACGAGCTCAAGACCCTCGTGAGGGCCAAGCCTCATGAGGCGGACGACAGGGAGCTTCCTCGAGCCGGCCTCGTCGGGCTAGCTCGCTTCAGGAGGCGGAGAGATCAAGGCAGGTACCTCGCGAGGTGCCCATGATGCAACCATGACGACCAAGGCGCCCGGTGGGCGCCAGCCAGCAGTGTCCTCCTTTCCTCTTTGGTGCAAAGGGAGCAAGCGCGGCGAGCATCAAGCAAAGGCGTCCATTTCGGTGCAACAAGACCAAGACCAGTCCAACGGCGGGAAGGAAGTCATTGTGGAGCCCAAGCGGCGTCACCACGGAGCCTTTGATGGCGAGGACCAACTTTAGTCAGGATAAGTGTACTAGATGTTCCCCTTCAAAATGGCCAATTGTTGGCGCCCTTTGTTGGGGAACGTTGCAGAAAATAAAAATTTTCCTACGGTTTCACCAAGATCCATCTATGAGTTCATCTAGCAATTGTTGGCGCCCTTCCCGCTCAATATTTGGGAAGAGGCCCAGGGCCCTTGCATATAAATAGGACTAGCCACCCACAGGGTAGGGGGATGAGGCATCAGCGATCAGGCATCAGGCATCCGGCATCTCCATCTGATCAGTAGTTGGAGGCACCTTGAATAGATAGATAGAGAGAGAGAGAGAGAGAGAGAGAGAGAGAGAGAGAGAGAGAGAGAGAGAGACTGAACTCCCCCTAGCAGTTCATCGCACCGACCAAGAACAGGCCCTCGCGAGGCTGTTCTTCCTTGTATTGTTCATCACCATCAGCCCAAGAGGCAATCCACCACACCACAAACTAGAGTAGGGTATTACACCACAATGGTGGCCCGAACTAGTATGAACCTTGTGTCTCTTGTGTTGTTCCTTTCGTAGTTTAGATCCTAGTGAGGCAGCGGGGTGCAGGTAGGTAGAAGGCGAGATCTCCGTGCGCACCCCAGTGTTCGAACCTCAAGGGTCTGCCGGAACCCGAAATCCGACAAAAGCAATAAAACTGAACGATCATTATGATAAGCTAACGAATGGGTCTTGTCCATCACATCATTCTCCTAATGATGTGATCCCATTATCAAATGACAACTCATGTCCATGGTTAGGAAACCTTAACCATCTTTGATCAACAAGCTAGTCAAGTAGAGGCTCACTAGGGACACATTGTTTGTCTATGTATTCACACATGTATTTAGGTTTCTGATCAATACAATTCTAGCATGAATAATAAACATTTATCATGAATAAGGAAATATAAACTAAAAACTTTATTATTGCCTCTAGGGATATTTCCTTCAGTCTCCCACTTGCACTAGAGTCAATAATCTAGTTCACATCACCATGTGAATAGCACCCATAGTTCACATCGCCATGTGATTAACACCCAAAGGGTTTACTAGAGTCAGTAATCTAGTTCACCTCGCTATGTGATTAACACCCAAAGAGTACTAAGGTGTGATCATGTTTTACTCATGAGAGAGGTTTAGTCAACGGGTCTGCCACATTCAGATTCATATGTATTTTGCAAATTTCTATGTCTACAATGCTCTGCGCGGAGCTACTCTAGCTAATTGTTCCCATGTTGAATACGTATCTAGATTGAGACTTAGAGTCATCTAGATCAGTGTCAAAGCTTGCATCGACGTAACTCTTTACGATGAACTCTTTATCACCTCCATAATCAAGAAACATTTCCTTAGTCCTCTTTATGGTAACTAAGGATAATTTTGACCGCTGTCCACTGATCTATTCCTGGATCACTATTGTACCCCATTGCCAAACTCATGGAAAGGTACACAACAGGTTTGGTACACAACATGGCATACTTTATAGAACCTATGTCTGAGGCATAGGGAATGACTTTCATTCTCTCTTTATCTTATACTGTGGTCGGGTTTTGAGTCTTTACTCAACTTCACACCTTACAATACAGGCAAGAACTCCTTCTTTGACTGATCCATTTTGAACTCCTTGAAAATCTTATCAAGGTATGTATTTTGTTGAAAGTCTTATCAAGCGTCTTGATCTATCTCTATAGATCATGATGCCCAATACGTAAGCAGCTTCACCGAGGTCTTTCAATGAAAAACTCTTATTCAAGTATCCTTTTATGCTATCGAGAAATTATATATCATTTCCAATGAACACTATGTCATCTACATATAATATTAGAAATGCTACAAAGCTCCCACTCACTTTCTTGTAAATATAGGCTTCACAGGAAGTCTATATAAAACCGTATGCTTTGATCACCTTATCAAAGCGTATATTCCCAACTCCGAGATGCTTGCACCAGTCCATACATGGATCGCTGGAGCTTGCACACTTTGTTAGCACCTTTAGGATCGACAAGACCTTCTGGTTGCATCATATACAACTCTTCTTTAAGAAATCCATTAAGGAATGCAGTTTTAACGTCCATTTGCCAGACTTCATAATGATAAAATGTGGCAATTGCTAATATGATTCGGACGGACTTAAGCATCGCTACGGGTGAGGAAGTCTCATCATAGTCAACCCCTTGAACTTGTCGAATACCTTTTTCGACAAGTCGAGCTTTGTAGACAGTTACATTACCATCAATGTTAGTCTTCTTCTTGAAGATCCATTTATTCTCTATGGCCTATCGATCATCGGGCAAGTCCACCAAAGTCCACACTTTGTTCTCACACATGGATCCTATCTCAGATTTCATGGCCTCAAGCCACTTATCGGAATCTGGGTTCATCATAGCTTCTTCATAGTTCATAGGTTCGCCATGGTCTAGTAACATGACTTCCATAACAGGATTACCGTACCATTCTGGTCCGGAACATGCTCTGTTTGACGTACGAGGTCTAGTAGTAACTTGATCTGAAGTTTCATGATCATCATCATTAGCTTCCTCTCTAGTTGGTGTAGGCATTGTCGGTGTCAAAACCGACGGATCTCGGGTAGGGGGTCCCGAACTGTGCGTCTAAGGCGGATGGTAACAGGAGGCGGGGGACACAATGTTTACCCAGGTTCGGGCCCTCTAAATGGAGGTAATACCCTACTTCCTGCTTGATTGATCTTGATGATATGAGTATTACAAGAGTTGATCTACCACGAGATCGTAGATGCTAAACCCTAGAAGCTAGCCTATGGTATGATTGTTGTTGTCCTACGGACTAAACCCTCTAGTTTGTATAGACACCGGAGGGGGCTAGGGTTACACAGAGCCGGTTATAAGGGAGGAGATCTACATATCCGTATTGCCAAGCTTGCCTTCCACGCCAAGGAGAGTCCCATCCGGACACGGGACGAAGTCTTCAATCTTGTATCTTCATAGTCCAACAGTCGGACCAAAGGATATAGTCTGGCTGTCCGAGGACCCCCTAATCCAGGACTCCCTCAGTAGCCCCTGAACCAGGCTTCAATGACGATGAGTCCGACGCGCAGATTGTCTTCGGCATTGCAAGGCGGGTTCCTCCTCCGAATACTCCATAGAAGATTTTGAACACAACGATAGTGTCCGACTCTACAAAACAAATTCCACATACCACCGTAGAGAGAATAAAATTTCCACAAATCTAATCTGCTGACGCATTTTGCAGCATGACATCACACCATGGCCCGGTCATTATTCGAACCGTCTTTCACAACCAGCCACAACACGTATTGCGAGGCGGTTTCCTTGGCACGTCTTGTCGAAGCAGAGATCGTGTTCCCTTATCACGGGATTCTCATCAATACGGGTGTGGGTAACCCAACCGCGCCATCAATTACGGCGCTTTTGGAACAAGAGGTTTTACCAGGCAAGTGGGAAGGCGCAGAATCCCTGCTGCCTTTATAAGGGGATAAGGACTCACTTTCGCACGCACGATTTCTACTTCCTGATTCATTCCCTTCCGCTCAAGCTCCAGCGCCCAAGCGTTCGTCTTCTCTGCCCACAAAAGATCTTCCGAAGATGTCCGGATCCAGAGCAGGAGGCAAATGGATGGCCTCTACCATCCGAGAGAAGGATATCAAAAAGCTTCGGGAGGCCGGGTACCTGGCCAAGAAAATCAGCCACCGTCTCCCAACGGCGGGACAGATCGTCCCTACCCCGAAACCCCACGAGAGGGTTGTATTCCTCCCTCACTTTGTCAGCGGGCTAGGGTTTCCCCTCCACCCATTCGTTCGCGGCATCATGTATTATTATGGGATCGATCTTCACGATCTGTCCCCTAATTCCTTCCTCAACATCTCGACATTCATTGTCGTGTGCGTGGTTTTTCTCCGCATTTCGCCGCACTTCGGTTTATGGCTGAAGATTTTTAATGTGAAGCCCAAGGTGGTGGGCGGCGAGCACGCCGAGTGCGGGGGCGCCACGGTGAGCAAGATGCCCAATGTCATATTGCCAACGGGAACCTTTAATGATTCTGTCAAGGAGTGGCAACAACAGTGGTTTTATATCAGCGAGCCATGGCGGCTGACCAGTGGGCCGCCTCTCCGAAGTTCGATCCGGCGCCCCTGCGGCTTACATCCTGGGTCAAGAAAGGCTGGACTGGTCCTCGTCCAGATGAACTGCCGGTGCTCGGGCGCGTTAAAGATATGGGAGACAAGAACATTGAACTTGTCGATGTGGTCCAGGTGATGCTAGTTCGCGGATCCTGCCTTGTCGACACCGGACTTGCAATCTATAGAATTCGATCCGGCGGGCACCAAACCCGCGAGAGCTCTTGACTCTTTACAAGGACATCTGGAAGGTGCTTTTCAAGTCCGACAAATCATGGCGGACTCCGCCGAGGACCATGGTACCAACTGCCCATACCGCAAGTTCGATGAGTTATCAAACTTTTCTATCAGCGTAACCCAAAGGAAGTGCTTAACGTGTTTTATACAACTCTCCTGGGGCTGGGCGAAGAAAGGCGGAGCGGATCCATTATCAGCCCCGCTGCTGAAAGAACTGGCCGTCCGCCCGGCGAAGATGCTGGTCGAGGGCCTTACAAGGTGCCAAAGAAGGCAGGACGAGAAGGAGGCCAAAAGACCGGGCGGCCTTCACATCATGACACCGGACACAATATCCGAAGGCTCCGATGCCCATTCCACCTCCGAAGAGGACGAGGAGGAGGAGGAAGATGAATCCCCTGCAGGGGGAAGAAAGAGGAGGATGGCCTCCGTACACTTGGAGGCCGAGCTGCCCAAAAGGGGAAAGGCTCCTCTTCCGGAGGAGTCCAACGCCGCCGCCGATAGCGGCCCGGCATGGGATCCCACGGCCCAGCCCCTAGTGAACTCATAAGTATAAAATCCGAGTACGTTTTTAGGCGTCCAGGCTCATCATGGCCTAGCATTTTAACCTAATCCATATTTTTTGTAGTCCGGCGAGGTCCCGTACCGAACAATCCTCATCAGAGGATTCGCTGAGCTCAGATGCTATGGAGAGCGGGACGCCCTCAAAGGCCCCTTCCCCCAAACAGGTGCATAACACCGAGGCTTCGTCCCAGAAGGACCCCGGCCAAGGAGGAGAGGAAAAGATCGTGAAGGCGGCGCCTGGAGGTCAAACCTCAGGGGCCGGACACATGGGTGAGAAGATTCCCATGGGGGCTGACGGCGGGGGCCATCCTGAGTTCGGCTCCCGGCCGGATGCGATTCCGGAGATCTATATGGCTCCAGAATCAAGCAGGCAGCTTCCCTCTACTGGAGGGGGCGTGCCTGTTACATCGGCAACCTCTGTCCAACTAGAGGTGTCGGATGCTTTGTTGGTGGCGCTGAAGAACGCCTCCATCGTTGATGAACACCGTGCCCTTATGGGTGTGGTGATTGAGAAGATTCAGTCGGCTGAGAGTGGACTGAACGAAACCTATATCAGCCTGAAAAGGCTTTGAGGTATGTTTTATGAGTTCTCGAAGAGTGTCATAGTATAGATAGTAGCCCCTGATACACTGTTCGGTGAAAGAAAGAACCGAACAGAGGATCGAATTTATGTTCGCAGGAAGACTCATTGAATGACATCTATTTCTTGTCTGTTATAAGCAGGCGTCTGTAGCGGCTGCTACTTCTCATACTGCGGAGATCTCCGGGTTGAATCAAAGTCTTTAGCGGGCCAAAGAAGAACTTGGCCAATTGAAAATGCAGTTGAGAGATAAACAAGGTATGCACAAGTCTTGTTCGCATTTATTGCGAATGAATTTTCAGTATGAACTAAGCTTCATGATTTGCGCTAGGGATTGTGACCAAAATCGAAGCCCTTAAGAAGGTTGTGGCCGAGGACGAGAAAAAGGCAGCCACAGAGCAGGATCTTCGTGAGATGCACGAGGCCAGGGTTATTAAAGTTGAGCAGGAGCTGTAAGAGGCCGTGAGGAAGTGCGAGACCTTGGAGCAGAGTTTAACGGAGAAAGAATCCGAACTCACCCAGGCGCATCAGGCCACGGCGATGCAGAAACCAAAGCGCCTGAGAAGATCCAAGAGGCGAGAAAGATTGCGGCGGGTAAGGCTTTTTCCAAGTAAAGCAAGAATTTGAGGGGAAAACTATGTTTCTAATTTTTAATCCGGATTTCTCAGGGGTATTTGTCGAGCTACCCAGCAGCATATCAGATGCCGCCCAATTCTACCGAGCCGAAGAAAGGAACACTGCAGATAAGCTCTTCTGTCGCAGTATTTGGCACCGAATTATTCGGTGCCTTTTGCCGATCAACTGAAACAGCTGATCGAACTACATAAGGCAGCGGAGCTATGCACCAAGGACATTATATTTCCATGAATGCCAATCATGTTGTCCGTTGTAATGTTTGGACAAGGTCATTTATTTGCTGCCTGTTATATAAAAGTTTACCCTCCTATGCGGCCGTTTTATATGTTAAACCTGAGAGTTGGCCAGTCGTTGGCTTCTGCCCCCACGTAAGAAGTACGGGGGTGTTCGGGATAAACCTGAGCACTCTTTATCCCAGTTTTGGGTCCTTCGAAGGAGGCGCTCAGCACAACGAACCAGGCAATCGGACTATAGGGCTTTATCACTCTCACTTAGCCATAGGAGCTTTAGTATGATAGGCGCAACCCCTGGTGTTCGGAAGACCGTACTAGGGGCTCTATAAGCACCTGATCGGGAAAAAACCGATCCATCGCACGCTGCATTGGTTATGGCATTATGCGGGTGAAATCCTTAAAGATTTTGTGACCTCTCGAACAGTGACCAGCTCTCGCCGTATCATAGCCGGTCAGTTTCGGCTTTCTCTCTTGAGGTGCTCGTCCGGGAAGAACCGGACACAATCGCAGATAGTTCTCCAGTGCTACCTTAGCCGATATAGCGGAACGTAGGTACCAAAACATGGGAGCAGGCAAACCCAACTATTGACCCAAGACATGATTGAAGCTAATGCATATAATGCTATAGGTTCGGGTGCCGAACTTCCATGAAGGTGTTAGGACTTTATTGCCGTGTTATGGGTAAAGCGAAGCCCCTCACATATTTTAAGGCATATCGCTGTGTGCGGATGCCACTTGACATAAAATTTCAATAGGAAATAACGGCAGGTAAGCGTCATATAAATCCACATGTTGTATTTGAATAGTGCGTCTATGCGTATGAGTACAAGTAATGTGATAAAAGGAATATGATTGCGGAACCTCTTGAGACCGAGGGAAGAGGCTGAGTGCGGATTGGTAATATAGCCGGATGGTCATTGCGGGGAATGTCTAAGGATTCCCTTGCGTGTTCAATCTGCCTCCGTATAGCCCGTCCTGGTCGGTGCGAAGGTGAACCTGTGAAGGAAATGTAAGAAATATTTGCGTGCCGGAGAGCGGTTGAGCCGCTGAATGCGGCCTGCCCTGGCCTTCGCCGGAGAGTTTAATTGAGCTTTGGACGAGCCAGGCTATCCTTCTACAAAGTAGTTCGTAGTCCCTTGACGGTGTCCGGGAGCCTGGGCGTCGACTCAAGGTTCGGCTGCAAGGTGCTGCTCATTGCTTCGCTAAAGGCGGTGGTATATTCTTTGGTCTTTGAGGAAGGTTCGGCCTTGCCGTTAACCGTGATGACACCGCGTGGACCGGGCATCTTGAGCTTACGGTAGGCGTAATGTGGCACCGTGTTGAATCGAGCGAACGCGGTTCGTCCGAGCAGTGCATGATAATCACTGCGGAAAGGGACGATTTCGAAGTTTAACTCTTCGGTACAGTGATTTTCTGGTGATCCGAACACTAACTCAAGGGTGATGGAGCCTGTACAGCTGGCTTCCACACCTGGTATAATGCCTCTGAAAGTGGCTTTAGTGGGTTTGATCGTCGAATGATCGATGCCCATCTTGCGCACTATGTCCTGATAAAGCAGATTTATACTACTGCCTCCGTCCATAAGGACTCGAGTGAGGTGGAACCCGTCTATTATTGGGTCGAGGACTAGTGCGGCTGGATTGCCCTAATAGGCGTTAACCGGACGATCCATGTAAAGGTGACCGGTCCTAGTTTATATTGTGGGACGACCGTTTCCGTTAAGTCGGCCTCCCTAAGGGTGCATATCTGGTCCGAGTTGGGAATTTTGGTGGTGTTCACCACGTTCACCGATTGAATATGCGGGGGAAACTTCTTTTGTCCTCCCATGTTCGGTGATCTGGGCTCTTCAACGCCATCATCGCTTTGGGACCCCCCTTCTCTGTTTTTGGCGCTTGCCCTACCGTGTTGTTTGAAGACACAGCATTCTCTGTTGGTATGGGTGGCTGGCGCTCCTGGGGTGCCATGAATTTGGCATTGGTGATCGAGTATGCGGTCCAAACTGGATGGACCTGAATTATTATTTTTGAGTGGCCCTTTCCGCTGACCGGACTTTGAGCCCCTGAACCCGGCATTGACTGTCGTATCTTTGGCGTTTTCACCATATTTGCGGCGCTTGTGTTTGTTGCGTCGTGGTTCGCCGTTGCTATCCCTGGTCTTTGATGTGCCAGGTTTGCTTGCTGTATTGTTACTACGAGCCAACCAGCTATCTTCGCCCACGCAAAAGCGGATCATAAGTGTCGTGAGGGCTGCCATGGATTTTGGCTTCTCTTGACCGAGGTGCCGGGCGAGCCATTCGTCACAGATGTTATGTTTAAATGCCGCTAAGGCCTCTACATCCGGACAGTCGACAATTTGGTTTTTTTTAGTTAGGAACCGGGTCCAAAATTTCTTGCCGATTCCCCTAGCTGCTGAGTTATATGACTTAAATCGTCGGCATCCGACGGTCGCACATAAGTGCCCTGGAAATTGTCTAGGAATGCGTCTGCCAGGCTCTCCCAATTTCTGATGGAGTTTGCCGGCAAGCTATTAAGCCAATGCCGAGCCGGCCCTTTGAGTTTTAGCGGGAGATACTTGATGGCATGTAGGTCATCCCCATGGGCCATGTGAATGTGGAGGAAGAAGTCTTCTATCCATACCGCGGGGTCTGTAGTACCATCATATGATTCAATGTTTACGGGTTTAAACCCTTCTAGGAATTCGCGATCCATTACTTCATCAGTGAAGCATAGGGGGTGTGCGGCGCCTCTGTGCCGGACTATATCACGACGCAGTTCATATGAGTCTTGTCTGCTATATCCGGCCCGGCCGGATTTGCTTTTAGTGTATCCGGTGACGGTCATCGTCCCGCGTTGGTGCGCGCCCTCGTGATCCGTAGATCGATCTTGCATGTTTTTTTTGTTTTCCAATACGTCTCGCAGGTCTCGTGTGTTGCCCCGTGCCTTGGTATTTTTGTTTGAATGGCGGCAGGGTGCAGGCTGGACTACGGGCTGAAATGCCTCTCTGTCTCGGCCGCGAGGTGGCCGATCAGCCACATCATACGCTGGTGATGTAGGTTTCAATGCTTCCTCCTCGAGCAACCTGCGCTTTGGGTAACTCTTGGTTGGGCGCTCGAGTTCGTATTCCTCGGCTGCCAGGACTTCAGTCCATCTATCCGCTAGCAGATCTTGATCAGCTCGAAGCTATTGTTGCTTTTTCTTCAGGCTGTTTGCTGTGGCTATAAGCCGGCGCTTGAAGCGCTCTCGCTCGGCAGATCCTCGAGCACGATAAATTTTTAAATGCATAGAGGCTCACTTCGTCTTCGGAGAGAGGCATGCAATTGTCATCCTCTGATTCTCCGTTTGCTGCCTGTTCCGGAGGGCTAGCTTGTTCATCCTCCCGCTCGAGGTCTGGCTGGAGGGGATTATCGTCGTCTTTGGCACTATCCGGAGCGTTATTGTCTCTAGTGCCGGTATTGCTGCTTTTTCTATGGCGAGACTTAGAGCAGCGCCGCTGACGTCGGTGCTTGGGTTGCTTCTTGGAGGGACTATCCTCCGTTGTCTTATCGCCATCCCCTTCTTTGGGGGTGTCCACCATGTATATGTCATACGATGAGGTGGCAGTCCAGCGCCCTGTGGGCAGTGGTTCCTGTTCGTCTCCTGCATCGTCGTCCATACCGACGATGTCTTCGGAGCCGAATTTGAGCATGTCAGTTAAATCGTCGACAGTGGCTACTAAGTGGGTGGTGGGTGGGGTGCGAATTTCTTCGTCGTCCGCATCCCATTCTAGCCGGACATAATTTGGCCAAGGGTCTCCTGACAGGGAGAGAGACTTCAACGAGTTTAGTATGTCGCCAAAAGGCGAGTGCTGAAACATGTCCACGGAGGTAACCTCCATGATCGGTGCCTAATCGGATTTGATGGGCGCGGACGCAAGCGGCTCGGAGTCCGTGGCCGGGGACGAATCCAACGGTTCGGCAACACGGGTCTCGTAGGAGGTGAAGTCAGTATTCGGCGCTATCGCCACTGAGTGTGCGGCCTCCGTGGCGGGGTCCATCTACCTGTCCGAAGATGGCGCAATTTGTTCTGGATTGAGGGCTGGAGTAGTTGCAGGTGTGATCTCCCGAACACTATCCGACGGCAGAGCTAAATCATGCTCGTCGTGATTGTGCGGTGCACCTGGCATGGGCTCGAATCCGCCGAAGATCAAGTCTCCGCGGATGTCGACAGTGTAGTTCAAGTTTCCAAATCTGACCTGATGGCCAGGGGCGTAGCTTTCGATCTGCTCCAGATGGCCAAGCGAATTGGCCCTTGATCTGAAGCCGCCCGAATCTGAAGATCTGTCCGGGGAGGAAAACCTCACCCTGGATCGCATCGTTGCGGATGGTTGAAGGAGCCATCAAGCCTTATGATGACGGCACAGTGGAACTCTCAATGAAAGCACCAATGTCGGTGTCCAAACCGGCGGATCTCGGGTAGGGGGTCCCGAACTGTGCGTCTAAGGCGGATGGTAACAGGAGGCGGGGGACACAATGTTTACCCAGGTTCGGGCCCTCTCAATGGAGGTAATACCCTACTTCCTGCTTGATTGATCTTGATGATATGATTATTACAAGAGTTGATCTACCACGAGATCGTAGAGGCTAAACCCTAGAAGCTAGCCTATGGTATGATTGTTGTTGTCCTACGGACTAAACCCTCCGGTTTATATAGACTCCAGAGGGGGCTAGGATTACACAGAGTCGGTTATAAGGGAGGACATCTACATATCCGTATTGCCAACCTTGCCTTCCACGCCAAGGAGAGTCCCATCCGGACACGGGATGAAGTCTTCAATCTTGTACCTTCATAGTCCAACAGTCCGGCCAAAGGATATAGTCCGGCTGTCCGAGGACCCCCTAATCCAGGACTCCCTCATGCATCACAGGAATGGATTTCTCTGATGTGCTACTTTCCAAATTGAGAGAAGGTACAATTACCTCAACAAGTTCTACTTTCCTCCCACTCACTTCTTTCGAGAGAAACTCCTTCTCTAGAAAGGTTCCATTCATGGCAACAAAGATCTTGCCTTCGGACCTGTTGTAGAAGGTGTAACCAATTGTTTCCTTAGGGTATCCTATGAATACACACTTGGCTTCGAGCTTATCAGGCTGAAGACTTTTGACATAAGTGTCGCAACCCCAGACTTTAAGAAACGATAGCTTAGGTTTCTTGCCAAACCATAGTTCATACGGTGTCATCTCAACGGATTTAGACGGTGCCTATTTAACGTGAATGCAGCTGTCTCTAATGCATAACCCCAAAACGATAGTGTTAAATCGGTAAGAGACATCATAGATCGCACCATATCTAATAAAGTACAGTTACGATGTTCGGACACACCATTATGCTGTGGTGTTCCAGGTGGCGTGAGTTGTGAAACTATTCCACATTGTTTTAAATGAAGGCCGAAATCGTAACTCAAATATTCGCCTCTACAATCAGATCATAGAAACTTTATTTTCTTGTTATGATGATTCTCCACTTCACTCTGAAATTCTTGGAACTTTTCAAA
Source organism: Aegilops longissima (assembly GCA_021605205.1). NCBI lineage: Eukaryota > Viridiplantae > Streptophyta > Magnoliopsida > Poales > Poaceae > Aegilops > Aegilops longissima. The sequence goes on along the minus strand of CM038680.1, from coordinate 373,839,435 downwards.
TGTTTCAGACTTGTGTTTCATTAAGTAGATATACCCATATCTGCTCAAATCATCTCTGAAGGTTGGAAATAACGATACCCGCCGCGTGCCTCAACACTCATCGGATCGCATACATCGGTATGTATTATTTCCAGTAAGTCATTGGCTCGCTCCATTGTTCCGAAGAACGGAGTTTTAGTCATCTTGCCCATGAGGCATGGTTCAGAAGTATCAAATGATTCATAATGAAGTGATTCTGAAAGCCCATCTACATGGAGTTTCTTCATGCGCTTTACACCAATATGACCTAAACGGCAATGCCACAAATAAGTTGCACTATCATTATCAACTTTGCATCTTTTGGCATCAATATTATGAATATGTGTATCACCACAATCGAGATTCAACAAAAATAGACCACTCTTCAAGGGTGCATGACCATGAAAGATATTACTCATATAAATAGAACAACCATTATTCTCCGATTTAAATGAATAATCGTCTCGCACTAAACAAGATCCAGATATAATGTTCATGCTCAGTGTTGGCACCAAATAACAATTATTCAGGTCTTAAACTAATCCTGAAGGTAGATGTAGAGGTAGCGTGCCGACGGCGATCACATCGACCTTGGAACCATTCCCGACGCGCATTGTCACCTTGTCCTTAGCCAATCTTCATTTAATCTGTAGCCCCTGTTTCGAGTTACAAATATGAGCAACCAAACTAGTATCAAATACCCAGGCGCTACTACGAGCATTAGTAAGGTACACATCAATAACATGTATATCAAATATACCTTTGTCACTTTTCCATCCTTCTTATCCACCAAATACTTGGGGCAGTTCCGCTTCCAGTGACCAGTCCCTTTGCAGTAGAAGCACTTAGTTTCAGGCTTGGGTCCAGCTTTGGGCTTCTTCCCGGGAGTGGCAACTTGCTTGCCATTCTTCTTGAAGTTCCCCTTCTTTCTCTTACCCTTTTTCTTGAAACTAGTGGTATTGTTAGCCATCAACGCTTTATGCTCCTTCTTGATTTCTACCTCCGCGGCCTTAAGCATTGCAAAGAGCTCGGGAATTGTCTTGTTCATCCCTTGCATATTATAGTTCATCACGAAGCCTTTGTAGCTTAGTGGCAGTGACGGAAGAACTCTGTCAATAACACTATCATCTGGAAGATTAACTCCCAGCTGAGTCAAGTGTTATGATACCCAGACATTTTGAGTATGTGTTCACTTACATAATTGTTCTCCTCCATCTTCCAACTATAGAACTTGTTGGAGACTCCATATCTCTCAACTCGGGCATTTGCTCGAAATATTAAATACAACTCCTAGAACATGTCGTATGCTCCATGACATTCAAAACATCTTTGAAGTTCCGATTCTAAGCCGTAAAGCATGGCACACTGAACTATCGAGTAGTCATCAGATCGAGCTTGCCAGACATTCGTAACATCAGCATCTCCTCCTGCAGCAGGCCTTTCACCTAGCGGTGCATCAAGGACATAATTCTTCTATGCAGCAATGAGGATAATCCTCAAGTTACGGACCTAGTCCGTGTAGTTGCTACCATCATCTTTCAACTTAGCTTTCTCTAGTAACGCATTAAAATTCAGGGGAACGGTAGCACGGGCCAGTGATCTACAACATAGATATGCAAATACTATCAGGACTAAGTTCATGATAAATTAAGTTCAATTAATCAAATTACTTAAGAACTCCCACTTAGATAGACATCCCTCAAGTCATCTAAATGATATGTGATCCAAATAAACTAAACCATGCCCGATCATCACGTGAAATGGAGTAGTCATCAATGGTGAACATCTCTATGTTGATCATATCTACTATATGATTCACGTTCGAAATTTCGGTCTCCAGTGTTTCGAGGCCATGTCTGTACATGCTAGGATCGTCAAGTTTAACCCAAGTATTCCGCATGTGCAAAATTGTCTTGCACCCATTGTATGTGAACGCAGAGTCTATCACACCCGATCATCACGTGGTGTCTCAACACGACGAACTGTCGCAATGGTGCATACTCAGGGCGAACACTTTTACCTTGAAATTTAGTGAAGGGATCATCTTATAATGCTACCTCCGTACTAAGCAAAATAAGATGCATATAATTAAAAGATAAACATCACATGCAATAAAAAATATGTGACATGATATGGCCATCATCATCTTGTGCTTTTGATCTCCATCTCCAAAGCATCGTCATGATCTCCATCTCCATTGCTCGACACCTTGATCTCCATCGTTGCATCGTGGTCGTCTTGCAAACTACTGCTTCTACAACTATCGCTAATGCATAGTGATAAAGTAAAGCAATTACATGGCGTTTGCATCTCATACAATAAAGCGACAACCATAAGGCTCATGCCGGTTACCGATAACTTTTACAAAACAAGATCATCTCATACAATAACGTATATCACATCATGTCTTGACCATATCACATCACAACATGCCCTGCAGAAACAAGTTAGACGTCCTCTACTTTGTTGTTGCAAGTTTTACGTGGATGCTATGGGCTTCTAGCAAGAACCGTTCTTACCTACGCATCAAAACGACAACGGTGATTTATCAAGTTTGCTGTTTTAACCTTCAAAAAGGACCGCCCGCAGTAAAATTCGATTCAACTAAAGTAGGAGAAACAGACACCCACCAGACACCTTTATGCAAAACTAGTTGCATGTCCGTTGGTGGAACCGATCTCATGAACGTGGTCATGTATGTTGGTCCAGGCCGCTTCATCCAACAATACCTCCGAATCAAAATAAGACATTGGTGGTAAGCAGTATGACGATCACCACCCACAACTCTTTGTGTTCTACTCGTGCATATCATCTACGCATAGACCTGTCTCGGATGCCACTGTTGGGGAACGTAGCATGCAATTTCAAAAAAAATCCTACGGTCACGCAAGATCTATCTAGGAGATGCATAGCAACGAGGGGGAGAGTGTGTCTACGTACCCTTGTAGACCGAAAGCAGAAGCATTTCACAACGTGGTTGATGTAGTTGAACTTTCTTCGAGCTCCACCGATCGAGTACCAAATGTACGTCACCTCTGAGTTCTGCACACGTTCAGCTCGGTGATGTCCCTCGCCTTGTTGATCGAGCAAGGTGGCAACATTATAGATGAGTTTTGTTGAGGATATGGCTACTAAGTATAAACCGGCCAGGAGGGCCCGGTTCACCTTAGACTGTGCTGAAGCCCATGAAGGTCTTGAAGATGGCGTTCAACTAGTAGAGCTTGGAAGCCCATGGCCCAAAGGCGGATTAGGGCCCGTAGTGGTAAACCGCCATGATTATGTAAACTTGTAATATAAGTTAGAAAGGAGAGACCGAGCGGACACTTTGTATAGGTCGGCTCGGGACTCAGAGACCGGCCGGGCGTCAACTTTGTGTATATAAAGGATGACCGGCGGCGGTTCAAACAGAACAACAACAACTCGAGGCCTAGGCGAAGCTTCTTCGCTCCCTAGTCATCGAAACCACATCAATCCCATCACAACTAGGCGTAGGCTTTTACCTTCATCGAAGGGGCGAACTAGTATAAACTCTTGTGTCTTTGCGTCCTTTAACCCCTTCAAGTTAACCCGTGGCGATGGCTCCATGACTAAGTCCTTTCACGAGGACATCTGCCGTGGCAAAACCACGACAGTTAGGCGCCACCGTGGGCCTATCGCCGCGATGGTTTGATGATCTTGGAGGGCAAGTTCGAAGGACTCGAAGGCTATCTTGTGGGCGGATGACCAAGAGTCGTTGCGGCAAGCTCTACATCGGCGACACGGATGGGGCCCCGACGCGCTCAATCGAGTACGGATACGGGTCCCCTTTGGTGGCATACATGTTTTCATCGGCAAGATTGGTGAGCGAGGGCTGAGCGGACATCTGCACCGACCTCGTCTAAGCGGCTCAGCGTACGAGATCTGCCCAGGTTAAACCGGTTGTGAAGCGTGCCTTTGTGGGAGTCATCCACGGAGGAAGTTATGAGGACGGATCAGAATCTGGTGGCGAGACCATCGTCTACTCTCGATGACAGTCGTCAGCGGAGAAACTGAATCTCTATATCAGTTACAAGATGGCGGATTGGGGCTGCTCGATGGTGACGATATTCGGACCCCTCCGATCTGCCCAACTGGGTTGGGATATTCATGGCCGGTACACAAGTAACGCTTCACTCTTCGACTGCTGTGGCAATGATCTCCGGTTCAACAGCGGCAACGGCTGCCGGGCGAGAGGCCTGTCGCCCGCCGCTCAAGTTTTATCAGTTCATTCGATCGTTGGCTGCGCTCATGGCGAGGCTAACCCGGCGGATCAGGGCGCTCATAACGCAGATTGCGAATGTGAAGGAACAAATCACTCGAGCTAAAGCGGATCTAGCAGCTGCAGATGCCAGGATGACGGCAGAGCGGTCCGCTTTAGATGCGCAGGCTTATAGGCTCATGTTGGATCAGAACGCGTCACATGAAGTCATGAAGCGGAAATATAGATCCCGTTTGCCTTCGCCAAGCGAGACCTCTTCAACACCCCCGGAGCGGGAACCAGTAATCCGCCGGTGGTAAACCGGGCGGAAGCACCTGGGACGGGCGCGCCGGTCCAGCCCCGCTTAATAGATCTACCTCGCCATAACGCCAGTGTGCCTCAGGCTGTGCAAACACCTCCGGGCCACTACTCCAACCCGATGGATAACCTTGTTGCAGCTGCGGCACGGCTGGAGTCCATTCCAATTGAAGTTGATTCACTACAGGCGGTAGAGACGCGCCGGGTCAAGGAGCTCCTTAGGACAGCTTTGGTCCAACAGGAAGCGTATTCATACAGCCGCGACCGGATCTACTCTACCCCCCGCCCAAGCCGGAGCTATAGCAGGCACGTGGATGAACCGGCCGTATCAAGCAATGCACGACGTGGTGCGCCCCATGGCAACAACCCGGCAGGTGGTGTCGATAACGCCCAAGAGGTGGTGGACCGGGCTCGAGCGCGCAGGGAGGCCGAATTAGCAGCATAGCATCAGGCTCATCAGCTTAGCCGGTTCGTCCGACCATCTCGGTCGAGCCTGGGGTTACCTCTAGCTCTTTGGGGGTGCCTTGCCTCGTCCCCGCTTTACGCAATGTGCGCTTGCCCAAAGATTTCAAGGGTCCGCGCAAGGTGCCAAATTACACTGCCGATTTATCTCCAGAAGCATGGATAGAAAGCTATGGATGTGGATGAGGCCGCGTGTGCAAAGTACTTCACCATTATGCTTGAAGTCACGGCTCGTACTTGGTTGAAGAGCTTACCGCCCAATTCTATCAATTCATGGGCCCAGTTGCGGACCCGATTTATCCAGAATTTCAAAGATACCTGTAAGCAGCCCATGTCCGTAGTGGACTTGGCGGCTTGTGTCCAGGGGGAAGGGGAGTCAACAACCCATTGGGTACGCCGCGTTTCGGAAATGTTGCACTCGTCAGACCGGATCAACGCTGACTCTGCGATCTTAACCCTGGAGGGTAACTGCCGGTTTTAGCCTCTGAAGTTAAAGTTGGGGAGCATGAAGCGATTTTGTAATGACATGGGAACTCTCATGGGCTCTTTAGTGAAGTATGCTGATTCTGATAGTACCAAGGATCCCGAGTCTGACGATGACAAGACAGGGAAGGGAAGGAAGAACAACAACTCCAAGGGCCAGCAACATCACTCAGCAGGTAATGGCAAGCGTAAAGCGGATGGCAACATGGACTTTGTAGCTAATACCAACGTGCAGGACAAGGGTCAGCGACGCAGAGGTAAGGCGGCGAATCATGGTGGGGCTCCAAATCCTAATCCGGATCGCTTAAATTATTTATTGAATCAGCCCTGTCCAAAGCACGGGACGAAGGAGATGCCGGCCAACCACCTTTGGAAGGACTGCTACATTATGCAGGAGTTCAAGAGTTCTAATGCTTTCGGTATGATCACGGCTCTGGCGGCGTTCGAGATCCGGGCGGATTACGGTGGAGGAAATTCGGTTCAGGATTTAATGGTAATCCGGGCGGACATAACAACCGAACAATCGGAATAGCCAAGGTGGTTACAACCAGCAACAGCGCAATCGGGTTATCGAGCAACCCAAAGCGGTTGAATAGTGGGCGATACCATGTCTTCACCACTAGCTTAGACAAGCGAGACCGAAGGTTGAGCGGGCGATCAACGCTGTTGAACCGGCCGTGCCCCATTACCTCGCTGGTCGGAGAAGCCCATTATATGGAGTAGAGAGGATCATCCTCCCGGTCGACAATCCGGTCAGCTAGCCACGGTAGTGGCACCTCGGTGGGAGTTATAAGTTCACCAAGGTACTCATGGATGGAGGGAGCAGCATTAACATCCTGTACTATGAGACCTTCCGTCGTATGGGGCTAACGGATAAACATCTCAAACCATCCAATACAGTGTTCCATGGTGTGGTACCTGGCATGTCGGCATATCCTGTTGGTAAAATAGCTCGAAGTGGCCTTTGGTGATGATTATGACTCGGATCGGAAACACCGGCGTTTGAAGTGGTAAAAATCCAAAGTCCATATCATACCTGTTGGGCGACCGCTTATGCCAAGTTCATGGCACGGCCTTGTTATATCTATTTGCAGCTCAAGATGCGGGTCACAAGGGGACAATAACGGTTCATGGGAGCCGCAAGATCGCTTTGGAATGTGAGGAAGGTGATGCGGCCTATGCAGAGTCGGTTTGCGCTACGGAGGAGTTGAAATATTACAAGGACAACGTTGATCCAGCGGACATGACCCCTTTGAAGAAGCCGACTACAGAACATGATCCGGACCTGAAATTCAAATCGGCAGCTGAGACTAAGCTTGTTGACTTCGTGCCTGGCGATTCGTCCAAGCAGTTCAGCATCAGTGCCAACTTGGATCCAAAATAGGAAAGTGCGCTCATCGAGTTCATCCGTGAGAATCGGGACATTTTTGCATGGAAGCCTTCTGACATGCCAGGTGTACCGAGGCAACTCGCTGAGCACACTCTTAATGTTGATCCCAAGTACAAACCGGTGAAGCAGTTTCTCCGCCGGTTTAACGAAGAAAGGCGCAAGGCCATTGGAGAGGAGGTGGCCAGGCTCTTAGCAGCTGGTTTTATTGTTGAAGTCTTCCATCCAGAGTGGCTTGCTAATCCGGTGCTGGTTCTTAAGAAAAACGGCACTTGGCGCATGTGTGTGGATTACACAGATCTTAACAAGGCTTGTCCAGCAGATCCTTTGCCCTCCCGCATTGACCAGATTATTGATGCCACTGCGGGTTGTGAGCGTTTGAGCTTTTTGGATGCATATTCTGGGTATCATCAGATCAAGATGGCACTTAAGGACTAGGAGAAAACAACGTTTATCACTCCCTTTGGAGCCTTCTGTTATGTATCTATGCCTTTTGGGCTCAAGAGTGCCCAAGCAACTTATCAACGCTGTGTACAGAATTGCCTGCATAAACAGATCGACCGTAATATGCACACCTATGTTGATGATATTGTGGTCAAGTCAAGGGAGAAGGAGACACTGATTGACGATTTGAAGGAAACCTTTGACAACCTGCGGGTTTACAAGATGATGCTCAACCCGGCTGAGGGAGTCCTGGATTAGGGGGTGTCCGGATAGCCGGACTACCATCATCAGCCGAACTATCATCAGCCGGACTATCATCATCGACCGGACTCCAAGACTATGAAGATACAAGATTGAAGACTTCGCCCCGTGTCCGGATGGGACTTTCCTTGGCGTGGAAGGCAAGCTTGGTGATACGGATATGTAGATCTCCTACCATTGTAACCGACTCTATGTAACCCTAGCCCTCTCCGGTGTCTATATAAACCGGATGGCTCTAGTCCGTAGAACAACAACATCAACAACCCTTACAATCATACCATAGGCTAGCTTCTAGGGTTTAGCCTCCTTGATCTCGTGGTAGATCCACTCTTGTAAACATCCACAATATCAATATCAATCAAGCAGGACGTGGGTTTTACCTCCATCAAGAGGGCCCGAACACAGGTAAAACATCGTGTCCCTCGTCTCCTATTACCATCCGCCTAGACGCATGCGATTCGGGACCCCCTACCGAGATCCGCCGGTTTTGACACCGACATTGGTGCTTTCATTGAGAGTTCCTCTGTGTCGTCACCGATAGGCTCGATGGCCTCTTCAATCGACAACGACGCAATCCTGGGTGAGACTTTTCTCCCTGGACAGATCTTCGTATTCAGCGGCTTTGCACTGCGGGCCAACTCACTTGGCCATCTGGAGCAGATTGAAAGCTACGCCCCTGGCCGTCAGGTCAGGTTTGGAAGCCTAAACTTCACGGCTGATATCCGCGGGGACTTGATCTTCGATGGATCTGAGCCACAGCCGAGCGTGCCGAGCTGTCACGATGGGCATGACCTAACTCTGCCGCCGGACAGCACCTTGGAGGCCGCACACGAATCTGCTCCTACCCATAGTCCGGAGCCGATCGCTCGGATCGAGGACGGATGGATGGAAACCGCCTCGGGAGCTGCAACTTCTACGGCGATAGAGCCGAACACTTACCTTGTCCCGCATAAAGCTCATGACTCCGAGGTGCCGACTCCTGCGGACTCCAACCTCCTGCGCCCCGCCAACGAATCCGATTGGGCGCCGATCGTGGAATTCACCGCTGCGGACATCTTTCAAAGACTCGCCCTTTGGCGATATCATAAATTCATCAAGCATATCTCGCTATCCGGAGAGCCTGGCGAACTACGGCCGGGATGGTTGGGACGCAGACGACGAATAAATTCAGAGCCCACCCACCACCCACTTCGTAGCCACCATCGACGATTTAACCGGCGTACTCGACTACGACTCAAGACATCGGCGGTATGGACGATGATGCGGAGACTACCAAGAACCAGTGCCCACGGACACCGGAAGACCACCTCGTCATCGACATATACATGGTGGACACCCCAAAAGATGGGGACGGCGAAGAAGCAGCGGAGGCCGATTCCTTAAAGAACAGCCCAAGCGCCGACATCAGCGGCGCCGCTCTAAATCCCGCCACGGCAAGAATGGAGATTCCGCACAGAGATAATAACACCCCGAAAGTGCGAAGACAACCCCCAAAGACGATCCAGCGCGGAGGAGGCGGAAGCAAGCCCTCACGAGAGGGCGGCGATTTAAGAGGTCGAGGATGACAATTACTTACCTCCCTCCGAGACGAGGCAAGCCTCGACGACGGCTTAATTTGTCGTGCTCGAGGATCCCGTCGAACAAGAGCGTTTCAGGCGAGGGCTAATGGCCACGACAAACAGCCTAAAGAAAAGCAGCAACAACTTCAAGCTGATCAAGACCTCTTGGCCGACAGATGGACCGAGGTCCTCGCGAAGAGTATGAACTCGAGCGCCTCCAAAAGTTACCCAAAACGCAAGTTGCTCCCCGATTAGAAGAGGAAGCGTACAAACCTGCATCACCAGCGCACAATATGGCAGACCGACCACCTCGTGGCGCGCGACAGAGAGTGCAAGCCCTCCACCAAAACCGCACCCGCATCGCTCAAAAGCATGAAGCCACGGGCAACGCGCGGACTTGCGAGATATATTGGAGGACAAGGCAAGACAATCCAGATCTATCTATGGATCACGTGGCGCCCCAAGATCCACACGAATACCGTCGCGCGGATACAACTACTCGGTCGGGCGAACACAGCAGATAACGCTCTCTCGTGCTACGTCGCGATATTGCTCAATCTGAGGCGCCAAGACACCCACTATGCTTCACCGACGAAGTAATGGATCATCAAATCCTCAAGGGTTTAAACCCGTTAATATCGAATCCTACGATGGCACAACAGACCCGCGGTTTGGATTGAGGATTATCTTCTCCATATACATATGGCCCGGCGGCAATCTTCACGCCATCAAATATCTCGCTCAAGCTCAAAGGACCAGCTCGGCATTGGCTTAACAGCCTGCGCCAGAGTCAATTGGATCTTTGGGAAGACACGGAAGCCGCATTCCTCGACAACTTCCGAGCACGAGTATATGCGACCACCGAAGCGGAGATGACCTAAGCCACATAATCCAGCAGCCGCATTTAATCGGCCGGCAATTCGACACGGTTCTTAACAAAGAAAAATCAAATCGTCAACTGTCCGGATGCAGAGGCACTCGCTGCCTTCAAACATAACATCCGCGACGAGTGGCTGGCCCGGCACCTAGGACAGGAGAAGCCGAAAACCATGGCAGCCCTCACATCACTCATGACCCGCTTCTGTGCGGGAGAGGATAGCTGGCTAGCTCACAGCAACAACCTCAGCAAAAATGCTGGCAGTCCGGATACCAAGGACCGCAATGGCAGGTTGCGTCGAAACAAAAACAAACGCCACATTAACGGCGACAGCAATGAGGATACGGTAGTCAACGCCAGATTCCGAGGCTCCAAGCCCGGTCAACGGAAGAAGCCATTCAAAAGAACCACTCCGGGCCCGTCCAATTTGGACCGAATACTCGACCGCTCCTGTCAAATACATGGAACCCCCGAAAAGCCAGCTAACCACACCAACAGAGATTGTTGGGTATTCAAGCGAGCAGGAAAATTAATCGCCAAAATAGTGACAAGGGCTACACAGCGATGACGAGGAAGAGACCCGGCCGCCCGAACAACAGAGGACAAAAGGATTCCCCCTCAAGTTCGGACGGTAAACATGATATACGCAACGATATTCCCAAGAGGGAGCGGAGCGTGCACTAAGGGGCGTATCTGCGATGGAGCCAGATCGCCCCAAAATTCAACCCATGGTCCTCTTGCCCGATCACTTTCGATCGAAGAGACCATCCGACCAGATCCGCCATGGCGGATTCGCGCGATGGTTTTAGACCCAATCGTCGATGGATTTCACCTCACGAGAGTCCTGATGGACGGCGGCAGAGCTTGAACCTGCTTTATCGGGATACGGTCGCAAGTTGGGCATAGACCCTTCAAGGATTAAACCCACAAAGACAACCTTCAAAGGCGTCATACCGGTGTCGAGGCCAATTGTGCAGTGCTCACTTACACTGAAGTGGTCTTGGATCCCGGATAATTTCCGAGCGAGGTGTTAATCTTCGACATAGTCCCGTTCATAGCGGCTATCACGCTCTGCTCGGACGAACCGCGTTCGCAAAATTCAACGCGGTGCCGCATTATGCATACCTTAAGCTCAAGATGCCAGCCCTCGTGGAGTCATCACGGTCAATGGAAACACGGAGCGCTCCCTCGACGGAGGAACATACACGGCTCTCGCGCAGAAGTACGAGCAGCCTTTTAAGGCAATTTTCGAGTCCGGCCGTTAAGCGACGGACACGCCAAACGCGCCGAGCAACATCAACCAAGACCGCTTCGCACGTTAGAGCAGCGTAGAGTAATGCGGCCTCAACCCCAGCCCTCGCAAAATTGTAAGACAAACTCTCCGCGTACATAATTACGCCTTGGAGATACCATGGGCATAGGAGGAAAGGCACAACCACAACAGACCCAGAGTGCGGTTCGACCACACCAGGGGCTCCCAAGTGTGTCGCTCTTTTTCTTTTATTTCTTTCTTTTTATACAGAACTCGTCGGGCGGCGAACCTGCCAACTCATGATGCAACAGCCAGGGAAGGACAAAGGCGCGGCGAACACTCGGTGGTCTCCATCACGAGCATTAAATTTGTTAAATACAACATTCCGCTGCCTACCCCGAGGGAGACGCCTTTAATTCGTCAATCCCTTGCTTCCCGCACTATTTGTATCATTCCGCACTCATAGCATATCTTCTCGAATAAAATGCAGCACTTTTTTGCCTATAATTGCATTACCTTATATATATATATATGTTCATTTACGACATGTTGCATCCGTACATTTTGGTACGGCCAAATACACCAGGGGCTTATGTTCTCCGCATTATGGTGTGATAAAGTCCGAATACTTCCACAAGTGCGGCACCCCGAACTTATAGCATTATATGAATCGGCTCCGAATCATGTCTTGGGTCAATAGTTGGGTTTGCCCGGCTCCCATGTTTGGCACCTTACGTTCCGTTTTATCGGCTAAGGTAGCATGGGAGAACCATCGCGATTGCGCCCGGTTGAGCCGGTTAACGCCTCGGAGGAAAGCTAAAACTGATTTGTCATGATAAGGCGAGAGACTGGTCGCTGTTCGAGAGGTCCTTCGGGTCCTTAAAGACCTCGCCGCTTGAAATAAGTTCGGACAATGTCCGATGAAGGCATGGATAGCGCCCTAATTCGGTCCTCCGAATACTAGGGGCTTCACCAAATTTAAAATTATAGAATTCTATGGCTAAGTGAGAGTGTTCAAGCACTATAAGTCCGGTTGCCTTGTTCGTTGTGTTGAGCGCCTCCTAGATGGACCAAAAATGGGAACAAGAGTGCTCAATTTTATCCCTAACACCCCAACTTTCGTGGCATGGGGGCTGAAGCCGACGACTTGCCATCTCTCGATTTAATAAACGGCCGCATGTAAGGTAATATTTTAAATTAACAAGCGTTGCTTAGCTCATATGAACAAAGTTTTCAGCGCACAGGATAACACATTGCGAATTTACTCAATAATTACATCCATGGGGCACTCATCCGCAATCTTGCGGGCACCCTTCAGGACAGCCTTATAGTACATTTGGCGTACGATATTCCTTGCCCGCTGGTGGCGCGTCAGTGATTAGCTTCTCCGCATCCAGCTTGCCCCAATGCACCTTTGCACGGGCAAGGGCCCGACGAGCACCTTCAATACAGGCGGAGCGCTTGATAACCTCCACCCGAGGGCACGATCCACCAACCGTCGCCTGAGGCGAAGTAGCTCCCGGTGCATGGCCTCTCCAGCCACAGCCGGACTATGAGGCCCTTCATGGCCTGCTCGGCCACCTTGTGGAGCTCGACCAGCTGCTTCACTGGTCGCTAGGGGCACCGGATGGCGGCCTCGAAGATACTTGAGACCAAGACCTTCTCCGTTGAGCGCCCTCCTCGGCTCGGTAGAATCGCGGCGGCATCGACACGCCTGAGGCAGATCTGCAAACGCCCTAGAGAGCTCCGAATTCGGGTAAGTAACACATAATTTACATTCACATGCTTGCTTTGCATGAAAAATGCCTTACCCGCCGCTATCTTCCTCACCAACTCAATCTCTGAAGGGACTTATGGGCATCGGCCTTCGCAGTTTTGGCACTTTCGAGAGCGAGGCAAGCTCGGACTCGAAGTCTTTGAGTCACGCCCAAACTCTCATGCTTTTCCATGAGAGCACGGAGCTCTTGCTGAACCACCGCCACCCATGCCTCCTGCTTTTCTCGCTCTGCCCGTTCCGGGGCGCATTATGTTCGTCATGGACACGGCCTCCTTCTGTGGTCGCCACCTCGCTCGTGGCCCCCGCAGCATACCCATGTTATCCTTGTTATTTTTGTTGCAACATAAATCCTTTTACAGAAGGTACAAGTTCAAAGTAGTGTTACTCACCTTCTTTGTCCCGGAGCTGCTTCTGGCTGGCCGAGCTCTTGCTCGGACCGCCGAGCTCTGCTTCACAGCACCGACCTCCGCAGTCAGTGCGGCAGAGGTCAGCAGCGCAGCCTGCAACCCATATTGACATAATTTTTTAGCAACCCTGCATATATCTTCTTTTTTCAGATCCTTAGTCCGGCTTTTCTTTCCGAACACCTAACCGAGCATCAGGGGCTACTGTCTATGCGGTATTACATTGCATATTTTAACTTCTTACCTCAAAGCCTGATAGAAGGCTACTGCGCAGCTTCGGTCAGCCCGCTCTTAGCAAGCTGCACTTTTCAATCACCGCACTCATAATAGTGCGGTGTTCTTCCTCGATGGAAGCGCTCTCAGCGCCCATCAAATTGCCCGCCTCGGTTGACGCCGAAGCCGCCGGCGTCACGGTCTTGCCCTTCATTGAAGGGCGCCGACCGACCCGGAACCACTGCGGGTTCTGATGTAGAGTCCAAGCAAAGTCCGGGAGGACGCCTTGTGGCGCCTCCGGAGCCTCCCCCTGATGGGTCCCTTCTTGGGATCCCACCTCGGCGTCCTCGATGTCGCAAGGGGTGGAGGCGGTCGGGATGGAGTCTACATCCGACGGAGCCAACGACCCGCTTCGATGAAGCGGGAGATCATCACCGGCCGGACTACAGCAGCATGCGGCGCCGTAATGACACTATGTGACGCAGAAAAAGGAATTCTAAATCATTCAGGAATCCGGATACTTACGATCTCGCCGGAGGCCTGGCCCTTGAAGGCCATTCTTCCTCGCCAACGTTGATGTTGGCGGAGCTGTCCGGGAATAGTTCTTCCCTCTTGACCCTTCGCCCCCCTGTTGGGGAAGCCTTCCTCTTCCTCTCTCCCTCCTCCGGAGAGAGTCCTCTTCTCCTCCTCATTTTCGGGAGGAGTCCGCCCCGGAGTCGTCGGACACCTGAAAACAGGAACTCTTTCGAGCACCCGTGGCCTCCTTCATGGCCTTCTTCTCCGGCACCACGTGCGGTTTCGGAACCAGCAGCCCCGCTAGACGGGCGTCTACTGGATTTTCTGGCATAGGAGCCGGACAGATAATCTGCTCCGCCTTCCTCATCCAGTCCTGTCAAAGGAAAAGGGGAAATTAAAACCCGCATAGAGTTAAACTATGAAAAGCAAGTGCCCCGTAAAGGGGTAGAATCACTTACCTCGTTGGCTTGGCGCTGCGAGCGAAATCCGCGATCTTCAGTCGCGGATGCGGGGGCTTCAGCGCCCTTGAACATCACCCATCAGGCGCCTTCGTACGTCGTGTCGAAGAGCCTGCTCAGCGCCTGGTGCTGTTTCGGATCAAACTCCCACAGATTGAATGCCCGCTCCTGGCATGGGAGAATCCGGCGGACGAGCATGACTTGGACCACGTTAACCAGCCTGAGCTTCTTCACCAGCTTCTGGATACAGGCTTGGAGTCCCGTCAGCTCCTCCGAACTACCCCACAGCAAGCCCTTCTCTTTCCAGGAGGTGAGATGCGTGGGGATACCAGATCTGAACTCGGGGGCCGCCGCCCATGTAGGGTCACGCGGCTCGGTGATATAGAACCACCCCGATTGCCACCCCTTGACGGATTCCACGAAGGCCCCTTCGAACCAAAGGACGTTGGGCATCTTGCCCAACATGGCGCCTCCGCACTCCGCTTGAGTGCCCTTCACTACCTTCGGCTTGACATTGAAGGTCTTATGCCACAAGCGAAGTGGGGCTGGATGCGAGGAAGGCCTCGCACCCCACGATAAACGCCGAGATGTTGAGGATGAAGTTGGCGCGATCATGGAAATCCAGGCCGTAGTAGAACATGAGCCCCGGACAAAGGGGTGAAGTGGAAAGCCCAGTCCATGGAGGAAGTGGGGAAGGAAACGACCTCTAATGGGGCCTGGGGTGGGGATGAGCTGCCCTCGTCGGGCAGCCGGTGCGCGATGTCGCCGGAGAGGTATCCGGCGCCGCGCAGTTTGGCGATGTGCTCCTCCTTAACGGTGAAGGCCAACCATTTACCTCCCGCTCCGGACATGGTCGGAGAAGGTTGAGACGAGATGCGCGAACTTGGGCGCTGGAGCTCGAGTGCGCGGAGATGGATAAGCAAAGGAGGAAGAAGGCGTAGGTGAAAAGGTGAATCCTTATCCCTTATATAGGCGGACGAAGTCTACGCGTCCCCCACCGGCCTGGTAAAACTCGCTTATCTCCCAAGCGTCACCATCAATGGCGCGGTTGGGTTACCCACGTCCGTATTGATGAGAATCCCGGATTAAGGGGGAACACGATCTCTGCTTCGACAAGACGTGCCAAGGAAACCGCTTCGCTAAATGCGCTGAGGTGGTAGAGTAAAAAACGATTTAAATAATGGCTTGGTAGTGGCGTGACGTCATGCCACAGAAAACGTCAGCAGATTGAACTTGTGTATATATTATTCTCTACGGTGGAATGTGGAATTTATTTTGCGAGCGGACACTATCCCGGTGTTCACAATCTTCTATCATTTGGAGGAGGAACCCGCCTTGCAATGCCAAGCAATATATGCCGGACTTATCGTCATTGAAGCCTGGTTCGAGAGCTACCGAGGAGTCCTGGATTAGGGGTGTCCGGATAGCGGACTACCATCATCACCGAACTATCATCACCGGACTATCATCATCGACGGACTCCAAGACTATGAAGATACAAGATTGAAGACTTCGCCCCGCGTCCGGATGGGACTTTCCTTGGCGTGGAAGGCAAGCTTGGCGATACGGATATGTAGATCTCCTACCATTGTAACCGACTCTATGTAACCCTAGCCCTCTCCGGTGTCTATATAAACCGGATGGCTCTAGTCCGTAGAACAACAACATCAACAACCCTTACAATCATACCATAGGCTAGCTTCTAGGGTTTAGCCTCCTTGATCTCGTGGTAGATCCACTCTTGTAAACATCCACAATATCAATATCAATCAAGCAGGACGTAGGGTTTTACCTCCATCAAGAGGGCCCGAACCTGGGTAAAACATCGTGTCCCTCGTCTCCTGTTACCATCCGCCTAGACGCACAGTTCGGGACCCCCTACCCGAGATCCGCCGGTTTTGACACCGACATTGGTGCTTTCGTTGAGAGTTCCTCTGTGTCGTCACCGATAGGCTCGATGGCCTCTTCAATCGACAACGACGCAATCCTGGGTGAGACTTTTCTCCCTGGACAGATCAGTTTGTGTGGAGTCCAGCCGCCGATGAAGCGTTGGAGGACTTAAAGCGGCAATTGGCCAACCCGCCTGTGCTCGCAGCTCCCATTGACAGGGAGCCGCTTCTACTATATGTTGCTGCTAACGCCAGGGCGGTCAGCGTGGCCATTGTGGTGGAGCGGAAGGAGGCAGGGAAGGAGCATCCGGTTCAACGTCGGGTTTACTATATCAGCGAGGTACTTATTGAATCTAAGCAAAGGTATCTGCATTGGCAGAAGCAGCTATATGGAGTTTTCATGGCAAGCCGAAAGCTAAAGCAGTATTTCTAAGGGCACCCCATCACGATGGTCAGTTCTGCTCCCTTAGGCGATATCATACATAACCGGGAAGCGACTGGCCGAATTGCCAAGTGGGCTATAGAGCTTGGGCCGCACGGTCTGAAGTACGTGCCTCGGACGGCGGTGAAGTCTCAAGCACTTGTGGATTTCATTAATGATTGGACGGAGTTGCAAGCACCAAGAAAAGCGGATCACACATATTGGACCATCCATTTTGACGGATCCGAGCAATTGAGGGCTCGAGGATGGAGTCGATTAACTTCCCCACGAGGTGACAAGTTCATTACGCTCTTCGCTTAATGTTCCCTTGTACTAACAATGCAGCTCAAGATGAAGCCTTGCTCCATGGTCTCCGGATGGCTAAGGAGATGAATCTAAGCCGGGTTAAGTGCTTCGTGACTCGGACCTAGTGGCTCAACAGTGTCCGCACTTGGGATTCAAAGGACCCACTCATGGCTGCATATCGTCGTGAGGTGGATATTGTTGCAGGTCATTTCAAGGGCTATCGTGGACCACGTGGACCGTCGGAAGAATGAAGCGGCGAAGCTTTAAGCCGGTTGGGCTCTCAACGTAAACCGTCCCGCCTAATGTTTTTCTCGACGTCTTTGCACAACCCGTCGGTCAAGCTCCCCGTGAAGCAGATTTGGCTATTCCTGATCCGGAGGCTCAATTGGTGGCAGCTCTTCACGCCACTCCGGATTGACGCTTCCTTATCTTGCGACATGAACCAGGGCGAAGTTACCAAAAGATGAGACGCTGGCCCGGCAGATAGTCCGCGATCCAAGTCTATGACCATTGTTAATGGCGAATTGCATCATTGCAGCGGTCGTGGGTGTTTTAACGCTGTGTGTCCCCGAGGAAGGCTGTGAAATATTGCGTGAGATCCACGGCGAGATTGTGGTCACCACGCGGTTCAAAATCCTTGGTGGCTAAAGCGCCCGCCACGGTTTCTATTGGTTGACTGCTCATGCTGATGCGGAAGATCTGGTCAGACGATGTGATGGTTGCCAAAAGTTTTCCAGACGCGCTCATGTACCGGCCCAAGAATTAAGGATGATTCCAATTACTTGGCCGTTTGCAACCTGGGGGCTGGATATGGTTGGACCTTTCAAAAGGTCCAAGGACAAGAAGACCCACCTCCTGGTGGCGGTTGACAAGTTTACAAAGTGGGTAGAGGCAGAACCGGTTAGCAAGTGTGACGCGACCACGGCGGTTCAGTTCATCAAAAAGGTGATTTTCCGATTTGGCTTTCCACATAGTATCATCACAGATAATGGTACCAATTTGTCCAAAGGTGCCATCAAAGAGTTCTGCGAACGTGAACACATCCGGCTTGACATTTCTTCAGTAGCCCACCCATAGTCCAATGGTCAAGCGGAAATGGCTAATCAAGAGATCTTGAGAGGCATCAAGCCCCGGCTTATGGTCCCTTTGCAGAGGACACCGGGTTGTTGGGTAGCAGAACTACCATCTGTGTTATGGAGTATCAACACTACGCCCAACAGATCCACAGGATACACACCGTTCTTTATGGTCTATGGAGCGGAGGCGGTTCTCCCCAGTGACATCCATCATGACTCACCTCGTGTGGCAGCTTATGTTGAAGTAGATAACGAGACGGCACGGCAAGACGCTTTGGACCTGTTGGATGAGGAGCGTGACATAGCAGCTGCCCGCTCGGCGATTTACCAACAGGATCTTCGTCGTTACCATAGTCGCCGGTCGAACCGTAACTTTTCAAGAAGGAGATTTGGTGCTTCGCTCATCCAAGACCGATCGATATGCACAAGTTATCCCGACCTTGGGAGGGACCTTTCATGGTCAGCAAGAATCTGCACAATGGGTCATACTATCTGATCGATATTCGAGAGCATAAAGACTCACGTACATCGGAGGAGGAGACCAACAGGCCGTGGAACATAGCTCATCTTCGCCTTATTATACCCGAGCCATCGGCTGTACTCATGTACATATTATGACAAAGGTCTATATTATGAATAAAGTAATAAACCGGAGCCTCAGCTAAAGCGGGTATCTGTTACATTACATCATGCGTGGTTACATGGAGTTGTTCTGTCTTAAAGCGGCCTCCGGTTTACTCCCTGAGTTTGGTTTTCAAAAGCTTTATGATATCACTTGGGGGCTTGGTCGTGTCCGAACCAATGCAACACCTTTTGATAGGCGAAAGCCACCAGATCACTTGGGGACATGGTCAAGTCTGAACCAGTCACGCCTCTTGATCGGCCTAAGGCCATAGAGTCACTTGGGGGCTTGGTCGAACCCGAACCATTGCCACGCCACTTGATCGGCATAATGCCACGGTTTCAGTTGGGGACCTGGCTGACTTGAACCATAGCTACACCTTATTGGAAGCTTGGTCGTGTCCGATCATGGTAACACCATCTGATCGGCTCAGTAAAGCCTCTTTTTGCAAACGGTTTTATCATTGTCTTTGCTTCCATATTTTTTCATAACTGTTATTTGATTTTTGTTGCGTTTTTTAAACCGATAACATTTTTCACCGGTTCAAACTGTCAATTGACGGAATTCGGCCCATTTTTAATCCGGAGATAATTTTTCCGGTTTGACTTTTTCTGTTAACATCCCATTATGGAGTAACAGGGGGCTTGTCATGACCCGGCACGGTTTACATGGTAAACCGGCATTATAAACACAGGAGCTATTTTTCTCCTTTGATGGTAGCGGTTTATACAACCTCCGCTTCAAAATTGGCTAAGCCAACTTCATGCCCAGCGATGGCAGGTATTTTGTATCACAAATTTTGGTTATATACCTCAATATTTCATTTCATATATATATGAATGTCACAAGCCGGCTGGCGGCACAAACCGCCGTGGCAGTTTAAGATTTTGTGACTGCAGGCATTATAGATTGAAGGTTTCGATCATTCAATCAAAAGTATCAGCACCCATGCACGAAGGCATATTAAAAGCAAAAGTGTTGGCTATCCTATTACAAGGCATTCAGAGGCCCAAAATTTGGAATTGCTTCATAACGGGGAGTTTCTGACGTATCAACCGACTTGACGGATTAAGCTTCATTGCCGGGTTGACGTGAAGTAGATGGGTCGTCTGCGCCGGTTCAACTTCTTCCTCCTCACCATCCAATGGCCGGAAGTCATTGGTGGTCCAACATAATCGGGTTAAAGCCTCGAAGACAGCCTCTTCACTTATAAGCTCACCGATCAACGTCGGGGCATAAGTGTGCTTACGGGTTGGTGGAACAAGGTTCTGCACTTCCGGAATAACAGCTTCAACCCGTCTGTTGTTCGCGTCGTAGAAGGAGCGGTGAACCGTCAGGTTGGCCTCTTCTGCTAGTTGACACGCCAGAGGACGCATCTCCCTTTTTACCCGTTTGAGAGCATCATTATCAAATACTTCGCCATTTTCTTGAGCACTGGGGAAGCCTTTGGCTATGTCAGCCGGATCAAGGTCAGCTATCCATGCTTTGGCGCGAGTTAGTGCCAATAATGTGCCAGCCCGGCAGCGGATCGTTTCAATTCTTCTATCTCGGCCGGTATCATAGATAGCGGTCCAAAGGTGTCCTTGATCGTGTCGGAGCTGCATTATCATAAGAAGTGGCGCAAATAACTCACCTGGGTGCCGTATACAGCTGTTCAATTAGCGATACGCGCCTTGAGTTTCTTCCGCATGTCGAGCCTGGATGAGCAATGCGCCTACCTATACCGGTTTAAGAAAGTTCAGGTTAAACCAGAGGAAATTTCAAAACGGAATATTCATTGCAACCTTGGTGAAACGTTGCTTACCAAATATTGCAGAGGTCATGGCATTGATTTGGCGTTTTAATCCAGTGAGCTCTTCATCGCTGGTTTAAGAGCTGCTTCGGTATCTTCCGCCCATTTTAGCAAGCCCAGCTTTTCAGTATCCCAGCTGGCCCGCTCAGACTTAAACCACTCCTTGAGCTGCTCCATGGTAGTCAAGGCGGTTTTCAGCTCATCCTTGGCCTTGGAGGTTTCTCCTTGTTGAGATTTCAGATTTTCTTGAAGATCATTGATTTGTGAGACTTGTTGGCGTATCTCACTCTGCAACAAAAAGGGAGCATGTTAATATCTTCATAAGAAGTCCCAAGCGCATAACCAGTCATACACTTGGCACTTGGGGCTAATGCGGATCATTTTAATATCGATTATTGAAGTCCCATGGATTAATACAAGTGTTAATCATGGCACTTGGGGCTAATGCGTGTTTGATCGAAATATATAAGACAAAGTACAATGGATTATGCAAAGTCCCGGTTTGACTTTCTAGGGACAAACCGCCCTTGGGGGCTACTATGCAATGAAGATACAAGAGAAAGGCACAACTGCTTACCTCATAGCGCCCTTCATAAGATTTACTAAACCGCTTCATAATCACGGCTTGTGTAGAGCCGGTTCAGGAAGCCAGAGTGAAGGTCTTCGGCAGAGAGATTGTTATAAGCTGACAGATCAGTTTTTCCCTTCCCTTTGCTCATGGCAGCAAAGTCTTCCTTGGCAGAGTGCTTTGATAAAGCAACCGGATTGCCAGGGGCGGTATATGCGGTGCCCGTAACTACGACATCATCATCTTTGGTCGGACTGGCCGAAGTAGCATTTTCAACAGGGCTTGGCGCTTTCATACCCGGGCTTGGCGGATCAGCAGTTGAGTCCCGTTGTTCTGCTGCAGGACTCGGAGGAGCAGGAGGATGGGAAGTCTCAACTTGGACATCCGGTTCAACCTCTGGCGGATTAGCATTGGCATCTTGATTTTTCCCAGCAGAGTTGTCTTTAGCAACTTCGGGATTTTCACCATGATGCTCTAGAGTCTTCTCCGGATCAACATCCACAGTAGGGTCGAGGGTCTTGGCCTTTTTACTAAGTCGGGCCTTGGTGCTACAACATCAAGAGTTAGAATATGATAAACCGGCAAATACAAGGAACAAATTAAGGAGTAATATACTTACCCAGCAGCAACTTTGAGAGGAGGCAGCTGAGTGGTTGATGAACCGCCAGACGAGTTGGAAGAAGCCCGTAATCCGGATCGACGGATTGAGAGGGCATCGAAGAAACCTTTCAAAGGATAACGCCAGAGAACAAGTCACCTCCGGACGACGCTTCCGGGTTGGTGTGTCACTAAACCGGACGACGTAATTTGTTGACCGCTATGCCGGGTCGACGGCGTTCTTCGTTTGTTGTGTCTTCAAAGAAAATTTTGGATCCAAATGAGCATAGGAGTGAGATTGTTTCACTTTCCGGACTCATGCGCGAATTCTTTTAACCGTACAAGATTAGAATCAAGAAAGAAGGATTACCTCAACAGTTCTGCATGGCTGGCCTCGCCATCCTGCGAATTGTAATCGCAATAAAATGAATGAAAAAGAACCAAGTGAGTCAAGCTCTACCTCAAGATCTGATTCTTCATCTTCCGCGGTTCGTAAGACTCGGCGTTTTTCTCTTGCCAGCTTTCTTGGTGGTCTTGGTCTTTGCACGAGGAACCCGGGCCGGTTTAGTTCGTTTCCAAAAGGAGCTGTTAGCCTGAAAATTAATACAGAGGAATTAATACAATCAATATGGAATCAAAGTTAGCAGAGTAATGAGAGGAACTTCACCGCGGGCGGTTTGTTGGAGATGCAGAACGGAGCCAACCCGGTTTGGCTACATTCGGAGATCGGTTCATCGAGCACTTTCTTCACTGTTTCGGTAACTTCAAGCTCAGTTATTGATAGTTCGTGATTCCGTTGAGGATCTTTGATGTCACCAGTATATTCATGCATCAATTCGGGGCGGCGGCTTAATGGCAAGAAGCCCCAAGAAACCCAGCAGCGGACAAGGTCAATACCAGTTAAACCGTTGGCCATCAGAGCCCGGAGCTTGGTAATTTGAGGTGCAAAATTCTTCCGTTCTACGGCGGTCAAGCGCGAAGGCAATGGGTGGCTGTTGCTAAGCCGGTGAGGGCGATAACCCGGCAAGGGATTTTCTCCATTAGGAGCAGTGTTTCGGCAATAGAACCAGGTTTGATTCCAATCTTTAGGATGGCTATGATGTTTGGCGTGAGGGAAGTCCACTTCCTTCCTTTTCTGGATTGAAACGCCACCAAGCTCTGTGTTAGGACCGTCCGAGAATTATGTACGACGGTTCAAATGAAAGAAATCTCGAAATAACTCCATGGCTGGTTCTTCTTGAAGATAGACTTCGCAGAATACTTGAAAGTTGCATATATTGGACACGGAGTTCGGACCAATATCTTGTGGATGGAGTTGGAAGCTTGCGAGGACATCCCGGAAAATTTTTGATCCGGGCGGGCTGAATCCCCGGTCTAGGTGTTGCATAAAAACAATCACTTCTCCTTCTTGAGGTTCAGGTGGACATTCCGATTCCGGAACTCGCCAAAGGAGAACATTTTTAGGCTAAAACACCAAAGGTGACGAGCTGCTGAGTTGTGTTTCCGTGATCCGGACGGAACCCAATTGCAAGCAGTAAATTGTTTCGCCATTCCGGAAGGGGGGAGCTAAAAGAAAATCAAACAGGTGCCGATTTACTGTCCATGGTTTGTAAGTGAAAAAATTCAGTGTTAAACCGGTGAAAATACAATGCAAGGTCAAGTTGGCGGTTTAAGAGAGGGCTAATGACATATGGCGGATTGGCCATCAAGGATTAAACCGCCCATAGGCAGAAAGGCCCAGATTCAAAATTTCTGCTAAGTGTTGACAGAAACAGGTTTCACACAATGTTCAAATCTATTTGGATCTACCGCACATCTATAAAGCAGTTTTTACTGCGGTCTTTAAATGGCGTTCAAGTAAAATAGAGAAGGATGCATACTCTACCAGAAGAAAAGGAAGGGCGGCTAGTATTAAAAACAGATGCGGAAAGACTACCGTAGGAGATCTATATCATTTTTGGATCAAAACTACCGCGGCAGAAGGTAGGATGAAGAGGAAAATGGAGAGCTATGCGGATGAGCTTGTAAAACCTAATGCAGATCTAAGGACGAGGAACAGAAGAAGCTTACCGATGCAGATTACAGCGGAGGGGGGCGATGAGCCTCTGATCTAATTCAGGTTGATGCATCGGCCATGGTTGGTGCAGTTCTCGAAGGTCGCGGACGGCGGCGGAGCTTCAGAGCTGAGGGCGTCGCGAGGAAGAAGAAGATGCAAAAGAGAGATAAAAAGGAGCCCTCGGGCTTTATTTATAAGGGAAAGAGTAAATGGCAGGCGCGAGAATCAAGGCGTCCGAAGCGGTCGAGTGGTGCGCTTGTCGCCTTGATTTTCGAGATAATCATTAATGAGAAGGGAATCATTATAATCCTTTATGCAGAGATGATGTCATGACGGACTGTTGCGGTGCTCTGAAGATGACGTCACGGCGGTTTACAAAAAATCACAGGAGAAGTCAATACGGCGGTTTACAAAAATTCATAGGAGAAGTCAATATGGCGGTTTACGAAAATACAAGAGGATGTTTACAAGATATTTTTAGTGTTGAAGATTGACATGAATAAATTCAAATCAATCCGGGGCCTAATGTTGAGGATATGGCTACTAAGTATAAACCGGCCAGGAGGGCCTGGTTCACCTTAGACTGTGCTGAAGCCCATAAAGGTCTTGAAGATGGCGTTCAACTAGTAGATCTTGGAAGCCCATGGCCTAAAGGCGGATTAGGGCCCGTAGTGGTAAACCTCCATGATTATGTAAACTTGTAATATAAGTTAGAAAGGAGAGAGACCGAGCCGGACACTTTGTATAGGTCGGCTCGGGACTCAGAGACCAGCCAAGGCCACTGTATATAAAAGGGACGACCGACGGCGGTTCAAGATGCATAACAACAACTCGAGGCCTAGGCTGTCATGACCGGTTTTTCAATAAAAATATTTATTGAACAACCGACCTATGAAGACCAATATGAGGAAAATCCTTCATACCGTTGACAAAACTTTGATACAATAAGCCAAGAGCATTACAATATTACGTGGGTCGGATCAAGATGCCCAACCAATTATTACAAACATGCCGATAATTATACATAGTGGCGGATATGACCCAAGGGGTGGGGTGGAAATACTACCGACTCGAGCTATGAGTGGTTGGTGGAATAACACAACGGGTGGTTAATAAGTCATCAGATCGGGCGGCTCATCGAAGGCCGAGGTGAGGCTCGATGAATTTATTTGGGTAGCGGAAGCGGATATATCACAATGACTAATCCAGGGTCGACGAGACTGACCGGGATTCCTCTAGGCGCCGGACTCGCTATCGAATTCTTCATCCATGAGATCGCGCCACAACATCCGCCAAATCAACAAGCCGTGAGTACTTTGAAAGTACAAGCAAGACAGTTCGGACAAAAGATATAACAAATGAATGCAGGGATGAGTCATGATTAATTTCTTTTAACAATGTTCAATCAGTATAACAAGATAAAAAAAATAAGAAGGGAATCGGCGGTAGTCCGCTCGAAAACCCGAAGAAGGATAAACTTAAAACCCATCGGTGTCCAAGCGACGCCTCAAGGGGTGGATAAATAAGCGAACATGCCCGCGATCGAAGGCGTCTGAGCGACACCTCATAAAGGGCTTATATTGAAATAAAATACATGTGTGCCGCAATGACGCCCGAGCGACATCACGTAAAGGGCTTATAATGAAAGTAATAGCAATGCCGCAGTCGGACGTCTGAGCGACATCACAAAAAGGGATTATAATGAAAGTAATAGCAATGCCACAGTCGGACGTCTGAGCGACATCACAGAAAGGGCTCATAATGAAAGTAATAGAAATGCCGCAGTCGGACGTCTGAGCGACATCGCAGAAAGGGCTTATAATGAAAATAAATCACAAAAATGCCGCAGTCGGACGTCTGAGCGACATCGCAGAAAGGGCTTATAATGAGAATAATAACAGCAATGCCGCAATGGACGCCCGAGCGACATCACGTAAAGGGCTTTCATCACAAAGATATAGCACTCATAATAAATATTCAACACATGAATATAAACGGGTTAGTCCATCCACAGAATAAACATTTAACCGGACTTAGTACTCATGTGAATCACCGAGTATCTCATCACCAAAACCATACACTTGTCGATAAGATAATACGAACTTGGACATGGATAAGATGATTCGAGGATTTATGACTCTGCAGAGTTTGTACTAAAATTACTCACAGCCAACGGATTTCCAGTACTCTGAAGGACTAGTTCCGCTTATGGTATTTCGAAGAAACACAGCTAACCAAGACACACCCATCCTACCTCACGAATGACAGGAATCACCCTAGACATCGCCCAAGAAAAACTTTTGAGACGGGAGATCACAATCTCGAATAGCATGGGATCAAATTTATATTCACGCGCTCTAAGGGTGCCCCCTCTCGGTCCCAACCGAAACACCCATGCCCCCGACCGGATGATGGCTTTAATCTAGGGCCATGGAACCATCATCACGGCCTCTCCATTTGGTGTGTACCAGAAAGTGGTTTGCAACTTACTAAGCCATATCCCTTATGGAAAACATGTGGTAGTACGGGAAGGAAATGGATGGGAACCGAATCGACACGGGTTGACATCAAGTCAAATAGTATGGCATAAGACTGGCATGCTACAACACTGCCATCTTACCCATCCTCATGCCAACACATGGCCGTGCACATTCACATCCAACACGTATGGATTATCGAAATCACTTGCCTCAACTTTGCATGAAAATAACATTTATCGGTATGCTCACAAACATGCCAAGAAACTACTTAATGCAAACCTGCCAGAACACTCATCATATCAAAAGTTCAAACATGCTTGCCTGGTTCGGAGAAGTCGGAGTCTAGCTCGGCGAAGTCCGCAGCTTCGTCACCTCTTCCGGAACCTACGGTATAGCGAAAAGGCATACTAACGTGAAAACCAACGCGTGCATAAAAGTTGTTCCAAAAATTTTCCAAATAAATCCCATAAAAAACTAGACAGAATTATAAGACTGTCAGAAAAAGAATCACTCAAAAATCACTTTTTATTAAAAAGTTATAAGGGTTTCTGTCCAGGGACTCATCTGTAATGAAATAGAAAAGTTCCAGGGTTTAACCGAGAAAACAGAAAACGGTTCAATAGAAACGCGCAAGCCCACAGGGAAAACGTACTCTGCCCGGCGCCAAGGAAAACGGTTCGGGAAAGAAGAGAGGCTGACATGGGGGTCCACATGTCGTTTGAAAGACTCGCCGGCGCCAAGGCTGCGGTGGTCGCCGGCGTCGAACCACGGCGAAGTCGTGGAGATCGGAGGTACCAAGAGTATCGCGTGTCCTTCCGCGTCGGTGGGTGGTGGACTTGGGCGTCGGGGGCACCACGCCGACGGCGACACTTTCTCCAGCGGACGGCGGCTCGGGCGATGGTGGGGAACTCGTGGTGTGCTTTGCAAACTTGAATTGAAGCGCTTGGTCGAAGGAGGGATGTACTAGAGAGCTACTGGCAAGAGATGGGAGGCAGAGGCGCACGCACGGGAGCGGATCGATATGGATCCCGTGGCGGGTCGCGCGGGCGAGTCGAGGAAGGAGACTCCTCGGGGCTCTTCCAAAGGCTTGGTGGTCTTGGTGAAGTGCAGAGGTGGTGTGTGGACGAGAGCGAGCTCGGGGCTCCTTTTTATAGGCGATCCGAGGCGGTGGCCGTGAACGGACTTCTCTGGTGATGGTTACGGCGGCGCAGAGCTTGGTTGGGGAGGTTTAGGGAGTGGGGCGTCAGCGTGGAGTTCCACCGGTTCCGTTTTGACGCTAAACAAGCTTGGATTAGGAGCCCTGGGTGGATTCGACGGAACGGGGTGGCGCGGGCCCGCCGGCGGCAGAGGGTGCGCCCTGTGCTTGCCAGGCCACGGTGATGGTGCTGCGGGGGTGCGCTGGCATGCATGAGGCCACGCGGAGGGCTAGGGCGCAATGGGCGGCACAGAACGGCGTTGCGAGCCGGAGCAGGCTCCGTTCGGCCGCCACGGGTGGCCCTGCAACCGCAGAGGCTGCCGGCGTTGAAGATGCTCACCGCCACCGACGCCTGCATCCGTCCAAGCGTGCAAGCAGTGCTCTGGCCAGGGGAAGAGGTCGTGCGCAAAGCGCCAGGGTGCACGGGCGATCAGTGCCAACACTCTGACGAAAACGACACTGCAACTCTGAACTTTCTGAAAGTACACACGAACAGTGTCGGCCAAGTGTTCGACGAAATGATTTTGGCATGTGGGGAATTTTTCTTGAGCTGATCTTTGGTGTGGTGGTCTCTCATTGCATCTGAGGGCTGCCTGAATTTTGGTAGAATTTTTGGGGAAGAGGAGATATGAATTTCACCAAAAATGATGAATCTGGTCCAAACTTGCAGAGGTTAAATTTTGAAAATTTTGAAAAGAGGAAGAGTGGATCTTGATGGTTCTAGGTTGTGGGTACTAAGGACTATCCAGAGGAGTTGGTTTAAGATCAAAACTCAAAGGAAATTAGGCACTTCCTTTGTAGAGCATCTAGGCTTAGAAATAATGGCAGAATTGTTTTGGAGGGAAAAACAAAAGGATAAAAATCCTAAAATGTATTTAATTTGTTGGGACAGAATGTTTGGATTGCCCTAAAGTGGAAGGAGGGGTTTTGGGAGAAATTTACCACAAGAGGCATGGTAAAACCAAGGATGGATCAAAACCAAAGAATAGCCCAAAACCAAAAAGGTTTCTTTTTAGAAGAAAATAAATCCAAGAAATGCTTTTGAGAAGAAAACTCAGAAGAGAGGTTTTTAAGAAGGGTTTAAATGACCTTCTTCAAACCAAGCAAGGCTTTTGCTGAAAACAAAAACAAAAAAAAATTTGGAGTGTCACATAGGCGAAGCTTATTCGCTCCCTAGTCATCGAAACCACATCAATCCCATCAAACTAGACGTAGGCTTTTACCTTCATCGAAGGGGCCGAACTAGTATAAACTCTTGTGTCTTTGCGTCCGCTTTAACCCCTTCAAGTTAACCCGTAGAGATGGCTCCACGACTAAGTCCTTTCACGAGGACATCTGCCGTGACAAAACCACGACAAGTTCCGTCGGCACGACGACATGGTGACGGTGATGGTGTAGCGATCCTCGTAGGGCTTCGCCTAAGCATCGCGAAACTATGACCGAAGGTGTAAACTGTGGAGGGGGGCGCCGCACATGGCTAACAATTGATGTTCTATGTGCTAGGTGCCCCCCTCCTCATATATATAGATGGGAGGGAGAGGGGAGAGGCCAAGGGGCGCCCCAAGTGGGGCCGAATCCCAGTTGGGCTCCTGCCCTGGTTCGCCCCCCCCCCCTTCCTTGTATAGGCGCCAGGGGAAGGAAGGGGGAGGTGGCGCCCCCCTTTTCCTTTCTCCGTTGAAGAGGGGAAGGAAGGAGGGACTTGCCCTCCCCCTTTCCTTTTACTAGGGCCGGCCGACCTAGTGGAGGGGCACACCAGCCCCTTGTGGGCTGGTCTATCCCTCCCTTAGCCCATTAAGCCCATATCTTTGCCGGGGGTGCCTGGAACCCCTTCCGGTGACCCTATATGTACTCGGTAGCCTCCGGAACACTTCTGATGTCCGAATACCATCGTCCTATATATCAATCTTTATCTCTCGACCATTTTGAGACTCCTCGTCATGTCTGTGATCTCATCCGGTACTTCGAACAATATTTGGTCACCAAATCACATGACTCATATAATACTAAGAGCAACTCCAACGCAAAGACCCAAACAGACACAGATTTTGTCCGTTTGTCGTCCATTTGGGTCATCTGTCTGCCTAGGAGGACATGGGGCGGACATGGACTAACTGTGGATGCACCCAACACACAGCCCTCAAGCGGGCAAACGCAGCAGCCGAGTGAACTGACTTGACCGCCGTGGACAGAGTTGACCGCAGCAGCTAAGGCCTGGGAGTCATCAGCGAAGCTCGCCGGTGGTGCCCCCACCCTAGCGAACCCCAGGTTGGAGAGGAACCCATCGAAATCAGCCTTCTTATCAGCGAAGCTCGTCGGCTGCGGCTGCCTTTTCCCGGCATTGAGGAGCTGCAGCGTGGCCTGTTTGCTTCGGCCTCTCTTGGGCTTGTTGTGGTCCTTGTCGGTGTCAAAACCGGCGGATCTCAGGTAGGGGGTCCCGAACTGTGCGTCTAAGGTCGATGGTAACAGGAGACAGGGGAAACGATGTTTACCCAGGTCCGAGCCCTCTCTATGGAGGTAATACCCTACTTCCTGCTTGATTGATATTGATGAATATGAATATTACAAGAGTTGATCTACCACGAGATCTTAATGGCTAAAACCCTAGAAGTCTAGCCTGTCTGATTATGATTGTCCCTATGGACTAAACCCTCCGGTTTATATAGACACCGAAGGGGACTAGAGTTGTACAAAGTCGGTTATGGAGAAAGGAATCTTCATATCCGGACGCCAAGCTTGCCTTCCACGCCCAGGAGAGTCCCATCCGGACACGGGTGAGAGTATTCGGTCTTGTATGTTCACAGCCCATCAGTCCGACCCACGTCAAACAGGCCGGACGTCCGAGGACCCCTTAATCTAGGACTCCCTCAGTAGCCCCCGAAGCAAGCTTTCAATGATGATATGTTCAGCGCGCAGATTGTCTTCGGCATTGCAAGGCGGGTTCCTCCTCCGATGATTTCAAAGAGCTGTATTCAGCCTTCCATTTAATATCGTACCCCTCGGCTTCTATGCATCCATGGCTTCAGCTTCCACGTGTCGAGCGAATACGAGAGGTCGGGGTATTTTTTGCACATAACACCCCGGCCATGTAAGAAAAGCGTCTATTTAAAGAGATTGTATCTTAGATCCATTCCACACCACACAGAAAATCCTCAGAACTTGCTAGGAGGAACCATTCCAACATGGCTAGCGCTCCCAGTCCTTCCTCCCGTCCCCACGGCTCCAAAAAAGGCGATTGGGAGAGCTGTTCTGTATCCCACGGTCAGCTAGTGAAGCTGCAAACACAGGGATTTCTTCCCTCCATGGATCTATTCCTCGTTCGAGCAGGATTGACTGCCTTCAACGGCGGGGCTCAGGCGGAGAATTTCCCCAATCCATCCAGGGGGGAACGAGTGTGCTTCGCTCCCTACCTGCTAAGAGGCGTCGGATTTCCAATCCACCCATTCCTCCGAGGACTTTTGGAGTATTATGGCCACCAACTGCACAATTTCACTCCCGCCTCCATCCTCCACATTGCGGGTTACGTTGCTCTTTGTGAGCAATTCCTGGGCTGGGAGGCCCATTTTGAATTATGGAGGAAACTATTCTACCTCGTCCCTCGCAACCAAGAGGGATCAATATTTGAAGTGGGTGGAGCCGAGGTATGGCGCATCGCCAAGACCGGATACCTCTCCGGTACGCCGAAGAAGGCGTCCGAAGAGTGGCCTTCTGAATGGTTCTATATTGAGGACGTCGCCCTTCCTGACCCAGTCCGAATGGGTCTCCCTGAATTTTCAAGCGCTCCATTGAAGAAACGCCACAGCTGGTGCCCTCGGAGCCTCGAGGAGGAAGATAGTGCGGAAGTCCATCAATTGATGGGCAAGATAAAGACGCTCACCAAGTCTGGACTATCAATAGTCAAGGTAATGGTGGCTTCCATAGTGCAGGGGGTTCAGCCACTCCAATACAGAGGGCTTCCCATGTGGCACTATAATGGGGAAGATGACGCCTCCCGCTGTGTTCAGAAGGGTCCGGACACCCCCGCTGCTTTGGCCAAAATATTGGCCGAACTATACAAGGGGGAGAAAGAGGAGTTCACTCGTATTAAACGTCGAGATGGATTTTCCATGTACAATCCTCCTAGCTGGGTGAGTTCCAATCCCACCACTTTACTCAATCCTCTCCCTGAGTCACTTTTAATTAACCCATCCATTTACAACAGGAATGGCGGAAGGTTACCGAGGGGATCCATAGCCCCGCCCCGCAACCAGAGGATCACAACCGGGGCCTTGATCCCGGATTCAAAGAGGATCCAAACATATTTGTTGAGTTTGAGGATGGAGTGTTCTACCAGGCGAGCTATGACGGCACGGAAGTTGCCATCACCGCCGACTATCCCGGTCTCCTCCCTGCCTCACATATAAGTGATCAAGAGACACCTTCTTAGAGAGAGCTTCCTCATTACGCCTCACTCACCACACTATTTTGTGCTCCAAAGGGGAGGCGCCCGGTATCTCAACGTGCGCTAGAGGCATCTCCTAAGAGAGCAGCGCCTGCACCAAGCAAATATTCGAAGAGGAAAGCGAACGACAACACGGCAGAGCCTTCAACAAAGAGGCATGGTTTTTGATCATGCCCCCTGGCAGTCACATCAAACTGTGACATTATCCGCTATGTCTTATCAGGAAAAACGTTCGCCGGACTATGTCCGGGGATTTTGCCGGCCGTGCCTCCACAAGTCAGGTTCCCGACCCTGCTTTAAAGGCGAGGGTTGATACGGGAGTGACGCCGGATTGTCCTTCGGCAGAGGAGTCGGATGATGTATCCATCACAAACTCTAAAGTGGAAAGCACCATGAATCATCGGCGCCGACGGGCCGCTCTTCGCGACCCCGTCTTTACAAAGGAGGCATTCAACGCCTTCAGCTCGGCTGATGCATACATTCGAGCTGCTCGAGACGGGCTTATCAGAGCCACTGACCAACATTTAAAAGATATGCGGGTAAGTACACATTTGTACAAATCTAATAATCATATGGCCCAGGTTAGACCTATAGGGTCGGACGGAAAGGAAATTCTCGTTAGTTTGGTATATGACCAGGTAAAAGTAGCCGCAAAATATTCCCAACAGGATTGTAAGCTAGACAACCTATTAGATGGCATAGAGGAGGAAATTTTTGAGTCCCAGTGACTATGTACTTTCCTTGACATATTTGTTCCTAGCCGTCATGGTAGACCTTTTCGCTTCAACCTCTGTACCCGAAGGTATGGAGTGTTTCCAAATACTTGAGCGGTAAGATAGACCGGGGTATGCGTGGAAACCAGGCGTAGGGGTCATAGTTGCTTGAACAGACAAGTTGTATCCGGCTAGCTATGTTATATTACATTGTAATTGTAAGAAACATCTTCCAGAGAGAATAGTTCCGTTAAGGGTTCCTTTTCCTGGGTGAACATGCATAAATATGTATGTCCGAACTGTGATTGAGAATCGCAGTATACGTAACATCTGGGGGTTCATAATGTAATGAGTATGAAAACATCTTTAGTCCGCTGACCGAATATTCCCTTTAGAACGCTTGCTTTCGGCTTCACCCAGTCTGAGGTACACATTCGGATGACCCGACAGTAACAATCGCAGAGGTGCTCCCTTTATGCCCTAGCCGAACAAACGGGAATGTAGGGCATAAGCACAGGAGCCAGGCAACCCAGCTTGGCCAAAACTTAAGTCATAATGATGCATATAATGGCGAAGAAAAGGTACATATGAGGAAAAAACACATATGTGGTGAGCTTGATGCCCAGAAAATAATAATAATAAGCTTATGTACGAGAAGCCCCCAGGTATTATGGGCGTACATATTTAAGGATGTGTACGTCGTAGGTGCGTGGTTTAGCCGCACGAGAGCTTTAAATCTAAAAAAGCGAAAAGAGAGGAAAAAAGTAATGGAAACAAAAGGGGGAAGAAGATGAACAAAGAGTTCGGCTCTAGGCGTAGAATCTTCAGAGTCTGGCCGCGTTCCATGGGTTCGGTTCTAGGCGATTGTCTGATGCATCACGCAGGCGGTACGCTCCTCTGGTGAGAACTTCGTCAATGATGAAGGGACCCTCCCACTTGGGCTTGAGTTTGTCCTTTTTCTTCTCTGGAAAGCGTAGAACGAGTTCGCCAACATTATAAGTCTTGGCCCGCACTTCTCTGCTTTGATATCTGCGAGCCTGCTGTTGATAAAATGCGGAACGGGATTTTGCTATGTTGCGCTCCTCCTCCAGGCCATCTAAGTTGTCCTGTAGATCAAGCTTGGCCTCTCTCTCTTTGTACATGCGCACTCTAGGTGAGTCACGAATAATGTCGCAGGGTAACACAGCCTCTACACCGTACACCATGAAGAAGGGTGTATATCCGGTAGTGCGATTGGGCGTGGTCCGCAGCCCCCATAGTATGGATTCGAGCTCCTCAACCCAGTGCTTGTCTGATTCTTTCAAAGACCGCACTAGTCTAGGCTTGATGCCGCTCATAATAAGACCATTGGCTCGTTCGACTTGACCGTTTGTTTGCGGGTGATAGACGGAGGCGTAATCGAGCTTAATGCCCAGATTAGCACACCAGATTTTCACCTCATCAGTTGTGAAATTGGAGCTGTTATCGGTGATGAGCCTGTGTGGGACACCATAACGGTGCATGACACCAGATATGAAGTATATCACTGGTCCGGCTTCGTCCGTTTTAACTGCTTTGGCCTCTATCCATTTAGTGAACTTATCTACCATGACCAGCAGATATTTTTTCTTATGGCTTCCTCCTTTAAGGGGTCCCGACCATATCAAGCCCCCAGACCGCAAAAGGCCAAGTGATGGGGATTGTCTGTAGAGCGGTGGGTGGCATATGGCTTTGGTTGGCGAAAAGCTGGCATCTGACGCAACGTTGGACAAGGTCCTGTGCATCTGCTCGGGACGTCGGCCAATAGAAACCTATACGGAAGGCCTTACTTACAAGGGCCCGAGTGATAACCCACAAGTATAGGGGATCAATTGTAGCCTCTTTCATAAATAAGAGTGTCGAACCCAACGAGGAGCTAAAGGTAGAACAAATATTCCCTCAAGTTCTATCGACCACTGATACAACTCTACGCACGCTTAACGTTCGCTTTACCTAGAACAAGTATGAAACTAGAAGTACTTTGTAGGTATTGTTGGAAAGGTTTGCAAGATAATAAAGAGCGCGTAAATAAAAAGTAGGGGCTGTTTAGATAAAGACACAACTAAATTAGTTTTAGTAAAGAGCTTTCTGTCACGAGAAAGTTATTTGTCCCTAGGCAATCGATAACTAGACCGGTAATCATTATTGCAATTTTATTTGAGGCAGAGGCATAAGCTAACATACTTTCTCTTCTTGGATCATATGCACTTATGATTGGAACTCTAGAAAGCATCCGCAACTACTAAATATCATTAAGGTAAAAGCCAACCATAGCATTAAAGTATCAAGTCCTCTTTATTCCCATACGCCATGACCCGCTTATCCGTGTTTGTGGTTCAGTCACTCACGCAATGCAGACAATAAGCAAACCATGAACATATTGCAAACCCTATAGTGGGGATTGAGGGAGTCCTGGACTAAGGGGTCCTCGGGCGTCTGGCATGTTATTCATTGGGCCGGACTGATGGGCCGTGAAGATGTGAAGGCCGAAACTATACCCGTGTCTAGATTGGACTCTCCTTGGCGTGGAAGGCAAGCTAGGCGACCAACTATGAAGATTCCTTCTTATGTAACCGACCCCATGTAACCCTAGATCTCTCAGGTGTCTATATAAACCGGAGAGCGTAGTCCGGATAAAAGGAGACTCATTACCATA
This sequence comes from Aegilops longissima, assembly GCA_021605205.1. Lineage (NCBI taxonomy): Eukaryota > Viridiplantae > Streptophyta > Magnoliopsida > Poales > Poaceae > Aegilops > Aegilops longissima. The sequence continues at coordinate 373,803,963 of CM038680.1, read as the reverse complement.
TTCACATAGGCTAGACTTCTAGGGTTTAGCCATTATGATCTCGTGGTAGATCAACTCTTGTAACACTCATATTCATCAAGATCAATCAAGCAGGAAGTAGGGTATTACCTCCATAGAGAGGGCCCGAACCTGGGTAAACATCGTGTCCCCGTCTCCTGTTACCATCGATCCTAGACGCACAGTTCGGGACCCCCTACCCGAGATCCGCCGGTTTTGACACCGACATTGGTGCTTTCATTGAGAGTTCCATTATGCCGTCGACGAAAGGTTTGATGGCCCCTTCAATTGTCAATAATGACGATGTCCAAGGAAGAACCTTCCTCCCCGGACAGATTTTTGTGTTCGGCGGCTTCGTACTGCAGGCCAACTCGCTTGGCCGTCTGGAGCAGATCGATAGCTACGCCCCTGGCCACCAGGAGATGGATCCTGTTGCTGCAACGGGCCCAGAACCAAAGCAGATCATGCCCTACGAAGCCACAAAGTCCGCGGCATTGGAGCCGCACATGGACTCAACATCTTGCAATGTTTGCGTCAATGGAACTCCGGACTCGTCTCCGGCTATACGTTCTGGACCAGGTACGCCTGCGGACACCGAGCTGGATCGGTTATCGATTTTCGAATTTAGCGCCGTAGACATCTTCCAGCATCCGCCTTTGGGTGACGTGCTAAACCCTTTAAAGAACTTGTACTTGGAGAAGGACTCATAGCCGAACTATATTCGGTTCGAGCTAGAGGCAGACGATGAGGAATTTTGCTTCCCACCCGCCACCCACTTCATAGCCACCGTCGATGACTTAACCGACGTGCTTGACTTAAACGACGTGCTTGACTTAGTCCCTCGCCCTCTTGATTCCGGCATGTTAAATAGCCCGGATGCTTATCGCAATATTTGTACTAGATACGCCTTGACGTATCCATGAAGTTATAATGAAAACAGTGTGCGGCCCAGTCCCTGTGGTTTTCGCTTCTTACTTCATTTTATTTCGATCTACTTATCGGCTGCACCCGTACACTTTGGTACGTTTCATATTCGCCAGGGGCTCCCCATCGCCCCATAATACGGCAGCAAAGTCCGAACACTTCTCATATGTAAGTTTGGCACCCCGAATTTAGCATTATATGCATTGGCTCCGAATCATGTCTTTGGTCAATAGTTGGGTTACCCGGCTCCTGTGCTTGCTACCCTACATTCCGCTCCATCGGCTAGGGTAGTAAAGGGAGAACTACTGCGATTGTGCCCTGGCCTTGACCGGATGAGCACCTCAGTAGAGAAAGCCGAAAACTGTCTGTCATGATACGGCGAGAGCCGGTCAGCTGTTCGAGGGTTACAAAATCGTTGGAGATTTTTTCCGCATTATGCGAAGGATCGGCACTTCCCGATCAGATGCTGACAGCCCCCCGGCTTGGACCAGGGGCTGTTGATAACCCACAAGTATAGGGGATCAATTGTAGCCTCTTTCGATAAGTAAGAGTGTCGAACCCAACGAGGAGCTAAAGGTAGAACAAATATTCCCTCAAGTTCTATCGACCACCGATACAACTCTACGCACGCTTAACGTTCGCTTTACCTAGAACAAGTATCAAACTAGAAGTACTTTGTAGGAGTTTTTGGATAGGCTTGCAAGAAAGTAAAGAGCACGTAAATAAAGACTAGGGACTGTTTAGATAAAAACACAACTAAAGTAAATATAGCGAGTGTGGAAAAGTGGTGGTAGGAGTTGTGGAATTTCCCCTAAGCAATTGACTATGTTACTAGACCGATAGTTGATGTCTACTACACAACCTTCTTCTTGTAGACGTTGTTGGGCCTGCAAGTGCACAGGTTTGTAGGACAGTAGCAAATTTCCCTCAAGTGGATGACCTAAGGTTTATCAATCCGTAGGAGGCGTAGGATGAAGATGGTCTCTCTCAAACAACCCTGCAACCAAATAACAAAGAGTCTCTTGTGTCCCCAACACACCCAATACAATGGTAAATTGTATAGGTGCACTAGTTCGGCGAAGAGATGGTGATACAAGTGCAAAATAGATAGTAGATATAGGTTTTTGTAAACTGAAAATATAAAAACAGCAAGGTAACAAGCGATAAAAGTGAACGTAAACCGTATTGCAATGATAGGAAACAAGGCCTAGGGTTCATACTTTCACTAGTGCAAGTTCTCTCAACAATAATAACATAGATAGATCATATAACAATCCCTCAACATGCAGCAAAGAGTCACTCTGAAGCCACTAATAGCGGAGAACAAACGTAGAGATTATGGTCGGGTACGAAACCACCACAAAGTTATTCTTTGAAATCAATTCGTTGGGCTATTCCTATAAGTGTCACAAAGAACCCTGGAGTTTTTACTAGAATAACACCTTAAGATACAAATCAACCAAAACCCTAATGTCACCTAGATACTCCATTGTCACCTCAAGTATCCGTGGGCATGATTATACGATATGTATCACACAATCTCAGATTCATCCAACCAACATAAAAGTACTTCAAAGAGTGCCCCAAAGCTACTACCGGAGAGTCAAGAACGTGTGCCAACCCCTATGCATAGGTTCCCAAGTGTCACGAAACCCGCAAGTTGATCACCAAAACATACATCAAGTGGATGAATAGAATAACACATTGTCACCACGGTTATCCCACGCAAGACATACATCAAGTGTTCATAAAAGAATCAATCCGATAAGATAACTTCAAAGGGGAAACTCAATTCATCACAAGAGAGTAGAGGGGGAGAAACATCATAAGATCCAACTACAATAGCAAAGCTCGGGATACATCAAGATCGTGCCATAGAGGAACACGAGGGAGAGAGAGAGAGAGATCAAACACATAGCTACTGGTACATACCCTCAGTCCCGAGGGTGAACTACTCCATCCTCATCATGGATAGCGCCGGGATGATGAAGATGGCCTCCGGTGATGGGATCCCCCTCCGGCGGGGTGCCAGAACGGGGTCCCCATTGGTTTTTGGTGGCTACAGAGGCTTGCGGCGGCAGAACTCCCGATCTATCTTCTGTTCTGGAAGTTTTAGGGTACGACGATATATATGGGTGAAAGGAGTACGTCGGTGGAGCTACGGGGGCCCCACGAGGCAGGGGGGCGCGCCCAGGGGGGAGGGCGCGCCCCCCAGCCTCATGAGCACCTCCCGTATCTTCTGACGTGGGGTCCAAGTCCATTAGGTGGTTTCCTTCCAAAAATAACTTCTCCAGTTGATTTCGTTCCGTTTTGACACCGTCGATATTCCTTTTCCTCAAAACAGTTGAAATAGGCATAAAACAAAGAATCTGGCTGGGCCTCCAGCTAATAGGTTAGTCCCAAAAATAATATAAAAGTGGATAATAAAGCCCAATATTGCCTAAAATAGTAGATAAAGTAGCATGGAGCAATCAAAAATTATGGATACGTTGGAGACGTATCAAGCATCCCAAGCTTAATTCCTGCTCGTCCTCGAGTAGGTAAATGATAAAAAAAAGAATTTTTGATGCGGAGTGATACTTTGGCATAATTTCAATGTAAATCTTCTCAACTGTGATATGAATATTCAGATCCGAAAGATTCAAGACAAAAGTTCATATTGACACAAAAGTAATAATACTTCATGCATACTAATCAAAGCAATCATGTCTTCTCAAAATAACATGGCAAAAGAAAGCTCATCCCTACAAAATCATATAGTTAGGCTATGCTTCATTTTCGTCACACAAAGATGTTCCCAACTTCTATACCCCCGATGACAAGCCAAGCAATTGTTTCATACTCAAATAATCTCAAACTTTTTCAACCTTCACGCAATACATGAGCGTGAGCCATGGATATAGCACTATGGGTGGAATAGAATATGATGATGGGGATTGTGTGGAGAAGAAAAAAAAGGAGAAAGTCTCACGTTGACGAGGCTAATCAACGGGCTATGGAGATGCCCATCAATTGATGCCAACATGAGGAGTAGGGATTGCCATGCAATCGATGCACTAGAGCTATGAATGCTCAACAAAAGAAAACTAGTGGGTGTGCATCCAACTTGCTTGCTCACGAAGACCTAGGGCATTTGAGGAAGCCCATCGTAGGAATATACAAGCTAAGTTCTATAATGAAAAATTCCCACTAGTATAAAAAGACTTATGAGACTCACTACATGAAGAACAAGGTGCTACTTTGAAGCACAATATATGAGACTCACTACATGAAGAACGAGGTGCTACTTTGAAGCACAAGTGTGGAAAAAGAGATAGTAGCATTGCCCTTTTTTATTTTCTTTTTTTTTGGGCCTTTCTTTTTTTTTGGCCTTTCTCTTTTTTTTGGGCCTTTCTTTTTTTTCTTTTTTTGGCCTTCTCTTTTTTTTGGGCAATGCTCTAATAATGATGATCATCACACTTCTATAAATTACAACACAAGGATTACAACTCGAAACTTAGAACAAGATATGACTCTACATGAATGCCTCCGGCGGTGTACCGGGATGGTGCAATGAATCAAGAGTGACATGTATAAAAATAATGCATGGTGGCTTTGCCAAAAATACGATGTCAACTACAAGATCATGCAATGGCAATATGACAAAAGTAATGCATGTCATGATGATGATGGTGGAAGTTGCATGGCAATATATCTCGGAATGGCTATGGAAAGGCCATAATAGGTAGGTATGGTGACTGTTTTGAGGAAGATATTAGGAGGTTTATGTGTGATAGAGCGTATCGTATCACGGGGTTTGGATGCACCGGTGAAGTTTGCACCAACTCTCAAGGTGAGAAAGGGCAATGCACGGTACCGAAGAGGTTAGCAAAGGTGGAAAGGTGAGAGTGCGTATAATCCATGGACTCAACATTAGTCAAAAGAACTCATATACTTATTGCAAAAATTTAGAAGTCATCAAAAATTTAAGTATTACGCGCATGCTCCTAGGGGGATAGATTGGTAGGAAAAGACCATCGCTCGTCCCCGACCGCCACTCATAAGGATGCACAAGCCAGGTACACTTCATGTTTCAAATTTGTTACATAAGTTTACGTGCATGCTACGGGACTTGCTAACTTCAACACAAGCATTCTTTAAATTCATAATCACCCAACTAGCATGACTTTAATATCACTACCTCCATATCTCAAAACAATTATCAAGTATCAAACTTCTCTTAGTATTCAACACACTCATAAGAATCCTTACAAATCTTGTAAGCTTAGCATATTAGTGTTAAGCACATTACCATGCTATTTAAGACTCTCAAAATAATATAAGTGAAGCATGAGAGTTCATATATTTCTTCAAAATAAAACTACCACCGTGCTCTAAAGGATATAAGTGAAGTACTAGAGCAAACAACAAACTACTCCGAAAGATATAAGTGAAGATCAATGAGTAGTCGAATAATTATACAACTGTGTGAAGACTCTCCCATTTAATAATTTCAGATACTGATACTTTATTCAAACAGCAAGCAAAGCTAAAGAAAACTACATTGTAAGGATAGCACAACTCATGTGAAGAAGCAAAAACTTAGGCTCAACCAATACTAACCGATAGTTGTTGAAGAAGAAAGGTGGGATGCCTACCGGGGCATCCCCAAGCTTAGATGCTTGAGACTTCTTGAAATATCATCTTGGGGTGCCTTGGGCATCCCCAAGCTTGAACTTTTGTGTCTCCTTAATTCCTCTCATATCATAGTTTCTCTCTTTATCAAAAGCTTCATTCACAACAAACTCAACAAGAACTCGTGAGATAGGTTAGTATAAACCAATGCAAAACCTTATCATTTTATACTGTAACAAAACACTAAAATTATTATTCAACATTGCATACTAAATTCCTCTGCATATTTAATACTCCTATCATCAAATAGAATCACTAAACAAACAAACATATGCAAACAATGCAACCATAACAGCAATCTAACAAAACAGTACAGTCTGTAAAGAATGCAAGAGTATAAATACTTCCCTAACTCCAAGAATTATGAACTAAAATTCCCACTGTAATAAATTTATCATATCTCAATATGCAAAAAGATTCGACGTTATACCATGCTCTGACTTTTCTAGGGAATTTTTGCAACAGCGGTAAACTTTCTGTTTTCAAACAGCAACATGCAAACTAGCAAAATAAGCATGGCAAAGGCTATCCTTGACTTTTTTTATTGAAACTAAAGATGCAAAACATTATTCTAACTAACAGAAAGCAAACACTAACAATATAAATTGACACTCCAAGCAAAACACATATCATGTGGCGAATAAAAATATAGCTCCAAGTAAAGTTACCGATAGACGAAGACGAAAGAGGGGATGCCTTTCGGGGCATCCCCAAGCTTAGGCTCTTGGTTGTCCTTGAATATTACCTTGGGGTGCCTTGGTCATCCCCAAGCTTAGGCTCTTGCCACTCCTTATTCCATAGTCCATCGAATCTTTACCCAAAACTTGAAAACTTCAACCACACAAAACTCAAAACAAAACTCGTAAGCTCCGTTAGTATAAGAAAATAAAACCACCACTTAGGTACTGTAACGAACTCATTCTAAATTCATATTAGTGTAATATATACTGTACTACAACTTATCTATGGTTCATACCCTTCGATACTACTCATAGATTCATCAAAATAAGCAAACAACACATAGAAAACAGAATCTGTCAAAACAGAAGAGTCTGTAGTAATCTGTATAAAACTTATACTTCTGGAACACCAAAAATTATGAAATAAATTGCTGGACCTGAGTAATTTGTCTATTAATCATCTGCAAAAAGAATCAACCTAAAATCACTCCCCAGTAAAAAATGGCAGCTAATCTCGTGAGCGCTAAAGTTTCTGTTTTTCACAGCAAGACCACATAAACTTCACCCAAGTCTACCCAAAGGTTCTACTTGGCACTTTATTGAAACAAAAGATATAAAACATGATTACTACAGTAGCATAATCATGTGGACACACAAAAACAGTAAGGATAAATATTGGGTTGTCTCCCAACAAGCGCTTTTCTTTAATGCCTTTTAGCTAGGCATGATGATGATAATGATGCTCACATAAAAGATAAGAATTGAAACATAACGGGAGCATCATGAAGCATATGACTAGCACATTTAAGTCTAACCCACTGTAACGCCCTCGATGTGGCTATATCTCTCACGTGTCGAAGCACGACTTAGAGGCATAACCGCATTGAAAGCAATGTCGCAAGTGAGGTAATCTTCACACAACCCATGTAATACATAAGGGAAAGAGATACATAGTTGGCTTACAATCGCCACTTCACACAATACATGAGTAAAGCATTACATCATACAGATACAATCAAGGTCCGACTACGGAACCAAAATAAAAGAAGACTACCCCAAATGCTACACAGATCCCCGATCGTCCCAACTGGCTCCACTCTTGATCAACTGAAACGAAACAACACAAAGAACAAGATCTTCATCGAGCTCCTCCTTGAGCTCGGTGCGGCCACCGCACGGTTTCATCGGCACCTGCAAACTGGTTTTGAAGTATCTGTGAGTCACGGGACTCAGCAATCTCACACCAGCAGGATCAAGACTATTTAAGCTTAAAGGTAGGACAGGGTAGTGAGGTGGAGCTGCAGCAAGCGACTAGCATATCTGGTGGCTACAATCGCAAAAGAGAGCGAGAAGAGAAAGCAAGGCATGGTCGAACAACTATGATCAAGAAGTGATCCTGAAACTACTTACGTCAAACATAACTCCAACACCGTGTTCACTTCCCGGACTCCGCCGAGAAGAGACCATCACGGTTACACACGCGGTTGGTGTATTTTAATTAAGATCAACTTCGGGTTTTCTACAACCGGACATTAACAAATTCCCATCTGCCTCATAACCGCGGGCACGGCTTTCGAAAGATAATACCCTGCAGGGGTGTCCCAACTTAGCCCATGATAAGCTCTCACGGTCAACGAAGGATATTCCTTCTACCGGGAAGACCCGATCAGTCTCGGAATCCCGGACTACAAGATATTTCGACAGCAATAAAACAAGACCAGCAAAGCCGCCCGAATGTGCCGACAAGTCCTGATAGGAGCTGCACATATCTCATTCTCAGGGCACACCGGATAAGCGAAGCATACAGGTACCGACGTAATCCAAGTTGCCAAGGAATGGTCCCGCATGGTGCTCTAGTTTGGACCAACACTCAGAGGAGCACTGGCCCGGGGGGTAAAATAAAGATGACCCTTGGGTCTGCAGAACCCAAGGGAAAAAGGCTTAGGTGGCAAATGGTAAAACCAAGGTTGGGCCTTGCTGGAGGAGTCTTATTCAAAGCGAACTGTCAAGGGGGTCCCATAAATCACCCAACCGTGTAAGGAACGCAAAATCCGGGAACATAACACCGGTATGACGGAAACTAGGGCGGCAAGAGTGGAACAAAACACCAGGCATAAGGCCGAGCCTTCCACCCTTTACCAAGTATATAGATGCATTAATTAAATAAGATATATTGTGATATCCCAACAAGTAAACATGTTCCAACAAGGAACAACATCTCCATGTTCCAACAAGGAACAAACTTCATCTTCACCTGCAACTAACAACGCTATAAGAGGGGCTGAGCAAAGCGGTAACATAGCCAAACAACGGTTTGCTAGAAAAGGATGGTTAGGGGCTTGACATGGCAATATGGGAGGCATGATAAACAAGTGATAGGCATCGTAGCATAGGCATAGCAAAAGAGCGAGCATCTAGCAAGAAAAGATAGAAGTGATTTCGAGGGTATGGTCATCTTGCCTGAAATCCCGCAAGGAAGAAGAACGAGTCCATGAAGAAGACAAACGGACGTAGTCGAACGAATCCTCACAACTCCGGAAGGAAACCGAAGCTAACGAGAGAAGCAACCCAGAAACAAACAAACAACATGGTAAACCAACAAGCACAAACATGGCATGATGCACAACCAAGTATGATGCATGTCCGGCTTAAATAGCATGGCATGGCAATATGCACAAACAAAACTACAAGTTAAATGGAGCCCAATATGCAACGAGTTGCATATTGACGAAACACCACATCAATTATTTAGTTCATCTCCTTTAGGTACACAACAATATTAAATGTTATTAAACATGGCAAGAGGTGAAGCATAAGTAAACTAACTATTTAGGAAAATTTAAATGAGGCCGGAAATAACAAACAACAATTCCGGAAATCCCCATATGCATATTTTAGATTTGGAACTGATCTGCCCTGAACACAATTTTAGAGTTGTTAAACATGCAAATAAAGTAAACTAGGCATTTTTCTACCCCATTTACATATATAATTTATTTAAATCAGGGCTACGGTTATTTAGTTATGAAATAAATCATTTTAGCATGGCATTTAAGCAAATTAATGCAAACAACAATTATAAACATTTAAATGTTGTTATCATGATGCGGATGACATGTGCAAGTTTTATGCAATTTTTAATAAAAGTTGACATGAGCATGTTATGAAGCATTTGGTCACCATGGCGGAACGAAAAGGGTGCCACGGCGGCAAAACAAAAATGATGCCACGGCAACATATCGGTTCCGACAGCTCATCGAGATGTCGGTGCAAAAGAAAGTGTGGACGTGCGGAACATGCAAAAGATGGTGGGGTGATCCCGGTTTCCGGGTTCCCACGGGACGGTGGCATGGCAAACGAGTGACAATTCGGACACGATGCAAACGGGCATCTCATACAACATGCATTCGTTCACGGGCGGCATCTCGGGGTTATACCATCAAAGCGTGCATTCGGGACAGTGCAATGTAGAGGAAGTAGTTGTTCTCGTGACGGTAGGGGAAGTAGGGGTTCACGGACGTCGTGGAAGTAGTTGTTCACGGCGACGGTAGTTGTACATGTTCGTTTCGTAGATGTCCGGGGTCGTCCATAGAGGAAGTAGTGGTACACGTCTCGAAGAGGGACTTGACGCATCCGATGTCTCCGGGTTGTCGTGGTACCCTGCGGTCTCGGCGACGGTAGTTTTTCACGGGTCGTGAGGCGCCTCGGTCATGGGTAGAGGTACTCGACGATCATCGTGGGACTTGGCAAAATTCTCGGAGAAGATTGACGGTCCGGCACGGGTCTTGCAGCGTAGTCAAACTTGGTGTATCCGAAGAAGTACTTGGTGAATCCACGTAGTCGGACACCGGTCGTGTGGTACTTGCCGCCATTGTGTAGTTGAACATGGGGTTCCTCAGAGGATCGGTCTCGGCGATCCAGTGGCAGCAGCAATGCGGTCTACAGGGCAGCAGTTGGAGGAGCTCCCGGCGATGCAGGGGAGCAGCTGGGACTTGACGACGCAGGGGAGCAACTGCAGCAAGGCGAACATGGTGGAGCAACAGCGAGGCGGCCATGGCTGGCGCCGGGCACGAGGTGAGGAGGAGGACCAGAGGAAAGGGAGGTCGTCGTCGCGGGAACAGCAGGGCGTCGCGGAGGAGAAAGGCGACGAGGACGGCCCGGGGCTCTGGCTGCGGCGGCGCCGGAGGCGACGAGGAGGGGGCCGCGGGGACGGGACGAGGCGGTTAGCAAGCAGTGCTTTCACAGAGAGCGACGGAGCCGCCGGAGTTGGCCGAGCTCGGGACGCGAGCTCCTGGCTAGCAAGGGGAGCGAGGAGCGCGGGGAGGCAGCGACGAGGCGCTCGAAGGAGGCCGAGACGGCGGCGGATCCGGCCAGGAAGAGGCGCCGGCGGCAGGAGCCTCGTGGGCAGCCACGACGAGGGAGACGAGGTGAGGAGGAGCAGCTCGGGTGGAGAAGGGGTGCGGGGAAGGCGGCAAGGCGGTCGGAGGGGTCGCCGGCGTGGTGGATCGGGAGGAGCGGGGCTCTGCTCCTCTCTGGCAGCGCGAGGGCTCTGCTCCTCTCTCTCCGTGTGAGTGGCGGCGCCAGGAGGAGAACGAAGGGAGAGAGCTGGGGATCGGGAGAGGGGACCTCGATGCGTGCGGGCTGGATCGGTTGGGGGCTAGGGTTAGGAGGGTTGGTGGGCCTTGGCCTTGGGCCGGCGCGGAAGGTTGGGAGGCCCTGGAGGCATGGCTGGGCTCTCTCTCCCTCATATCCTTTAGCAGAAAAGAATTATAGAGAGACCAAAAAAAAAGAGGGTTAGGGAAAGAATTTGGGAATGAGGACAATTTTCCCGGACACATAAAAATATGCTCGATCCAGGAAAAATAGAAAAAGAGGCTAGAATGCAAGATTTAAATTCAAACTTATTTGAATTTAATTCAAATGGTTTGAACTAGATCAGGGTTTTAGAAGTGTCCAAAAATGTTGAGATTTTTGGTGGAGCTCCGGAAAATGATGAAATAATTTATGGGCAAGGTTGGAGACCAAGAATTGAGATAACAACGGCATGGGATTTATTTGCAAGTGTGTTATGATCAATTCCAAATAAATGGAATAATTTTATATAGCTCCATAATATTGGGAGGATATGTTATAAGGAGAAGTCACCCTTCCCTCGATTTAAATGGACCGAAGATCCATGCAATTTATTTAGAAGAGTTTTAAAAAGGGTTGCATGATGACATGATGCAATGCAAATGATGCAAAGAGATGAGATGCATGACATGAACAAAATGCAAAACAAAGGACAAAAACCAAACCACGAAAGAAATATCATATCGCATCTCCGGAAAAGGCAAGTGTTGGGGTTACGAATATGGAAAGTTGCATCCGGGGCGTTACAACACTCCACCACTACGAGAGGATCTCGTCCCGAGATCTAGGATGGCACCAGAGGGAAAAGGAAGAGGAAGATAAGCGGTAAAACTAAGTTGCTTCTTCGGCCAATGAGTGAAACCACGACCCTCGAGAGGTTGAGCAATTAGAGATGAACGAGATTGCAAACAATCCGTTAGAAAAGAGGAACGAGGAACGTTATGATAACTTGAAGGTTGCAAAGACATGAATGACGAGCACAATGGACAAGAAGGAATTGAAGCCATTCTGGTTGAAACGAGATAAGAATAAATAAGAATGATATAATTTGGACAGCACCCCGACTGTAAATGGAAGGAATTGAACATGAACTTGAGAAGATGGGAAGATACTTGGTGACATCAACAGCACACTGCCTCCTGAAGTATTGAAAGAATGGCATAATGGGTAAGAAGGATTTCAGACAGCACTCAGGTTGAAAAGAGAGGCAAAACTTGATAAGATGAAAGAACTTGAATGAGAACACAACTCTCCAGTTAAATGGATAAGCACGAAAATGACATGATCCTCACAATTCGAGATGATGAGTGAAAAGCACAACATCACAATGCCTCCGGGACGAAAGAATAGAAGTTAGATCATCGGAATAAAGGAATGGAGAAGAAAATGACAACTTCTACCACAAATGAGTTTGGAAAGCACCCTTAAAAACAAGGATAGAACGAAGTTGTTGGAAAACCAACAACGAAAAGAATAACCTTGTGGTGGACTTATGGAAACATCTCAACATTATGAGGTGAGCTTCTGCCACCAACAGAAACAAATGATTGGATTTATATCAACAAGGAGACGAGAAACTTATTTCACCGGGAGGACAAATGAAGAACTTAGGTCATTTATAAGCACCATAAATAGCAACAATCCTTAGGGAAAGCTTTAGGTGAAATATAGCCCAAGATAACTCCAATGAAGAGATTGATGGATTTAAAATACCTCATTCTTGACAACATGTGAATCATGAAGCATGAAGGAAAATTGTCAAGAATGACATAACACCATCTCAAGAGATAAGGTAGAAACAATTGCACTTCGGAATGTAGGAAGAAGAATATTTGAGCTCTTCCAACAAGAATCTTGAGAACGCTTCGAGAATGAATTAAATCCTTGATGAACCACCATGAAGAAACTCCATAAGAACTCCGGTAAAGAAAGGATGAAAGAAAGAAAAGAGAAGTTGAAAACACCAGGTGAAGCCTTGCAGTGATAAGAAGAAGCTTCGCGGTGATATAATGAGAAAACTTTGAACTCCGGAAAAGAAAAGATGAAACAATTGAAACCTAGAATTTGATATGATGAACAAACTCCGAAAGAAGGAATTAATCACTTGGATGAAACAAGAACAAGAATTATGTTATGCGTATCCTTCACCAATTTAAATTGATGACAAGCAACGGATTTGGCATACTACTTATTCTCGTAGAAAGGATTGAAGAGAGATATTTCTCAACTTGGGAAGGTCTTCATCGAACCACCGGTAGGACTGAAAAGAACGAATGAATCTATATGATAACGAAGGAAGAGAACTCTTGAACAAACCACCGGTAGGATTTAAACAATGAATAAATTAATATGAGAACATAGGAAGAGGAATCTCGAACAAACCGCCGTAATAACTTGAAAACAATTGAAGAAAAGAGAAAGAATAGCCGGGAAGAATTAGAAAAGAACGAAGATGCTTGATAGAATTTAGATATAAGAGATTGAAGAGATGACAATCTGACTAGAGAATACTTGAACGATGCACCGATAAGATTTGGAGAACGAGAGCTGAAAGCTGGAATGAATAATTCTGAGATGATGGGCTCCGGAGAATCAAACTGAAAAGACTCCTGAAATGCTCCGGATGGGTGAAAAGAATTCTCACAATCAAAACAATTATGAGGATGGCACGAAGCTAGAACCATGAATCTTGAAGAGAATGGAGCAAGATTTAAGAGAAACTCATCTTCGGTCTTCAAAATTCGAGAATGACGACGAGAAACACCACCATGAATTGTTGAGGCACTCCGGAATGAAAATTAGAATGGTTGAACCAACGATGAAAGAATTTGAAAGATCTTGGAGAAAAGCATTTGACTGATGATAAATCATTCTTACGTCAAACTTTGCAAAGAATTTGGGAATAGCGCCGGGAAATTAGAAGAGTCGGGTAAGATCCTGGGAAAAGATCTGTGGGTTAGGGCCCACTCAAAAGAACCACCGTTGAACAATTGTTTGAAATAGATATTGCATCGGTAGAATTAAATGACTTGAATGAGATAATAATCTCCGAATAGCTTGAACGGATCTTGAATGAAAAGACAAGCCTTCTGAGAAATATTCAACACTCGAGAACGAAGGAATATCGAGAAGTGAATGATTAAGAGGTGCACCGGCATGGGATAGCATTTGAACGAGGACAAGGATATGATCAACACCGAAAGCTTGAATTGAATCCACCGAAGAAGAAAATTAGAATGGAACAATGATAAGCTTGAAACTTCCTTAGCGTCTTCATGAGAAATCACCGGATAAAACATTAAAGGAAACGAATGAAGAAACTTCACTCAATAAAATGGATACTTGATTAAGATATCTGAGTCCTTGAAGAAAAAGGGGTGGGAGGGCGGGAAAACAAAGGCAACTTGGGTCGGATGAAACGAACACCGTTGAGAAAAACTTAGAGTTGATCTTGCGAATGTTGGAATGATCGGATCCACTTGAAGAGAAGCACGCCGATAGAGAAAAGAATTAACATGACGACCTCACCAACAACTGTACAAAAGAGATTTTCGATGTCGGCAAAGCTCAGGTATTCCAGAACTGCAACGATAAAATTGTGACGACAACACCTCGGAGCTCAACTCCCGGGACACCGCCACAACCCTAAATGTCGAGGCACCAAGAACAATGTTCTCGTCACAAAACCATCGAACGATTCCAAGATACCCGCGTGATCCTAAAAAAATTTTAGTGAAATTTGAGAAGAGAAGAGTCAAAACTTCTACGTCAGGATGCCTCACCAGAGCGACGAAGGGACTGAGGAGTAAAAAGAATCCTACTCTCCGATATATATAATCCTAAGACTCAAAACATTTTTTTTCTAGACTCAACAAAGTCAGCGATTCAATCAAGCAGGGGGCTCCTAAGTCGGGGATGGCTCTGATACCAACTTGTAACGCCCTCGATGCGGCTATATCTCCCACTTGTCGAAGCACGACTTAGAGGCATAACCGCATTGAAAGCAATGTCGCAAGTGAGGTAATCTTTTCACACAACCCATGTAATACATAAGGGAAAGAGATACATAGTTGGCTTACAATCGCCACTTCACACAATACATGAGTAAAGCATTACATCATACAGATACAATCAAGGTCCGACTACGGAACCAAAATAAAAGAAGACTACCCCAAATGCTACACAGATCCCGATCGTCCCAACTGGCTCCACTATCGATCAACTGAAACGAAACAACACAAAGAACAAGATCTTCATCGAGCTCCTCCTTGAGCTCGGTGGCCACCGCACGGTTTCATCGGCACTGTAAACTGGTTTTGAAGTATCCGTGAGTCACGGGACTCAGCAATCTCACACCCGAGATCAAGACTATTTAAGCTTAAAGGTAGGACAGGGTAGTGAGGTGGAGCTGCAGCAAGCGACTAGCATATCTGGTGGCTACAATCGCAAAAGAGAGCGAGAAGAGAAAGCAAGGCACGGTCGAACAACTATGATCAAGAAGTGATCCTGAAACTACTTACGCCAAACATAACTCCAACACCGTGTTCACTTCCGGACTCCGCGAGAAGAGACCATCACGGTTACACATGCGTTGGTGTATTTTAATTAAGATCAACTTCGGTTTTCTACAACCGACATTAACAAATTCCCATCTGCCTCATAACCGCGGGCACGGCTTTGAAAGATAATACCCTGCAGGGTGTCCCAACTTAGCCCATGATAAGCTCTCACGGTCAACGAAGGATATTCCTTCTACCGAAGCCCGATCAGTCTCGAATCCCGACTACAAGACATTTCGGCAGCAATAAAACAAGACCAGCAAAGCCGCCCGAATGTGCCGACAAATCCTGATAGGAGGTGCACATATCTCGTTCTCAGGGCACACCGGATAAGCGAAGCGTACAGCTACCGACGTAATCCAAGTTGCCAAGGAATGGTCCCGCACGGTGCTCTAGTTTGGACCAACACTCGGAGGAGCACTGGCCCGGGGGGTAAAATAAAGTTGACCCTTGCGTCTGCAGAACCCAAGGGAAAAAGGCTTAGGTGGCAAATGGTAAAACCAAGGTTGGGCCTTCTTTGGAGGAGTCTTATTCAAAGCGAACTGTCAAGGGGTCCCATAAATCACCCAACCGTAAGGAACGCAAAAATCCGGGAACATAACACCGGTATGACGGAAACTAGGCGGCAAGAGTGGAACAAAACACTGGCATAAGGCCGAGCCTTCCACCCTTTACCAAGTATATAGATGCATTAATTAAATAAGATATATTGTGATATCCCAACAAGTAAACATGTTCCAACAAGGAACAACATCTCCATGTTCCAACAAGGAACAAACTTCATCTTCACCTGCAACTAACAACGCTATAAGAGGGGCTGAGCAAAGCGGTAACATAGCCAAACAACGGTTTGCTAGAAAAGGATGGTTAGGGGCTTGACATGGCAATATGGGAGGCATGATAAACAAGTGATAGGCATCGTAGCATAGGCATAGCAAAAGAGCGAGCATCTAGCAAGCAAAGATAGAAGTGATTTCGAGGGTATGGTCATCTTGCCTGAAATCCCGCAAGGAAGAAGAACGAGTCCATGAAGAAGACAAACGGACGTAGTCGAACGAATCCTCACAACTCCGGAAGGAAACCGAAGCTAACGAGAGAAGCAACCCGGAAACAAACAAACAACATGGTAAACCAACAAGCACAAACATGGCATGATGCACAACCAAGTATGATGCATGTCCAGTTTAAATAGCATGGCATGGCAATATGCACAAACAAAACTACAAGTTAAATGGAGCCCAATATGCAATGAGTTGCATATTGACGAAACACCACATCAATTATTTAGTTCATCTCGTTTAGGTACACAACAATATTAAATGTTATTAAACATGGCAAGAGGTGAAGCATAAGTAAACTAACTATTTAGGCAAATTTAAATGAGGCCGGAAATAACAAACAACAATTCCGGAAATCCCCATATGCATATTTTAGATTTGGAACTGATCTGCCCTGAACACAATTTTAGAGTTGTTAAACATGCAAATAAAGTAAACTAGGCATTTTTCTACCCCATTTACATATATAATTTATTTAAATCAGGGCTACGGTTATTTAGTTATGAAATAAATCATTTTAGCATGGCATTTAAGCAAATTAATGCAAACAACAATTATAAACATTTAAATGTTGTTATCATGATGCGGATGACATGTGCAAGTTTTATGCAATTTTTAATAAAAGTTGACATGAGCATGTTATGAAGCATTTGGTCACCATGGCGGAACGAAAAGGGTGCCACGGCGGCGAAACAAAAATGATGCCACGGCAACATATCGGTTCCGACAGCTCATCGAGATGTCGGTGCAAAAGAAAGTGTGGACGCGGAACATGCAAAAGATGGTGGGTGATCCGGTTTCCGGGTTCCCACGGACGGTGGCATGGCAAGCGAGTGACAATTCGGACACGATGCAAACGGGCATCTCATACAACATGCATTCGCTCACGGGCGGCATCTCGGGTTATACCTTCAAAGCGTGCATTCGGGACGGTGCAATGTAGAGGAAGTAGTTGTTCTCGTGGCGGTAGGGGAAGTAGGGGTTCACGGACGTCGTGGAAGTAGTCGTTCACGGCGACGGTAGTTGTACATGTTCGTTTCGTAGATGTCCGGGGTCGTCCGTAGAGGAAGTAGTGGTACACGTCTCGAAGAGGGACTTGACGCATCCGATGTCTCCGGGGTTGTCGTGGTACCCTGCGGTCTCGGCGACGGTAGTTTTTCACGTGTCGTAGACGTTCCCTGGTCATGGGTAGAGGTACTCGACGCATCATCGTGGGACTTGGCAAAATTCTCGGAGAAGATTGACGGTCCGGGTACGGGTCTTGCAGTGTAGTCAAACTTGGTGTATCCGAAGAAGTACTTGGTGAATCCACGTAGTCGGACACCGGTCGTAGTGGTACTTGCCGCTCATTGTGTAGTTGAACATGGGGTTCCTCAGAGGATCGGTCTCGGCGATCCAGTGGCAGCAGCAACACGGTCTACAGGGCAGCAGTTGGAGGAGCTCCCGGCGATGCAGGGGAGCAGCTGGGACTTGACGACGCAGGGGAGCAACTGCAGCAAGGCGAACATGGTGGAGCAACAGCGAGGCGGCCATGGCTGGCGCCGGGCACGAGGTGAGGAGGAGGACCAGAGGAAAGGGAGGTCGTCGTCGCGGGAACGGCAGGGCGTCGCGGAGGAGAAAGGCAACGAGGACGGCCCGGGGCTCTGGCTGCGGCGGCGCCGGATGCGTGCGGGCTGGATCGGTTGGGGGCTAGGGTTAGGAGGGTTGGTGGGCCTTGGCCTTGGGCCGGCGCGGAAGGTTGGGAGGCCCTGGAGGCATGGCTGGGCTCTCTCTCCCTCATATCCTTTAGCAGAAAAGAATTATAGAGAGACAAAAAAAGAGAGGGTTAGGGAAAGAATTTGGGAATGAGGACAATTTTCCCGGACTCATAAAAATATGCTCGATCCAGGAAAAATAGAAAAAGAGGCACGAATGCAAGATTTAAATTCAAACTTATTTGAATTTAATTCAAATGGTTTGGACTAGATCAGGGTTTTAGAAGTGTCCAAAAATGTTGAGATTTTTGGTGGAGCTCCGGTAAATGATGAAATAATTTATGGGCAAGGTTGGAGACCAAGAATTGAGATAACAACGGCATGGGATTTATTTGCAAGTGTGTTATGATCAATTCCAAATAAATGGAATAATTTTATATATCTCCATAATATTGGGAGGATATGTTATAAAGATAAGTCACCCTTCCCTCGATTTAAATGGACCGAAGATCCATGCAATTTATTTAGAAGAGTTTTAAAAAGGGTTGCATGATGACATGATGCAATGCAAATGATGCAAAGAGATGAGATGCATGACATGAACAAAATGCAAAACAAAGGACAAAAACCAAACCACGAAAGAAATATCATATCGCATCTCCGGAAAAGGCAAGAGTTGGAGTTACGAATATGGAAAGTTGCATCCGGGGCGTTACACCCACTTTCTATGCATAGGGATTTTGTGAGCAAACAACTTATGGGAACAATAATCATCTTGCATAGGATGGCACAACAAGCATAACTTCAAGAATTCAAGCACATACAGAGGAAACTTGACATTATTGCAATTCCTACAAGCATATGTTCCTCTCTCATAATAATTTTCAGTAGCATCATGAATGAATTCAACAATATAACCAGCACCTAAAAAGTTCTTTTCATGATCTACTAGCATAGAAATTTTACTACTCTCCTCATAAGCACACTTCTTCTTTATAGCATACCTATCATCACAATAATCATCATATATAGGAGGCATGCTTTCATCATAGTAAATTTGCTCATCAAAGCTTGGGGGACAAAAAATATCATCTTCATCAAACATAGCTTCCCCAAGCTTGTGTCTTTGCATATCATTAGCATCATGGATATTCAAGGAATTCATACTAACAACATTGCAATCATGCTCATCATATAAAAACATTCTATAGATTACTTCTTCTAGCACTTGAGCACAATTTTCCTTTCCATCATACTCACGAAAGATATTAAAAAGGTGAAGTGTTTGAGACAGACTCAACTCCATTTTTTTGTAGTTTTATTTTATAAACTAGACTAGTGCTAAAACAAGAAACAAAAAGATTCGATTGCAAGATCTAAAGATATACCTTCACTTACCTAGCCTCCCCGGCAACGGCGCCAGAAAAGAGCTTGATGTCTACTACACAACCTTCTTCTTGTAGACGTTGTTGGGCCTGCAAGTGCACAGGTTTGTAGGACAGTAGAAAATTTCCCTCAAGTGGATGACCTAAGGTTTATCAATCCGTAGGAGGCGTAGGATGAAGATGGTCTCTCTCAAACAACCCTGCAACCAAATAACAAACAGTCTCTTGTGTCCCCAACACACCCAATACAATGGTAAATAGTATAGGTGCACTAGTTCGGCGAAGAGATGGTGATACAAGTGCAAAATAGATAGTAGATATAGGTTTTTGTAAACTGAAAATATAAAAACAGCAAGGTAACAAGCGGTAAAAGTGAGCGTAAACGGTATTGAAATGATAGGAAACAAGGCCTAGGGTTCATACTTTCACTAGTGCAAGTTCTCTCAACAATAATAACATTGATAGATCATATAACAATCCCTCAACATGCAACAAAGAGTCACTCCGAAGCCACTAATAGCGGAGAACAAACGTAGAGATTATGGTCGGTACGAAACCACCACAAAGTTATTCTTTCAAATCAATCCGTTGGGCTATTCCTATAAGTGTCACAAACAACCCTGGAGTTTTTACTAGAATAACACCTTAAGATACAAATCAACCAAAACCCTAATGTCACCTAGATACTCCATTGTCACCTCAAGTATCCGTGGGCATGATTAAACGATATGTATCACACAATCTCAGATTCATCCAACCAACATAAAAGTACTTCAAAGAGTGCCCCAAAGCTACTACCGGAGAGTCAAGAACGTGTGCCAACCCCTATGCATAGGTTCCCAAGTGTCACGAAACCCGCAAGTTGATCACCAAAACATACATCAAGTGGATCAATAGAATAACCCATTGTCACCACGGTTATCCCACGCAAGACATACATCAAGTGTTCATAAAAGACTCAATCCGATAAGATAACTTGAAAGGGGAAACTCAATTCATCACAAGAGAGTAGAGGGGGAGAAACATCATAAGATCCAACTACAATAGCAAAGCTCGGGATACATCAAGATCATGCCATAGAGGAACACGAGAGAGAACACGAGAGAGAGAGAGAGAGAGAGAGATCAAACACATAGCTACTGGTACATACCCTCAGCCCCGAGGGTGAACTACTCCCTCCTCGTCATGGATAGCGCCGGGATGATAAGATGGCCTCCGGTGATGGGATCCCCCTACGGCGGGGTGCCGGAACGGGGTCCCGATTGGTTTTTGGTGGCTACAGAGGCTTGCGACAGTGGAACTCCCGATCTATCTTTTGTTCTGGAAGTTTTAGGATACGACGGTATATATGGGTGAAAGGAGTACGTCAGTGGAGCTACGGGGGCCCCACGAGGCAGGGGGGCGCGCCCCCACCCTCGTGAGCACCTCCGTATCTTCCCGACGTGGGGTCCAAGTCCATCGGTGGGTTTCCTTCCAAAAATAACTTCTCCGATTGATTTCGTTCCGTTTGACTCAAATCGATATTTCTTTTCCTCGAAACACCGAAATAGGCATAAAACAGCAAATCTGGGTTGGGCCTCCAGTTAATAGGTTAGTCCCAAAAGTAATATAAAAGTGGATAATAAAGCCCAATATTGCCTAAAACAGTAGATAAAGTAGCATGGAGCAATAAAAAATTATAGATACATTGGAGATGTATCAATAGTCACTATTGCAATTCTATTTGAGGAAGAGGCATAAGCTAACATACTTTCTCTACTTGGATCATATGTACTTATGATTGGAACTCTAGCAAGCATCCGCAACTACTAAAGATTCATTAAGGTAAAACCCAACCATAGTGTTAAAGTATCAAGTCCCCTTTATCCCATACGCAAACAAACTACTTACTCAGGTCTGTGCTTCTGTCACTCACGCCACCCACCATAAGCAGATCATAAACATATTGCAAACACTACAGCGGGAATCCCTCACGCTTGCGCGACACGGAGGGCACAATAGGACAGCACCAATAATAAACCATGCAATTCAAACCAATCATAGCAATTCATCAATCACCGATAGGACAATGAAAATCTACTCAGACATCATAGGATGGCAACACATCATCGAAAAATAATATGAAGCATAAAGCACCATGTTCAAGTAGAGGGTACAGCGGGTTGCGGGGGAGTGGACCGTTGTAGATAGAGGGGGGAAGGTGATGGAGATGTTGGTGAAGATGACGGTGGTGTTGGTGAAGATCACGGTGATGATGATGGCCCCCGGCAGCGCTCCGGCGCCACCGGAAGCGAGGGGGAGAGGGCCCCCCTTCTTCTTCTTCTTCCTTGACCTCCTCCCTAGATGGGAGAAGGGTTTTCCCTCTAGTCCTTGGCTCCCATGGCGTGGGAGGGGCGAGAGCCCCTCCGAATTGGATCTATCTCTCTGTTTCTCTCTCTTTCTGTGTTCCCCCTTTGCTTTGTTTCACCGTTTCGTGTATATATGGAGATTCATAACTCCGATTGGCCTGAAACCTTCACCGTGATTTTTTTCCGAATATTAGCTTTCTTGCGGCAAAATAAAAGCGTCAACCGCCTTACGGTGGGCTCACGAGGGTAGGGGCGCGCCCTAGGGGGCGCCCCCTACCTCGTGACCACCTCGGACACTGGTTCGCGTTGATTTTCCTTCCAGATTTTCCATATTTTCCAAAAATAAGCTCCGTCCGTTTTTATCCCGTTTGGACTCTGTTTGATATGGATATTCTGCGAAACCAAAAACATGCAACAGACAGGAACTGGCACTGGGCACTGGATCAATATGTTAGTCCCAAAAATAATATAAAAAGTTTCCAAAAATTATATGAAAGTTGAATAATATTGGCATGGAACAATCAAAAATTATAGATACGACGGAGATGTATCAGCATCCCCAAGCTTAATTCCTGCTCGTCCTCGAGTAGGTAAATGATAAAAAAAATAATTTTTGATGTGGAATGCTACCTAGCATAATCTTGACCATATGTCTAATCATGGCATGAATATTAAGACACGAGTGATTCAAAGCAATAGTCTATCCTTTGACATAAAAATAATAATACTTCAAGCATACCAACCAAGCAATTATGTCTTGTTAAAATAACATAGCCAAAGAAAGCTCATCCCTACAAAATCATATAGTCTGGCTATGCTCCATCTTCACCACACAAAATATTCACATCATGCACAACCCCGATGACAAGCGAAGCAATTGTTTCATACTTTTGACGTTCTCAAACCTTTCCAACTTTCACGCAATACATGTGCGTGAGCCATGGATATAGCACTATAGGTGGAATAGAATATGATGATGGGTTATGTGGAGAAGACAAAAAGGAGAAAGTCTCACATCAACTAGGCGTATCAACGGGCTATGGAGATGCCCATCAATAGATATCAATGTGAGGAGTAGGGATTGCTATGCAACGGATGCACTAGAGCTATAAGTGTATGAAAGCTCAAAATGAAACTGAGTGGGTGTGCATCCAACTTGCTTGCTCATGAAGACCTAGGGCATTTGAGGAAGCCCATCGTTGGAATATACAAGCCAAGTTCTATAATGAAAATTCCCATTAGTATATGAAAGTGATAACTCAAGAGACTCTCTATATGAAGAACATGGTGTTACTTTGAAGCACAAGTGTGGTAAAAGGATAGTAACATTGCCCCTTCTCTCTTTTTCTCTCATTTTTTATTTTTTATTTTTTTCTCTTTTTTTTGGTGGGCTTCTTTGGCCTTTTTTTTATTTGGGCTTCTTTGGCCTCTTTTTTTTTTGTAAAGTCCGGAGTCTCATCCTGACTTGTGGGGGAATCATAGTCTCCATCATCCTTTCCTCACTGAGGCAATGCTCTAATAATGATGATCATCACACTTTTATTTACTTACAACTCGATACTAGAACAAAGATATGACTCTATATGAATGCCTCCGGTGGTGTACCGGGATGTGCAATGATCTAGCATAGCAATGACATCAAAAAACGGACAAGCCATGAAAACATCATGCTAGCTATCTTACGATCATGCAAAGCAATATGATAATAAATGCTTAAGTCATGTATATGATGATGATGGAAGTTGCATGGCAATATATCTTGTTATGGCTATGGAAATTCCATGATAGGTAGGTATGGTGGCTGTTTTGAGGAAGATATAATGAGGCTTATGTGTGACAGAGCATATCATATCACAGGGTTTGGATGCACCGGCGAAGTTTGCACCAACTCTCGAGGTGAGAAAGGGCAATGCACGGTACCGAAGAGGCTAGCAATGATGGAAGGGTGAGAGTGTGTATAATCCATGGACTCAACATTAGTCATAAAGAACTCACGTACTTATTGCAAAAATCTATTAGTCATCAAAACAAAGTACTACGCACATGCTCCTAGGGGGATAGATTGGTAGGAAAAGTCCATCGCTCGTCCCCGACCGCCACTCATAAGGAAGGCAATCAATAAACACCTCATGCTCCGACTTTGTTACATAACGGTTCACCATACGTGCATGCTACGGGACTTGCAAACCTCAACACAAGTATTTCTCAATTTCACAATTACTCACTAGGATGACTCTAATATCACCATCTTGATATCGCAAAACTATTGCAAGGAATCAAACATATCATATTCAGTGATCTACAAGTGTTATGTAGGATTTTATGACTAACCATCTGAATGACCAGTTCATGTCATCTCTCTAAATAGATATAAGTGAAGCAAGAGAGTTTAATTCTTTCTACAAAAGATATGCCCGTGCTCTAACAAATATAAGTGAAGCAAAAGAGCATTCTACAAATGGCAGTTGTCTATGTAAAGAGAAACAGGCTATCCAAACTACAAATGATATAAGTGAAGCACATGAAGCATTCTATAAAGCCATACTCAAAAGATATAAGTGAAGTGCAAAGAGAATTCTATAAATAAACCAAGGATCATCTCATAAAAGCATGGTGCATAAGACAAAAATGAAAACTAAAGCAAAATACGCTTCAAGATTGCACATATCGCATGAACAAAACGAATCTGAAAACATACCGATATTTGTTGAAGAAAGAGGGGATGCTTCCCCAGCATCCCCAAGCTTAGACGCTTGAGTCTCCTTGAATATTTACTTGGGGTGCCTCGGGCATCCCCAAGCTTGAGCTCTTGCCTCTCTTCCTTCTTCTCACATCAAAACCTTCTCGATCATCGAACACTTCATCCACACAAAACTTCAACAGAAAACTCGGTAAGATCCGTTAGTATAATAAAGCAAATCACTACTCTAAGAACTGTTGCAAACCAATTCATATTTTGTTTTTGCATTGTGTCTACTGTAATATGACTTTTTCATGGCTTAATCCACTGATATAAATTGATAGTTTCATCAAAACAAGCTAACTATGCATCAAAAACAGAATCTGTCTAAAACAGAACAGTCTGTAGAAATCTGAACATTCACCATACTTATTATACTTAAAAAATTCTTCAAAAATTAGGAAAAATAAAAAATGTGTACATAAATACAGTGCAAAAAGAATCAGAACCATTTGACGTTCCAGTAAAATATTAAAATTCGCGCACTACAGCCAAAGTTTTTGTCCTGCACCGCACAAACCAACAAGCATTGTAAACATCCTAAAGGCAAACCTTGGCACGTTATTTTTATAATACAATGGAATTGTACAAGGGGATAATTATTTTTGTTTAAAATTTTCTGTAATCAAGATTCACAAAGTTGTCGTGAGCATGAACAAAGTTCAAGGAGCTCTCCCACTTCAACAATGCTTGTCTTTCTCACTTTCACTTTCCTTTCTTTTGTTCTTTTTAAACTAAATGAAAGCACTTAACAGAAATAAATGACTCTCTAAAACTTCCGGGTTGTCTCCCTGGCAGCGCTTTCTTTAAATCCATTAAGCTAGGCATATAGTGCTCAAGTAGTGAATCCACCCGGATCCCATGGTATATCAAAGCCAATTTTAATTAGCAATGATTTGTAATTGAGTAGTGAGCACAAAGTAACATATATCATGTAACGACGAAGTCTAACTCTCTTCCTATGCATCGGCATGTCATAAAAGAACAATTCATGCACACATAGTAAAGGCCAATGCATAGTATAAACAGTTTCTTGCAATTTTATTGTATTGGAAACATAGAGAGGTGGAGATATAGGTCCTCTCTCATAATAATTGCAAGTAGGAGCAGCAAGCACATGCATATTATATCTATCAAAATCATCATGTGCAACGGTAAAAGGCAACCCATCAATATAATCCTTAATAAGTGCAAACTTCTCCGATATGGTGTAACCGGGAGAATTCAAAAAGATAATAGGACTTTCATGCGTGGGTGCAATAGCAACGATTTCATGTTTAACATAAGGAACTATAGCAAGTTCATCTCCATAAGCATAATGCATATTGGCATCTTGGCCATAAGCATAGCAAGCATCATCAAAAAGGGGTATTTCAAGAGAATCAACGGGATCATAACAATCATCATAGCAATCATTATAGCAATCATCATAGAAATCATCCTTCGGTAAGCACGAAGGGGAATTAAACAATGTATGATTTTAAAGGTTACTCTCATTAGAAGGTGGGCACGGGTGATCAATCCGCTCTTCCTCCTTTTGTTCTTCGCTCTCCCCCTCATCTTTTTCATCCAATGAGCTCACAGTTTCATCAATTTCTTCTTCCATAGATTCCTGCAAAATATTAGTCTCTTCTTGGACAGCAGAGACTTTCTCAATAAGTGCATTAATATCGGAATTGTATTCATAATTCTCATAGAAATATTTGAGGATAGCTAAATTTTCAGATCTATAAACAGCATCATCAAAATCTTCAAACTCTTTACACATAGATTCAATTTCATAAGCACCCATAAAAGCAACAAATTCTTCTATTTGTTCCACATCATAGTAATCATATATGCCATTAGCATAAGAAGCTAAGGTTTTATTATCATTAAATTTGCATGAAAAGGGAAGGTGTGGAGCCTTCATCCTAGAGCAACAAGTATAATCATAACTCACGCATAGTTGCCAAGCATACCACTTCAATATATGAATTTGATCCCATAATAATTTCCCTTTTTGTGTCAAGCGATAATCCCTAAAGTATTCACGTTGATCCAACGGTACTCCCATTACATAATTGAATGGGGTTTTCTCATATTATCAAAGTAGTACATGATATCTTTCACATAACCAGCATCGAGGGTTTTAGGAGGTTCACCATCTCCACGAGCAGAAAGTAACCCTAATTTTTTTTGGTATTTCGTGTTCCATATCCATAACTAAAGATAGAGAACAACTAAGAACAGCAAATAAAAATTACTTAGTGATAAAGCAAACAAGCACACACGAGAATATTCACCCCACGCTATTGCTCCCGAACAGCGGCGCCGAAAAAGGTCTTGATAACCCACAAGTATAGGGGATCAATTGTAGCCTCTTTCGATAAGTAAGAGTGTCGAACCCAAAGAGGAGCTAAAGGTAGAACAAATATTCCCTCAAGTTCTATCGACCACCGATACAACTCTACGCACGCTTAACATTCGCTTTACCTAGAACAAGTATGAAACTAGAAGTACTTTGTAGGAGTTCTTGGATAGGCTTGCAAGAAAGTAAAGAGCACGTAAATAAATACTAGGGGCTGTTTAGATAAAAACACAACTAAAGTAAATATAGCGAGTGTGGAAAAGTGGTGGTAGGAGTTGTGGAATTGCCCCTAAGCAATTGACTATGTTACTAGACCGATAATCACTATTGCAATTCTATTTGAGGGAGAGGCATAAGCTAACATACTTTCTCTACTTGGATCATATGTACTTATGATTGGAACTCTAGCAAGCATCCGCAACTACTAAAGATTCATTAAGGTAAAACCCAACCATAGCATTAAAGTATCAAGTCCCCTTTATCCCATACGCAAACAACCTACTTACGCGGGTCTGTGCTTCTGTCACTCACGCCACCCACCATAAGCAGATCATAAACATATTGCAAACCCTACAGCTGGAATCCCTCACGCTTGCGCGACACGGAGGGCACAATAGGACAGCACCAATAATAAACCATGCAATTCAAACCAATCATAGCAATTCATCAATCACCGATAGGACAATGAAAATCTACTCAGACATCATAGGATGGCAACACATCATCAGAAAATAATATGAAGCATAAAGCACCATGTTCAAGTAGAGGGTACAGCGGGTTGCGGGAGAGTGGACCGCTGTAGATAGAGGGGGGAAGGTGATGGAGATGTTGGTGAAGATGACGATGGTGTTGGTGAAGATCGCGGTGATGATGATGGCCGCCTACAGCGCTCCGGCGCCACCGGAAGCAAGGGGGAGAGGGCCCCCCTTCTTCTTCTTCTTCCTTGACCTCCTCCCTAGATGGGAGAAGGGTTTTCCCTCTGGTCCTTGGCTCCCATGGCGTGGGAGGGGCGAGAGCCCCTCCGAGATTGGATCTATCTCTCTGTTTCTCTCTGTTTCTGCGTTCCCCCTTTGCTTTGTTTCACCGTTTCGTGTATATATGGAGATCCGTAACTCCGATTGGCCTGAAACCTTCACCGTGAATTTTTTTCCGAATATTAGCTTTCTTGCGGCAATAGAAAAGTGTCAACCGCCTTACGGTGGGCTCACGAGTGTAGGGGGCACGCCCTAGGGGGGGGCGCGCCCCCCTACCTCGTGACCACCTCGGACACTGGTTCGCGTTGATTTTCCTTCCAGATTTTCCATATTTTCCAAAAATAAGCTCCGTCCGTTTTTATCCCGTTTGGACTCTGTTTGATATGGATATTCTGCGAAACCAAAACATGCAATGAGCGAGGACCGCACCGAGCCTTTGGATCAATATGTTAGTCCCAAAAATAATATAAAAAGTTGGCAAAAAGAATATGAAAGTTGAATAATATTGGCATGGAACAATCAAAAATTATAGATACGACGGAGACGTATCAGCTGTGCACTGGCTTTATTATAAAACTCCTATGGCTAAGTGAGGGCGTTTAAGCCATATAGTCTGATTGCCTTGTTCGTTGTGCTAAACAACTCCTTCAAAGGACCATATAATTGGATCAAGATTGTTTAGATTCCATCCCAAACACCTCCGTACTACCTACATGAGGGCAGAAGCCGACGACTAGCCAACGCTCAGATTACAAATAACACGCCTGCACAGGAGGAAACAATTAAAGCATAACAAAATTACATTACAGGCTTTGTTTCCATAATACAAGGCAAGGGCAACATGAATACATTTATTCAAATAAAATGTCCTGCGAACATTGAGCTGCCACAAGTCGAGACCCTTCTATGACATCCGCAAAATATCTCTCGAGTGTGCGGTGCTCCTTGCCCTCAGGCGGCCCGCTGGCAACTTCAACGGCGTTCATCTTCGCCCACCAAATGTTGCAACGAGCGAAGGCCATACGAGCACCTTCAATACAGGCAGAGCGCTTCACAACGTCCAGCAACGGACAGGCTTCCACTAGCCGCCTCACGAGTCCGAAGTAGCTGCCGGGCATAGCTTCGGTTGGCCACAGCCGGATCATCAAATCCCTCATGGCTAGTTCGGCCACCCTGTGCAGCTCCACCAGCTGCTTCAGCTGATCGGTGAAGGACACATGATGCTCTAGCGCCGCATTGTGCGACCAGAATAGCTTCTCCGTAGAACCCCCTCCTTCGGCTCGGTAGAACTCCGCAGCTCTAATACGCTGCGTGGCAGATCTTCAAAAGCCCCTGGGGAACTCCGAACCCGGGTTAGTAAAAGGTACTGCTTCTCCGCATACTTGCTTTGCATCTTAAATGCCTTACCCGCCGTGATCTTCTTGGCCTCCTGGATCTCCTGGAGGGTGGCCTGGGCCTCATTCTGTGCAGTCTCCATGCTCTGACGAGCCTTGGCGAGTTCGCCCCCTTGAACCGACGCATCATGCTCCAAGGACTCGCATTTTTTCACTGCATCCCGGAGCTCCTGCTGGACCTCCTTGACCCGGGCCTTGAGCTTTTTCCGGGCGGCTTGTTGTTGGACAGCCTTCTCCTCGGCCTCGCCCAGTGCCTTCCTCAGAGCCTCGACCTCGGTCGCAGCTCCTGCACATATTACGACACTACAGTCAATACACAACGCCTATGCTTTCTGAATACACCTTAAGTCGTTACTTACCTTGTTGCTCCTGGAGCCGAACCTTAACCTCGCCGAGCTCGCTATCGGTCCGCTCCAGCCTTTGCCTCAGTTCAGAGACTTCAGCAGCAAGCGAGCTTGCGGCCAACAGCGACGCCTGCTTATGCATACATATCACGTTAGTCTCCTACAATAAAAGATTGATCCCCTATCTGGTTCTCCTCGCCGAGCACTGGACAGTGTCTCAGGGGCTACTGACTACATGGGTTTTTTCTCTTTCTATGTCACTTACCTCGAAACCTGTCAACAGGTTGATGCAGGCTTCGTTCAGTCCACTCTTGGCGAACTGAACCTTCTCGACCACCGCGCTCGTAAGGACACGGTGCTCGTCCATAATGGAGGCGCCTCGTAGTTCCTCCATCAGGTTATCCGGCGTCCCTGGATGGACAGGGGCCACCGGCGGAAGTAGCGCACCTCCCTCTTTCAAAGGGGCTGCTTGTCCGACTCCGAAGCCATATGGGTCTCCGGAATCGTATTCGGCTAAGGGCCGAGCTGCATGCAGCCCTCTTCGCCAGTCTCCATGGGGGTCGGCTCACCCATGTGTCCGGCAGTGGAGGCTTCGCCTCGTGGCGCCTCCCGGACATCATCCTGGGCTCCTTCCCGGCTCGGAGCGGCCCTCCAGGACAACACTTCGGTGTCATCCCTGGCCCCGAGGGAATAAGCGGGCGGTGACGACATGCTCGCCATCTCCGACGGAGCCAACGAACCTCCAAACGAGGATCGTTGGATTAGGTCGCGGGATGGACTGCAATAGTACAGTTAACTATGTCAAGATAATGGACAGAAAGGGCCGGATGTGCGCACAAGCGAGCCATGTCACTTACGATGCGGCCTGGGGCTTAGCACGGGGGCGTAGTTCTGGACTGCTGTCAACATCCCACGCAGTGTTGACCGCCAAGACGCCCTTCCCCTTCTTGGGCGTTTCCGCCTCTAGATGCGCCGAAGCCGCCCTCTTATTCTTCTTCTCCTCCTCAGGGGGAGGGTTGTTTTCTTCCTCCTCCTCCTCTTCCTCGTCATTATCTTCAAGGACAGAGGAATGGGATTCGTCGTCTTCGGACGTCACGTCCGAAGTGCCCTTGTGACGGGGGCCACTCTTGGCCCCCTTTGCCCTCTTCTTGGCCTTCTTCTCCGGTGCCTTGTATGGAGCCGGCACCAGCATCTTCGCCAGATGCGGGATGACTGGTTCTTCAGGCAGCGGAGCCGAACACTGGATCCGCTTCACCCTCTCCATCCAGTCCTGAAAAGGCAATAATAAAAGTTCAGACATTATCCTCGAAACAATTAAGTTGGGGGTACATCAAAAATACCATACCTCGCTGGCAGGGTGTTTACAATCGTGACCACGGTCTGAATCCGTGGCCGAAGGTTTCTCGTTGCCCTTAAAGAGCAACTTCCAGGCGCCTTCGTGAGTAGTCTCGAAGAGCCTCACCAAGGTCTTTTGCTTCTTCGAATTGAACTCCCACAGAGGGCGTCTTCGGCGCTGGCACGGAAGAATCCGGCGAACTAGCATCACCTGGATTACATTGACGAGCTTGACATTCTTGGTCACCATGCTTTGAATGCGCGTCTGCAGCGCTATCAGCTCGTCAGGCAAACACCAGTCTGGACTCTTCTCGACCCAGGAGGTGAGTCGCATGGGAGCGCCGGGGCGGAATTCGGCAGCTGTGGCCCAGGTGGTGCTGCGAGGTTCAGTGATATAGAACCATTGCTTCTGCCACTCCTTTACCGTGTCCACAAAGGTGCCCTTGGGCCAAGAGACGTTGGACAACTTACTTACCATGGATCCTCCGCACTCCGCGTGCTGGCCATCCACCACCTTCGGCTTCACGTTGAAGACTTTGAGCCACAGCCCGAAGTGGGGTTGGATGCGGAGGAAGGCCTCACACACGACGATAAACGCCGAGATGTTGAGGAAGGAATTCGGGGACAGATCATGGAAATCTACCCCGTAATAATACATTAGCCCACGGACGAAGGGGTGGAGTGGAAACCCTAGCCCGCGCAAGAAATGAGGGAGGAATACTACCCTCTCGTTGGGCTCCGGCGTGGGGACAATTTGTCCCTCGGCTGGCAAGTGGTGGGTGATTCCCTTCGCCAAATATCCGGCCGCTCGGATCTCAGTAATGTCCTCCTCCTTGACGAAGGATACCATCCACTTGCCCTGACCGCTGGATCCAGACATGGTTGCTTGAGTGGAAAGGAGATGAGAACTTGGGCGCTGGAGCTCAAGATTGGAAAGGCGGAGACAGAGAGAGAGAGAGAGAGAGCGTGAGAAGAGGAAGAGGGAATCCTTATCCCCTTATAAAGGCAACACATATTAAACGCCTCCTCACTCGCCTTAAGATCCGCCTGTTCCCAAGGGCTGTATAAACGGCACGGTTGGGTTACCCATGCCCGCATTGATGAGAATCCCACAATAAGGGGACACAATCTCTGCTTCGACAAGACGCGCCAATAACAACCGTGTCTTGAAACATGGGATGGCAAACGAAAAACGGTTCGAAATTATGACCGGACAGACGTGATGTTACGTTGCAGAAAGCTGTCAGCGGATGGAACTCGTGTAAAAATATATACTCTCTCTGCGATTGTGTGTGGTGTGTGTAACAGGACCGGATACAATCATCGCATCCGAAGACTATTCTGGAGTTCGGACGGAGGGAACCCGCCTTGCAATGTCAAAGACAATCTGCGCGCCGGACTCCTCGTCATTGAAGCTAGGTTCAGGGGCTACTGAGGGAGTCCTGGACTAAGGGGTCCTCGGGCGTCCAGCCTGTTATTCATTGGGCCGGACTGATGGGCCGTGAAGATGTGAAGGACGAAGACTATACCCGTGTCCGGATTGGACTCTCCTTGGCGTGGAAGGCAAGCTAGGCGACCAACTATGAAGATTCCTTCTTTTGTAACCGACCCCATGTAACCCTAGATCTCTCCGGTGTCTATATAAACTGGAGAGCGTAGTCCGGATAAAAGGAGACTCATTACCATATTCACATAGGCTAGATTTCTAGGGTTTAGCCATTACGATCTCGTGGTAGATCAACTCTTGTAACACTCATATTCATCAAGATCAATCAAGCAGGAAGTAGGGTATTACCTCCATAGAAAGGGCCCGAACCTGGGTAAACATCATGTCCCCTGAGGGAGTCCCGGACTAGGGGGTGTCCGGATAGCCGGACTATCATCACGGCCGGACTCCTAGACTATGAAGAAACAAGATTGAAGACTTCGTCCCGTGTCCGGATGGGACTTTCCTTGGCGTGGAAGGCAAGCTTGGCAATACGGATATGTAGATCTCCTACCATTGTAACCGACTCTGTGTAACCCTAACCTATCCGGTGTCTATATAAACCGGAGGGTTTTAGTCCGTAGGACGAACAACAATCATACCATAGGCTAGCTTCTAGGGTTTAGCCTCCTTGATCTCGTGGTAGATCTACTCTTGTACTACCCATATCATCAATATTAATCAAGCGGGGTAGGGTATTACCTCCATCGAGAGGGCCCGAACCTGGTAAAAACATCGTGTCCCTTGTCTCTTGTTACCATCCGCCTAGACGCACAGATTGGGACCCCCTACCGAGATCCGCGGTTTGACACCGACATTGGTGATTTCATTGAGAGTTCCTCTATGTCGTCACCGATAGGCCCGATGGCTCCTTCGATCATCAACAACGGCGCCGTCGAGGTGAGACATTTCTCCCGGACAGATCTTCGTGTTCGGCGGCTTTGCTGCGCGCCAATTAAGCAGCCATCTGGAGCGGATCGAAGCTCGCCCTGGCCATCAGGTCAGATTTGGAAGTTTAAACTATCGGCCGACATCCGCGCAGAATTGATCTTCGACGGATTCAAGCCGCAGCCAAGCGCGCCGCACTGTCTCGATGGGCATGATCTAGCTCTGCAGCCGAACAGTGCCCTGGAAGCCGCACCAGTATCCGCTCCAACCCTTAATCCGGGGCCAGATTCCCCGATCGAGGATGAGTGGTTGGACACCGCCTCGGGGGCTACAATCTCTATGACGATCGAGCCAAACTCCATCCCTGTCCTTTGTGAAGACCTCGACTCCAGGGTGCCGGACTCCTCTCTGGACTCCGAACCCTCCGCGCCCTTGCCAATCGAATCCGATTGGGCGCCCGTTATGGAGTTCACGGCCGCGGACATCTTTCAGCACTCGCCCTTTGGCGACATCCTGAATTCACTAAAGTCTCTCTCTTTATCCGGAGAGCCTGGCCGGACTACGGTCGGAAGGTTAGAGATCACAGACGACGAAGAAATTCAATTCCCACCCACCACCCACTTCATAGCCAGCAGCCGAAAGCTTACACGGCGTGCTCGATTTCGACTCCGAAGACATCGACGGTATGGACGACGATGTAGGAGACAACAATGAACCAGCACCTATAGGATGCTGGACAACGTCATCCCATGATATATACATGGTGGATACACCTAAAGGAAATGAAGACGAGGAATAGCGGGATGCTACGAAGGATAAATCCCTCAAAAAGCAGTCAAAACGGCAACGTAAACGCCGAACAAAGTCTCGCCTCAACAAAGACCCAGCCATAGAGCAAGGCGAACCGGTGGACAACGAACAAGCTATCGAGCAATCGTCCGAACAAGACAACTTGGATAAACAATCTGTCCCCGGCGAAGACAACAGTCCGGACGATCTCACGCCGGACAAACCATTGGAGCAAAATGACCTCCGAGAAAAGGCTCGCAATGCGCCCTGCTAGCGTAGCCTGAAAAAGCGAAGCGGAAGCTCAAAACAGCGGAAGATGCACTCAGGATCAGATGGAGCAAAGTATTCAGCACCGCAGAATAAATGCGGCGATAGTCGCGAACAAAAACTACCGAAAAAAAGCTACTGCCGAGTTGACGAGGAGGCCTTAAACCCCACAATTAAAAAGCAAGAAGGCCACCGGTCGGATGGGCGACCTCACGGCATAAAGAGAGCGGCGAATGGTGCGGACACAAGCCAATATGCGATCCGCTTAAGGATTCACATCAAAAGGATGGCCCAGATTAGGTCCATCTATGGGCCAAGAAAGCATGCTCGTCAAAGCAATGCAATACGCCAAAATTCGAAGATCATGGCACACCCAAATATAGAGGCGCCAAGACACCCAGTCTTTGGATCATGAATTTCGGCGAGATTCAAACCCGTAAACATAGAGGCATCTGACGGAACAACAGACCACAGATGCGGATTGAGGATTACATCCTCCACATACACATGGCTAGAGGAGATGATCTCACGCCATAAAATACTTACCTTAAACTCAAAGGGCCAGCTCGGCATTGGCTTAAGAGCCTCCCGAAAATACCATTGGAAGCTGGGAAGAGCTCGAGGATGCATTTGGGCAAATTTTCAGGGACTTATGTCCGCCCTCCGGATCTGAGCGATCTAAGTCACATAACTCAACAGCCGGAGAGTCAGCCGAAATGCAGAACAGGTTCCTTACTAAAAAAAACAAATAGTCGACTGTCCGGACGCCGAAGCCCTAGCAGCTTTCAAACACAACGTCCGAGACGAATGGCTCGCCAGACACCTCGGCCAAGAAAAGCCAAGAACAATGGCCGCATTAACAAGCCCCATGACCCGCTTTTGTGCGGGAGAGGATAGCTGGCTAGCAAGATGCAGCACCAGCGACCCAAATACATCTGAAATCAGGGACGGAAATGGGAAACCACGGTGCAACAAGTACCAGCGCCGGATTAAAAGGAACAGTCCAAAGAGCACGGCAGTCAACGCCGGATTCAAAAGCTCACAGCAGAACAACAAAAACCTGCCCCTTAAGGACAATAGCGATGAGCTGTCCAACTTCAACAAAATCTTGGACAAGATATGTCAAATACAGATACTCTGGGAGGCACGCTAACCATACCCACGTAAATTGTTGGGTCTTCAAACAGTCCGCAGACCGAGCGCCCGAACACAAGGGGCTCGACACACCAAGTGAAGATGACGACGAGCACCACAAGCAGAGCCTCGGAAAACAAAAAACTTTCCCACAGGAGGTCAAAACAGTAAACTCACTTCACGTGATCAAAAGGAAAAACAGAGCGGCGCCCACTAAAGGGCGCGCCGCACATTGGTTGTCAAAACAAATCACCTTCGACCATCAGGACTATTCCGAAAATATCCGGAACACAGGATGGACTGCCTTGATATTGGATCCTATAATCGACGGATTCCAATTTACACATGTCCTCATGGATGGCGGCGATGGCGTAAACCTGATATGTCGAGACACAATCCGCAGGATGAGGGATAAACCAACCAAAATTCGCCAGTAAGCAACACCTCCTTTAAAGGAGTAATGCCAGCCCATAAGCCCTTTGCGGGCTCCATACTGCTAGAAGTTGTGTTTGGTTCATCCGACATATTCCGCCGCGAAAGGTTATTCTTCCATATCGCCCCATTTAAAAGTAGCCATCAAGCACTATTGGGACGTGAAGCTTTCGCCCGCTTTAACGCAATACCACATTATGCATCTCTAACACTTAAAATGCCCGGTCCACTCGGCATCATCTCGTTAAAAGGAAGTATTACGTGTTACTCGAGCATGGAAGAATGGGAGATTGCATTGACAGCCCCACAGCTATCCGGCTCTGCTAGGCAAAGAACCTGAAATTGGTCATTCAAACCCCGGACACGGCTAGACGAGTCCGGCGCCTACTAGCGGCATACCCCCACACGAGGGGCTGCATGCATGTATAACAAGAGATAATAGAGCTCAATTTTATTCAATTCTTCGAACCGTACTCTGTTTATTTAATATTAAGTACATATTTACATACGATCCTTTTCTTTCAAACTAAGTTCCTCTCTTTTACAGATGAACAACGTGCTACACCCGTCGAGGATCACGGCTGCGGAGACACAGCGCGCGAGGCGTGCAGTGGGACCCGTTGCAAGATTCTTTTCAGATTAAGACCTGCGTAAACCTTTTTCACTGTCTCTTGTTGATATACATTCCCCCAGTTCCTTAATATAACCGAGGAGGAGGTTGGTGCTTTGGCATTGGCCGCACCAGAATTTTTGCACGTACCTGGACACAAGGGGCTTAGGGCATTATTCTGCCCATTTTCATAAAACACCGAATACCTTAGGGAGTATTCGGCGTCTCGAGTTAGGCCTTATATGCATCAGCTCCAAATCATGTCTTTGGTCAAATGTTGGGTTGCCCGGCTCTGTGTTTTGCTGCCTTACGTTCCGTTTTCACGGCTAACGCGGCACCGGAGAACTCTGCGATTATGCCCGGTTCGCCGGGCGAGCACCTCGATGAAAGCCGAAAACTGATGTCATGATATAGCGAGAGACTGGTCAACCACTCGATGACTCACAGGAATTTTAGGATTCCTCCGCATTAACGAAGGACGGTTTTCGATCAGCACATCGCACCCGAATTCGGGAGAGTGCGGTGCCCCGAGGGCTATATAGTAGCCCCACCCTTGAACTCCTATGGCTAAGTGAAAGTGATAAAGCATAATAGTCCGGTTGCACTGGTTTGCTCGCCATCACCTCCTTAACAGGACCAAGGCGTTGGATTAAGTGTGAAAAAGCGCTTTCTTTGCAAACACCCCGCACTATGTGCGTGGGGGCTGAAACCAGGACTGCCATCTTTTAGGTTATATATACATATACATAAGCGGCCGCACGGGGAGTAGTTTGCTACTTGAGCGCACAAGTATAAAAAGCTGTTATATTACATTGAAACATTGTTTTCACAAATCATACATGTCATTTAAACATAATATCCTTGAAACATCGCGTCTCTATTAAGCGGCGCTCGGCAGGACTTCTTCAAAGTAGTGCTCGGCAGGTACTCGGCTTCTGTCCGAATCTTGGGATGCAACGTCAGTGGCCTTCATCTCTGCCCAGTATGTCTTGACACGGGCAAGAGCCATCCGCGCTCCCTCAATACACGCCGATCGCTTAATTGCATCGATACGCGGTACCGCACCAAGAAACTGTTGCACTAAACCAAAATAGCTCTTCGGCTGGGGTCCGCCCGGCCACAAGTGAGTTAAGATATGCTTCATGGCGAATCCGGACAACCGATTTAGCTTGGCCCATTCGGCCAGCCGATCGGTCAGCAGCAGAGGACGCTCCGGACTATGGAATTGCGACCAATATAGCTCTTCCCTTCTGTGCCCCTTCTGGCCCCAGAAGTGCTCAACCGCGTCATGGCGCTTCGCCGCCAAGTCCAGATAGCATCCTCCGAACTCCACAACTTATCCAACTGAGCATACTTTGGATCTGTATATTTCCTCCGCAGCGAAAGCGGTTTCCAGCCACAATTGCCCGGCTGACTCAGCTCCTCCTTGGCAGCTCTCAAAGCCGATTGGGCATTCTTGGATTCGGCGCGCCTACTTTAAACCCTCTTGTTCCGCTTTGCGTTCTTTTCAAGAACCTCGCAGCGATCGGTAGTATTCCTCAACTTTTGGCCATATCGGCCATCTCCTCTTCTTGGCGGTGAGCAGCCGTTCAGCTTCTAGCTCTTGACCGCCTTTAAAGCGCCGCATTACTAATTCTGGCTTTCTCTTTAAGCTCGGCGAGTTCTGCCCGCAGCTCCTCCACGGCAGCGGCACCATCTGCATTAAGCATACGAATAGTAAGACATGGGCGTCAAGCTCCCTTACAAGGTGTCCGCATAGAGGTCGCATACCTTGTGACTCGTCAAACCGTTTATTGACCAGTAGCGATGTCCGCATCCACCTCGTCAAGTTGCCGCTTTAGTTCGGCATATTCATCGATCCGGCTGGCCTCCGGATGCCCGCCGCTTTGTTTAGGAAGCGGCGATATGTTATAACTAAAATTTGATCCCGACACGTTGTCAATTTTACAACATACCGAGTATCAGGGGCTACTATCTATACAGGGCGCATTTTACATGCATAACTGTCAGAAGGTACATCATTTTTGCGTACCTCTAACCCCGTCAGTAAGCTTCTGACGGCTTCATGCAATCCGCTCTCCGCGGATGCAATTCTTTCAATTAACGTACCCATTAGAGCACGGTGATTGAGGGAGTCCCGGACTAGGGGTGTCCGGATAGCCGGACTATCATCACGGTCGGACTCCTAGACTATGAAGATACAAGATTGAAGACTTCGTCCCGTGTCCGGATGGGACTTTCCTTGGCGTGGAAGGCAAGCTTGGCGATATGGATATGTAGATATCCTACCATTGTAACCGACTCAGTGTAACCCTAACCTATCCGGTGTCTATATAAACCGGAGGGTTTTAGTCCGTAGGACGAACAACAATCATACCATAGGCTAGCTTCTAGGGTTTAGCCTCCTTGATCTCGTGGTAGATCTACTCTTGTATTACCCATATCATCAATATTAATCAAGCAGGGTAGGGTATTACCTCCATCGAGAGGGCCCAACCTGGGTAAAACATCGTGTCCCTTGTCTCCTGTTACCATCCGCCTAGACGCACAGTTCGGGACCCCCTACGAGATCCGCGGTTTGACATCGACATTGGTGCTTTCATTGAGAGTTCCTCCGTATGCGTCACCGATAGGCCCGATGGCTCCTTCGATCATCAAGCAGCGACGCGGTCGGTCGGGTGAGACTTTTCTCCCGGACAGATCTTCGTGTTCGGTGGCTTTGCACTACGGACCAATTAAGCAGCCATCTGGAGCAGATCGAAAGCTCGCCCTGGCCATCGGTCAGATTTGGAAGTTTAAACTATCGGCCGATATCTGCGGAGACTTGATCTTCAGCGGATTCGAGCCGCAGCCAAGCGCGCCGCCTTGTCTCGATGGGCATGATCTAGCTCTGCAGCGAGCGATTGCCACGGAGGCGCGCATATCCGCTCCGACCCTTAATCCGGGCGGATTCCTCGATCGAGGACGAGTGGTTGGACACCGCCTCGGGGGCTACAATCTCTACGGCGATCGAGCCGAACTCCAGGGTGCCGGACTCTGAACCCTCCGCGCTCTTGCCAATCGAATCCGATTGGGCGCCCGTTATGGAGTTCACGGCCACGGACATTTTTCAGCACTCGCCCTTTGGCGACATCCTGAATTCACTAAAGTCTCTCTCTTTATCCGGAGAGCCCTGGCCGGACTACGGTCAGGAAGGTTGGGATCACGGACGATGAAGAAATTCAATGCCCACCCACCACCCACTTCATAGACACCGTCGAGCTTACCTGACGTGCTCGATTTCGACTCCGAAGACATCGGCGGTATGGGCGGCGATGTAGGAGACAACAATGAACCAGCACCTATAGGATCTTTGGACAACCTCATCCCATGATGTATACATGGTAGATACACAAAAGGAAATGAAGGCGAGGAACAACGGGATGCTCGAAGGATAAATCCCTCGGCGAGCAAAAGCGGCAGCGTAAACACCGAACAAAGTCTCGCCTCAACAAAGACCCAGCCATAGAGCGGGGCGAACCGTGGACAACGAACAAGCTATCGAGCAATCGTCCAAACAAGACAACTTGAGTAAACAATCTGTCCCGGCGAAGACAACAGTCCGGACGATCTCACGCGGACAAACCATTGGAGCAAAATGACCTCCGAAAAGGCTCAAATGCCCGCTGCAGCGTAGCCTGAAAAAGCAAGCGGAAGCTCAAAACAGCGGAAGATGCACTCGGGATCAGATGGAGCAAAGTATTCAGCACCCTGAATAAATGCGGCGACGATCGCGAACAAAAAGCTACCGAAAAGAAAGCTACTGCCCGAATTGACGAGGAGGCCTTAGAGCCCCACAATTAAAAAGCAAGAAGACCACCGGTCGGATGGGCGACCTCACGGCAAAAAGAAGCGGCGAATGGTGCCGCACACAAGCCAATATGCGATCCGCAAGTTCACATCAAAAGGATGGCCCGATTAGGTCCATCTATGGGCCAAGAAAGCACGCTCGTCAAAGCAATGCAATACGCCAAAATTCGAAGATCACGGCACACCCAAATATAGGGCGCCACACCCTCTATGTTTCACCGACGAGGTCTTGGATCATGAATTTCGGCGGATTCAAACCCGTAAACATAGAGGCATCTGACGGAACAACAGACCACAGTGCGGATTGAGGATTACATCCTCCACATACACATGGCTAGAGAGATGATCCCCACGCCATAAAATACTTACCCTTAAACTCAAAGGCCAGCTCGGCATTGGCTTAAGAGCCTCCCGAAAATACCATTGGAAGCTGGGAAGAGCTCGAGGATGCATTTGGGCAAATTTTGAGGGGACCTATGTCCGCCCTCCGCAGTATGATCTAACTCACATAACTCAACAGCCGGAGAGTCAGCCCGAAATTCTAACAGGTTCCTTACTAAAAGAACCAAATAGTCATTGTCCGGGACGCCAAGCCTTAGCAGCTTTCAAACACAACGTCCGAGGCGAATGGCTCGCCAGACACCTCGGCCAAGAAAAGCCAAGAACAATGGCGCATTAACAAGCCTCATGACCCGCTTTTGTGCGGGAGAGGATAGCTGGCTAGCAAGATGCAGATCAGCGACCCAAGTACATCCAAATCAGGGATGGAAGCGGAAACCACGGCGCAACAAGGACCAGCGCGGATTAAAAGGAACGATCCGAGAGCACGGCGGTCAACGCCGGATTCAAAAGCTCACGGCAGAACAAAAAAACTGCCCTTAAGGACAATAGTGATGAGCTATCCAACTTCAGCGAAATCTTGGACAAGATATGTCAAATCCACAGACTCACAGGAGGCACGCCAACCATACCCACGTAAATTGTTGGGTCTTCAAATAGTCCGGCAGATGAGCGCCCGAACACAAGGGGCTCGACACACCAAGTGAAGATGACGAAGAGCACCACAAGCGAGCCTCGGAAAACAAAAAATTTCCCACAGGAGGTCAAAACAGTAAACTCACTTCACGTGATCAAAGGGAAAAAGCAGCGGCGCCCACTAGAAGGCGCGCCCAGCATCGAGTTGTCAAAACCAATCACCTTCGACCATCGGGACTATTCCGATAATATCCGGACGCAGGATGGACTGCCTTGATATTGGATCCTATAATCGACGGATTCCAATTTTCACATGTCCTCATGGATGGCGGCGATGACATAAACCTGATATATCGTGACACAATCCATGAGGATGAGGATAAACCCAACCAAAATTAGCCGTAGCAACACCTCCTTTAAAGGAGTAATGCCAGCCCATATGCCCTTTGCACGGCTCCATACTTCTAGAGTTGTGTTTGGTTCATCCGACAACTTCCGTCGCGAAAGGTTACTCTTCCATATCGCCCGTTTAAAAGTAGCCATCAAGCACTATTGGGACGTGAAGCTTTACGCCCGCTTTAACATAATACCGCATTATGCATCTCTAACACTTAAAATGCCGGTCCACGCGCATCATCTCGTTAAAAGGAAGTATTAAGTGTCGCTGAGCACGGAAGAACGGGAGACTGCCTTGACAGCCCCACAGCTATCCGGCTCGCTAGGCAAAGAACTGAATCGGTCATTCAAACCCGGACACGGTTAGGCGAGTTCGGCGCCTACTAGCGGCATACCCCCATACGAGGGGCGCATGCATGTATAACAAGAGACAATAAAGCTCAATTTTATTCAATTCTTGAACCGTACTCTGTTTATTTAATATTATGTACATCTTTATACGATCCTTTTCTTTCAAACTAAGTTCCTCTCTTTTCGATGAACAA
Source organism: Aegilops longissima (assembly GCA_021605205.1). NCBI lineage: Eukaryota > Viridiplantae > Streptophyta > Magnoliopsida > Poales > Poaceae > Aegilops > Aegilops longissima. The sequence goes on along the minus strand of CM038680.1, from coordinate 373,761,504 downwards.
CGTGCTACACCGTCGAGGATCGGCTGCACAACGGAGACACAGGTAGCAGACGTCTGATGAGGGACCCGTTGCAAGGATTCTTTTCAGATTAAGACCATCGTAAACCTTTTTCCTTTGTCTCTTGTTGATATACATTCCCCGGTTCCTTAATATAACCGAGGAGGAGGCTGGTGCTTTGGCATTGGCCGCACCAGAATTTTTGCGTGCACTCGACACAAGGGGCTTAGGGCATTATTCTGCCCATTTTCATAAAGACCGAATACCTTAGGGAGTATTCGGCGTCTCGAGATTAGGCCTTATATGCATCAGCTCGAATCATGTCTTTGGTCAAATGTTGATTCTGCGGCTCCTGTGTTTTGCTGCCTTACGTTCCGTTTTCACGGCTAATGCGGCACCAGGAGAACTGCTGCGATTGTGCCCCGGTTCGGCCGGGCGAGCACCTCAGTAGAGAAGGCCGAAAACTAACTGTCATGATATAGCGAGAGACTGGTCAACCACTCGATGACTCACAGGAATTTTTAGGATTCCTCCGCATTAACAAAGGACAGGTTTTCGGTCAGGCACATACGCACCCCGAATTTGGGAGAGTGCGACGCCCCCAGGGGCTATATAGTAGCCCCACCCTCGAACTCCTATGGTTAAGTGAAAGTGATAAGGCATTATAGTCCGGTTGCCTGGTTTGCTACGCCATCACCTCCTTAACAGGACCAAGACGTTGGATTAAGTGTGAAAAGGCGCTTTCTTTGCAAACACCCCCGCACTATGTGCATGGGGGCTGAAGCCAAGGACTGCCATCTTTCAGGTTATATATACATATACATAAAGGGCCGCATAGGGAGTAGTTTGCTACTTGAACGCACAAGTATAAAAAACTCTCATATTACATTGAAACATTGTTTTCACAAATCATACATGTCATTTAAACATAATATCCTTCAAGCATTGCGTCTCTATTAAACGAGCGCCCGGCAGGACTTCTTCAAAGTAGTGCTCGGCGGTACTAAACCTCTCGAATCTTGGGATGCAACGTCAGTGGCCTTCATCTCTGCCCAGTATGTCTTGACACGGGCAAGAGCCATCCGCGCTCCCTCAATACACGCCAATCGCTTCATTGCATCGACGCTCTTTTTCAAGAACCTTGCAGCGATCGGTAGTATTCCTTAACTTTTTGGCCATATCGGCCATATCCTCTTTGCTTCGGAAGTGAGCAGCCCGTTCAGCTTCTAGCTCTTCGGCCGCCTTTAAAGCGGCCGCATTACTAATTTTGTCTTGCTCTTTCGCTCAGGCGAGTTCTGCCCGCAGCTTCTCCACAGCAGCGGCACCATCTGCATTAAGCATACGAATAGTAAGACATGGGCGTCAAGCTCCCTTACAAGGTGTCCGCATATAGGTCGCATACCTTGTGACTCGTCAAACTGAGGGAGTCCCGGACTAGGGGGTGTCTGGATAGCCGGACTATCGTCACGGCCGGACTCCTAGACTGTGAAGATACAAGATTGAAGACTTCGTCCCGTGTCCGGATGGGACTTTCCTTGGCGTGGAAGGCAAGCTTGGCAATACGGATATGTAGATCTCCTACCATTGTAACCGACTCTGTGTAACCCTAACCTATCCGGTGTCTATATAAACCGGAGGGTTTTAGTCCGTAGGACGAACAACAATCATACCATAGGCTAGCTTCTAGGGTTTAGCCTCCTTGATCTCGTGGTAGATCTACTCTTGTACTACCCATATCATCAATATTAATCAAGAAGGAGTAGGGTGTTACCTCCATCGAGAGGGCCCGAACCTGGGTAAAAACATCGTGTCCCTTGTCTCCTGTTACCATCCGCCTAGACGCACAGTTCGGGACCCCCTACCCGAGATCCGCCGGTTTTGACACCGACATCCCCCGTCTCCTGTTACCATCGATCCTAGACGCATAGTTCGGGACCCCCTACCCGAGATCCGCCGGTTTTGACACCGACAGGGATCCCTCACACTTGCGTGACACGGAGAGCACCATAGGACAGCACCAATAACAAAACATGCAACTCAAACCAATCACGATCATCAATTAACCCATAGGACAAAACGGATCTACTCGAACATCCTAGGATAGCCATACATCATTAGGAAATAATATATAGCGTTGAGCACCATGTTTAAGTAGACATTACAGCGGGTAAAATAGGGGTTACACCGTTTCATAGAGGGGGGAAGAGTTGGTGATGACGGCGGTGAAGTTGTTGGTGTAGATTGCGGTGACGATGATGGCCCCGGCGGCACTCCGATGCCACCAGAAGCGAGGGGGAGAGAGCCCCCCTCCTTCTTCTTCTTCTTCTTCCTTGACCTTCTCCCTAGATGGGAGAAGGGTTTCCCCTCTGGTCCAAGGCCTCCATGGCACGGGAGGGGCGAGTGCCCCTCCGAGATTGGATCTGTCTCTCTGTTTCTGCGTTCCCTGATTTGGCCTTTCACCGTTTCTTTTGTAACCGGAGATCTGTAACTCCGATTGGATTGAAATTTGAACACGATTTTTATCCGGATTTTAGCTTTCTTGCAGCGAAAGAAGGGCAACAACCACCTTACGGGGTGTCCATGAGGGTCAGGGGCGCGCCCCCCTGCCTCGTGGCCCCCTCGGGCATCGTCTCGCGTTGATTCCACTTCCCCAAATTCACATTTATTCCAAAAAGATCTCCGTCGGTTTTTATCCCGTTTGGACTCCGTTTGATATGGATTTTCTGCGAAACAAAAAACATGCAACAAGCGAGGCGGCCTTTGAGCCTTTGGATCAATATGTTAGTCCCAAAAATAGTATAAAAAGTTGCCAAAAGTATATGAAAGTTTCATAATATTGGCATGGAACAATCAAAAATTATAGATACGACGAAGACGTATCACCGAGCCGCGTCATGGTGACCACCGAGACCGGCATGAATTTCAGCCAAGAGCTGTCATCCCTCTTCTTCGGAGATACATCTTTGAAGTACTCCGGTAGCGCTTTTCTTGTAGATCTCTCCGTCATGGACCTTGTAGGCTTTGGAGCGCCGGACAATGCAGCGAGCCTCATTCTGATCCTCAGGGAGCTCTCGCCCATTGAGGTAGGCCAAGAAGGATTCGGTCCATGGGGCAATGACTGCCATGATAAGATGGGTTGATGGTGTTATTCCGGTGGCTGAGCCCCCGATGATATCGGTATTGTGTTCGGAATCTGGGGGTATAATCGGGTCTAGAGTGGTGTTGCCGCTCTCCCCTTGCCACACCAAGGATGGCTTGAAGAGCCTTTCCAGGAATATGTTAGGCGGGACAGGGTCGCTCTTGGCGCCGATGCGAGCAAGGACATCCGCTGCTTGATTACTTTCTCGAGCCACATGTTGAAACTCGAGCCCCTCGAACCGAGCTGACATTTTGAGAACGGCATTACGATAGGCCGCCATCTTCGGATCTTTGGCGTCGAAGTCTCCATTTATTTGGGATATTGCGAGGTTTGAATCCCCACGCACCTCCAGGCGTTGTATGCCCATGGAGACGGCCATCCGAAGACCATGCAGTAAGGCCTCTTATTCGGCTGCGTTGTTGGAGTCTATGTCTAATATTTGGAGTACGTACTGAACTGTGTCTCCAGTGGGGGATGTTAAGACAACGCCCGCTCCTAAACCTGCCAGCATTTTGGAGCCATAGAAGTGCATGCCCCAGTTAGAATATGCTCTTTAGGGAGTTCAGCCTCTGTCCATTCGGCGATGAAGTCGGCCAGTACTTGGGATTTAATGGCTCGGCGCGGTTTGTATGTTATGTCGAATGGAAGGAGCTCAATGGCCCACTTAGCAATCCGTCCTGTGGCATCGCGGTTGTTTATTATGTCATTCAGTGGTACTTCAGAAGCCACCGTGATCGACCACTCTTGGAAGTAGTGTCGCAGCTTCCGGGATGCCATGAAGACCGCGTATGCTATCTTTTGGTAATGAGGGTACCGGGATTTGCATGGTGTGAGGACAGCGGACACGTAGTATACCAGCTTATGAAGCGTGAATTTGTGTCCGTCCTCCTCTTGCTCGACGACGAGCACCGCACTCACCACTTGGTGCGTTGCCGATATGTATAATAGCATGGGTTCGCCGATGTTTGGTACAGCCAGGTTTGGATTGCTCTCTAAAAGAGCCTTTATTTCTTCCAGTCCGGCCGTTGCCGCATCCGTCCACTCGAAGTGGTCGGTGCGTCGGAGAAGGCGATAGAGTGCAGTGCTCTTTCTCCTAGTCTGGAGATAAATCGGCTTAAAGTTGCGACACATCTGGCTAGTTTTTGGACCTGTTTAAGGTCTGTTGGCGTAGTCAATTGTGACAAAGCTCGTATTTTGGTTGGGTTTGCTTCAATTCCTCTCTGAAACGATGAAGCCCAGCAGTTTTCAGTGAGGCACGCCAAAACACACTTTTCTGGATTAAGCTTAATGTCATATGTACGGAGGTTGTCGAATGTGAGACGCAGATCGTCTATCAATGACTCGACATGCCTAGTTTTGATGACGACGTCATGCACATATGCTTCAACTGTCTTGTCGATCTGTTTCTCCAGGCATGTTTGAATCATGCGTTGGTAGGTGGCCCCGGCGTTTTTGAGCCCGAAGGGCATAGTGTTGAAGCAGAATGGCCCATATGGGGTAATGAATGCCGTTGCGGCTTGGTCGGACTCCTTCATTTTGATTTGATGGTATCCGGAGTATGTGTCGAGGAAACATAGTGAGTCGTGTCCTGCAGTAGCATCTATAATCTGGTCGATGCGAGGGAGGGGGAAGGGATCCTTAGGGCAGGCCTTGTTGAGGTCTTCAAAGTCGACGCATATGCGCCAGCATTTATCCTTCTTTGGCACCATCACCAAGTTTTCTAGCCAATCCAGATGTTTTATTTCTTTGATGAACCCAGCCTCGATTAACTTGGCTAGCTCCTCCCGCATGGCTTGTCATTTGGGTTCAGAAAAGTGCCGTAGTGTTTGCTTGACCGGTTTGTATCCCTTCAGTATGTTGAGGCTGTGTTCGGCCAACCTGCATGGGATCCCTGGCATACCAGAAGGGTGCCAGGCGAAAATGTCCGAGTTCTCGCGCAGGAACTCTCGTAGCGCGGCGTCAACCGTTGGGTCGAGTTGTGCCCCGATGGATGCTATCTTCTTGGGGTCCATCGGGTGGACTTGAAATTTGACTATTTCATCTGCGGGTTTAAAGGAGGTGGATTTGGGTCGCTTGTCCAGGATTACGTCATCCCTATCCATAGTGGAGCGCAACATGGTTAGCTCTTCGACCGCGAGGGCTTCATACAATACCTCGAGGGCCAGGGATGCGGTTTTGTTTTCGGCGTGGAGTGCTATATCCGGATCACTGGCAAGAGTGATGATACCGTTGGGCCCAAGCATCTTGAGCTTCATGTACCCGTAATGAGGTATAGCTTGGAAGCGTGTAAATGCATCTCGCCCCAATAGGGCGTGATATCCGCTGTTGAAAGGGGCCACGTGGAAGGTTATCTCTTCGGACCGATAGTTCTCCGACGTGCCAAATACTACGTCAAGTGTGATTTTTCCCTTTGTCGCGCCCCGACCGGGAATGATTCCTCGGAAAGGTCGTCTTTGCTTTGCTCGATGCGGCTCCTGTCTATTTCCATTTTGTTGAGTGTATCCTCGTAGATGAGGTTTAGTCTGCTGCCGTCGTCCATGAGAACTTTGGTGAGCCGAAAACCATCCACAATTGGATTGAGGACCAAGGCGGCCGGTGCCCAGACTATCCGGAATTTTGGTTCGTCGCTGCCATTGAAAGTTATGGCCGTGTCGTTCCAAGGGTTTGTTGTCGTAACTTGGCAGACTTCGGCGCGGTCGCGGAGGGTCCTTTGGGCCAATTATTTGAAGCAAAATTCTCAAAGACCATCAATACGCTGAGGTCGACGTCTTCCAGGGGGTGTTGCTCTTGGGTATTTTTGGTGAGGATATCATCGCCGCTCTTGGCCACTTGCCGGAGTATCCAACATGCTCTAAGGCTGTGGGTTGGTATGGTATCCGGTGTTGCGTGTATTTTGCATGGCCTATCGAGCCATCCCTCTAGAACTGTTCCGCGCCCCGTAATGTGCTTAGATTTCTTTACTATTGGTTCGGGTGCCCCGCGATGGTGCATCCTTTTTGCCCGGACGAAGGGTTGAGTGGAAACCGGTGGTTCCTAGAGGGCTGCCTGAGTTTTCCAGGCGCTTTCCATTGTGCAGTACTTCTATACGATGGTTACCAAGTCAGCGAAGTATAATACACGACGGCGGTTGATGGCGTTGAGGATTCCTACGTCCGTGCAATTATTGCAGAATGCTGAGATCACGTCTTCGTCGCGACAATCTCTAATCTTGTTTTTGACAAGGAGGAATATGGCCCAAAAGTGATGGACTGTTTCTTAAGACTGATGTCGTATGTACTGAGATCGCGTATATCTGGGTGGGTGGGTGGTTTTAAATCCGAACCCTAACCCAATTTAGGATCAGGATTTTGAGAAATCTCCGAGTTTAATGGTTTGGGCTCCGGGATATCAACTGATTTTTCAGGCCTATCGTCCGATTCTAGATTCGGAGGACAGGGCGCGTCGTTCCGCGGACAGGTAGCCGGCTCTTCAAGCTCAGAAATCCGAACATAGTTTGTCCTCAATATGGAGGAAGAGTTGTTGTTTTGCTCCTCTACTACCGCTATCTGATGGATGATCGGCGGAGACTTGATTTCTCTCTAATCGGGTTTAAGCCCAATCTGATTGTAGTCTGGAGCGACCCCCAAGGCGGCGATATGATCTAGGAGTTCGTTTAAAGAAGACAACTCCGTCAGATCCATCCGTTTGGAATATTCGGAGTCAACATGGAGGTGATTTTCGACGACCCGAGAAGTCATCGTCGGCTTGACGGCCGTACGGGCGGTCATGGTGAAACTGCCCAGCCGGAGGGTTTGGCCTAAGGCCAGGGCTCCTCCGGAGGTGATACCGTCCTTGATAACAAAGCGAGCCGTCAATCTTGTCTTCGACGTCACAGCGGAACTCTCAATGAAAGCACCAATGTCGGTGTCAAAACCGGCGGATCTCGGGTAGGGGGTCCCGAACTGTGCATCTAAGGTCGATGGTAACAGGAGGCAGGGGACACGATGTTTACCCGTGTTCGGCCCTCTCTATGGAGGTAATACCCTACTTCTGCTTGATTGATCTTGGCGAATATGAATATTACAAGAGTTGATCTACCACAAGATCGTAATGGCTAAAACCCTAGAAGTCTAGCACATGCGATGTAGAGACCAGGACCTCAAACGATCGATCTACGTACTCGAGTGTCATCCACGGATCGATGTCTTGACACCACACAAGACTCGAAGATTTATAACAGAGTAGCAATGACACACTTATTAAAATCGAATGTCTCAAGAGAGAACTTAATAAAATAAATATGGCTTAAGGCCATCTAATACGATAACAATGGAAGGCTTGGAAGAATAAGCGAGTCCATCAACTCCAACGGCATCATTGAGTATAGAACCACGACCTATGCACCTTACTGTAAATCAAAAGTACGCAACATGAAGCGTTGCAGCCAGCAACGGTCACACATGGAATATCTTGGCAATGTAACACATAGAGAATAATGTAATGAATAAGCCTATACTACATGCATATTTGGCTGGTGGAAAGCTCTATGGTTATAGTTTTGCATAAAGCCAATTTTTCCCTACTGCAAAGGAATAAATTTATTTAACTATAATGGTGGTTGTGAAACATTGAGAATGGTTGACAACATCTTCAATCCCAATTAAAAGTACTCATTAACAAACCCAACAATATTAATTAGAAGTAACATGATGAGATTCACATGATATCCAGGTACTAGATACTCAAGATGTCCATAATCGGGACACGGCTAACCATGATTAGTTTATACACTCTGCAGAGGTTTAGCACTTTTCCCCACAAGACTCGATCGCCTCCGTTTGGTTTCTCGCTTTACAAGGTGTTTGAGAAGCGGATGACCGAGACATAGTCTTTCGAAGCACTAGCACCTTACTTGTGGGTAGACCGGTGCACCTACTTTCCCTACATCGCTAGTCTACCCGTAAGAGTTCGCACAACTTAATCAACTATGCCAGAGCCCATAATGGCTTGTGGCTGCACACGGAAGTTTCTAGTTTGAATAATCTAATGATCCCTTTGAGCACAGGTGGCGGTCAGAAGAAATACAGCAAGTCTGATAGAAACCAGTGCCTCAATCCACCCGGATGTGTGTTTAAGTTGCCACCTTAAATAAACCATTAAATAACAATCTCACATCATCATGGATACACTCACCCAATCCACGCTACTAGCATAGCATGGCATAATAAGCAAGCGTAAAGTAACTCCCAAAGGTTTGATAATAAAACAGGTAATAGGTACTACCTCATCTACTTCCCATAACCCTCAATTTAATTAGATCCTAATCATGCAAGTGTTTGAGGATAGATCTAATGCATAAAAACTGGGTATGAGAAAATGTATGATCAAAGTGTTACTTGCCTTGCTGATGATCCGCGAAACCTAGAGACTCGAAGTAACAGGCGACGCACTCCGGGTAATCTATCGCAGACAAACAAACAAGCATACAATAAATACTCATCTAATGCACAAGTAAAACTCAATAGATCTAACCAGATAGTTCAACTTAAGAACTCTGGTTTGCAAAAAGAATCAAATCAAACGAAGCAACGAAAGTCAAACGGCGGAAGAAAACAGCTTCGTTTTACTAATCTGGATCTAAGTCAAATTTTACAGAAGCAAAAACTTGTTTAAGTAGATTATTCGGAAAGAGGTTTGAGGCGAAACTCTAGGCGCTTGAATTGCTGATTCCGATAAGCGGCGAAAAGTTATATTAAAACAAAAATCGGATCTGGAATCGCGATCAGAAAAATCGCGGATTAAATCCGAGAAAAAGAAAAACGACGAACGGGTTAACGAACGAACGTTCGTTAACTAAACTAATCTGACGAACTCGTTCGTTAAAACGAACTAACGGATGAAAGTCCGCTAATTAACCTAAACCGGAAAAAAACCGAAACTAAAAAAAACGAAAACTAAAAAAACCGAAAATAACCGAAATAAAAACCGCCCGGTTTTTAAAAAAACCGGCGGCACGCGGATCGAGGCGGCGGCGAACCTCGGCGGCGGCGGTCGGCTCGAAGTCTTGGTAATGCGGCGATCCGGTGGCAGCAGACGGCGGCGGTGGCGGCGGATCTGATCTGTGAGGTCGGGCACTAGGGTTAGGGTTTGGCGGCGGGCCGGCGGCGGGCTGGGCCGGGTGGCGCTTGGTGGGCTGGCGGCGGAGGCGGTTGACGGGCTGGGGTGGGGTCGGCCGCTATTTATATAGCGCCCGGCGGTGTCCCGCGAGTGCACGCCCGTAAATGGTTTACTTTTTTTTAAAATAATTACGCTCGGAAAAAAAAAAAAAAGAAGTACTAAGCGGACTCAAAAATCCCGAAATAAATTTTCCCGGCTTCTAAAATCAAGCGGATTTAATGAACATTTATTTGGGCCTAAATGCAATTTTGAAAAACGCATTTTTCCTAAATTCAAATAAAAGGCGAAAAACTCCAAAATAAAATCTTATTTGATTTTACTATTAAATCTTCATTATTTCTTTATTTTGGGAAAGTCATTTTATTCCCTCTCTCATATTTTTGTAATAGAAATAATTGAAGATAAAATAATTAAAATCAAATGATCCTATTTTCAAAATTTGAGAAAACCAAATATGAAAATAACGAAAATCCCCAACTCTCCCCGTGGGTCCTTGAGTTGTGTAGAATTTCTAGGATCAAGCGAAAATGCAATGAAAAATGCAATTAAAATATGATATGCAATGATGCTCTATGTATAACATTCCAAATTGAAAATTTGGGATGTTACAAACCTACCCCCTTAAGATGAATCTCGCCCTCGAGATTCGGGTTGGCTAGAAAATAGGTGAGGGTGGTCTTTAAGCAAATCTTCCTCTCGCTCCCGGTGGCTTCATCCTCGGTGTGGTGGCTCCTTCGAACTTTGCAAAACTTAATGACCTTCTTTGCGGGTGACTCTGTTGGCATACTCCAAAATCTTAACCGGTTTCTCCTCATAGGTCAAATCATCATTCAACTGAATCGCTTCCAGTGGCACGATATCTCTCAGCGGTATATCGGCCATCTCCGCGTGACACTTCTTCAACTGAGAAACATGAAACACATCATGGACTCCTGACAATCCTTCGGGTAATTCCAACTTGTACGCAACTTCTACCATGCGTTCCAAAACATGATAAGGTCCTACAAATCGAGGTGCTAACTTCCCCTTAACTCCAAAACGCTTAACTCCTCGAAGGGGTGATACGCGAAGATAAACTCTGTCTCTGACTTCATATTCTGTCTTCTTGCGTTTTGAATCCGCATAACTTTTCTGTCTCGACCGGGCTACCTTGAACCTATCGCGAATCAACTTACTTTCTGTTCAGACTCCTTAATCAAATCCGGTCCAAACAACTGGTGGTCTCCAACTTCATCCCACAACAACGGGGTCCTGCACCTCCTTCCATACAAGGCTTCGAAAGGGGCCATCTTCAGACTGGTTTGGTAACTGTTGTTATAAGAAAACTCCGCATAAGGCAAGTTGTCATCCCAACTTGATCCATAATCCAAAGAACAAGCTCTAAGCATATCCTCCAAAATCTGGTTGATTCTCTCGGTTTGTCCATCTATCTATGGATGAAAAGTTGTGCTAAACTCCAGCCTGGTTCCCAAAGTCTCGTGCAACTACTTCCAGAACTTTGAGGTGAATTGGGTTGCTCTATCTGATACGATACTCCTCGGAACTCCATGCAAGCATACAATCCTGGTCATGTATATCTTAGCCAATTTGGCATTGCTTGTAGGTAGTCTTTCTTTGGAATGAAATGAGCTACCTTCACAAGCGATCGACTATAACCCAAATCGAGTCATAGCTTTGAGCGAGTCTGGGCAATCCGTGATGAAATCCATACCTAGTTTATCCAACTTCCATTCGGGTATAGGCAATGGCTGTAACAATCCTGCTGGCTTCTGATGTTCTGCCTTCACCTTATGACATACATCACAAACTGCTACATACTCTGCAATATCTTTCTTCATTCCGGTCCACCAGAAAGTATTCTTCAAATCCAAATACATCTTGGTATTTCCTGGGTGAATCGAATCTGGTGAATCATGTGCCTCTTGTAGAATCAACTTCCTGATCTCCGGGTCATTGGGCACATAAACATGGTCCTCAAACCATAAGGAATCGTGCTCATCCTCACGAAATCCCTTATCCTTTCCTTCGGTCATTTTCTCCTTTATAGAGGCAATCTCTTTGTCAGTCTTCTGAGCTTCCCTGATCTTGTCCATCAAAGTTGACTGTATCTCCAATGCTGCTACATAGCCTCTCGGAACTATTTCCAAACATAGCTCTCGAAGATCCTCGGCTAATTCCTTTGGTATTTCTCCCGTCATTAATGTGTTGACGTGACTCTTGTGGCTCAACGCGTCTGCTACAACGTTAGCCTTTCTGGGGTGATAATGCAATCTCATATCATAATATTTGATGAGCTCCAACCATCTCCTCTGCCTGAGATTTAGCTCCTTCTGCGTGAAGATGTACTTCAAACTCTTGTGATCCGTATACACCTCACAATGATTTCCAATGAGGAAATGTCTCCATGTCTTCAATGCATGCACTACGGCTGCTAACTCCAAATCATGAGTGGCATAGTTTAGCTCATGAGGCTTAAGCTGTCGTGAAGCATACGAAACAACTCTCCCCTCCTGCATAAGCACTGCTCCAAGTCCTCGGCGTGAAGCATCGCAATACACCTCATAATCCTTGGTCCGATCCGCAGAATTAACACTTTGGTGAGGTAACCAAATGTTTCTTCAACTCTTGGAAACTAGCTTCACACTCCTTGGTCCAAATGAACTTGGTATCCTTCTTCAATAATTCTGTCATAGGCTTCGCAATCCTTGAGAAATTCTCAATGAATCTCCGGTAGTATCCTGCTAGTCCAAGGAAACTCCGATCTCTCAACCGTCGTTGGCGCTTCCCGATTTATTCTGATGACAACTTTAGTGGGGTCTACTACTATACCTTCTCCGGATATAACATGTCCAAGAAATCCAACTTCCTTCAACCAAAACTCACACTTGCTGAACTTGGCGTACAACTAATGTTCTCTGAGCTTCTCAAGTACCAAGCGCAAATGCTCCTTATGTTCCTCTTCATTCTTCGAGTAGACCAAAATATCATCAATGAACACCATGACGAACTTATCCAAAAACTCCATAAACACTTTGTTCATCATGTTCATAAAATAGGCAGAGTGCGTTAGTCGGACCAAATGACATAACGGTGTACTCATACAGCCCGTACACAGTGGTAAAAGCCGTCTTAGGTATATCCTGCCCTCGAATCTTCAACTGATGGTACCCTGATCGCAAATCGATCTTGGAAAACACCTTAGCTCCTTGTAACTGGTCAAACAAGTCATTGATCATCGGCAGTGGGTACTTGTTCTTAATGGTCACTTCATTCAATCCACGATAATCAACAACCATTCTTAATGATCCATCCTTCTTCTCCACTAGAAGTACTGGTGATCCCCAAGGCGAAGAACTTGGGTGAATAAAACCTTTATCCAGTAACTCCTTAATCTGCTTCTTAATTTCCTCCAAATCTTGGGCTGGCATCCTATACGGTCTCTTAGATATTGGCCCAGTGCCTGGCAATAGTTCAATCAGAAACTCAATGTCTCTATACGGTGGCATGCCTGGCAACTCTTCTGGAAACACGTCCGGGAAATCCCTTACCACTGGTACTTTCTCCTGCACAACTCCTGATAAGGAATTTACATGTGCTCTCCTTCCTTCTTGGGTGGTAAGCAAAATTGTCTTACTGGCGCAATCGATGTTTCCTCCATACATCGACAACCAATCCATACCAAGAATTACATCCAAACCTTGGGATTCCAATATGATTAAATCCGTTGGGAAAACATGCCTCCCTATACTTAATGGCACTTGAAAACATCCTTGACTGGCCATATACTCCGTTCCTGGTGAGCTTACTAGCATGGGTGTCTTAAGAGTTTTAGTGGGTAGGCTAAACTTATCCATAAATCCCTTGATATGAATGAATCGATGCACGGTATCAAAAGAACAAGCTGCGATAAATGACTTAACCAAAACTTACCTATTCACGCATCTGGCTGAGCTTCAACCTCCTCCACGGTAACATGGTTCACTTGTCCTTTGTTGAAAGGATTCGCTTCTTTCACGAACTTCCATTGCCATTTCCATTACGCCTTACGGACATTCGTTTGCATAATGCCCGATCTTGCGGCACTTAAAGCAAGTGATGTGGCTCAGGTCTACCTTGGATGGTGTTGACGGGTTGATGCGGTTCTGTCCATTGCTTCCTCCATTCCCATTCCCATTCTTGGTGCCATTATGGTTGTGCGAGCTACCTCCTCCATGGGTATGCTGAAATTGTCCTCCTGGCTTCGGGGTAAAGCGAAGTTTCTGCAGAGCTCCAGAGTTATTCTTCCCCTGTTCATACTTCCTCTTGCGATTTTTAATTTGTTGTTGCTTCCTTCAATCATAAGCGCATCGATCTACTAACTCTGGTAGTTATTGAAGGTGGCTACCATCAACTGCATGCTCACTCATCATTCAGTCCTTCTAGAAACTTCTCCGCTTAGTGCATCCGTAGTAACGTCATCAGGGCATAACGTGCTAGCTTCTCAAATCATCTACATATTGCCAACTGTCCGTCCTCCTTGGCGCAAGTTGCTAAACTCACGCTTCTTCATGGCCATAGCTCCTGCTGAAACATGGGCAAGGCGGAAAGCTTGTTAAACCGATCCCATGTGGCGGTGTCTACGGTAAGTGGTGTAAAATTCTCCCACATGTCTGCGGATCCTTCAAGCTGGTGTGCGGCAAACTTCACCATTTCTCCATCTGTACATCCTGCAGTGGTCAACTCCCTCCCTATCTTACGGAGCCAATCATATGCAACAATCGGCTCGGTGCTACTGGTAAACACCAGCGGATTCAGCCTTAAGAAACGGGTCAGATGGTCCACAGGTGGTGGTGGCGGTGGGTTGTTGTTGTTGTTGTTGCCTTGGTTCTGTACCAATGTTTGAATCAAGGCATTATGCTGCTGAATCAACTGAGTGATCTCTGGCGGGAAAACAAATCCGGGGTCGCGTCTCGGAGGCATCTGAGGGGTTTAAGAAAAGACGAGAATTAAGAATAGAATGAGGTCTAGAGAGAAACACTACCCATATGCACATGAGACAAGTCACACAATATCACTCCAATCAATTCAAACAAGGGCATACAACGGTCTATCTATCATTACAAAGTGCTGAAACTAAAACTAATATAACATGGGGGTAATCTACTACTGTTATGGTGGTCAACTAGAAAAAGCTGCTCCGATGAAGACTCCATGATATCTGCTCCACTTCATCTTGAAATCATCATCACTAGGATCGGAATCGGTGTAAATCGATGATGATGTAGTTCTCTGACAGGTGCTATCTTCATCTCCTCCTCCGGTGCTGAATTTCCCATGAGTTCTTCAATCTTCTCCTTAAGATCGCCGTTTTGTCCCACTAGAGCTACAATCTCCTCCATGTAGTCCTTGCGAGTGGCCTTGATTCTCCTTCTAGTTCGATAATCTTGGCTTTTGCTGTCTTCAACTCCATCATGTCTGCAAGACATCCTGGTTCTCTGGCGTCGAATGTGCTGGTTTAACTCTGGATGAAAGCTGCAATGGGTCGATCCTTCTTAGTGCCAACTATCTCCAATTGTTCATCTCGGTGTCCGCAAATCTGGTAGATAGTATCCTTGAGGTCTTCTTTGTAAATGTCTCCAATGTGTCCCATGGTTATGTGAGCTGCCATGCTCTTTCCTGACTCGAGTTGGTGCATTGAAAACACACTCTATGGGCTCCGTGATTGGCGCAAGCGTCCTTCCGGAACTTGAGCTTGAATCTTCCAACGCTCTTCTTGGGTAAAGTGGAATTGTAAGTCCCGTGAAGCTTGGTAATCCGATGTTAAGGTACTTAGTGACTTCCTTCGTGTCGTCAAAAGGTGTATCCTCATCCATTGGGTGAACTTGATCCTCGCTTCCGTCATCCTAAAAGAGTAGAAAAGATGAGGAGTTAGAAATGACAAGAGAGTAGTGATCTAGGGCTTTAGCTTAATGGTCGTGTCCTCACGGTCAGTGTGCTCGATACCATCTTTGTAACGACCGGACCTCAAACGATCGATCTTTGTGCTTAGTGCCATCCTCGGATCGATGCCTTGACACCACACAAGACTCGAAGGATTTATAACAGAGTAGCAATCACACACTTATTACAATCGAATGTCTCAAGAGAGAACTTAATAAAATAAATATGGCTTAAGGCCATCTAATACGATAACAAATGGAAGGCTTGGAAGAATAAGCGAGTCCATCAACTCCAACGGCATCATCGAGTATAGAACCACGACCTATGCACCTTACTCGTCAGTTCAAAAGTCTGCAACATGAAACGTTGCAGCCCAAAACGGGTCACACATGGAATATCTTGGCAATGTAACACATAGAGAATAATGTAATGAATAAGCCTATACTACATGCATATTTGGCTTGTGGAAAGCTCTATGGTTACAGTTTTGCATAAAGCCAATTTTTCCCTACTGCAAAGGAATAAATTTATTTAACTATCATGGTGGTTGTGAAACATTGAGAATGGTTGACAGCATCCTCAATCCCAATTAAAAGTACTCATTAACAAACCCAACAATATTAATTAGAAGTAACATGATGAGATTCACATGATATCCAGGTACTAGATACTCAAGATGTCCGTAACCAGGGACATGGCTAACCATGATTAGTTTATACACTCTACAGAGGTTTGCACACTTTTCCCCACAAGACTCGATCGCCTCCGTTTGGTTTCTTGCACTACAAGGTGTTTGAGAAACGGATGACCGAGACATAGTCTTTCGAAGCACTAGCACCTTACTTGTGGGTAGACCGTACACCTACTTTCCCTACATCTGCTAGTCTACCCGTAAGAGTTCGCAACAACTTAATCAACTATGCCAGAGCCCATAATGGCTTGTGGCTGCACACGGAAGTTTCTAGTTTGAATAATCTAATGATCCCTTTGAGCACAGGTGGCGGTCCAAGAAATACAGCAA
Organism: Aegilops longissima; assembly: GCA_021605205.1. NCBI lineage: Eukaryota > Viridiplantae > Streptophyta > Magnoliopsida > Poales > Poaceae > Aegilops > Aegilops longissima. The sequence continues at coordinate 373,745,272 of CM038680.1, read as the reverse complement.
GTCTGATAGAAACCAGGTGCCTCAATCCACCCGGATGTGTGTTTAAGTTGCCACCTTAAATAAACCATTAAATAACAATCTCACATCATCATGGATACACTCACCCAATCCACGCCTACTAGCATAGCATGGCATAATAAGCAAACGTAGAAGCAACTCCCAAAGGTTTGATAATAAAACAGGTAATAGGTACTACCTCATCTACTTCCCATAACCCTCAATTTAATTAGATCCTAATCATGCAAGTGTTTGAGGATAGATCTAATGCATAAAAACTGGGTACGAGAAAAGGTATTATCAAAGTGTTACTTCCCTTGCTGATGATCCGCGAAACCTAGAGACTCGAAGTAACAGGCGGCGCACTCCGGGTAATCTATCGCAGACAAAAAAACAAGCATACAATAAATACTCATCTAATACACAAGTAAAACTCAATATATCTAACCAGATAGTTCAACTTAAGAACTCCGGTTTGCAAAAAGAATCAAATCAAACGAAGCAACAAAAGTCAAACGGTGGAAGAAAACAGCTTCGTTTTACTAATCTGGATCTAAGTCAAATTTTACAGAAGAAAAAACTTGTTTAAGTAGATTATTCAGAAAGAGGGTTTCGAGACGAACCTCTAGGAGCTTGAATCGCCTGATTCCGATAAACGAGCGAAAAGTTATACTAAAACAAAAATCGGATCTGGAATCGCGATCAGAAAAATCGCGGATTAAATCCGAGAAAAAGAAAAATGACGAACGGGTTAACGAACGAACGTTCGTTAACTAAATTAATCTGACGAACTTGTTCGTTAAAACGAACTAACGGATGAACGTCCGCTAATTAATCTAAACCAAAAAAACCGAAACTAAAAAAACAAAAACTAAAAAAACGAAAATAACCGAAACAAAAACCGCCCGGTTTTAAAAAAAAACCGGCGGCACGCGGATCGAGGCGGCGGCGAACCTCGGCAGCGGCGAGTCGGCGTGGCGGCGGCGAGATCTGGCGGCGGGTCGCTAGGTTAGGTTTCGGCGGCCGGGCTGGGCGGGCGGCTGGGCCGGGTGGCGCTGTGGTGGGTGGCGGCGGTTGACGGGCTGGGGGCGGGGGTCGGCCGCTATTTATATAGCGCCCCCGAGCGGTGTCCCGCTCGGGTACGGCCCGTAAGGCGGTTTACTTTTTTTTAAATAATTACACTCGGAAAAAAACAAAAGAAGTACTAAACGGACTCCAAAAATCCCGAAATAAATTTTCCCCGGCTTCTAAAATCAAGCCGGATTTAATGAACATTTATTTGGGCCTAAATGCAATTTTGAAAAACGTGCATTTTCCTAAATTCAAATAAAAAGGCAAAAAACTCCAAAATAAAATCTTATTTGATTTTATTATTAAATCTTCATTATTTCTTTATTTTGGGAAAGTCATTTTATTCCCTCTCTCGTATTTTTGTAATAGAAATAATTGAAGATAAAATAATTAAAATCAAATGATCCTATTTTCAAAATTTGAGAAAACCCAAATATGAAAATAACGAAAATCCCAACTCTCCCCGTGGGTCCTTGAGTTGTGTAGAATTTCTAGGATCGAGCGAAAATGCAATGAAAATATGATATGCAATGATGCTCTATGTATAACATTCCAAATTGAAAATTTTGGATGTTACATCTGATTAGGATTGTTCCTATGGACTAAACCCTCCGGTTTATATAGACACAAGAGGGGACTATGGTTGTACAACGTCGGTTACAGAGAAAGGAATCTTCATATCCGGACGCCAAGCTTCCCTTCCATGCCCAGGAGAGTCCCATCTGGACACGGGTGAGAGTCTTCGGTCTTGTATCTTCACAACCCATCGGTCAGGCCCATGTCAAACAGGTCGGACGTCCGAGGACCCCTTAATCCAGGACTCCCTCAGTTGTTGCCGAAGCATCTCGAGAATGACCTGAGGGGCTTGTGGAGGAAGTTGGTGAGGACAACATGGAGGTGGAGGAGGCAGTCAGGTTGATGCTACTGCTGCTTGGAATCGGATCCGGGGAGGTCGAGGTGGCCGAGCGTGGCGGCAGGCGAGCTCCTGCTCGATGCCCTGAAGGCGTCCTTGGCGGCGGCGCGACGAGAGGATACTGGGAACGACGAGGGCCGGCAGAGGCGCGAAGACCGGTGAGGGGAGGTGGATCCGTGCGGGACCGAAAGGATCTGGCTGGCCGACGCCAGATCCGGGCAACGGCGGGCGGGGTTGGTGCAGCGGCGCAGGAGCTCGGGACGAGCAGGTGGTGGCGCGGGAGCTGGGGACGAGCGGGCAGCGGCGGCGGGAGGCTGAATCGCTAGTGTGAGTCGCTGATGCGTGGGACCAGGCCGAACGTGCGAGGACACGAGCGAGCGACGAGAGCGTTCGTGTTTGTCCGCGCGGACCCATTTGTGCCTCAAATTTGGGCCCATTTTGGGTCCGGACGGACAACAAACGGACAGCAAGCGGACGACTTGTCCGTTTGGGTCGCCCCATAGGGCCATCTTTTCTGTCCGGATAATGACCCAAATGGGCCAAATGGGTCTCTCCCTTGGAGTTTCTCTAAATCATCATCGAACGTTAAGCGTGCGGACCATATGGGTTCGAGAACTATGTAGACATGACCGAGACACCTCTCCGGTCAATAACCAATAGCGGAACCAGGATGCTCATATTGGCTCCCACACATTCTACGAAGATCTTTATCGGTCGAACCGTTATGACAACATACGTTATTCCCTTTGTCCATCGGTATGTTACTTGCCCGAGATTCGATCGTCGGTATCTTCATACCTAGTTCAATATCGTTACTAGCAAGTCTCTTTACTCGTTGCTAATACATCATCATGTAACTAACTCATTAGTCACTTTGCTTGCAAGGCTTCTTAATGATGTGTATTACCGAGAGGGCCCAGAGATACTGTCGGATATCGGGTTCCGGCAGACCCTTAAGGTTCGAACTCTGGGGTGCGCACGAAGATCTCTCCCCTACCGATCTACGTATGATCGCCTCGTGAGATCTAAGCTGAAAACGATGAACAACACAAGGGAAACAAGATTTATACTGGTTTGGGCCATCGTTGTGGTGTAATACCCTACTCCAGTGTGTGGTGTGGTGGATTGCCTCAGGGGCTGATGATGAACTGTACAAAGGACGAACAGCCTCGCGAGAGGTGTTCTTGAGCTGGTGCGATGAACTGCTTGGGTGAGTTCGATCGCCTCTCTCTCTCTGGCTAGGGCTCTATCTGATCTCCCTGTCTACGGTGGTGGCTAGCTCTATTTATAGAGGCCCTGGTCCTCTTCCCAAATATTGAGCGGGAAGGGCGCCAACAATGGCCATTTTGAAGGGGAACATCTAGTACAAGTTATCCTGACTAAAGTTGGTCTTCGGCTGCCAAAAGCACTGGCAATGACGCCGTCTTGGGCTCCATGGTGACCTCCATCCTGCCGCTCCGCTGGTCTTGGTCTCGTTGCACTGAAATGGCAACCTTGATACCTCGGTACTCCATGTCTGTGCTTGCCCCCTTTGCACCAAAGAGGAAACAAGGACACTGCGCAGGCCGGCGCTCGCCTGGTCTGGATCGTCATGGCTTGCGTCACGAGCACCTCGCGAGGTACCCTGCCTTGATCTCTCTGCCTCCTCGCGAGCCTGCCTGGCGAGGCTACTCATGAGGAAGTCTTGTGTCGTCCGCCCCGCGAGGCTTGGCCCCTCGCGAGGGTCTTGAGTCTTGCGCTGATGAAGATGGGTCGTACTAGGCCACCACTTGAACCATGCCGCAGGCCACAGGCAGGCAAGTCTGGGGACCCCCATTCCCAGAACACCGACAGTAGCCCCCCGGCCCAAGGCGCGCTCGGACTTGGCTTAGCGAGAAGCGAAGGGGCAAGTGCGGAGCACCACGGGCCCCATCAGCCTACGGCCTTGGGCGCCGCGTGGCGGTTGATTGGACGTGGGCGCCTCCACTTCCCCATGCTGCCTCAGCAACCGCTCGACTTGACAAGTCCCTGCATGTTGAAATGGGTCATGATTACCTGCGATCATGGAGGCCGACGGTTGGCTTCCTTCCGGTTATAAATGCGGGAGGGCGCAAGCCTCCGCTGTACATCTCCCTCCTTGCTTCTTTCTTTCTCCCCATCCCAGCTACTCGCCATCTCCCATGGCGCCACCGAAGAGGTTCTCGGCCGCAGAGAAGGGAAAGGCTCATCAGGAAGGGCCTGACTCGCCCCCGCCCAAGCGCGGCCGTGGTCGTCCACGCAAGCATCCTGTGGCCCCGCGGTGGCTTCCCGTGGTCGCGGCGGCAATCCCCTGCACGGCTGTGGGCGTCTGGTTGGTGAGGGAAGGCGCGCCATGGCTGCGCAGCCTCCCAGGTCGCGCTTCCACTCGGCGAAGGTGCTGCCGGAGTTCGTTGTGTGGTCGGCGGACCCAACCAGCACCTGGCTCCAGCTTCCTCACTTCTTTGCAGGTGAACTTCCGGCCGGCGCTTCGGGCGGCATCTGGCTTCAAGCGGACGGTTGCTGCAGCAGGGCCTCCTGGGCTTCGCTGGAGGTCTCCGTCGCCGGGAATGTGGCCCTGACCCGCGGCTAGCAAACGTTTGCCTGCGCGCGGGGTCTGAGCCAGGGGTGCACCCTGCACTTCAAGTTCGATGGCGACGCCACTCTCTACGTGAGGGTGTTCGGAGAAGATGGTCATCGCGCTGGGTGCTGCCCCAAAGGCGATGATCGGGATGAAGATGATGGCGGGCGCGTGGTCGGCGGCGTTCATGGCTCGCCAAGCTTCGGCGGCTCTCCTTCGGACAGCATCTCCTCCAGCGGTGGCCGCGACCAGCCTCCGTGTCGTCGCGCTCGCCTTGAGGGGGGTAGCGGGACAGTCCACCGTCGCGCCTCGGTGAAGCGCGAGGAGGAGTCCGACTGAGCTCTGGAGGCAGTACGCGCCCTCGCCGCGAGTTGGTGCCAAGCAAGCCATGCCTATTTTGCTTTTCTCCCTTCCCTGCGCAAAGAGAAAGTAGCGTAGGGCCCCGTGGGGGTGTGCTGGACTGTTGATGTTAATCATCATGATGTTTCCGCTATTTCTGTGCTGTGTTTTGGTGCCGCATGCCCGCGTGCAGAAAATACTTAGCTCGGGAACTTGTTGATCTTCGCTTCCGAGGCCGAGGCCTCATTGGCGCTTCATGTCTGCAAGGATTAGTCAGAGTGGTAACTTCCGGTCTCGGTCACGGAGGCGACCGACTCAGGTCCTGTGTTCGTGTCGCGATGCCCGTGGGGCACAGACTAGGAGGGGTGCTCCCATAGTGGACTTGGATAGGAAAACCTCACATGACTGGGGCAGAAAACACTCGCGAGGGCGCCCGCGTAGCCCCCTCGCGAGACTTGCGTGAGAGAAAACAAGGCAAGTAGGCGAAAAAGATAGAAAGTCACAAATCAAGGACGGCAACAATTCCAATAAAACTTCAAATATGGGAACAAGCCAACTGCAGAAAGCAAATGAAAAAGCCGTGTCCGGCACCTAATCTAGTCTTCGACGTCTTCTCACCAAATAGGAGCTAAGTTCTCCATCAAGGCGTGGAGGAGCCCCGAGGCCCGAGGGCGGCTCTCCGAAGACTCCGGGGCGTGTACAGCCCCAACTCATTATTACGTGAGAGTGTCACAGGCGGCGAGCATCACATGCATTGGCCTTCTTCACAGGCTTCGGGCCTTTCTCGGGGAAATGAGCTTCACAGGCACCGGGCCTTTCTCAGGGAAATGAGCTTCACAGGCGTTGGCCTTCTTCACAAGCACCGGGCCTTTTTTGGTTCGTCTAGCTTCACAGGCACCGGGCCTTATTTACAGGATCTCGGCCTTTCTTCAAGGGTAGAACTTCCGGAGGTGCTGGATGTTCCACGCGTTCGGGATGGGCACCCCTCCCGAGTCTCCAAGCGTCTGGGCGCCAGCCTAGAGACACGAACAACCTTGAACGGGCCTCCCACATGGGCGAGAGCTTGTGCAGCCCCTCCCTGGAGAGCACCCGCCTGAGCACGAGGTCACCTACCTCGAGGGTCCTGGGGCGGATGCTGCGGCAATGGTACCGCCAGCAGTTGCTTGCTGGTATCTCAGAGTCTGCGCAGCCTCCCGACGGCGTTCCTCCCCAAGCACGAGGTCCACCCCTCGACGGGCCCCATCAGGCTTCAGAGAAAGCTAGGACCCGCGCGGAGCGATGCCTGACCTCGTGAGGAAGGACCGCCTCGGCACCATAGACGAGGAAGAATGGGGTTTCGCCGGTCGACTTGGTAGCGGTAGTACGGATGGACCATAGCACGGACTAAAGCTCGTCGTGCCAGCCCCTGCCGCAGGCCTCCAGCTTCTTCTTGAAGGTTCGAGTTTTGAGGCCTTTCAGACCTCCGCTTGCTACCAGCTTGGTCGTTGCTCCGAGGGTGTGCCACCGAAGCGTAGCATATCTGCGTTTCAAGGTTAGCACAATATGTTTTGAAGAGATTGCTGGTGAACTGCGAACCATTGTCCGTGATGATGCGATTGGGTACCCCAAACCGGCTCACGAGGCCCCTGATGAACTTGACTGCTGAGCCAGCCGGTATGGTGCGGACAGCTTCCACTTCTGCCCACTTGGTGAATTTGTCAATGGCGACGTAAAGGTAGCGGTAGCCCCCTGGCGCCCGAGGAAACGGGCCAAGGATGTCCAGTCCCCAAACAGCGAACGGCCAGGAGAGGGGAATGGTCTGAAGGCCCTGAGCTGGCTCGTGAATCTGCTTGGCATGGAATTGACAGGCTTCACAAGTCTTCACCAGCTCGATTGCGTCGTTGAGTGCTGTTGGCCACAGAAACCGCTGCGAAACGCCTTGCCGACGAGTGTGCGCGAAGACGAGTGGTGCCCGCAGTCTCCGTCGTGAATGTCTGTCAGTAGCTCTTTTCCTTGCTCCCTGGAGATTCAACGTAGAGTAACGTTGTTCGGCCGCTTCCGGTAGAGCTCTCCGTCTTGGATGTAGTAGGTCGTGGCCTGCCGCGCCACGCGTTCCGCGTCCTCCTCCTTTTTCGGAAGGATCCCTTGCACCAAGTAATCCTTGAACTCCGCGGTCCAACATCCCTCCTGAGGCTCCAGCGCCAGGAGCAGGCGTGCCCCTGAGGTCGGGCCACAGGCCGGGGCTCCCGAGGTAGGTGGTTGAGGGAGCTCCTCCCGAGGTTGTGCTGTGCTTGATAGTGATGGTGCCGCTAACAGTTTAAAGAATCGTTCTTCGAAGACGCCAGGCTCCTGGGGAAACCGCCTGGACGCCCTTTTGGCGATGTCATCAGCCTCTTGATTTGTGCCGCGAGGCACATGCTGCAACTCCAGCCCCCAAAACTGTTTCTCCATCCTGCGGACCTCCGCGAGATATGCTTCCATGTGTTCGTCTTTCGGCTCGTATACCTTGTTGGAGAAGTTGACGAGGAGTTGTGAATCGCCCTTGATGGTGAGGCGCTTTACCCCCAAGGCGACTGCAGCTTTCAAGCCCGCTATCAGGCCCTCGTATTCTGCTATGTTGTTGGAGACCTTTTCTCCATGCTGGAAGAAAAGTTGAACGGCATAGTAGATCTTGTCCTGAGTAGGAGATATGAGCACTGCGCCAGCCCCCACGCCTTGTCGGGAGAACACCCCGTCGAAGTACATGACCCAGCCGTCCAGTGCTTCGCTTCCCGGGGAAAGCGACCGGTCCTCGCCCACTTTGAGCCCCGGCGCCTCCGCCCATTCTGCCGTGAAATCTGCAAGCACGGCTCCTTTGATGACTCTGGTCGTGCTGAATTCCAGCTGAAACGCTTGCAACTCGATGTTCCATTCAGCAACTCTTCCAGCTGAGTTGGGGCTCCTGAGTACCCTTTCCAAGGGGTATGCTGAGACGACCTTGATGGGATGGCCTTGGAAGTAGTGTCGCAGCTTGCGTGAAGCCACTAACAGTGCGAGGAGGATTTTTTGGGGCATGGGGTACCGTGCCCTCGCGTCCCGTAGCACCGTGCTGATGAAGTACACAGGGTGCTCGGCGAGGTTGAGGGTGCTGGCGCAGCCCGCGTCTTTCGGAGGTTGAGGCGCCTCTTGAGATGACGGAGCCCCCAGCGCTTGGTCGCCTGGCGAGGCTTCCTCTGCTCTGGGTGCATCCCCCTGCTGAGGCTGATCCTTATCTGCAGCGGTCGTGGTCTTCGCGAGGCTTTCTCGGCTTTGCTCTGCTTTGGCCGGGGCAGCGGCTGGCACGGCCTTGGTCCGACGCTCCTCTCTAACCGCCACCAGGGCTGCGCTGGCGGAGTAGGGGGTGGCTGCAAGGTAAAGCACCAAGGGCTCCCGAGGGCGCAGGGCTACCATCACCGGAGGGCTGGTAAGGTACTTCTTGAGATCTTGGAATGCCTTGCCAGCCTCTTCAGTCCATTCAAACGGGCCCTTCTTCTTCATCAGCTTGAAGAAGGGTAGTGCCTGCTCCCCTAGCTTGGAGATGAAGCGTCCCAGCACGGTTACACGCCCGGTGCGCTTCTACATTTCTCTGAGGGTCTTCGGCGGACTCATGTCTTCAACTGCCTTGACCTTCTTGGGGTTAGCCTCGATGCCCCTGTGGGACACGAGGAAGCCCAAGAGCTTGCCCGAGGGGACTCCGAATACGCACTTCTCCGGATTGAGCTGCAGATCCACTTCACGGAGGCTCGCTGGGTTTCTTCCAGTCCTGTGTCGTGGTTTTGCCTCCCAAGACTTCACCACAATGTCATCGACGTAAGCTTCAGTGTTTCTCCCGAGCTGCCAGCCCAAGACGATGTGCATCAGCCGCTGTAAGGTCGCGCCTGCGTTGCGCAACCCATATGGCATGCAGGTATAGCAGTACACTCCACACGGGGTCAGGAAGGCCGTTTTATCCACGCCTTCTACCGCCATCTTGATCTGGTGATAGCCCGAGAAGGCATCCAGGAAGCACAATAGGTCACACTCGGCGGTAGAGTCGACGATCCGGTCGATGCAAGGAGCGAATAGATCTCGGGCAGGCCTTGTTGAGGTTGGTGAAGTCGATGCACATGCCTTTCTCCCTTTTTGGCACAACAACAGGGTTGGCCAGCCATTCAGGATAGCGGACCTCGCGAATGACACCCGCTGCCTCTAATTTGCGGGTTTCTTGGACGATGAAGGCCTGCTTCTTAGTGGACTGTCGCCTTGCCTTCTGCTTCACGGGGCGCACATTGAGGCACACGTTGAGATGATGCTCAATCACATCCCTTGGGACCCCTGCCAGCTGATCAGGTTCCCACGCAAACACCTCCTTGTTTGCGCGCAGGAACTTCACCAAGGCCTCCTCCTGCTCAGGGTCGAGGTTGGCACCTATGGTGAAGGCGGCGCCCGTGGATCCATCCTTGTCGACCGGTACCTGCTTGGCATCCGCCTTGTCTTGGGTGAATAGTTGCTTCTTCTTAGCCGGCGCAGCCCCCTTGGGCTCTAGGGCATCTGCGCTGGCGGGCTGTGCCACCACGGCCGCCTTGAAAGCAAGCTTGAGCGCCTGCAGCGCATCCCTTGTGTCTCCGGACACGGTAAGGACGCCGCTGCTCCCGGGCATCTTCATGAGGTTGTACGCCGGGTGAGTCACTGCCATGAACTGGGCCAAGGCTAGGTAGCCGAGGATGGTGTTGTACGGGAGGCCGATGGGGGCGATGTCGAAGTCGATCAGCTCCGTGCAGAAGTTGTCGTGGGTGCCAAAGGTCACTGGGAGGCGGATCTGCCCCAGGGAGCCAGTGGGACCGCCTTCGACGCCCGAGAAGGGCCTGCTGGGTTGAAGCCGCCCTAGCGGCACATGGAGGAGGCTGAAGGCCTCCACCGAGAGCACGTTGAGGCCGGCACCACCATCGATGAGGGTCCTGGTGACGGCCACCTGGCAGATGGTGGGGGTGCATAGCATCGGGAGTGCGCCCGAACAGGTGGTGTTGGAGGGGTGATCATCCGAGCTGAAGGTCAAATCGGCCTTGGGTACCACCCAGCCCGGGGGGGTTTCACGGCGCTTGAGGACGGCGCCGATCTGGCGGGCGAATGGCTTGACATGGCGGCCCGAAGGTGGTGCCTGCGATCCACCCAGGATGGTGATACATCCATTTTGCATCATGCTTTTATATCAATATTTATTGCATTATGGGCTGTTATTACACATTATATCTCAATACTTATGGCTATTCTCTCTTATTTTACAAGGTTTACCATGAAGAGGGGGAACGCCAAATGGAATTGGCCGAAAAGGAGCAAACGTTGAAACCTATTCTGCACAACTCCAAAAGTCCCGAAACTCCACGAAACAACTTTTTGGATTTTATAAGAATTTATGAGTGAAAGAATAGGCCAGGGGCCCACACTGCCCAGAGGCAGGGCGCCCCTAGGGCGCGACCCCTATCTCCCGGGCCCCTGGTCCGCCTCGGCCCATCTTCTGCTATATCATCACTTTTACCCGGAAAAATCGTGGGCAAGATTACGGACGAAACTCCGCCGCCACGAGGCGAACCTTGGCGAATCAATCTAGGGCTCTGGCGGAGCTGTTCGCCGGGGACACTTCCTCCGAGAGGGGAAATCATCACCAATGTCATCACTGTGATCCTCTCATCGAGAGGGGTCAATCTCCATCAACATCTTCACCAGCACCATCTCCTCTCAAAACCCTAGTTCATCTCTTGTATTCAATCTTGTATCAAAACCACAAATTGGTACATGTGGGTTGCTAGTAGTGTTGATTACTCCTTGTAGTTGATGCTAATTGGTTTACTTGGTGAAAGATCATATGTTTATATCCTTTATGCATATTATTACTCCTCTGATTATGAACATGAATATGCTTTGTGAGTAGTTACGTTTGTTCCTGAGGACATGGGTGAAGTCTTGCTATTAGTAGTCATGTGAATTTGGTATTTGTTTGATATTTTGATGAGATGTATGTTGTCTTTCCTCTAGTGGTGTTATGTGAACGTCGACTACATGACACTTCACCATTATTTGGGCCTAGAGGAAGGCATAGGGAAGTAATAAGTAGATGATGGGTTGCTAGAGTGACAGAAGCTTAAACCCTAGTTTATGCGTTGCTTCATTAGGGGTTGATATGGACCCATATGTTTAATGTTGTGGTTAGGTTTACCTTAATACTCCTTTTTGTAGTTGTGGATGCTTGCAATAGGGGTTAATCATAAGTGGGATGCTTGTCCATGTTAGGGCAGTACCCAAGTGCCGATCCACCCACATATGAAATTATCAAAGTACCGAACGCGAATCTTACGAACGTGATGAAAACTAGCTTGACGATAATTCCCAATGTGTCCTCAGGAGCTCCTTCTTCATTATTAGAATTTGTCCAGGCTTATCCTTTGCTACATAAAGGATTGGGCCACCTTGCTGCACTTTATTTACTTTATTTACTTTTTGCTCGTTAATATTTATCTTATCACAAAACTATCTATCACCTACTATTTCAGTGCTTGCAGAGAAAACTTTACTGAAAACCGCTTATCATTTCCTTTTTCTCCTCGTTGGGTTTGACACTCTTACTTATCGAAAGGACTACGATAGATCTCCTATACTTGTGGGTCGTCAAGACTCTTTTCTGGCGCCGCTGCCGGGGAGCGTAGCGCTCTTGGTGAGTGGAACTTGGTAAGGAAACATTTATATAGTGTGCTGAAATTTTATGTTACTTGTCACTATGGAAACTAATCCTTTGAGGGGCTTGTTTGGGGTATCTCGCGGAGGTGCTGCATCATCCTCAAACCATTGACGTGCGTGAGGGGGTGCTGCACATCCACGATGTGGAGGGACCAAGGCGTACCGGGAGCGTGGAGACAAAGCTCGAAGCCGTGGAGCAAGAAGCTTTCAAGTGTCAAGGGATGGTGGAGCGTGGACTCAACGCCAACCAGATGATGATCACGGAGTTCACCAACAACCACAAGCTGGATGCCAAAGTCATTGGGGAAACCATCTTCAAACTTCAAGAGAAAATCGAGCACCTCCAAGCCGAGATCTATGACCTGCAAAACCAGAACTGTGAGTATGAATATAGATTCAAGCGAATGAGTTTGGCTGCAGATTTAAGGATCCTGGAGACTCGATCATCCTTTTATGATGGAGAGCCGATGCCCTGGAAGACGGACGACAAGCCTACATCATGAACAACTCTTACTTCACCACCTCCGAAGAAATAATCACATGGGTATGGGCACTCCCCTTGGCAACTGCCAAGCTTGGGGGAGGTGCCCTGGTATCGTATCACCATCACACTCCTATCTTTATCACTTTATTTAGTTCGACCCTTTTAGTAGTATCTTGATCTAGTAGATTGAAGTTTTGATATCAAGTAGTTTTGAGTTTTGCATCGTGATCTCTTTATGTAAGCGAGTCCGTGTGCTATCTATAATAAAGATTAGTGTTGAGGCAAGGGCTTTGCCATGTTGCTATGATCTTGTGAAAGTAGAAAGAACAAAAAGAGTTCATATTGATCTTATGGATAGTGATAACTTCACACATAGAAAGTATGAGGCATAAAAATTGTTGAGAGCTGATGAACGTAGCCTTGGTCATCATTGCAATTAATAGGAAGTGATAAGGAAAGAGGGGTTCACATATAAATATATTATCTTAGACATCTTTTATGATTGTGAAGCACTCATTAAGTATGACATGCTAAAAGAGTTGATGTTGGACAAGGAAGACAACGTAAGGGTTTATGTTTTCCGACATCTCAGTTAAAGTATATTGTCATTGACCTTCCAAACATGTTGAGCTTGCCTTTCCCCCTCATGCTAGCCAAATTCTTGCACCAAGTAGAGATACTACTTGTGCTTCCAAATTTCCTCAAACCCAGTTTTGCCATGAGAGTCCACCATACCTACCTATGGATTGAGTAAGATCCTTCAAGTAAGTTTTCATCGGTGCAAGCAACAAATATTGCTCTCTAAATATGTATGACTTATTAGTGCAGAGAAAATAAGCTTTGTACGAACTTGTTGTGGAAGTAATAAAAGCGACGGACTGCATAATAAAGGTCCACATACAAGGGGCAATATAAAGTGACATTCTTTTTGTAGCGACCAGACCCGAATGGATCAAGTCTCTGTGCTCAGTGTCATCCCTGGATCAGTAATGCTGACACCACACAAGATTTGAAGGATTTATAGCAGAGTGGCAATCACACACTTATTACATCGTTGTCCACAAGGAACTTATTACAATAATATGGCTTAAGGCCATCTAATAATAACAGCGAAAGGCTTGGAAGATAAGTGAGTCCATCAACTCCATCGGCATCATCGAGTATAGAACCACGACCTAACACCTTACTCGTCAATGCAAAAGTCTCAGAACGTGAAAGTTGCAGCCCAAAACGGGTCACATGGAATATGCCGGCAATGTAACACATAGAGAGAGCAATGAAAGAATAAGCCTATACTACATGCATATTTGGCTGGTGGTAAGGCTCTAGGTTACATTTTGCATAAAGCTAGTTTTTCCCTATAACAAAGGAATAATTTTATTTAACTATCATGGTGGTTGTTAAACATTGAGAATGGTTGACAGATCCTCAATCCCAATTAAAAGTACTCATCAAAATCCCAATAACATTTATTAGAAGTAACATGTCGAGATTCACATGATATTCAATTACGGATACTCAAAACGTCCATAACCGGGACACGGCTAATCATGATTAGTTTATACACTCTGCAGAGGTTTATGACTTTTCCCCACAAGACTCGATCGCCTCCGCTTGGTTCTCGTGACTACAGGGTGTTTGAGAAACGGGTGACCGAGACATAGTCTTTCGAAGCGCTAGCACCTTACATGTGGGTAGACCGTACCAACCTACATCCCCTACATCAGCTAGCCTACCCGTAAGAGTTCGCACAACTTAGTCAACTACGCCAGAGCCCATAATTTGCTTGTGGTTGCACACGGAAGTTTCCAGTTTGAATAATCTTATGATCCCTTAGAGCCTGGGTGGCGGTCCAAGAAATACAGTAAGTCTGATGGAAACCAGTGCCTCAATCCACCCAGATGTGTGTTTGGTTGCCACCTTAAATAAACCATTAATTTAACAATCTCACATCATCATGGATATTCACTCACCCAATCCACGCCTACTAGCATAGCATAGCATAATAAGCAAACGTAGAATTAACTCCCAAGGTTTCATAAGTAAAACAGGTAATAGGTACTACCTCAATCTACTTCCCAACCCACAATTTAATTAGATCCTAAACATGCAAGTGTTTGAGGGTTTGATCTAATGCAGTAAAACTGGGTAGTAGAAAAGGTATGATCAAGTGTTACTTGCCTTGCTGATGATCCGCGAGACCTAGAGATTCGAAGTAACAAGCGGCGCACTCCGGGTGATCTAACGCAGACAAACAACAAGCATACAATAAGTACTCATCTAATGCACAGGGAAATCTCGAATAAAAGATCTAACCAGAGAGTTTCAACTTAAGAACCCTGGTTGCAAAAGAATCGAATCAAAATAAAGCATCGAAAGTCGAAACTCGAGAGAGAACGACTCGGTTTTGCAATCTGAAACTAGGTCAAAATTTTCACAGTAGCAAAACTCTGGGTAAGTAGGTTAGTCGCAACGGCGGTTTCGTAACGAAACTCCAGGCGCTTGAATCACCTGATTCCGATAAACGAGCGAGAAAATAAACAGATTTGAAAATCGGATCGGAAATCGAATCAGAAAAATAACGGATTAAATCCGATTAAAAGAAAACGACGAACGGATTAAATAAAGGACGTTCGTTAACAGAACCAATCCAACGAACACATTCACTGAAACGAACGGTTCGGTGGACGTTCATTAAATAAGAAAACCAAAATAAAAACCATCTAGGGTTTTTTTTTTTTAAAACCGAACATCCTCAAAAAAAACAGGATCGGTCTTTTTTAAAAAAAACCGGATCGGGGATTGCGGGCGGCTACCTCTGGTGGCTTCGCCGGCCGGGGCTCGGGCGGCGGTGGGGTCCGGCAGGGTCGGGAGGGGCGGCGAGGGGCGGCGAGGTCGGCGGTGGCGACGACGGCGGCGGCGGGCGGGCTGGAGACGGCAACAAGTGGTGGCGCGGGTTCGGGCGGCGGCTCGGTTAGGCGGCAAGGGATGAGGAGAGGGGGGGTGGCGGTTAAATAGGAGGGGGTGGCGCCTTGGGAAGGGGGGCACGGGCGTGGCGTGGCCGAGCCGAGTCGGGAGGAGGCGGCGGCGGGGACTCCTCAAGCAAGTCTTGCGAGGAAGGGAGATGGGCCAAAGCGGGCTGGGCCTTGGCCCGGGGCGTTTTTAAATGAAACTAAACGATTTTAAAATAAAACCAAACGAACTCCAAATTTAATAAAATTAATTTTCCCCGACTCCTAAAAATGAGTCGAACAAAATGAACTTTAAAAACGGCAATATGCATAAATTTTTTTTTTTTGAAATGCTCATTTTTGCCTAAAGCAAATAAATCCTCAAAACCAAATTTTTGACTTATTTATAATATCTTCATTTTTCCAAAATGTTGGGAAAGTCATATTATTCCCTCTCTTAAATTTTTATATTGGAAAAACTTTTGAAGATAAATAAATAAATCCAAATGATCCCATTTTCAAAATTTGAGAAATCTCAAAATATGAAAATAATGAAACTTCCAACTCTCTCCGAGGGTCCTTGAGTTGCGTGAAATTTTCTAGGATCGGAAAATGCGAGAAAAATATGATATGCATGATGACCTAATGTATAACATTCCAAATTGAAAATTTGGGATGTTACAAACCTACCCCCTTAAGATGAATCTAGCCCTCGAGATTCGGGTTGGCTAGAAAATAGGTCGAGGTGGTCCTTACAAAACTTCCTCTCTTTCCTGGTGGCTTCATCTTCGTGTGGTGGCTCCAATCGAACTTTGCAAAACTTGATAACCTTGCTGCGAGTAACTCTGCTTGGCATAGTCGAGAATCTTAACCGGTTTCTCCTCATATGTTAAGTCATCCTTCAACTGAATTGCTTCGAGGGCATTTGTGTCTCTTAACTGCACCTCTGCTATCTCGTGGTGACATTTCTTCAATCGGGAAACATGGAATACATCATGAACTCCGACAGTCCTTCCGCAATTCCAACTTATAAGCAACTTCTCCCATGCGTTGCAAAATCTTATATGGTCCAACGAAACGTGGCGCTAACTTTCCTTTAACTCCAAAGCGCTTAACTCCTCAAGAGGGATACTCTAAGATATACTGCTCCAACTTCATACTCAATCGCTGCGCTTTGAATCTGCATAGCTCTTACGTTCGACTGGGCTACCTTGAGCCTGTCTCGAATCAACTTAACCTTCTGTTCAGACTCCTTAATCAAATCTGGTCCAAACAATTGACGATCTCCAGTTTCGTCCCATGACAACGGTGTCCTGCACCTTCTTCCATACAGAGCCTCAAAAGGTGCCATCTTCAAGCTGGTTTGGTAACTGTTGTTGTAGGAAAATTCTGCATACGGCAAATTATCATCCCAACTAGATCCATAATCTAGTGCACAAGCTCTCAAAGATATCCTCCAAAATCTGATTGACTCTCTCGGTCATCCATCGGTCCGTGGGTGGAAAGCTGATCAATTCCAATCTAGTTCCCAATGTTTCGTGCAAGCTGGTTCCAAAATTTTGAGGTAAATTGGGTTCCTCTATCGATCGATGCTCCTCGAACTCCGTAAACACACAATTCTGGTCATGTATATCTTTGCCAACTTAGCACTGCTATAGGTAGTCTTGACTGGAATGAAATGAGCTACCTTAGTCAAACGATCGGCTATGACCCACATAGAGTCATATCCTGAACGGGTCTTTGGCAAACCTGTGATGAAATCCATGCCTAGTTTATCCCACTTCCATTCGGGTATCGGCAATGGTTGTAACAATCCTGCTGGCTTCTGATGCTCTGCCTTTACTTTCTGACATACGTCGCAAACTGCTACATATTCCGCAATATCCTTCTTCATTCCGGTCCACCAGAAAATATTCTTCAAATCCAAATACATCTTGGTATTTCCTGGGTGAATCGAATAGGGTGAATCATGGGCTTCTTGTAAAATCAACTTCCTGATCTCTGGGTCATTGGGCACATAAACACGGTCTTCAAACCATAGGGTATCGTGCTCATCCTCACGAAATCCTTTAGCTTTTCCTTTGCTCATTTTCTCTTTTATAGAGGCAACTTCCTTATCTGCCTTTTGGGCTTCTCTGATTTTGTCCATCGTGTTGATGAATCTCCAATGCTGCTACATAGCCTCTCGAACTATTTCCAAACATAGCTCTCAAGGTCCTCGGCTAACTCATTGGGTATTCCTCCCATCATTAGGGTATTGACGTGGCTCTTACGGCTCAATGCGCCTGCTACGACATTAGCCTTTCCGGTGATAATGCAATCTCATATCGTAATCCTTGATAAGCTCTAACCATCTCCTTTGTCTCGAGATTCAATTCATTCGTGTGAAGATGTACTTCAAACTCTTGTGATCCGTGTATACTTCACAATGATTTCCAATGAGAAAATGTCTCCATGTCTTCAAGGCATGCACAACGGCTGCTAACTCCAAATCATGTGTGGCATAATTCAACTCATGGGGCTTAAGTTGTCGTGAAGCGTCTTTAAACAACTCTTCCTTCCTGCATAAGCACCGCTCCAAGTCCTCGACGTGAAGCGCCGCAATACTCCTCATAATCCTTGGTCTGATCTGGCAATATCAAAACTGGTGAGGTAACCAATCTTTTCTTCAACTCCTGAAAACTTGCCTCACAGTCCTCAGTCCATATGAATTTGTTTTCCTTCTTCCTTCTGGTGTGGTGAGCAAAATTGACTTTGTGGTGCAATCTATGTTTCCTCCATACCTTGATAGCCAATCCATTCCTAATATCACATCCAATCCTTGGGATTCCAGAACTATTAGGTCTGAGGGGAAAACATAGTGTCCAATCCTTAATGGCAGTCGATCACACCATTTACTAGCCATGTACTCTGCTCCGGGTGAGGTTACTAGCATGGGTGACCTAAGGGCTTGGGTTGGTAACTTGTACTTATCCACAAATCCCCTTGATATGTATGAATGCGATGCACCAAAGATCGAAAAGAACAACTACAGAGAAATGACTTAACCAAAAACTTATCGACATCGTGCATCGGGCTGATCTTCAACCTCCTCCACTTCAATGTGGTTCACCCGTCCCCTGTTGAAAGGGTTGGGCTTCTTTCCAGCTTCCATTGCCATTTCCATTCGCCTTCGGATACTATTTGCATAATGCCCATCTTGCGGCACTTAAAGCAAGTAATGTGACTCAGTCTACTTTGGATGGTGTTGACGGGTGGTGCGGTTTTGTCCATTGCTTCCTCCATTCCCTGCTCCCATTCTTAGTGCCATTATGGTTATGCGAATTACCTCGTCCATGGGTATGCTGAAACTGAATTCTGATTTAGGGTATAACGAGGTTTCATTGGGCTCCAGTTATACTTCCCTGTCCATACTTTCTTTTGCGGTTCTCAATTTGTTGTTGCTTCCTTCAATCATGAGGGCTCGGTCTACCAACTCCCGGTAGTTGTTGAAACTTGCTACCATCAACGGCATGTCAACTCATCATTCAGTCCTTCTAGAAACTTCTCCGCTTAGCAGCATTCGTAGCAACGCTATCCGGGCATAACGTGCTAACTTACTAAAATCATCCACATCTTGCCAACAGTCCTTCCTCCTTGGCGAAGTTGCGAAACTCACGCTTCTTCATGGCCATAGCTCCTGCTGAAACATGGGCAAGGCGAAAAGCTTGTCAAACCGATCCCATGTGACGGTGTCCACGGGTAAGTGGTCTGTAAATTCTCCCACCATGCTGCTGCGGGTCCTTCAAGCTGATGTGCTGCAAACTTCACTCTTTCACCATCTGCATCCCGCAGTGGTCAACTCCTTCCTATCTTGCGGAGCCAATCATCCGCCACAATCGGCTCGGTGCTCTTGGAATACACCGCGGATTCAGTCTAAGGAAACGAGTCAAGTGGTCCGCAGTGGTGGTGGCGGTGGGTTGTTGTTGTTGTTGTTGTTGTTGCCTGGTTCGCACCAATGTTTGAATCAGGGTATTCTCGCTGTTGAATCAGTTGGGTGATCTCGGTGGGAAAAGCGAATCCGGGTCGCGTCTCGAGGCATCGATGGGTTTTAGAAAAGACGAGAATTAAGAGTAGAATGAGGTCTAAGGGGAATCACTACCCAAATGCACATGAGCAAATGCACACAAAATCACTTCATTCAATCAAACAAAGAGCTTACAACGATCTAACTATCGCAAAAGTAAGTGTACTATAATATTTACATGGAGGGAATACTACTAATATGTGGAGGACTTCTACTAATTTGAACCGTGGAAGACTCCATGATGTCTCGCTCCACTTCGCCTTCAAAGTCGGGTTCACTTGGATCCGAATCGGTGTCGCCGATGTTGATGTAGTCGCTGGGCAACCGACATACCGGTCTTCATTCCTGAGCGCCAACTTCTTCTTGAGTTCTTCGATCTCGCACTTAAGATCATTATTGTGTCTTGCTAGAGCTACGATCTCGCCCATGTAGTCCTTGCGTGTAGTCTTTAGTTCTCCTTCAAGTTCGATGATCCTTCCTTTGCATTCTCGCAACTCCAACATATCATTGCACATTTGGTTCTCCGGCGCCGAATGTGCTGATTTAACTCTGGATGAAAGCTGCAATGGAACTATCCTTCTTGGTGCCGACTATGTCCCATTTGTCATCTCGGCGTCCGCAAACTGGTAGATAGTGTCCTTGAGGTCTTCTTGATAAACTTCTCCAATGCGCCCCATGGTGATGTGAGCTGCCATGCTCTTTCCCGTAATCCAAGTTGGTGCAATCAAAACACTATCTATAGGCTTGGTGATTGGGGCGAATGTCCTTCCCGAACGTGAGCTTGAATCTTCCAAATACCCTCTTCTTGCAGAGTGGCATTGAAAGTTCCGTGAAGCTAGGTAGTCCAATGTTCAGTACTTGGTGACTTCCTTCAAGTGAAATCCAAAAGGTGTGCCTTCATCCGGTTGGGTGTACTTGATCTTCGCGTCCGTCATCCTAAAGAGTAGAAAAGATGAGGAGTTAGAAAATGGGAAGAGAGTAGTGATCTATGGCTTTTAGCTTAGTGGTCGTGTCCTCACAACCAGGTTTCGATACCATTCTCTCAGAGCGACCAGACCCAAATGGATCAAGTCTCGTGCTCGTTGTCATCCCCGGATCAAGAATGCCGACACCACACAAGATTTGAAGGATTTATAGCAGAGTGGCAATCACACACTTATTACATCGTTGTCCACAAGGGAACTTATTACAATAATATGGCTTAAGGCCATCTAATAATAACAATGAAGGCTTGGAAGATAAGTGAGTCCATCAACTCCATCGGCATCACCGAGTATAGAACCACGACCTAACACCTCACTGTCGTTCAAAAGTCTCGAACGTGAAAGTTGCAGCCCAAAATGGGTCAGCACATCGAATATGCTGGCAATGTAACACATAGAGAGAGCAATGAAAGAATAAGCCTATACTACATGCATATTTGGCTGGTGGTAAGGCTCTACGGTTACATTTTTGCATAAAGCTAGTTTTTCCCTATAACAAAGGAATAATTTTATTTAACTATCATGGTGGTTGTTAAACATTGAGAATGGTTGACAGCATCCTCAATCCCAATTAAAAGTACTCATCAAAAATCCCAATAACATTTATTAGAAGTAACATGTCGAGATTCACATGATATTCAATTACCGGATACTCAAAACGTCCATAACCGGGGACACGGCTAATCATGATTAGTTTATACACTCTGCAGAGGTTTGCGACTTTTCCCCACAAGACTCGATCGCCTCCGCTTGGTTCTCGTGACTGTGGTGTTTGAGAAACGGATGACCGAGACATAGTCTTTCGTAAGCGCTTAGCACCTTACATGTGGGTAGACCGTACCAACCTACATCCCCTACATCAGCTAGCCTACCCGTAAGAGTTCGCACAACTTAGTCAACTACGCCAGAGCCCATAATTGGCTTGTGGCTGCACACGGAAGTTTCCAGCTTGAATAATCTTATGATCCCTTAGAGCCTGGGTGGCGGTCCAAGAAATACAGTAAGTCCTGATGGAAACCAGTGCCTCAATCCACCCAGATGTGTGTTTGGTTGCCACCTTAAATAAACCATTAATTTAACAATCTCACATCCGCATGGATATTCACTCACCCAATCCACGCCTACTAGCATAGCATAGCATAATAAGCAAACGTAGAAGTAACTCCCAAGGTTTCATAAGTAAAACAGGTAATAGGTACTACCTCAATCTACTTCCCAACCCACAATTTAATTAGATCCTAAACATGCAAGTGTTTGAGGGTTTGAGCTAATGCAGTAAAACTGGGTAGTAGAAAAGGTATGATCAAGTGTTACTTGCCTTGCTGATGATCCGCGAGACCTAGAGATTCGAAGTAACAAGCGGCGCACTCCGGGTGATCTAACGCAGACAAACAACAAGCATACAATAAGTACTCATCTAATGCACAGGGAAATCTCGAATAAAAGATCTAACCAGAGATTTTCAACTTAAGAACCCTGGTTGCAAAAGAATCGAATCAAAATAAAGCATCGAAAGTCGAAACTCGAGAGAGAACGACTCGGTTTTGCAATCTGAAACTAGGTCAAAATTTTCACAATAGCAAAACTCCGGTAAGTAGGTTAGTCGAACGGCGGTTTCAGAATATAAACTCCAGCGCTTGAATCACCCGATTCCGATAAACGAGCGAGAAAATAAACAGATTTGAAAATCGGATCGAAATCGAATCGAAAAATAACGGATTAAATCCGATTAAAAGAAAACGACGAACGGATTAAATAACGGACGCTCGTTAATGTAACCAATCCAACGAACACATTCATCAAAACGAACGGTTCGGTGAACGTTCATTAAATAAGAAAACCAAAATAAAAACCATCTAGGGTTTTTTTTTTTTAAAAAACCGAACATCCTCAAAAAAAACCGGATCGGTCTTTTAAAAAAAAACCGGATCGGGGGGGGGGTTGCGGCGGCGCTTACCTCCGGTGGCTTCGCCAGGCTCGGGCGGCGGGGTCCGGGGGTCGGGAGGGGCGGCGAGGGGCGGCGAGGTCGGCGGTGGCGACGACGGCGGCGGCGGCGCTCGGAGACGGCGCGGCGGGTGGCGCGGGGTTCGGCGGCGGCGCGGCTCGGTTGAAGGGCGGCAAGGGATGAGGAGAGGGGGTGGCGGCGGTTAAATAGGAGGGGGGTGGCGCCTGGGGAAGGGGGGGGCACGGGCGGCGGCGTGGCTGAGCCGAGTCGGGAGGAGGCGGCGGCGGGGGACTCTCCACAGGCGTCGAGGGGGAAGGGGAGATGGGCTGGGCGCGGCGGTGGGCCGGGCCTTGCCTTGGCCGGGCGTTTTTTTTAACAAAACTAAACGATTTTCAAATAAAACCAAACGAACTCCGAATTTAATAAAATTAATTTTCCCCGACTCCTAAAAATGAGTCGAACAAAATGAACTTTAAAAACGGCAATATGCATAATTTTTTTTTTTTGAAATGCTCATTTTTGCCTAAAGCAAATAAATCCTCAAAACCAAATTTTTGACTTATTTATAATATCTTCATTTTTCCAAAATGTTGGGAAAGTCATATTATTCCCTCTCTTAAATTTTTATATCGGAAAACTTTTGAAGATAAATAAATAAATCTAATGATCCCATTTTCAAAATTTGAGAAATCTCAAAATATGAAAATAATGAAACTTCCAACTCTCTCCGAGGGTCCTTGAGTTGCGTGAAATTTTCTAGGATCGGAAAATGCGAGAAAAATATGATATGCATGACGACCTAATGTATAACATTCCAAATTGAAAATTTGGGATGTTACACTTTTGCACTAAGACTTTATGCATCAACCCTAAACGCGCATGACAACCTCTGCTTCCCTCTGCGAAGGGCCTATCTTTTACTTTATGTTTTACTTTATGCTTGAGTCAAGGTGATGCCCACCTTTCCCTTTTTATTTTTATCCTTTGGCAAGCTCCTCGTGTTTGAAAGATCATGATATATATATATATATATATATATATATATATATATATATATATATATATATATATATATATATATATATATATATATATATATATATATATATATATCAATTGGATGTAAGTTGGCATAGGCTATTATTGTTGACATCACCTAAAGGTGAATACGTTGGGAGGCAACACAATAAGCCCCTATCTTTCTCGGTGTCCGGCTGAAACTCTATAACCACAAGTATTGCGTGAGTGTTATAAGTTGTAGGAGACTACGAGATAGTTGAGTATGTGAGCTTGCTGAAAAGCTCTATTATTGACTCTTTCTGATGTTATGATAAATGCAATTGCTTCAATGACTGAGATTATAATTTGTTGGTCCCCAATGAAGTTTTTGAACCATACTTGACATTGTGAATTGCTTATTACTTGAACATAGGAAATCATATGACAAAAATCTATATATGTTGTTGTTATTAGAATGATCATGATGCCCTCACGTCCGTATTTTATTTTTATCGACACCTCTATCTCTAAACATGTGGACATATTTTTCGATTTCGGCTTCCGCTTGAGGACAAGCGAGGTCTAAGCTTGGGAGAGTTGATACGTCCATTTTGCATCATGCTTTTATATCAATATTTATTGCATTATGGGCTGTTATTACACATTATATCTCAATACTTATGGCTATTCTCTCTTATTTTACAAGGTATACCATGAAGAGGGGAATGCCGCAAATGGAATTCTGGTGGAAAAGGAGCAAACATTGGAAACCTATTCTGCACAACCCCAAAAGTCCTGAAACTCCACGAAAAAACTTTTGGATTTTATAAGAATTTATGAGCGAAAGAAATAGGCAGGGGCCCACACCCTGTCCAGAGAGGCAGGCGCCCCTATAGGCGCGGACCCCTATCTCCGGGGCCCCTGGTGGCCTCCGCGCCCATCTTCTGCTATATCATCACTTTTACCCCGGAAAAATCGTGGGCAAGATTACGGACGAAACTCCGCCGCCACGAGGCGGAACCTTGGCGGAATCAATCTAGGGCTCATGCGAGCTGTTCGCCGGGGACACTTCCCTCGGAGGGGAAATCATCACCAATGTCATCACTAACGATCCTCTCATCGAGAGGGGGTCAATCTCCATCAACATCTTCACCAGCACCATCTCCTCTCAAAACCCTAGTTCATCTCTTGTATTCAATCTTGTATCAAAACCACAAATTGGTACATGTGGGTTGCTAGTAGTGTTGATTACTCCTTGTATTTGATGCTAATTGGTTTACTTGGTGGAAGATCATATGTTCATATCCTTTATGCATATTATTACTCCTCTGATTATGAACATGAATATGCTTTGTGAGTAGTTACGTTTGTTCCTGAGGACATGGGTGAAGTCTTGCTATTAGTAGTCATGTGAATTTGGTATTTGTTTGATATTTTGATGAGATGTATGTTGTCTTTCCTCTAGTGGTGTTATGTGAACGTCGACTACATGACACTTCACCATTATTTGGGCCTAGAGGAAGGCATAGGGAAGTAATAAGTAGATGATGGGTTGCTAGAGTGACAGAAGCTTAAACCCTAGTTTATGCATTGCTTCGTTAGGAGTTGATATGGACCCATATGTTTAATGTTGTGGTTAGGTTTACCTTAATACTCCTTTTTGTAGTTGTGGATGCTTGCAATAGGGGTTAATCATAAGTGGGATGCTTGTCCATGTTAGGGCAGTACCCAAGTGCCGATCCACCCACATATCAAATTATCAAAGTACCGAACGCGAATCTTACGAACGTGATGAAAACTAGCTTGACGATAATTCCCAATGTGTCCTCGGGAGCTCCTTATTCATTATTAGAATTTGTCCAGGCTTATCCTTTGCTACATGAAGGATTGGGCCACCTTGCTGCACTTTATTTACTTTATTTACTTTTTGCTTGTTAATATTTATCTTATCACAAAACTATCTATCACCTACTATTTCAGTGCTTGCAAAGAAAACTTTACTGAAAACCGCTTATCATTTCCTTCTGCTCCTCGTTGGGTTCGACACTCTTACTTATCGAAAGGACTACGATAGATCCGCTATACTTGTGGGTCATCAGATGGCTGCGACGACTGGGGGTGCCGGTGCAGCATGATGGGCGAGGAAGAGGTTGCGCAACTCCTCCCAGGAGGCCACAAAAGCCGCCGGCAGGTGGAGCAGCCACATGCATGGGACGCCGGTGAGGGCCATGGGCAGCCAGTTCGCCATGACCTTGTCGTCGCCTCTGGACTTGAGGACTGCTTCTTCATATGCCAACAGGAAGGCCAGCGGGTCGGCCGCCCTGTTGTAGCGCAGTGGCATGTCCGGCTTGAACTTGTTCGCCATCGCACTGCCGCATAGGCGGGGCCAGGCTCGAGCCCGGTTTCAGCACAAGCGCCGACAAATGAGCGGACGGTGTGTTGGCCGCCATGAGGGCAGATGTGACGCCCCAATTCAATCAGACACTAATCATACACGCAAACGCAACGATCAAGATCGTGGACTCACGGAAGATATCACAACACAACTCTAAAATAAAATAAGTCATACAAGCATCATAATACAAGCCGGGGGCCTTGAGGGCTCGAATACAAGTGCTCGATCATAGACGAGTCAGCCGAAGCAACAATATCTGAGTACGTATATAAGTTAAACAAGTTGCCATAAGATGGCTAGCACAAACCGATATCTGACGAAGAGGCGCAGGCCTCCCGCTCGATCCTCCTAAACTACTCCGGTCGGTCGTCGGCAGGCATCACGTAGTAGTAGGCACCTCCGAGGTAGTAGTCGCCATCGACAAGTGGCGTCTCGCTCCTGGGCTCCATCGTGCAGTCGCAACAACCGGGTAAAGAAAGGGGAAAAGGGGAACAAGGCAACCGTGAGTACTCATCCAAAGTACTCGCAAGCAAGGAGCTACACTACATATGCATGGATATATGTGTAAAGGGCCATATCAGTGGACTGAACTGCAGAATGCCAGAATAAGAGGGGGATAGCTAATCCTGTCGCAGACTATGCTTCTGGCAGCCTCCGTCTAGTTGGAAGGGTGTGTTTTATTAAGTATCCGGTTCTAGTTGTCATAAGGTCAAGGTACAACTCCAAGTCGTCCTGTTACCGAGGATCACGCCTATTCAATAGATTAACTTCCTGCAGGGTGCACCTCATAACCCAACACGCTTGATCCCATTTGGCCGACACACTTTTCGGGTCAAGCCCGCCGCGGAAGATCAACACGCCGCAGCCCCACCTAGGCTCAACAGAGAGGTCAAGACGCCGGTCTAAACCTAAGCGCCGACAGGTCAGGCCCATCGCCTTAGCACACACAAGACGTTATGTGACGCGGGCCGAAGCAGACCTAGCCTCTGAGCGTTCTGTCCAATCCGGCGCGCCACTCGGCCGACGACGTCACGAAGTGCTGGCTGATACCACGACGCCGGATACCCATAACTACTCCCGTAGATGGTTAGTGCGATAGACCAAATGGCCGACTCGGATCAAATACCCGATCTCGTTAAGCGTGTTAAGTATCCGCGAACGCCGACCAGGCCAGTGCCCACCTCTCTCCTAGGTGGTCTCAACCTGCCTGCCGCTCCGCCACAAAGTAACAATGGGGCCGTCGGGAACCCAGGCCCACCTCTACGGGATGGAGCCACCGTCCTTTCAAATTTCCATCTCCTAACAAAGATCACGGTAATGTAATAGTGTAAAGTATATAGTATATGCCCGTGATCACCTCCAAGTGATCACAGCCCAAGAGTATAGCATGGCGCATGACAAGAGTGTAGGGCCACCGATGGAACACTAGCATCCTATACTAAGCAAGAGGATAGCGAGTAAAGGTAACAACAGAGTAGCAAGGACAAAGCTATGCAGCGAAAGATAGGATTATCTGAAGCGGTAATATGCTACACTACTCTAATGCAAGCAGTATAGAGTAGAATAGGCGATATCTGGTGATCAAGGGGGGGGGCTTGCCTGGTAGCTCGCAAGAGAGAGGGTCGTCAACTCCGTGTCGAATCAAGCAAAGCAGACGCCACTGGGTCTCTGGAGAGAAGAGGGGGAAGAAACAGTAAATACATAGCAAGCAAGTGCATAACAGACAATAAGCGAGCTAGACGTGTTCTAACGCGGTATGAGGTGATACTGGGTGAAGGGGAAAACATCCGGAAAGTATCCCGGTGTTTCGCATTTTTTTCAGGAGAGGAGCCGGAGGGGAAAGTTGCGAGTTCGGTATGTTAGAATGTGTGGCGACGAACGGGCTGCGTATCCGGATTCCTCTCGCTGCTCGAGCAACTTTCATGTTGAAAACATTTTAATCCGAAAGTTACGCTTAAAAGATATGATTTTCTAAAGATTTTATTAATTTCGAATTTAATTAATTATTTAAATTAATTGAAAATAGATTAATGACATCAAGATGATGTCATGTCGACGTCGCAGATCAACAGGTTGATCGTCAACCTCGACGATGGGTCCCACCGGTCAATGACACATTTTAATTAACAGATTAAGTAAACTAATCATAATTAATTAGTGGGTGGGCCCACTGTCATTGTTTGATTAATTAACTAACAGTTAATTAGGTTAATCTAATTGTGATTAATTAACTTAATTAATTCGTTAATTAATTAATTAATTTAATTATTATTATTATTTCTTTTTATTTTTTAATTTTTTTTAATTAAAACGTTCTGGGCCGTGGGGCCCCCTGGCCAGTGGCCCAGGCCTTAGCGGGGCGGGCGTGGCCACGCAGCAGCCGGGCACGGGAGCCGCCCGTTAGGGCGCCCGCCCAGGCCACCAGGGGAGAGGCGCATGGGCGACGGGCGCCGACGTCCCGGCAGGTCGTGGGCAGTCTGGGTCTGGCGGAACTGGCCGGCCAGCCCCCGCGAAGGGCGGGCCGGGCCGACCATGCGACGGGGAAGAGGCCGCCATGGCCATGGCCACCAGCGCGAGGGGGCACGTGGGCGGCCGTGCATGAACGAGGCCGCAATGGCGACGCCGACGATTAGCGATGGCGGGCACGGCCGCCGTGGAGGGACCGCGACGGCAGGAGGCGGAGGAGCGGACGCTGCCACGACGGGCGCTGGCCGACTTAGTATCTGTGGCAGAAAAGTGAAGCCCAACGCGGAGGAGGAGCGGGACCGCGGTGAGCGGAGCCACGGCGTGGACGGAGCGCGGGTGGTGACCGCGGGGAAAAGGGGAAGGAAGGGGGGGCTCACGTGGGGGAGTAGGGTCTGGGCAACGGGGCGCGGGGAGCGACTCGGGGAGGAGGACGAGGACGGCGGCAACGGCGCTCGGGGACGGTCGGGGAGGGCCGTCGTGGAGGGGCAGGCCGGCGAGGGGGGGTTCCGAGCGGCGGTGGCCTCCTCTGGATCCCGACCCAGATCGGGAGAGAGGAGGGGGGCCGACGCGGGGTTGAGGCGATGGGGTGCCCGACGACTGGGTTGGGGCGCTGGCGTCGCGAGGTGGGGGGGAGCGGGCTCGTCCCCGATCCAGATCGGATCGGGAAGGGGAGAGGAGAGGCGTGGGGAGTGCGGGTGACGGGGTGGATGGGTTAGGGTTTTCCCCGGTGGGGGGGGGGTTATGGAGGGGAGGGGTTGGGCCGGCCGGTGTGTCCGAATGGGCCAGCCTGTTGGGTCGGCTGGTCCGGGGGTCCTTTCCCTTTTTTTTTCTCTTTTGTAGTTTCTTTCTTTTATTTATTTTCTTTTCTGTTTTTAAATCATTTTAAATTCCTTAGGCATTTTATAAAAATGGGTTTGTTGCACCATAATTACCTTTGTAATATTTGGTACAAACCAAACATTTGTATTTTAATGTTTGAAAACTTTTATTGTTTGACTTAAATTCAAATTTGAATTTGGATCGGTTCTAAACTAACGCGAGAATATCAACAATAATCGAGGTGACGTGGCATCATTACTACAGGGTTACTGTAGCTTGATTACCCGGGCGTCACAATTCTCCTCCACTACAAGAAATCTCGTCCCGAGATTTAAGAGGTAGTGTAAGGGGGGAAAGTTTGATAATGAATCTAGCGAATCTTTTCGGTCTTGGTTGCTCTTCTCGAAGAGGTCGATCCATTACATTGATTTCTTCATTCCTCTGTTTCAGTTCCTCATGATGAAGTCGGCTCTTTTCTTCGGGAACTCCATCATATTTACGAATAGGTAACGGGGCAGGTCGGCAACGACAGAATGTTATAAGGGTTATAATCTGGGATTAACCCATGAATGAGCATATGAGTACCTCTCGAGTTTGAACATTTAAAAGACATCGAGAGTAAAGTTGGGAGGTACAATAAGAAGTTTCAAGCAGCCAGGCAATCGTTCAATGCATAGTCAGAAGGTGAAAGTGGTTTCAAAGCAACGGGATAATTATTGTGTCCGATGCCAGAATTGATGATCTCATCGGAAAGGTGGCTCATGAATTACTTTCGAGTCCACGCGGGAGGAATAACTTTGGAAACTGGGGTGTGCAGGAGAGTCAGGTTTCGACCCTGGGAACTGTGGGTTATGGGCCCACCATGTTCTTAAAAGTAGAAAGGGCGGAGACGTCTTGTGTGATCATGCAAGCAAGGCATGTCAGGGGGGTAGCCTGTCGATTATGTTGGCGACAATGTCGATACCAAGGGCGAGGGACGAAGAGAACTATTTTCCTGCTCGTTGAACGAGGCGGGCCAAGAGGCAAAGTTCTCATCCATCGGCGGTTACTGAAATGTCATCAACAATAGAAACAGGGTCTCACTGTCAGAGTTGTACACCGAGGTGTTTACCTAAGCAGTGAATTATTACTGCTTAGATTATATAGATCACAAGAAAGGTTAAACCAAACAACGGAAAGGAAATATGGTTATCAAATTACATAGAACAATGACAAGGAAAATGTGTTTAATCACATATTTCAGGGGTATATCCTTCCCAAGGACAAGCAGAGCATGATATCCATGACAGGATATAATGTAGAAAACTCTTTAGGTAGGGGAGAGAATTTTCATGACACTACCCATACAACGGTGTTTGGATAATTGAGCAGGAAACTTTTAGCCTTGGGCTCCAAATGTTCTTGTTGGAAATCGGAGTATCACAAACATGCTTTGAGATAGTATTGGCATGGTCTTTGGGTAAAGATCATACTTTGGATTCACAAAGGATCCGTCAGGAGCAAATTATAGAATAAGTCTTACAATTTCCTCATGGAAGAATGGCTAAGCTTGCTGAAAAGGATACTACAACAATAGGTCCTCCACCCAGGGGGGTGCTAGGCATGACATCATGTTACCGGGTCATCAAAGGACCAACATCATAACTCTTGAAAGTTGTCCCAACCATCATATCTCGATGAGATTCAGATCCGATTGGTGTCATGATACCTCGCACTCGGGATGTCCGAGAAGAAAAGGTGCAACACAAATAGATGAAATGACATTTCAAGATTCTCGTGAAATGAACTAAGGGAGCGGGTTCTTGAAGCAATAGTTCATCCTTAAACCAAGGAGAGGATGAGGGGTAGCTGATGGAATCAACGAAAATCCTCAAGATTTCCAAAAGGTGGATTTCCACAGCTTATGTGAACAAGGAGATAACATTTGTCGGATCAAATGATAAAATGGTGTATGCTCGAGGAGAACATACACAGTTAAACATTGGATAAGAGGTGCACCGAAATATGGGCTGGGTTGCACGACCAACGTCGGAATGATGATTCAATAATCAATAGTCTAAGAATGAATGGTTGACCATTAACTTCTAATAAATAGGGTTGCTAGAAGTACAGAATCCAAACAACACCGTTCACTTGTAGGTACCTCGGTTAGAATTAACACGGGAACCAAGAAAGAATGGTGATGGTGAGAAGTATCACTATACCAATAATTCTTAAGAGGTGGAGTAATCCTCATGACATTCTTGTCATAAAAGATGGTAATACTCCAAGCTAAAGAAGAACAAATGTTGGATAGTAAGGATCTCAAGGTATAACACGAAATACGAACAAGTTTGTGTTGAACGGAAGGCAATAAAGTGGTCGATGATAACACCAATCATCGAGGGCAAGGATGGTATTTCTCATCATGATTTCAATAGATCTCTTGGAAGAGCTCAGAAGGTTGATGATATTCACGACACATTTGTCGCGAGAGTTCATGAAGATGTAATCGATAGGCGACGACATCAAGTCAAAGTAATGATAAAGTGAAAGGTTATTGGGACCAAGGGTACGACACAAACTCGAAACCAAGCTTGTTGTTCAAGGCGAAATGATATGACGATGATGATCGACGTAAGGTTAGTTCATCGTCGAAACTTGTGCTCCGGGAAGAAGGACCGGGTAGCACAGTTAAAATTAGCTCGATAATGATATAGCCGATCAGGCTAGGAATGACTTGAAGGATTAATAAATTTTTAAGCAGTGATGGGTTCAAATACTTGTTGAATCGCAATGCGAACTCGATTCAGTTATCGGTGTCTTTGAGTTTTTTAATAACTCAGAGCCCGTGAAAAATTTGAATCAGTGAGAAGGTAGTACTTGATGAACTCATAAAAAGTTATGCAGTTCCATGATAATCTCGAGATACCATGGGGTAATACTCTATGACAGATCAAAGTAGAGGTTGGACTGGGGCATTGCTCTGCACAAGACAAGTGCTTAAACTTGCACGAGAAAAGGTATATAAAGGAGAACATGGTCGGAACCACAATTGCAAAAAGGCCAGATCCCAGATATAAGATGATCTTATATCAAGGGAATAATTAATTTTAAAAGAAGCTTCGATGAGAAGATGTGTATCTTGTCCATGGGCATGAACACAAAGTTCAAGGTCGACTCCCACTTCCCCAATGCACAACCTTTCATTCACTTCTCGCGTTCAATGAAGTTGTAGTGTTGAAATTTTATCTGGCAAAATACCAGAAGAGTGCGACTAGTGAAAACTTTCGAGTCCACACATATTAAGGAAGGCATAGGTTCAACCCATCGGGGCATCTTAGAATCATATACCAGAATCTTTAGAAGTAATTAACTCAAGCTCGAAGGCAGAGCATGGTTGAGAAAGCAAAGGATACAATTTACAAAAGGCGTTATGTATCAGAGGAAAGGCTCACAAGGTTATAGAATATGAAGGGCGTTGTCAGATAAAATCCAACAAAGGATCTGGTGGTCCACAAGGGATCTGACGTGAGCATCGGTACTCAACTAGGGGAAGAAGAATGCAAGGAAATCAGATTATAGAAACAACTGACTAACTCAATTGTCAAATGCAAAGGAATTATCATTTCCAAATCAAGGGATCAGAAGCAATGCTCTGATTAGGGATGGATAAATTGAATAGCCTTAGGGTACAATCAATGACAATTGGATTGGTCGAGAACCAATTCCAGTTAAAAGAATAGTAGCTCAGCCGGGAAGGTAATTTATAAGGATCAATGATGATTGCGGGTATTCGCAAACATATTGAGTCAACAGACTCAAAATGATAATGACAAGGAATGTCAATAAGATTACTAGACTTATGGGATTAACCATAATGCAAGCAATCAAGAATTTCAAGAGCAATAGGATGCTCAAAATTTTCGGAAGATCGAATGATATTTCGAGGATTCGTGACATACATGCATCAACTCGAGATGAGTGGATACTCGGTAAGTGCGAGAAATTATCCGTAAGGGTATTCAGGCGACAAGGAACTGTAAGGCAGTAGGCCAAAAAGGATTATCGAAACAACGACGAGTGTTTTGTTGTATCTTGTAATAACAAGACCAATCGATGAATGTACGAATAACAACCGCAAGTAGTTATCCATAAGGGTTGTTGGTGGAAGGAATTGCAATCGCGATGAACACAAGTTCTCGGATTAACAGCGAGAGTATCTTCGTGGTCTTCATGTGTAGCGCGATCATCATCGATAATAAGGGCTCTCCGGTGAAAGTGATAACGAGATCCTAATGTTAGATTTAGTAAAATTCATTTAACCCGAGTAGAAGAGAGTTCAGAGTCCCAGAGTAAAGGTCGAGGAGTAAAAGATCCTAGTACCACCCGATGGCGACGTGGGCCCGTAAGGCACACAGCCAAGTTAGTAAAAGTTTTTGCAATGTCTAGACTCGACTTCGGCCAAGGAGTTGGAAGGGGGATTCCTACAGGCAGTCGGCTCTGATACCAACTTGTGACGCCTGATTCAATCAGACACTAATCATACACGCAAAAGCGTGTACGATCAAGATCGTGGACTCACGGAAGATATCACAACACAACTCTAAAAATAAAATAAGTCATACAAGCATCATAATACAAGCCAGGGCCTCGAGGGCTCGAATACAAGTGCTCGATCATAGACGAGTCAGTGAAGCAACAATATCTCGAGTACGTACATAAGTTAAACAAGTTGCCATAAGATGGCTAGCACAAACCGGGATACAGATCGAAGAGGCGCAGCCTCCTGCCTCGATCCTCCTAAACTACTCCCAGTCGTCGCCGCAGCAGGCAAAGACGTAGTAGTAGGCACCTCCGAGGTAGTAGTCGCCATCGACGGTGGCGTCGCTCCTGGGCTCCATCATCCGTCGCAGAACCGGTAAAGAAAGGGGAAAAGGGGAACAAGGCAACCGTGAGTACTCATCCAAAGTACTCGCAAGCAAGGAGCTACACTACATATGCATGGATATATGTGTAAAGGGCCATATCGGTGGACTGAATCTGCAGAATGCCGTAATAAGAGGGGATAGCTAATCCTGTCGCAGACTATGCTTCCGCAGCCTCCGCCTTGCAACATGTAGAAGAGAGTAGATCAAGTCCTCCAAGTAGCATCACATAGCATAATCCTACCCGCGATCCTCCTCGTAACCCCGAGAGAGAGCGACCACCGGGTTATATCTGCACTTGGAAGGGTGTGTTTTATTAAGTAGCCGGTTCTAGTTGTCATAAGGTCAAGGTACGACTCCAAGTCGCCCCATTATCAAGATCACGGCTATTTGAATAGATTAACTTCCTGCAGGGTGCACCACATAACCCAACATGCTTGATCCCATTTGGCCGACACACTTTTCTCGGGTCATGCCCGGCCGCTGAAGATCAACACGCCGCAGCCCCACCTAGGCTCAACAGAGAGGTCAAGACGCCGGTCTAAACCTAAGCGCAGGGTCAGGCCCATCGCCTTAGCACACCTGCATGTTGCGACGCGGCCGGAAGCAGACCTAGCCTACAGCGCTCAGTCCAATCCGTCGCGCGCCACTCGGCCGACGTCACGAAGTGCCGGCCGATACCACGACGCCGGATACCCATAACTACTCCAACGAGATGGTTAGTGCGATAGACCAAATGGCCGACTCGGATCAAATACCCGATCTCGTTGAACGTGTTAAGTATCCGCGACGCCGACCAGGGCCAGCCCACCTCTCCTAGGTGGTCTCAACCTGCCTGCCGCCTCCGCCACAAAGTAACAATCGGGGCCGTGGGAACCTGTGCCCACCTCTACCGGGATGGAGCCACCGTCCTTTCAAATTTCCATCTCCTAACAAGATCACAGGTAATGTAATAGTGTAAAGTATATAGATATGCCCGTGATCACCTCCAAGTGATCACAGCCCAAGAGTATAGCATGGTAGACGGACAAGAGTGTAGGGCCACCGATGGAACACTAGCATCCTATACTAAGCAAGAGGATAAAGGTGTAAAGGTAACAATAGTAGTAGCAAGGACAAAGCTATGCAAAGAAGATAGGATTATCTGAAAGCGGTAACATGCTACACTACTCTAATGCAAGCAGATAGAGTAGAATAGGCGATATCCGTGATCAAGGGGGGCTTGCCTGGTTGCTCGGCAAGAGAGAGGGGTCAACTCCGTAGTCGAACCGGGCAAAGCAGCAGCCACACTGGTCTCTGGAGAGAAGAGGGGGAGAAACAAGAAATACATAGCAAGCAAGTGCATAACAGACAATAAGCGAGCTAGACGTGTTCTAACGCAGTATGAGGTGATACTGGTGAAGGGGAAAACATCCGGAAAGTATCCCGGTGTTTCGCATTTTCAGCAGAGGAGCCGGAGGAAAGTTGCGAGTTCAAGATGTTAGAATGTGTGGCGAGACGAACGGGCTGCGATCCGGATTCGCCTCGCCGCTCGAGCAACTTTCATGTTGAAAATATTTTAACCGAAGTTACGCTTAAAAGATATGATTTTCTAAAGATTTTATTAATTTCGGAATTTAATTAATTATTTAAATTAATTCGAAAATAGATTAATGACATCGGCATGATGTCATGTCGACGTCGGCAGATCAACTGGGTTGATCGGTCAACTGACCAATGGTCCCACCGTCAATGACACATTTTAATTAATGATTAAGTAAACTAATCATAATTAATTAGTGGGTGGGCCCATGTCATTGTTTGATTAATTAACTAACAGCTAATTAGGTTAATCTAATTGTGATTAATTAACTTAATTAATTCGTTAATTAATTAATTAATTTTATTATTATTATTATTATTTATTATTATTTTTTATTTTTTTAATAAAACATTACGGTCGTGGGGCCTCGCCGCGATGTGAGCCTTAGCGGGCGGCGTGGCCACGAGCAGCCGGCACGAGCCGCCGTTAGGGCGCCACCTGTGCCACTGAGGGAGAGGCGCGGGCGACGGGCGCCGGCGGCCAGCGGCGTGGTAGTCTTGTGAACGGCGAACTGGCCGCCAGCTCGGCGTGGCGGGCGGGCCGACCACGCCGACGGGGAAGATGCTCGGCCGTGGCCATGGCCACCAGCGCGGGGGGGCACTGCGCGCCGCCGTCGGAACGAGGCCGGCAATGGCAACGCCGACGATTAGCGATGTGAACACGGCCGCCGTGAGGGACCGCGACGGCGGGGAGGCGAGGGAGCGGACGCGCCCACGGCGGGCGCGAACCGACTTAGTATCTGCGCTGGCGAAACGACAAGACGCGAGGAGGAGGAGGGCCGCGGTGAGCGGAGCCACGGCGGACGGAGGGCGGGCGGTGACCGGGGAAAAGGGAAGGAAGGGGGCGCCACGTGGGGAGTAGGGTCTGGCAACGGGCGCGGGAGCGACTCGGGAGGAGGACGAGGACGGCGGCACAGCGCTCGGGGACGGTCGGGGAGGGTCGTCGTGGAGGGCAGGCCGGGCGAGGGGGGTTCCGGCGGCGGTGGCCTCTCTCGATCCCGACCAGTCGGGAGAGAGGGGGGCCGACGCGGGTTGAGGCGATGGGGTGCCCAGCGACTGGTTGGGGCGCCAAGGCGTCGCGAGGTGGGGGGGCGAGCCTGCCCCGATCCAGATCGGATAGGGAAGGGAGAGGAGAGGCGTGGGGAGTGGGGGTGACGGGTGGATGGGTTAGGGTTTTCCCGGTGGGGGGGTTATGGAGGGAGGGTTGGGCCGGCCGGTGTGGCCGAATGGGCCAGCCTGTTGGGTCGGCTGGTCCGGGGGTCCTTTCCCTTTTTTTTCTCTTTTGTAGTTTCTTTCTTTTATTTTTTTTTTCTATTTTTAAATCATTTTAAATTCCTTAGGCATTTTATAAAAATGGGTTTGTTGCACCATAATTACCTTTGTAATATTTAGTACAAACCAAACATTTGTATTTTAATGTTTGAAAACTTTTATTGTTTGACTTAAATTCAAATTTGAATTTGGATCGGTTCTAAACTAACGCGAGAATATCAACAATAATCGAGGTGACGTGGCATCATTACTAGAGGGTTACTGTAGCTTGATTACCCGGGCATCACAATTCTCCTCCACTACAAGAAACCTCGTCCCGAGATTTAAGAGGTAGTGTAAGG
Organism: Aegilops longissima; assembly: GCA_021605205.1. Classification (NCBI taxonomy): domain Eukaryota; kingdom Viridiplantae; phylum Streptophyta; class Magnoliopsida; order Poales; family Poaceae; genus Aegilops; species Aegilops longissima. The sequence goes on along the minus strand of CM038680.1, from coordinate 373,708,460 downwards.
GGGGAAAGTTTGATAATGGATCTAGCGAATCTTTTCGGTCTTGGTTGCTCTTCTCGAAGAGGTCGATCCATTACATTGATTTCTTCATTCCTCTGTTTCAGTTCCTCATGATGAAGTCGGCTCTTTTCTTCGGGAACTCCATCGTATTTACGAATAGGTAACGGGGCAGGTCGGCAACGACAGAATGTTATAAGGGTTATAATCTGGGATTAACCCATGAATGAGCATATGAGTACCTCTCGAGTTTGAACATTTAAAAGACATCGAGAGTAAAGTTGGGAGGTACAATAAGAAGTTTCAAGCAGCCAGGCAATCGTTCAATGCCTAGTCAGAAGGTGAAAGTGGTTTCAAAGCAACGGGATAATTATTGTGTCCGATGCCAGAATTGATGATCTCATCGGAAAGGTGGCTCATGAATTACTTACGAGTCCACGCGGGAGGAATAACTTTGGAAACTGGGGTGTGCAGGAGAGTCAGGTTTCGACCCTGGGAACTGTGGGTTATGGGCCCACCATGTTCTCAAAAGTAGAAAGGGCGGAGACGTCTTGCGTGATCATGCAAGCAAGGCATGTCAGGGGGGTAGCCTGTTGATTATGTCGGCGACAACGTCGATACCAAGGGCGAGGGACGAAGAGAACTATTTTCCCGCCGTTGAACGAGGCGGGCCAAGAGGCAAAGTTCTCATCCATCGACGGTTGCCATCAAATGTCATCAACAATAGAAACAGGGTCTCACTGTCGAGTTGTACACCGAGGTGTTTACCTAAGCGAAGAATTATTACTGCTTAGATTATATAGATCACAAGAAAGGTTAAACCAAACAACGGAAAGGAAATATGGTTATCAAATTACACGTAACAATGACAAGGAAAATGTGTTTAATCACATATTTCAGGGTATATCCTTCCCAAGGACAAGCGAGCATGATATCCATGACAGGATATAATGTAGAAAACTCTTTAGGTAGGGGAGAGAATTTTCATGACACTACCCATACAACGGTGTTTGGATAATTGAGCAGGAAACTTTTAGCCTTGGGCTCCAAATGTTCTTGTTGGAAATCGGAGTATCACAAACATGCTTTGAGATAGTATTGGCATGGTCTTTGGGTAAAGATCATACTTTGGATTCACAAAGGATCCGTCAGGAGCAACTTATAGAATAAGTCTTACAATTTCCTCATGGAAGAATGGCTACGCTTGCTAAAAAGGATACTACAACAATAGGTCTTCCACCCAGGGGGGGAGTGCTAGGCATGACATCATGTTACCGGGTCATCAAAGGACCAACATCATAACTCTTGGAAAGTTGTCCCAACCATCATATCTGACTGAGATTCAGATCCGATTGGTGTCATGATACCTCAGACTCAGGATGTCCGAGAATAAAAGGTGCAACACAAATAGACGAAATGACATTTCAAGATTCTCAGGAAATGAACTAAGGGAGCGGGTTCTTGAAGCAATAGTTCATCCTTAAACCAAGGAGAGGATGAGGGGTAGCTGATGGAATCAACGAAAATCCTCGAGATTTCCAAAAGGTGGATTTCCACAGCTTATGTGAACAAGGAGATAACATTTGTCGGATCAAATGATAAAATGGTGTATGCTCGAGGAGAACATACACAGCTAAACATTGGATGAGAGGTGCACAAATATGGGCTGGGTTGCACGACCAACGTCGAATGATGATTCAATAATCAATAGTCTAAGAATGAACGGTTGACCATTAACTTCAAAGCAATAGGGTTGCTAGAAGTACAGAATCCAAACAACACCGCTCACTTGTAGGTACCTCGCTTAGAATTAACACGGAACCAAGAAAGAATGGTGATGGTGAGAAGTATCACTATACCAAGAATTCTTAAGAGGTGGAGTAATCCTCATGACATTCTTGTCATAAAAGATGGTAATACTCCAAGCTAAATAAGAACAAATGTTGGATAGTAAGGATCTCAAGGTATAACACGAAACACGAACAAGTTTGTGTTGAACGGAAGGCAATAAAGTGGTCGATGATAACACCAATCATCAAGGGCAAGGATGGTATTTCTCATCATGATTTCAATAGATCTCTTGGAAGAGCTCAGAAGGTTGATGATATTCACGACACATTTGTCGCGAGAGTTCATGAAGATGTAATCGATAGGCGACAACATCAAGTCAAAGTAATGATAAAGTGAAAGGTTATTGGAACCAAGGGTACGGCACAAATTCGAAACCAAGCTTGTTGTTCAAGGCGAAATGATATGACGATGATGATCGACATAAGGTTAGTTCATCGTCGAAACTTGTGCTCTGGGAAGAAGGACCGGGTAGCACAGTTAAAATTAGCTCGATAATGATATAGCCGATCAGGCTAGGAATGACTTGAAGGATTAATAAATTTGTAAGCAGTGATGGGTTCAAATACTTGTTGAATCGCAATGCGAACTCGATTCAGTTATCGGTGTCTTTGAGTTTTTTAATAACTCAGAGCCCGTGAAAAATTTGAATCAGTGAGAAGGTAGTACTTGATGAACTCATAAAAAGTTATGCAGTTCCATGATAATCTCGAGATACCATGGGGTAATACTCTATGACAGATCAAAGTAGAGGTTGGACTGGGGCATTCCTCTGCAGAAGACAAGTGCTTAAACTTGCACGAGAAAAGGTATATAAAGGAGAACATGGTCGGAACCACAATTGCAAAAAGGCCAGATCCCAGATATAAGATGATCTTATATCAAGGGAATAATTAATTTTAAAAGAAGCTTCGATGAGAAGATGTGTATCATGTCCATGGGCATGAAGACAAAGTTCAAGGTCGACTCCCACTTCCCCAATGCACAACCTTTCATTCATTTCTCGCGTTCAATGAACTTGTAGTGTTGAAATTTTATCTGGCAAAATACCAGAAGAGTACGACTCGTGAAAACTTTCGAGTCCACACATATTTAGGAAGGCATAGGTTCAACCCATCGGGGCATCTTAGAATCATATACCAGAATCTTTAGAAGTAATTAACTCAAGCTCGAAGGCAGAGCATGGTTGAGAAAGCAAAGGATACAATTTACAAAAGGCGTTATGTATCAGAGGAAAGGCTCACAAGGTTATAGAATATGAAGGGCGTTGTCAGATAAAATCCAACAAAGGATCTGGTGGTCCACAAGGGATCTGACGTGAGCATCGGTACTCAACTAGGGGAAGAAGAATGCAAGGAGATCAGATTATAGAAACAACTGACTAACTCAATTGTCAAATGCAAAGGAATTATCATTTCCAAATCAAGGGATCAGAAGCAATGCTCTGATTAGGGATGGATAAATTGAATAGCCATAGGGTAAAATCAATGACAATTGGATTGGTCGAGAACCAATTCCAGTTAAAAGAATAGCAGCTCAGCCGGGAAGGTAATTTATAAGGATCAATGATGATTGCGGGTATTCGCAAACATATTGAGTCAACAGACTCAAAATGATAATGACAAGGAATGTCAATAAGATTACTAGACTTATGGGATTAACCATAATGCAAGCAATCAAGAATTTCAAGAGCAATAGGATGCTCAAAATTTTCGGAAGATCGAATGATATTTCGAGGATTCGTGACATACATGCATCAACTCGAGATGAGTGGATACTCGGTAAGTGCGAGAAATTATCCGTAAGGGTATTCAGGCGACAAGGAACTGTAAGGCAGTAGGCCAAAAAGGATTATCGAAACAACGACGAGTGTTTCGTTGTATCTTGTAATAACAAGACCAATCTGATGAATGTACGAATAACAACCGCAAGTAGTTATCCATAAGGGTTGTTGGTGGAAGGGAATTGCAATCGCGATGAACACAAGTTCTCGGATTAACAGCGGAGAGTATCTTTAGGGTCTTCATGTGTAGCAGGCGATCATCAGTAATAAGGTGCTCTCCGGGTGAAAGTGATAACGAGATCCTAATGTTAGATTTAGTAAAATTCATTTAACCCGAGTAGAAGAGAGTTCAGAGTCCCAGAGTAAAGGTCGAGGAGTAAAAGATCCTAGTACCACCCGATGGCGACGTGGGCCCGTAAGGCACACAGCCAAGTTAGTAAAAGTTTTTGCAATGTCTAGACTCGACTTCGGCCAAGGAGTTGGAAAGGGGGATTCCTACAGGCAGTCGGCTCTGATACCAACTTGTGACGCCCCCAATTCAATCATACACTAATCATACACGCAAACGTGTGCGATCAAGATCAGGGACTCACGGGAAGCAACACAACTCTAAAAATAAAATAAGTCATACAAGCATCATAATACAAGCCAGGGGCCTTGAGGGCTCGAATACAAGTGCTCGATCATAGACGAGTCAGCGGAAGCAACAATATCTGAGTACAGACATAAGTTAAACAAGTTGCCATAATATGGCTAGCACAACCGGGATACAGACGAAGAGGCGCAGCCTCCTGCCTCGATCCTCTGAACTACTCCCAGTCGCCGCCGCCGGGCATCACGTAGTAGTAGGCACCTCCGAGGTAGTAGTCGCCATCGACGGTGGCGTCTCGCCCTGGGCTCCATCGTCTGGTCGCAGCAACCGGAAAGAAAGGGGGAAAAGGGGAACAAGGCAACCGTGAGTACTCATCCAAAGTACTGCAAGCAAGGAGCTACACTACATATGCATGGATATATGTAAAGGGCCATATCGGTGGACCGAATCTGCAGAATGCCGTAATAAGAGGGGATAGCTAATCTGTCAAGACTACGCTCGGCAGCCTCCGCCTTGCAACATGTAGAAGAGAGTAGATCAAGTCCTCCAAGTAGCATCGCATAGCATAATCCTACCCGCGATCCTCCTCGTAACCACGAGAGAGAGCGACCACCGGGTTATATCCGCACTTGGAAGGGTGTGTTTTATTAAGTATCCGGTTCTAGTTGTCATAAGGTCAAGGTACAACTCCAAGTCGCCCTGTTATCAAGATCACGGCTATTCGAATAGATTAACTTCCCTCTGAGGTGCACCACATAACCCAACACGCTTGTTCCCATTTGGCCGACACACTTTTTCGGTCATGCCCGCCGTGGAAGATCAACACGCCGCAGCCCCACCTAGGCTCAACAGAGAGGTCAACCGCGGTCTAAACCTAAGCGCACAGGGTCTGGCCCCATCGCCTTAGCACACCAAGACGCTTGCGTCGCTGGCCGAAGCAGACCTAGCCTACAGCGTTCCAGTCCAATCCGCGCGCGCCACTCGGTCGGCGGCGTCACGAAGTGCCGGCCGATACCATGGCGCGGGATACCCATAACTACTCCCGCGTAGATGGTTAGTGCGTATAGACCAAATGGCCGACTCGGATCAAATACCCAGATCTCGTTAAGCGTGTTAAGTATCCGCGAACGCCGACCAGGGCGAGCCCGCCTCTCCTAGGTGGTATCAACCTGCCTGCCGCTCCGCCACAAAGTAACGATCGAGGCCATTGGGAACCTGTGCCCACCTCTACCGGGATGGAGCCACCGTCCTTTCACCCCCATCTCCTAACAAAGATCACGAGGAATGTAATAGTGTAAAGTATATTGTATATGCCCGTGATCACCTCCCAAGTGATCACAGCCAGTAGTATAGCATGGCAGATGGACAAGAGTGTAGGGCCACCGATGGAACACTAGCATCCTATACTAAGCAAAGAGGATAGCGGTAAAGGTACCAACAAGAGTAGCAAGGACAAAGCTATGCAAAGATAGGATTAATCGAAAGCGGTAACATGCTACACTACTCTAATGCAAGCAAGATAGAGTATAATAGGCGATATCCGGTGATCGGGGGGCTTGCCTGGTTGCTCTGCAAGAGAGAGGGGTCGTCAACTCCGTAGTCGAACTGGGCAGCAGCAGCGTCACTGGGTCTACCAGAGAGAAGAGGGGGGGAGAAATAGTAAATACATAGCAAGCAAGTGCATAACAGGACAATAAGCAGAGCTAGACGTGTTCTAACGCGGTATGAGGTGATACCGGTGAAGGGGGAAAACATCCGGGAAAGTATCCCCGGTGTTTCGCATTTTCGGGCAGAGGAGCCGGAGGAGGAAAGTTGCGAGTTCGGTATGTTAGGAATGTGTGGCGGACGAACGGGCTGCGTATCCGGATTCCTCTCGTCGTTCTGAGCAACTTTCATGTTGAAAATATTTTAATCCGAATTACGGCTTAAAAGATATGATTTTCTAAAGATTTTATTAATTTCTGGAATTTAATTAATTATTTAAATTAATTCGAAAAATAGATTAATGACATCGATGATGCCATGTCGACGTCGCAGATCAATGAGGTTGATCGGTCAACTGACCAAAGGTCCCACCGTCGGTGACACATTTTAATTAATGATTAAGTAAACTAATCATAATTAATTAGTGGGTGGGCCCACTTGTCATTGTTTGATTAATTAACTAACGATTAATTAGGTTAATCTAATTGTGATTAATTAACTTAATTAATTAGTTAATTAATTAATTAATTTAATTATTATTATAATTTCTTATTTTTTATTTTTTAATTAAAACGTTCGGGGCCGTGGGGCCTCGCCGATGGCCTGAGCCTTAACGGGCGGCGTGGCCTGCAGCAATGGGCACGGAGCCGCCCGTTAGGCGCCTGACAGCCACCGGGGGAGAGGCGCCTTGAGGGGCGAGGGCGGCGGCAGGGCGTGGGCAGTCTTGGGTACGGCGAACCGGGCAGCCAGCCAGCCAGCGGGGCCGGGCCGACCACGCGACAGGGGAAGAGGCCCGGCCATGGCCATGACCAGCCAGCGCGAGGGCCTGTGGCGCCGTCGTGGCGAGGCCGCAATGGCGACGCCGACGATTGAAGTGGCGGGCCAATACCGAGGAGGGACCGGCGACGGCAGGGAGGCGGAGGGAGCGGACGCGCCACGCCACGGCGCGGGCCGACTTGGTTAGCGCTGGGCGAGTCTGCGCCGCACGCGGAGGAGGTGCGGGACCGCGGTGAGCGGAGCCACGGCGTGGACGGAGCGCGGGCGGTGACCGCGGGGAAAAGGGGAAGGAAGGGGAGGCGCTCATGTGGGGGAGTAGGGTCTGGGCAACGGGCGCGGGGAGCGACTCGAGGAGGAGGACGAGGACGGCGTAACGGCGCTCGGGGACGGTCGGGAGGGCCGTCGTGGAGGCAGGCTGCGAGGGGGTTCCGGCGGCGGTGGCCTCCTCGATCCCGACCAGATCGGGAGAGGTGGGGGCCGACGGGGTTGAGGCGATGGGGTGCCCGCGACCGGGTTGGGGCGCAAGGCGTCGCGAGGTGGGGGGGCGGGCTCGTCCCCGATCCAGATCGGATCGGGAAGGGGAGAGGAGAGGCGTGGGGAGTGGGGGTGACGGGGTGGATAGGTTAGGGTTTTCCCCGGTGGGGGGGGGGGGGTTATGGAGGGAAGGGATTGGGCCAGCCGGTGTGGCCGAATGGGCCAGCCTGTTGGGTCGGCTGGCCCGGAGGTCCTTTCCCTTTTTTTGTTTGTTTTCTCTTTCGTAGTTTCTTTCTTTTATTTATTTTCTTTTCTGTTTTTAAATCATTTTAAATTCCTTAGGCATTTTATAAAAATGGGTTTGTTGCACCATAATTACCTTTGTAATATTTAGTACAAACCAAACATTTGTATTTTAATGTTTGAAAACTTTTATTGTTTGACTTAAATTCAAATTTGAATTTGGATCGGTTCTAAACTAACGCGAGAATATCAATAATAATCGAGGTGACGTGGCATCATTACTAGAGGGTTACTGTAGCTTGATTACCCGGGCGTCACAGCAGAGTGTGGTGCTGATGAGAAACGGGTCGACGGAAGGGAGAGCTTCGGCGCACCCCCTACCTGGCACGCCAAATGTCGGATGTCGGGTTCCGGCTAACCCTTAAGGTTCGAACTTTGGGGTGCGCACGAAGATCTCTCCCCTACCGATCTACGTCCGATCGCCTCGTGAGATCTAAGCTGAAAACGATGAAAAACACAAGGGACACAAGATTTATACTGGTTTGGGCCACAGTTGTGGTGTAATACCCTACTCCAGTGTGTGGTGTGGTGGATTGCCTCAGGGGCTGATGATGAACAGTATAAAGGACGAACAGCCTCGCGAGAGGTGTTCTTGAGCTGGTGCGATGAACTGCTTGGGTGAGTTCGATCGCCTCTCTCTCTCTCTCTCTCTCTCTCTCTCTCTCTCTCTCTCTCTCTCTCTCTCTCTCTGGCTAGGGCTCTATCTGATCTCCCTATCTACGATGGTGGCTAGCTCTATTTTTAGAGGCCATGGTCCTCTTCCCAAATATTGAGCGGGAAGGGCGCCAACAACAGCCATTTTGAAGGGGAACATCTAGTACAAGTTATCCTGACTAAAGTTGGTCTTCCGCTGCCAAAAGCACTGGCGATGACGCCGTCTTGGGCTCCACGGTGACCTCCATCCTGCCGCTCCGCTGGTCTTGGTCTCGTTGCACTGAAATGGAAACCTTTGCCTGATGCCTCAGTACTCCACGTCTGTGCTTGCCCCCTTTGAACCAAAGAGGAAACAAGGACACTGCACAGGCCGGCGCCCGCCTGGTCTCGATCGTCATGGCTTGCGTCACGAGCACCTCGCGAGGTACCTGCCTTGATCTCTCGCCTCCTCATGAGCCTGCTCGGGCGAGGCCGCTCTGAGGAAGTCTTGTGTCGTCCGCCCTCATGAGGCTTGGCCCCTCGCGAGGGTCTTGAGTCTTGCGCTGATGAAGATGGGCCGTACTGGGCCACCACTTGAGTCACGCCGCAGGCTGCAGGCAGGCAAGTCTGGGGACCCCCGTTCCCAGAACGCCGACAGATACCTCTCCAATAGACGGAGTGACTAATCCTAATCTCGATCTATGCCAACCCAACAAACACCTTTGGGGATACCTGTAGAGCATCTTTATAATCACCCAATTACGCTGCGACGGTTGATAACACACAAGGCATTCCTCCGGCATCCGGGAGTTGCATAATCTCATAGTCAAAGGAATATGTATTTGACATGAAGAAAGCAATAGCAATAAAACTGAACGATCATTATGCTAAGCTAACGGATTGGGCCTTGTCCATCAGATCATTCTCCTAATGATGTGATCCTGTTATCAAATGACAACTCATGTCCATGGTTAGGAAACCTTAACCATCTTTGATCAACGAGCTAGTCAAGTAGAGGCTCACTAGGGACACAGTGTTTGTCTATGTTTTCACACATGTATTTAGGTTTCCGATCAATACAATTCTAGCATGAATAATAAACATTTATCATGAATAAGGAAATATAAAACAACAACTTTATTATTGCCTCTAGGGCATATTTCCTTCAAAATTTACATCTACGGGATCACTATTTTGCTCAATAAAAGTAGACAAAGGCACATCATTAAGATCAATAGGAGAATTTTTATCAGCAACCAATTTCATAAGAGCATCAACTTTTTTACTCAAAGTACTAATTTCTTCAACCGAATTAACTTTTTTACTAATAGGTGCTCTTTCGGTATGCCATTGTGAATAATTTGCCATGATATTATCTAGCAATTTAGTAGCTTCACCCAAAGTAATTTCCATAGAAGTACCACCCGCGATGGAATCTAAAAAATTTCTAGAAACAAAATTCAATCCCGCATAACTTTTTTTGTATAATCATCCAAAGATTTAAACCATGAGTAGGACAATTTCTTAGCTTCAATTTCATTCTTTCCCAAGATTGTGCAACATATATATGCTCAACTTGCTTAAAATTCATGATTTGAGTTCTAAGGAAATAATTTTCACAGGCAAAAAATACTTAGTAATAAAAGCATCTTTGCACCTATTCCAAGAATCGATACTATTGCGAGGCAAATAAGAAAAACCAAATTTTTGCACGATCCCTCAAAGACAAAGGAAACAATTTTAATTTCCCAATATCATTGTCCGCATCATTTTTCTTTTGCATATCGCACAATTCTATGAATGTTTTTAGATGGGACGCGACATCCTCATTAGGAGTACCGGAAAATTGCTCTTTCATAACAAGATTCAACAAAGTGACATTAATATCACAAGATTCCGCACTAGTGGCGGGAGAAGCAATCGGAGTGCTAATAAAATCATTATTATTGGTATTGGAATGATCACACAATTTGGTATTTTCTTCAGACATCCTGACTACGCAAACAAGATTGCAAGCAAACATTAGATCTGGCGAGGAAAAGGCAAACAAAAAAGAAGGCGAAATAAAAAGGCAAATTTTGAGAAGTGGGGGACATGAAAACGAGAGGAAAATGACAAATAATGTAAATCGTAAGGAGATAAGATTTGTGATTAGGAACCTGATAGATGTTGATGATGTCTCCCAGGCAACGGCGCCAGAAATTCCTTTTGATGCAGCTTGAAACTGCGTCGGTATTTCCCCAAAGAGGAAGGGATGATGCAGTACATCTACGCTAGGTATTTCCCTGAGTTGTGAAACCAAGGTATCAATCCAATAGGATAACAAAGCAACACTATGTAAATGGTACCTGCACACAAAGAACAAATACTTGCAACCCGACGCGTAAGAGGGGTTGTCAACCCCTCCTTGGAAAAAAGATAGATTAATTTATGGTAGATTGGATAAATAGATCTTGCAAAAACACAAGATAAAATAAGTAAAGAAAAAGTGCAGCAAGGTATTTTTTGGTTTTTGAAAATATAGATCTGAAAACAAATATGATAAAAGATAGATCTGAAGGCAAATATGATAAAAGATAGACCCGGGAGGCGTAGATTTCACTAGTGGCTTCTCTCGAGAAAGTAGCATACGGTGGGTAAACAAGTTACTGTTGGGCAATTGATAGAAGAACAAATAATTATGACGATATCCAAGGTAATGATCATGAACATAGGCATCACGTCCAAGATAAGTAGACGAAAGCGATTCTGCATCTACTACTATTACTCCACACATCGACCGCTATCCAGCATGCAACTAGTGTATTAAGTTCATGGAGAAACGGAGTAATGCAATAAGAACAATGACATGATGTAGACAAGATCTATTCATGTAGGAATATACCCCATCTTTTTATCCTTAATAGCAACAATACATACGTGCCTCGCTACCCCTTCTGTCACTAGGTGAGGACACCACAAGATCGAACCCATCACAAAGAACCTCTTCCCATTGCAAGAAAAAACAATCTAATTGGCCTAGCTAAACCAAAGATTCGGAGAAGAAATATGAGGCTATAAATAATCATGCATATAAGAAATCAAAGAAGACTCAAATAATATTCATGGATATAGATCTGATCATAAACTCGAACTTCATCGGATCCCAACAAACACATCGCAAAAAGTCAATACATCAAATAGATTTCCAAGAGACCATTTTATTGAGAATCAAAAAGAGAGAAGAAGCCATCTAGCTACTGCCTACGGACTCGTAGGTCTATGGTGAACTACTCACGCATCATCGGAGAGGCACCAATGAGGATGGTGAACCCCTCCGTGACCGTGCCCCCCTCCGTGATCGTGTTCCCCTCCAGCAAGGTGCCAGAATAGGGCTCTAGATTGGGTCTCGTGGTTCTGGAACTTGCGGCGGCTAGAATTGTGTTTCGTCGACTCCCCTAGGGTTTCTGGAATATTTGGATATTTATAGAGCTGAGAGGCGGTGGAGGAGACCCCTGTGTGCCCCACAACCCATTAGTGCGCGCTAGGGGCCTCTGGCATGCCCTGGTGTCTTGTGGGCCCCACGGGACTCCTCCAAGGTACTTCCTTTGCTCCCAAGTTGTCTTCTGGTCCAAAAAAATCTCCAAAAAGTTTCACTGCATTTGGACTCCGTTTGATAGGGATATTCTGCGAAGTAAAAAACAAGCAAAAAACAGCAACTGCCACTGGGCACTATGTCAATAGGTCTCCCAAAAAATGCTATAAAGGTGATATATAATGATGTAAAACATCCAAGAATGATAATATAACAACATGTAATAATAATAAATTATAGATACGATGGAGACGTATCATGGAGGTGTTTAGGCCTCAGTATCCCAGAGAGTCAAATGCGCAGGACACAGAGAAGTTGTTGGCTATTGGAGAGGCAATGGGTTTTTTAGGAATGCTCGGATCAATTGATTGCATTCATTGGCAATGAAAAACTGCCCCAAAGGTTTGCGGGGAATATATCAAGGTCACACCAGAGAGGCCACCATCATACTAGAAGCGGTGGCATCACATGACTTATGGATTTGGCAATCTTTCTTTGGAATACCGGGTTCTCACAATGACATCAACGCGCTTCAACAATCTCCGGTGTTCGGGAGACTTTGCAATGGGGAATCACCGCCGTGCAACTACATCATCAACGACCGAGAGTACAACATGGGATACTATTTTGCCGATGGTATCTATCCTCAGTGGGCGGCGTTTGTGAAGACCATATCTGAATAGCACGGCAATAAACAGAGCCACTTTACAACAACTAGTGAAGGGGAGGGGTCGAGGGAGGAGAGGCGAACCGATTCTGGGGGTTAGTGGGTGCGGAGAAGGAAGAGGAGTGAAGGAAAAGGTGGAGGCGCCATGGACGTAGCCGAACGAGGAGGAAGAAGAAGCGTGTAAGTATGGGCCTTAGTGAAAAAATCAAGGCCCAAAAAAAGAAAGACAAAAGAAAAAATATAAAGATAGAAAATAAAAATATTTTTATATAGGACATATATATATCTATATCTATCTATACCTACTAATAAAGCAAGGTGCGTTTCGCCAAATTTCTCATCCGTTCACCAATATTACTATTTTGATTTTTCAAAGATTTTCTTCTAACTGAGGTGGTACTAATTTTTGCACAAAGAAAAATTGCAAAAGGTGCACTGGGCCGAATACATAGCATTTTTTTTTTAGAGAGTACGCCAAAAGCGTACCTTAGCTTTATAGAAGAAAGAGAAGTAATTACAAGAGTGTCGACCGATGTGCGAACACAGAGGTCGGGGTACAACTCACCCCACTCCAACACCGCCCTACCCTAGGCTAATTTCTCACGAACCGTTGTAGGCCTCCTACTTCTACACCAGCTTGTTTCCATTCGGCGATCTCGTCTAGAATCTGGAATGGAAGCTCGCTCGCCGTTTTCTGCTTGTTGAACCTATTGAAGACCCTAGCATTCCTTTGTTTTCAGAGGGTCCACACCACCGCCATCACGTGTATTGGGCCCAAGTGGTCACGTGTGTGCGTGTGTTTGAATAAAAAAGAGAAAAAAAAAGACATGTTGGGAATCGAAGCAAGCCCTCCTAGGTACATGCTCACGGTGCAAACCAGCTAAGCTGGGCCTATTTACACGACCAATAAAGACGCCTGGTTACTTTTGAAGCAAAAGGCAAGTAGATAGCTGGTTTGGACCAGGATTTTTATCATGGGCCCGTTATTATTTTTCTGTTGCACCCTTTATACCACTTAAATATTCGGTTGCTAATCAATAAATCCACCTTGCCTTTTTACATCAAATCCGACCGACTTATATACGATCGAGAGTTGCAGAATTAACAAGCCAAAGCACCAACAAAAGAAGAGGTTGAGGCATGGATGTAAAAAATTCCCTGGGCATATATTTGAGAAACAAAACTAGATTAACAGCCAATGGCTTGGCTGGCTGCACGATGGCTTACATGGGAGGAGAAAAATTAAGCCTCACGGATGCATGCATATAAGTGAGCTCAATTAACGCAAATGAATTGATGGTTGCTTCACTTTACAAAGCAGAAGCAGGGCATGTTTCGGATGAGCACGAGCAGCTGCTGCACCTAGGTATGTCCTGCTTGACTATGGCCAGGTTCTTGGTCGTCAGTATGTACACACAGCTCGAGAGTGACGACACTCGCTTGAACACATCGAGGTCCACACGTTCAGGACCTTGCCCCACAGCAGCGTCGGCTTTGCCGCCGGTGACGCCTATGAGAAGGGTGAGGACAACAAAGTACAAATGGCCCAGAGATCGAGCTCAGTTTACTTCATCGAGACGCACGCAGCTAGCCGAGCAGCCGTAACCATACGCGAGCCTATCGACTTTTTATTTGTTTCCAATAGAAAGCTGGCTCCAACAGTGACCGATGTAGTGCAGACTACTACATACACATGAACAATCAGAAAGCTGGAGAATGATTGGCTAGAGGGCCTGCACCAACAATGTACATAAGGTGCACATGCTCCATCAACGCCGTCACGACCAAGACGGTGGTGAAGAACAAGTCGATGATGTTGAGCTGTCAACGCGGTCACAGCAGAGACGATGGTCAAGAAGAAGTCGCTGATGCGGAGCCGCCTCCTCCCTTCACGACCAATTGTTACCTATGCATGCGTGTATGGTTTGTGACAGCCAACACTTCAAGGTGTAAGGATGGACCAAAACTACTCGCTTCATTCCTTAAAAAAAGGGAACCGAGGGAAGATAATCTCATCCGCTTAAAATAGATATTACGACTTTAATGACTTTATACTAAAGTTAGTCTGAAGTTAGTCATCTATTTTAAACGGAGGGAGTATGACGCACTCGTTGGATGTCAAATGAGTAATGAGGGAGCACATATCATAGCATGAGGTGTGGGACCAGGCAAGCCCCGTCCAGGTGAAGGGGCTAAAACACATTTAACGAACCTTCTAATAATAACCTTACCTAGCGATAATTCCGAATCTTTAAAGAGAAAGGTGTGATAGCTCCCGGGTGCCCCTACATCCTCATGAACAGTAAACTCAAAAATAATCACAAATTAAAAAAAATGGAACTTTGGGGAACCAAAGATGATCAAACTTTTGATGTTCTTACAAATTTTCAGGCACAAATAACGCTTGAGGAGCCCTCACAAAAAAACTAAAATTTGTGCTGAAAAGTACACATGAACTTTGGACAATGATTTTTATAGGTGAGGGTCGCTCGAATGTTATTTGACGCTGGAACTTCGCAAGAACATCAAATGTTTGATCATATTTGATGTTCCAAAGTTTTAGATTTTTTGGTGTGAATCTCTTTCATTTGTCGGATATTTTGCACACCTATCTAATAGATGATGGTTCTACAACTTTTTGATGTGATTTTTGGTGTGTGAAAACTGAAGTTAACCGTTCCTTTGGTATGAAATTAGTATCCTATCAAATTACTATTTACATTAGTATAGTATAGTATGGTTCTTGGAACTTCACTCGATTCTTTGTTGATTTTTTAGGAGAACTCTGAAATTTTGGTGGTATATAGTGTGTTATTATGGTTTGAAGAGAAAAAGTGGGACAAAAGATGCAATTACGCCTTTGTAAGTTTTACCGATGCTAATTATTATTTTATGAAAAAGGCTAAAATAATTTACTCTTTTGCTCCCAACAATATCACCTATATCAATGAGACAAAAATAATGCTCTTATGTATTTCTCGTGAGTAAGCAAAGATCGTGTATCTTTCCATTACTAGAAAAGTAGAAAAGAAGTTATTAATAGGAGAGTAGAAAAGAAGTTACATGTGTGCCTGTGTGTGATGTAATGTTCTTATACTTTTTTTTGTGGGCTTTGTTGTCTTCTGTCAAATGCAATATTTGCTGGACATGATTCAAGGGACGCTGGCAAATGCGTCAAGAGATACTCAGAACCAACTAGATTTACTGAATCGTCTCATGTTTATGTTTTTGCGCACCAGTACTTGCCATGTTTTTTCTCATGTGGTAACGTGAAGGTTTTCAAGTAGTTTGCTGACATTGTCAAGTGTGGTTGGGGACTTAGGCCATTGGGGTAGGGAAGGGTGTTTTTTTTTCTCCCGTTTCAACGCACGGGCATGTTTCCTAGTATACATAATCAGAAAAAGAAATCCTACAGGATGAACTATTTTTCATAGGCTAAATAAAAAATTTATAAAAAACATTTTTCTAAAAAATCCAAATGAAACCCAAATTTGAATTCAAAACTTTTGGCATTGTTTTTTTCTGACTTTTTGGAGTGTCATATTAGTTCCTCTCATACTCCCTCCGTCCGGAAATACTTGTCATCAAAATGGATAAAAGGAAATGTATCTAGACGTATTTTAGTTTGAGATACATCTCATTTTATCCATTTTGATGACAAGTATTTTCGGACGGAGGGGGTACTTTTGAACAAGTATTTGTCAGGGATTTTTGAAATAAATTTCAAATGCCAAGTTGAATTCAAAGTCAGATAAAACTCAAATGCCTCTGGAATTTCCAAATGCCACTCAATTCATACAAAACGCATAGATGCGTAGCTAATAATTGTAAAACATTCCAAATTGAAAATTTGGGATGTTACAACAATAAGCTATGTTAAGTTTTACTAACATGGAAAAGAAACATCATGTGATGATAGCTAGTTGCCAACATTAATAGCTAGCAAATTGCTCGAAGAAAAATGTATGCTAAGGTCTTGATCATTACTTTTCTATTTCTGAGAGATTGATCATTACTATCCTACTCATGAAATAAATTGATCCTGTGTATTCCCTTCTTCTCGTACAATATTATAATCAGTTAAATCCTATCCAAATGCAATGCCTACTGTAACACAAAAACTGAAATAAGTGAACTAATCAAAAGGTTCCATTTGTTATACACTAGTATCAAAATATGTCTTACATTATGGGACGGATGGAGTATCTTCTATTGGTGCTCGTGTGAGTTACAAAGAGTATTTACAAATGAATGAAGGTACTTCTGATCATATGTCTTCCAGGCAAGCTGATCAACATCGTGCTTGATGGCACCTCTCTCCTCTAAGAACGAAGCTTCTGGCATACTTTACTTCCCATGCCCTTTGTTCAAGTTCAGAAATTGGCATATATTTTTCATCACAAGGACTCCTAATTTCTCATGTTCCTATAATAGTTTAACGCCCCCCGTTGCAAACATGTGCCCATATTTAACTGTATGTGGACAGAATATACTGGCACATTATAAACAGAATATACTGTCACATTATAAAACAGTTAAATGCACAAACCAAGAATCTTAGGCACCTCTATGCTCTCTTGTCTCTTTTGTAGAAAATCAGTGATCAGGGCCCTAAGGAGACATGAACACCACAAGAAGTCAAAATCTCTCACCATAAATATTTTTCCAACCTGAAAACCAGGTGTCAATACTATCTGTGTCAAATTGTGCATAAACCAGGGCAAGCCTAAATATAAGCTTGGACCCAAAAAAATATTTGGACATCTTATGGCACTTCACACCTGCAAGTCCATATAGCCATACAGAAATAAAATCTGGCTCTAAATATAATAAACAGAGAAAGAAGACCCAAGGAATAATACCCATGAGCACGGATTGAATGCAAGAACATTTAAGTAGTCAAATTTGCATATTCGGGCTTTAGAGTCAAAACGCAACTGAAGTTGTTAGTGTGTTAAGTACTGAGGGTGCCAATTATACTGCTTAATTGCATCTCCTAGACCATCACTTTTGCAACGTTAAAATAAGCATTATACCATTCGGCGGAGGGCGACTAGGTGTCTCATATGTGACAGACGTAAATCTTCGCCTCCTTTCGTCCTTCATCCCCATCTTCTTCTATTGAATTGCTGTCGGCCACAAATCAACTACGTGCGATTATTCAGAAACTGAAAAAAGGCCCTCAAGCATTTTAGTCCTACTTAAAATTAGTAAATTATAAATTTTACATACCATCAACATTAGAGAAATCCATACTTGTCTATCATGCTGCTTCTTAAAGAAGTAGGTTGTCCCAGAAGTAGCATGAACATTTGCTACATTCTTCAATATTGCGTCCATCGCAACATGGATATACTTCAAATTGAAGGATATAGAGAATATCAGAAAGTGCAACAGACTACAACATTCAATCCAATACTTCGTTCTTAAAGTTGAGGAGCAATTTCTTCACAGCTTATGTAGGAAAATTCAACTCAAAAAATGTTCTGAAAGCCTAAAAATTGATTGAGGTTTATCATTTTCCTATCAAACTAATTGACCATGAATAGAGACAGAGCAGATGAACTGCAACAAATATTCATCAGAAATTTTAACAACTAAACATCGTAGAACAAACATTTTCTCCCTCAATGAACTTTAAGCTGTCAAAACAAAAGCATTGATCTGATTAAGATAGTGCTCCTTTGCGCATAGTTCTGACCTCTTATAGTGGGAAGAAAAAAGTAAAGTGTGTTTTCCATATTTTATCAAGTGAAGGAGTATATACCGATAAAATAATTAAGTTTTTAAACTGAGTAAACAATTCCATATTCTGATATACCAAATTGTAAGTACAGACCAACTATACTGAACATAAATTAGTGCTCAGCTCAAAATGATATGTAGATCTGACACATACCTAAAGATGCTTGTGATTAGCACTCCGACAAATATGATGTTAACCAAACTTTGACTAAATTCCATGTTAGTGGTTTAGTTGGGATAACACCAGAGAGGGACAGTGTAGAAACTATGGTCACTGATACAATGTTCTGTAGTAAAAGTGTAAAACGTGATGAAGACATTATCAATGTCACCCAAGCAGCATAGACACAACGCAGAAAGAAAACACAATTGCCTTAGAAGTACAGTCATTAATAAATAAAATTACCTGGTAAATCATCAGAAATATTCCAGCGTTGAAACCATATCTCTAACTTTTGTGGCCTGTTTCATCAACGCAGAGGGTTCCTAGCATAGAGATATGGCCCAGAATTTTTTGGTTATTTAAGGTTCAGAAGTTGTTTTCAGATTATTTTTGTTTTTAAGACACTGATCAAGGGAAGCTATATGCCTGGTGCTTTTCTCCCAGGAGGGGCGTCAGGATCAACATGAATGCTTAACGGAGGGTTTGTACGATATAAAAGAGAACTCTTACAATCAACAATAATCCAATTACTGAACCAATCAATCTCATTATATTGTGTTGAACAGTGTTCACATTCAGGTTAGCTTATATATCTTGTGAAGCATCTAAAATTAAAATCTGAACCACTGGACATGTGTATAGGAAACCAATGGCACTTCCGAACGTACCATACCCTATGGAGGTTTAGATGCGGGCCCTTTTCTGGAACATCCGCGGCTTCGGCCATGATGGGCGCCGCCGCCAACTCATCGAGTACATGCGAGACGAACACATCGACATCATTGCCATCCAAGAAACCATGTGCACTGAGTTCTCCCTCCAGGAGCTAGAGTGTCTTAGTTCTCACCTCTTTGCTTGGCATTGGCTCCCTTCTAGTGGGACCACTGGCCACTCTGGAGGCATCCTGTTAGGGGTGAAGGATGCCACCTTTGAGGTTGGCGGCATGGATCGGGGGGAATTCTTCGTGAGTATGGAGATCTTCAAGCGGGCCCTCAACTTCAAGTGGCAGGTCGTGATTGTCTATGGTCCGACGGACCATCGCCGCTCCCCGGCCTTCTTGGAGGAGCTTCATCTGAAGATCTCCAACTCTCTCCTCCCAGTCGTCGTGGGCGGAGACTTTAACCTCATTCGATCCCCGGATGAGAAGAATAATGACCGGATTAACCTCCCCCGGATGCAGTTATTCAATGACTGGATCGCGGAACTGGGTCTCCGTGAGCTGGACCGGACGGGTGCCCGATTCACTAGGACAAACCGTCAGGCTGACCCGACGCGATCCGTTTTGGATCGCGTCCTAGTTTCCCCGTAATGGGAATTATGCTGCCCCCTAGCCTCGCTTCGTGCGATTACCCGGATCGGGTCTGACCATGTCCCCCTCCTCCTCACCACTGTCGACGAGCGCCCCCCCCCCCCCCCCGCCGCGTTTCCGGTTTGACCTCTTCTGGCTCAACCAGGCCGGCTTCCGGGAGGCGGTTGTCGCTCGCTGGATCTCTGCCCGCTCTTCCCCTCATGGCGCCATGTCTGCTGTTGACTCGTGGCACTTTTGTGCCAAGCTTGCCCGCCAATTCATGAAAGGGTGGGGTGCAAACCTTGGCCGGGATCTTCGCGAGCGGAAAAAGGCCCTCCTGCTGGCTATTCAAGCTCTGGATGCCCAGGCTGACACGTCTGGAATTTCCCCAGATGAGTGGATGTTGTGATATGACCTTGAAGACCAGCTCTCAACCATCTACACTGATGAAGAGGCCTACTGGCGTCTGCGGGGTACCCAGCGGTGGGTACTTCGGGGAGATGCCAACACCGCCTATTTCCAGGCGGTGGCGAACGGCCGCCGGCGCCGAAACTCCATCCACTGCCTCTGGGATGGAGATACCCCTCTCGTTCGCCCCTCAGCCATTCGTACCCATGTAGATGGCTTTTACAAGGCCCTATTTACCCCCACCCCTCGGGATGGGGCTAGTCTTGCCCCCGACATTTGGTCGGGTGCTCAATTGGTCTCTGATGTGGCCAATGCTGCTTTAGTGGCCCCCTTCGCCGAGGAAGAGGTTCTCGCGGCTATTAAAGGGATGAACCCCTCCTTGGCCCCGGGTCCGGATGACCTGCCAGTCACGTTTTTTAAGACGTTCTGGCCGACCATCAAGCCTGAGGTCATGGCCCTGTTCGAGGAATTCTTCTCAGGCACTATGGATCTTGGGCGCCTCAACTATGGCATCGTGACCCTCATCCCCAAGGTCCCGGGCGCCTCCGACATCCGCCAATTTCGGCCAATCACCGTGATCAATGTGATATTCCGGATCCTGGCCAAAGGGTACGCCAATAGGGTGACCCTGCTCGCGGACGGGATTACCCACCCGAATCAATCCGCCTTCATACAAGGCCGATTTATTCTGGATGGGGTTCTGGTATTCCACGAAGTCCTCCATGAGGTCCGGTTGAGACACCATCGGGCGATGTTTCTGAAGCTCGACTTTCACAAGGCCTACGACACGGTCCACTGGCCCTTCTTGCAGGAAGTGTTGCTTCGCAAGGGCTTCGACGACCGGTGGGTGACTAGGGTCATGCAACTTGTCTCCTGTGGACGGACCGCTGTGAACATCAACAGGGACATCGGGCCCTACTTCCCCACCCTCTGCGGGGTTCGTCAGGGCGACCCTTTCTCGTTGTTTCTGTTCAACATGGTGGTTGATGCCCTGGCATCCATCCTTGATAAGGCCAAGGATGTTGGCCATATTCGCGGCGGCGTCCCTCACCTAGTCGGAGGGGGAGGGGTCTCCCTCCTCCAATATGCGGACGATACCATAATTATGGTGGAGGGCACTGCCCAAGACATTGCTAACCTAAAGTTTCTCCTCCTGTGCTTCCAACAGATGTCGGGCCTAACCATCAACTTTGATAAGAGCGAAGTGATGGTGCTCGGGTTCCCCCCTGAGGAAGCACAGTCCATAGCGGACCGACTTAATTGTCGGTTGGGCTCTTTCCCCACGACATACTTGGGGATCCCCATTAGTGACTCGCGCCTCACCTTGGCGGACCTCCGCCCCACGGTGACCCGTATGCAACATCGGGTTGAACCCTGGAAGGGGCGTTGGTTGTCGAAGGCTGCTCGGGTGATCCTTATCAACTCTTTGCTTGCTAGCCTTCTGTGGTTCCTCATGAGCTTCTACAGCCTCCATGAGACCCTCCATCAGGAGATCGCCAAGTACCAATCCAGATTCTTCTGGGCTGGGGAGGGGGATAAGCAGAAGTACCATATGGTCAGCTGGCCCGATATCTGCAAACCCAAGGACCAGGGAGGTCTTGGGATCCTGTCCTCCCACCGCATGAACATAGCCCTCCTGACTCGTTGGCTCTGGCATTGCCAATGGCGATGGAGGTCTCTGGCTCACCATCATCCAGAACAAGTATCTTCGAGGACAACCCCTTGCTTTCTGTCAGCGCTCGGGCGGCTCCCAGTTCTGGCAGGCCGTCGTCCAGCTGCTCCCGGTGCTTCGAATTGGCACTTCCATAGCGGTTGGTACCGGGTCATCGACCCTGTTCTGGTTTGATCGATGGCTTGGGGACTCCCCCTTGGCCGCGCGATTTCCTGCGCTCTTCACAATTGCAGTTGACCCTCGTATCTCTATCGAGGCGGCCCTTATTGACTTAGGGCGCCTCGCCTTCTGCCGCCCCTTCGGCCCTCCAGAAGTTGCTGCTTGGGACGCCCTTATGCAGGACATCGCCCTCCTCCCTATGGACGGTGTTGGCTCCCCATATGTCACTTCTTGGCGGCTTGAGCCCTCCGGCTGCTTCTCCACCAAATCCCTCTACGCGGCCATCGCCCCCTCGACGGCCCCCGAACCCTTTAGTTTGATTTGGGATATCCGTCTGCCCCTGAAGATCCGGATCTTCATGTGGCAATGGATTCGCGGCCGCCTCCCAACTGGCTTGGAGGTCCGTAAGCGTAATGGACCTGGGAACGGGATGTGCCCCTTGTGCAATACGGTGGAGGATGCTAATCACATCTTCTTCTCGTGCTCTACGACTTAGTTCCTTTGGTCCTGCTTCCGCGAGACGGTTGGGGGCCAGTGGTGTAATACCAACTTCCCTGACCTGCTTGCGGAAATCCATGCCTCCCCCCCTCGCTACCGCCATATCAGATGGCTCTGCATTGGGGTCCTTGGCTGGACGCTCTGGACCATTCGCAATAAGCTTGTCATTCAGAAGGTCCCTCTTCGATGTGCTTCTGACGCCATCTTTAAAATGTGTGGATACTTGCAGCTCTGCCAGCCGCTTAGCCGCCCCCAGGATCGGGACGTCATCAACAACCTCATCGCCGACCTTCGCTCGATGGCCTTCAGCTTGGCGCCCCCGCTTCCCCTGCCACCCCCGGAGCCAGACTAGATGTTGTGCCGCACCCTCCGTGTGCGTGCCTTTTTTTTTGCTTTTCAGGGCTTGTTGAGCTGTGCCCTCAGCATTAACCCTATTTGACTACTTGCCGTGTTAGACCTTTATGTATCTGTGTGTGTTGGCGAACTTTGTTGGATGTTGGGCTTTATCTATAAAGCGAGGCGAAAGCCTTTTTCGGTAACGTACCATATTGGAGGATAAATTACAAGCATTTGCATTCTCCAAAACCGTTACCGTGATCTAGAGCGGCATGGTCTCTCTAGGTGCCTCTGGTGAGAGTGGTTGCGTCCATGGTAGGTTCCGTCTGCCTGCGTCACGGTGTCCGCAAGCAACAACGGCTTGACTCGATGGCAATCCAAACATAGCTGCACATTTTGAGAAGATTAAACCTAAAAAATGCATCAACAGATGGGAAGTAGAAGTGCAAGGCTACTGAGATGTACATGTACGCACTCCATCTGCATGTAGATGATCTGGTATGGCCGTATGGATGCATGGTTGGATGTATGGGACCGCGTGCGGGTGATGCATGTGTGGGGAGTCGGAGATGACGGACATCATTGCGTGTTCCTGGCGGTGGGAATTAGTGTGGGCGGCGCCCCTGCGGAAGTTGATGATGTGGGCGGTGGACATGGCATCAAAGAGGCGGAGGTTTGTGCGGCGTCGTCGGATGGAAGGAGGTGACGGGGAGACGGTGCGGCACTATATCTGGGCAAGTGTTGATCCGATTTCTATGGACATGAGAGAAAATTAGGAAACCCAATAAAATACCCATGATCTGGGGAGAAAAACCAGAGGCGTGAGGCAGGGTTATTCCTTCGATCGGTGGGGCAGGAAACGAACGAGCGAACGAACGACCTCCGAACCGGTCCTTTAGGAGTAGGAGTAGAGACTCGTAATTAGAGACAAAAGGCAAAGATTAATGCATTAGGAAAGTTAGGATTTAGAATTGATTGTCATGAAACTGGATTTATTGATTGGTAACGTGCTATCGTTTCTTGCCCATTTGTAACGTGTCTTGTTAGGAAATTTTAAAAAGGTTAGGAAAGTTTTCATTATGAGGATAAAAAAACCAACGTAAGGAGATATGATGGTGGGATGTGAGACGAAAAGAACCAGACGAAAGTGGTGCTCTACCGGGTTGCTCTGGTTGGGCCAGTTGGAAGCGTGCTAGGCCTCGTCAGAGTGAGTAGCTTGGCCGGCGGCGATGTAGGCGGCCGTGGAGATGGGCAGGTTCGGGAGGGAGTCGGAGATGACGGGCATCATTGCGTGTTCCTGGCGGTGAGTATTAGAGTGGGCGGCGCCCGTGCGGAAGTTGATGATGCGGGCGACGGACATGGCATCAAAGAGGCGGAGGTTTGTGCGGTGTCGTCGGATGGAAGGAGGTGACGGGGAGACGGTGCGGCACTATATCTGGGCAAGTGTTGATCCGGTTTCTATGGACAGGAGAGAAAATTAGGAAATCCAATAAAATACCCATGATCTGGGGAGAAAAATCGGAGGCGTGTGGCGGGGTTGTTCCTTCGATCGGTGGGGCAGGAAATGAACGACCTACGAACTGGTCCTTTAGGAATAGGAGTAGAGACTCGTAATTAGAGACAAAAGGCAAACATCAATGCATTAGGAAAGTTAGGATTTAGAATTAATTGTCATGAAACTGGATTTTATTGATTGGTAACGTGCTATCATTTCTTGCCCATTTGTAACGTGTCTTGTTAGGAAATTTTGAAAAGGTTAGGAAAGTTTTCACTGTGAGGATAAAAAAACCAACGTGAGGAGATATGATGGTGGGATCACTACTAGAAAAACCACTACTAATGGCGCACCTAATTTGGCCATTAATGGCGCATCTGTGGTGCGCCATTAACAGCACGCCATTAGTAATTTTTACTAATGGCGCACCACCTGGTGCGCCATTAGTATCTGGTATACTAATGGCGCATCACCTGTGCGCCATTAGTATATCTTGGGTGCGCCATTAGTATGCCTCCCAGGGGCATGTATACCAGTGCTTTGGCATACTAATGGCGCACCACCTCTGATCGCCATTAGTAACGCAGCATACTAATGGCGCACTACCCATGATGCGCCATTAGTATGCCTGTCATACTAATGGCGCCTTCATGTGATCGCCATTAGTATGAATATTAGGTTTTTTATTTTTTTATTTTCTGTTTTTGCACAGGTTACAAAATGTATAATTTGACAAAATATAGACAGCACACATCAACAATAGATTCATCAAATACAATAAAAGATTAGTCTTTGAATACAATTCATCATATTAGTCTCGAATACAATTCATCATATTAGTCTCCGAATTGAAAAGACCGAACAAAGATAGAACATTATATTACAAGTCTCGAGACCGCGAGTAGCGAGTTTGTCTTCACATTACAAGTCGATATCGATCATCTAAACTACCATCACATAGAAGAGAGCTGCGGTCATCACGATGAGCATCATCACGATGAAACTTCGTCTTCATCCGGTTCCTCAACGCTCCCTCCCTCTCCGCTAGATAGCGGGCGTATCTAGATTCGGCCTCGGCCCTAGTGGTGTACCCTTTGTAACTGTTACCGCTGAATCGGTGAACCTGTCTCCGACACTCCTCCCAGTCATCGTGACTCAGGAACCTTACCCTTGTACCACGACATACGTCGGCATCGCTATGCACTAGCCAAACCAAGCGTTAGTACCAATTCACAGACAATACATAAGCAATATATAAGTATGCAGCGAGCGATCGGAAGAAAAGCAAGACATTAATAGCATCGATTACATCTAAGTTGAGCGACTCTCGAAACCAAAGAGACATACTACAAGTTCATTAAAGTTTAATTACAACATGAGCCAATCGATGTTTCGAACTAGACAACTCGACTCAAGGGACCGGAGCGTGGATGAAGCCGCCGTCTATCGTCGGAGTCATGAAAGAACGGACGTTGTCATCCTGCATTTGTAGCATTGTGTCGATGTCACTTTGTTGGACGGTTGATTTCGAGGTAGAACTGCCCGAGTACGAAGGACATCTTGATGGATGATTTCCGCAAACTCCATTTGGATGCGAAAGAATTCTTGTCGGAGGTCCGCGTCTGGATTGCCGACACGCCGCGGCCCAATCTTGGAGTTTACTCGGTAGCGAAGTTGATGATGGTCCCGTCGATCGCCGCATGTGATGGATGGCGTAGTAGGCACCCTTCGACCGCCCGCGGCTGCTTGACGCAGCGAGCGTCGTGTTGTGGGAGAACACGTGCTTGCCGTGCTACGAATAGGCCTGGTGAAGGTGCCTCCAGATTTGGCGTGGCAGGGAGAACATCATCAAGAACCTTCTTGACATTTGTGTAGTCTACGTTCGGTGACGGTCCGGGTCGAAATCGTGGCCATGGAATATTTGGGGCTTAGGAGGATGGCGTGCAGCGTGTGTCCTGCGAAAACACGGAATGTTAAAAGAAAAACGATCGAATGTAAGAATTCATATGTTACGGGCGGTTGAGGGAGGACTTACTCGGAAAGTAAGGCACGAGGAAGTTATCCTTATCTTGGTTTGCGAATGGCGCCTTGAGGTAAGAACTTCGCGACTTGCGGTCCCAGCGCTGCCCAAGATCTCGCACGCATGTAGAAGGGTCAACTATCACGATGTCCGGGTCTTGTCGCGAATGATCCGCATCTCCATACTCGGCGAAAATAGCGAGCGAAGGTGTAGTGCAGCGGATGAAGGTTCAACATAGCGTGGATGTCATCAAAACGCGGGACGATCGTCGCCCGATGGAGTTATCCACAAAGCCCATGCCCTCGGCACCTTGGCCGCGAAAACGGGTATGCCACATCCTTCTCCACGAGGCGCGCTTCTCCAAAGAAAGAACAACATCATGCGAGACTCCGCATAGCACGGTTGCAGCATTGAGCATATTTGTCGGTAGCATCGCCCTACCGCCACATGCACCCTCCTCGAGATATCCTGCGGTGAAGGTGGCCCGTCCCGAGCACGGATCGTACTCGGTGCGGCTGGCTCGCACCCTTCTTAGTCTTTCGTTTGCGTGCCTTCTTCTTCTCTGTAATGGGACCGAGTTTTGCTCACAGACCGCCTTCTTGAGTGTGTTGGGGCTGATAATATTTCGCACCTCGCCTATCGAGGCTCGGTGAAGTCGGCAGGGAGGGCGTCTCTCGAGAGCTGAGCGCCAGACGGCGCTGTTGCAACTTGGCTTCTCCGCGTATGAGCTAGATCGCACACGTCTTTTGTTGGGTTTGGTTCTTGAGAAGGAGGCCCCATGAAGTCGCCATCGTACCCATGCTCGGCAAAGTCTTGATCGGCGTTGCCAAATGTATCATAGTCGTCGTCGTCGTCGTTCGATCCCGTGCCATATGCATGTTTGGATCGATGGCATAGGGATGTCCGGCACCGTTCTGGCGGTCTTGCCATGGGGCCGACTTGGCGCCCGACGACGGGCGGTGTTGTCTTTGGGGTGGTGTCCCCGCCCCAAACGAATCGGCTCTTGACCAAAGAGGGCCAGCTCGGGTAGGCGCCGAGGGTCATCACGTCATCATCGTCGGCCCCGACAGTCGATTCGGAGGTAACAAGTCGTCGCAGCTGGCAGCACCGACCGCTTGAACCCTAAACAAGTTGGGTGGCATCTGGTACCGTGGAACAAGGGTTGCCGGTTGAGCGATTTTGCCCTTGGCGACATCGACCAACTCGTTGTTCACGAAGTGGAGGAGAGTGCACGGACGTCGGCGGCGCCCTGCGAAAACATGTAGGGCGTCGAGGATGCCCAATCAAAGGCAAGGAGATGAAGTCCTCGGCGAGAGCCTTAATTAGTTACCGTGATGATGGCGTCGAGCTCGGCTAATGTAGAGGCACCGCCAGCGGCGGGCGTGCGATTGACGGAGGGGCCGCTTGCTGCGGAGGTGCCGGCGGCGTACACCGGTGCATTAAGCTCCGTGCGGCGTCGGAGACACCAATGCCGCCTCCGACGGAGGCACCAATGGCCCGCCATCGCATTATCGAGTTGCTGGCCGTGAAGCTAGGAATCGGGCGGCCCTGTTGGCGCCCGCAATCCACGCACTCAACCTCGAGATCAAGGTAGGCACAAGGGCGGTGATCGTCGCTCCGTCGTTGTTCCACTTGCTCTTGGACAATCTCGAAATCCGCGCCACTGTGCCTTGAGTTCTTGAACCTCTCGCGCTGGCTTTCCGAGCTGGTCTTTTCTCCTTCCGCACACCAGTGGTATAGTATGACCCCATTTTGTCGACAAGCCTTTGCGGCCACCACGACCGGTGACGTCGACTTCTCGAGCTTATCCTTGTTCTTCATTACATTCAACCCCTATTTAGAGTGGTGTCCCAAGGGTTGCTCTGAGTCGACCCAGCTCTCGCTTTCGATCGCTTTGTGGAAGGAATGTGAACCATTTAGAAATTGGCTTCATTAATTAGAATGCAACCATATGGAGCTAATTACGCGGGGTGTATTCCTTACGAGACAAGCTCAAGCTGCCTGGTCTTGGATCCGTGGTAAGCTCCTTTGTTTTCGGGTCCTTCTTGTACCGGCCACGACAAAGTTCTGATGCCTTGTCACCGTATGTATCGAAGAGGCGGTAGGCCTTGCTCGGCACGATCCGCCTCCTCCTTGTCCCATATAGGCTCCGCCACTCTGTAACCGCGGGACCGAGTGTGTGTTTCCCTATGTTCAGCTCCGCATTTGTTTCCCCACTCACTTGATTGGGAGCTTGCGGTGCTCGAGCAATTGATCTTGAAGTCGTTGTAGTCATCTTGGTGATCGAAGGATTTTCTCCTTGATCTTGATAACTCTCACCTTTCTCGATCATTCTCTTCACATTGCTTTTCCAAGTAGACGGGGCCTTGCTCATCTTCGTGAGGCAGCATTGTTCACTTTATTCCCTTTGAGGCTTGTGTTTTCAAATTCAGCGGGGAACTTGTATCGTTCGTGCAGCTTCGTGAAGAGGAGGTTGCGCAAATTCCCTCGGTCAGGATGCCTCAGGTTCTCGGTGTTGATCGAGACGGTGCTCCGGACAATGCACCCGAGCTAAAGCGAGTACCCTTGACTATTAGTTCGGCGCGTTGGATTCCGTTGGAGTCCACTTGATAACTTCCTCCTTGAGGGTGCGAACACGATCGGGCGCCGTCCTTCCGTTGCCTCTTGGTTGGCTGCCATCATCGTGCGCCGCCATCATCGATGGTGGCATCCTCGGCGGCACCATCGGTGGTAGCATCGGTGTGGTCATCCTCGGCGGCACCATCCGTGGTCTCGGGATCGGTGGGGAAGGCGGCGACCTCATACAAGTGAGGTTGTTCCTCCATCTCTGGGACAGCTCCTGAATGCCTTGCCGCCCAACCCCGGCCTCATTGTTGTGGGCCATGTTTCTCTCTAAATAGAAACAAAGTTTGGTCAAAAGTTGGTTATTGTCAACGAACAAGATCTCTAAGTTGACCAAATAACCTAATTCTCGAGGAATGTCGCCAAAAAGTTGGTTATTGTCAAGGAACAATTGAGAGATGTTTGTGATATTGCCTAGGTGTTTTGGGATAGAACCCGTTAGTGTGTTGTTGCTAAGGTCCAAGTCCACGTTCTCAGGGTAACCTAGTTCTTGAGGGGTGTGTCTAGAAAGTTCACTCTTCTTTTTAGAAGACAAGCGTCTGAAATGGTATTGCCTTTCCTTAATTTGTACTATTTTTTCATTGTCTGAATACTTATGTGGGTGAGTGTATCTGTAATTACTTTTTACTACACATGAGGTGTTCAAACACATGTCAAGCAAGGGTGTCTGAGTGTGTGAATAAAATACTAAACTAATCCAACCACTAAAGCAAATTAATTTTTATTTAGGTTGAGAATCGGGCACCTTCTAGGTCAAGAAAATTGGGCACGACCTTTGCTAATTTTCTTGACCTAGAGTGCCCCATTCTCAACCAAACGAAAATAATCAACGTTTCAGGAGAAAGGGGTCATTTTAGAAGATCACAAGTAGCAGCAGCATCACTTGACAAAATCACAACTAGCAGCAGACATCACAAGTAGTACAGCAGCCTTTATTTACACAAAAATATCAACGTTTGCAACAGGTAAGGTAAGATGCTTAAGTCCAGCACTCCAGCCTTTATTTATGAATGTACAAAGGAAAGATGCAAAAGATTAAGTGGTACACAATTAAAGCAAGGAAAGAAACATGTAGATCTGATAGAACCAATCCTTTGGTTGGCTAAGTTGATGAATTATTACAGTAGAAACAAAAAAAAGTTTGACTCCAAACCAATGTCGAACTCTACATCAAACACAGCCATCGAATGTTCGAACATCTGGTTCAAAAATCACAAAGAGGCTCTAATAACATCGGGCATTGGCACCGTGTCGGCCCCTTCATCTAAAATCACAAAGAGGCTCATCGATAACCTGCCAATACCCTGATTTTTTCTACAGTTCCATCATAATCAACAAAGAATCTCGAGACACACCTATCGGTAGGTAGCAAAATCTTAAGATTGGAACAATGTGTGATACAACCAAGCATGAGCTACTAAACCAAACCCAACACCAACCTTTGGAGGTTGTTTTCCTGAAAACACAAGGACAATGATCATGGACAACATAGGGTGTATATAACATGCATCACGGTCCTCTTCTAAAGGCACATCATTGCAAGAGACAAAAGTTGCGGAGCAAACTTAAGCCAAGGATTGCCAAGTTCATTCTGTCGAGGCGAGTTGGCAAAGCGAGTGCATACAAAAATATTAGTGCTCGGCAAAACCAAAACACTCGGCAAAGCCCTGCCTTTGTGGTGTACAGCAGAAAAAAACACTTAGCAAAAGCCAGGCCCTCGGCGAGAGCCACGAGATGCCAAAAGTGTCCTATGGGCGTTACTCGGCAAGCAGGCGACACTTGTAAGCTGTATGCAACATGAAAAATAGCTTTACGATGCTAGAATTGCACTTTCGATGCCATCGACCAACAATTCGATGCTAATAGTATTTTTAGCAACGTCGGGAGGTGAGGGCCTTTCTATTCTCCTCTGGTCATGTTGCTCATGGAGAAATCGAGAAGTCTTTTGTCCACGGACAAGAGATGTGACGGTGAAAAGATATGTTTTGAGGGAATGAGGCAAGGGAACAAATGCCAACTTATAGATTTAGTAAGCGAAAATGTGACTAGTGTCGGAAAGAAAATAGTCTTTTTCATAGGATTATTAAGGAGCACAGCTAGCGATTTCAATGATAAAATCAGATCGATTACAAGAAGCGGGGGGCAGCCAAGGGTGAAGCTGCACTTGCAACTACTCAACGAAACAACATTAGATACATTACAAAGCTACTCAATGAAACAACATTAGATACATTACAAAGCTACCATTAGCGAAGTCTTAGTCCAACCAGAAATATGAAGATGCATACGTGCGTATGGGAGACAACGAAGGGAAGCGGGGATACAGTTTTGCTTCGAGTTGTGTTGTGTGTTCAACTTATGACCTATACCTGTATGTCATGTATGCAACGTTTTCACCTTTCTAAACTGTATCGATAAGAGCTATTGTTAGGTTCCTTTCTTTTGCCTTTTTGTTGTACAACAGGCTGGGTTTCATTTCAAGCGGAAAAAAGAACCGGAGAGTTACTCGAAGGTTTGGTCACTTATAAAATTCATTTGTCTACAGCAGATGGGCATCACACGTATTGCCCTTGAAAATTTCAAGGTTTGCTCCATTCTTTTGGGTCACTAAGGGTTTACAACTTTGTTAGATTAATCGTATGACAAATCTTTTGTTTACTCGCAGCCTCACTCACACCTTTGACACTTCCAATAGCCAGTATATGAATTATTTTATGCTATAAAGAAACTACAAATTTCCGCAACAACGCTGGGTATCTACTAGTTCTGAAAATATGTGAACACATTTTCCAAAAATGCAAGAAAAGTCCTGAATAAGTCCTTTAACACGTTTTTCCTTCAGTTTTCCCTGAATTTTATATCCTTAATTAATAGAAGCACTCAATTCTCCTCGATTTTACAAGGCCAAGAATTGTTGGTGGATTATCAAGAAGGAAAAGCATTGGGCACTCTGATCCAATCTAAAATGGCAAAGCTGAGGCAGATTGCTTTTTCACTAATGATAAAACTCAGGTTAACAAGAAAATGAGAGGAGGGAGGGAGGAGGGGAGGAGGAGGAGGAGGAGGGGAGCTCACGGGGTGGTGGTGCTCGGCGACAGTGGTGTGGGCAGAGGTGGGCGGAGGTCGAGGTGGGGCAGCGGGTCGAGGTCGAGGCGCTGGGCGTCGGGCGTCGAAGCGCAGAGGCGGAGTCGGGCGGCGTCCGGTCAGCGGGTCGCGGCGAGGTCGGCGTGGGCGTCGCGTCGGGCGTCAGGGTCGCGAGGCGGCGTCAGGCGGCGTCCGGCGTGGGTCAGCGTCGGCGGAGGGCAGCGTCAGTGGCGGGACGGTGGCGTCGAGGAGAGGGAAGGCGAGGAGAGGGCGGGAGGGAGGGCGAAGGCGAGGCGAGGGTCGAGGCAGGATCGAGAGGAGAGGGAACTGCGGGGGAGAGGAAGGGGGATCGGCGAAGGGGAGAGGCGGGGATCGGGCACAATACTAATGGCGCACCTCACCGTGGTGCGCCATTAGCATCCACACTAATGGCGCACCTCACCGTGGTGCGCCATTAGTATTTTTTTTTATTTCAACTAGCCAACAGGTTATGTGCTACTGAACTTATCCACGTCAAGCCCACTCTACTAGCTCGACCGGTCACAGCAGTTCTCACACCAGAGGTCTGGGTTCGACTCCCAGGCTCCACAAATTTTTTAGCATTTAAAAGTTGTTTGATACTTATTTATGTTTAAATATGTTCAAACTTGTTTAAATAATAACATAATATTTTTTATAAGACAGTAGCATTTAAAAGCTGTTTCATACTAATTTTTTATAAGGCAGTGCTGGTGCAGGGGTGTGGCGGCGGTTGAGTAGGGAATCGAGGTGCGGGGGTCGGCGGCGGCCGGTGGACTGGGGGTGCTCGGCGGCGGGGACGGATCTGGCGAGGTGGGATAGCGATCGAGATGGAGGGATCGAGGTGGGCTCCACAATTTTTTAGCATTTAAAAGCTGTTTGATACTTTTTGTGTTTAAATATGTTCAAACTTGTTTAAATAATATGATAATATTTTTTATAAGACAGTAGCATTTAAAAGCTGTTTCATACTAATTTTTTTATAAGGCGGTCTTGTGAGGTGCGGGGTCGGCGGGCGGTTGAGTAGGGAATCGAGGTGCGGGGGTGTTGGCGGCCGTGTGGACTAGGGGTGCTCGGCGAGGGGACGGATCTGGCGAGGTGGGATAGCGATCGAGATGGAGGGATCGAGATCGAGTGTCCATGAAATTTAAAAATATTCATGATAGTTCAAAAGTACCCATGAAATACAATCGAGAAATGAAGGCTACGATTTAAATACAATCGATCTTAGCTAGCTATCTGTTCACAATCTTCTTGCCCTTCTTTTTCGCAAATGGAGTTCTTACGTGGAGCAGACGTCCTTTAGGTAGGGTGGTCCTGCTTCTTCTTGTGGTGTATCTTGCTACTTCATCATCGTCGTCATGTTCGATCCTCGGTCGCCGTACTTGTCGAAGTCTTGCTCATTGGCTACTCCATCCATTCCGATGATCTTCCTTTGCCTCTCCTCCGACAACACGGTGGGCTTTGGCGGGTCGGTAATGAAAAGCATTGGTCCACTTGGGAAGCGAGTACCCATGGCTCATTTTTCAAGGTGACGTTTATGCCCATGATCTTGGATTTGGCGGGTATAACCATGGTGGTGAAATACGGTCTTCTTTTATAGCGTTCTTGGCCCATCGACACGGAACATGGGACCTTCTCTCGGCAGTAGCTCAGCTCCCAGATCTCCTCGATCCTTCCATAGTATATGTCCTTGTCGTTACGGTGTAGGATTCCATCGTTACCCGGAGTTCGATAACCATCGCTCTTCATGTCCTTGGCCTCGGTGTAGAATGTGTAGCCGTTGATATCGTGACGCCTCATAGGTCATCGAGGTTGTGCTCGGCATACATGACAAAGGCGAATATGAGTTGTTCTTCAGCGGAAGAATCCTCATGTAAAGGGTGCAACGAAGCTTATGCTTGAACCAACGCGTGAAACATGAGTTGTGCTCTTTGAGTGTATCTCCGTCCGTCCTCTGTTGGCCTCGGTCATTGTCGTCTTTTAATAAAGGTTTTGTGCTCTACCACCCAAGGATCGACCACGTCTATGTGTTGTAGCGCGACTAGGTTTGCTCTTTCAAAGTCGGCGAGTCGACTCTCGAAGTCGACATGCATTTCAAGGCGACCCTCACGGTGACCCCATCCAGCGAGCCTGCCGAGGTGCTGTTGACGGGCGGACCAGCGGGTTCTCGATGCCTAGATAATTAAATGCGATGGGAGATGCACTCTTGATCGAAAGCCCCGGCTATGCTTCCTTCGGGCGTGACATGTTGCGAATGTATCCTTTGATGACACCATTCATCCTTTCGAGCGGCATCATCTTTGTGCGAGGAGCGTCGGCCCGAGTTGGATGATATCCTCCACTATATGGACCAGCGGATGCACCATAACGTCGAAGAATGCGGGCGGAAGTACATCTCAAGCTCGCATAGTATCACCACGATCTCTTCCTGTGCCTTCGAGTTGCCTCCGCCAATCGACTTCCGAGAGATGGCGTCGAAGAAGTTGCATAGGCCAAATAGCGTTTCACGGACGTGCGCGTCCATGATCCCACGTTGCAATTGGAAGTATCTGCGTCATCGACGCGTGGCGGTCGTGAGACTTCATCCCGCTGAACTTCGCTTGCTGGGTCTAGGTATCTACTTATCTTCCCAGCGTAACCGTAAGGAAGTTTTACTCCTAGGAGGCGGTGAAAAACTGCTCGATCTCCTCGACTTAGAGTGAAGCACGCGGGAGGGTAGTCATTTCCGGTCTTCTTGGCCTTTTGCCTTTGGCGACTTTACGTGTCTGCTTCGCCTCATCATCATCATCATCATCATCATCATCATCATCATCATCATCATCATCATATATAGCGTGAAGCTCTGCCCGATGCCCATTGATTTCAAGTCGCCCTTGCTTTCGGCCCATCTTTGGTCCTCTCGGCATGTTGAGCAGGGTACCAGCAGACTCTCGCACACGTTCTTCGTGATATGCATGACATCAAGGCTGTGAGGCACGGTGGATCTTCGATCGGCAAGTCGAGCAGACCTCGTTTTCCATACCTTCAGCAGCGCTCTGGCGCCTTCGCTTCTTTCCGGCTCTAGCGCCTTTTGCTTCTTTCGGCGGTGGGCGGTCTTTCCAATTTTCAACAGCTTGTCTATTTCCTCGCCGCTCCTCGTACAGGCGTTTTGAGTTCGGTTTCACCATCGAACAGATCCTTGCGTTTCCTCCACGGGTCATCGTCGCGAAGCCACCTTGATGTCCCATGAACACGGTTTTCAAGACCGGGATCTCTATCTAGCTGGCGATCGTTGTGTCATCCATGCACCTTACGCATCCGGAAAATCCGTGGACTACCTGCCCATGAGATATCCGTAATCGAGATAGTCGTGCACCGTCGTGGCGGTCACGGCTCTCATAGGGAAATATTCTTTCTGCGGCGTCCACGTATTGGTGGCGTTTTCCACAGCGTGTCAAGCTCCTCTTTCAGGCAGCCCGGATATCTGATTGATGTCGTTCCACTGGTTGTTTCGCCCTTCAATTAGCATACTCATGTGAATGTACTTCCTCTTCATGCACAACCGGGGAAGGTTGTACATCCACACAAACACAGGCCAGTGCTATGTGTGCTTCTCACTGCCAAGCGGATTGACTCCATCGGTGCTCGCGCCCGGCCACGATGTTCCTTGGATCGTTTCCAAATTCGAGTCTTGAAGTTCAACGCTTGCCAGCGCTCGCATCCTTAGGGTGACTCGGCATCTTGTCTTTTTATCTATCTCCGGATCATTTCGTCATCTTCCCTTCTTCTCCTCCCTATCCGGCGTGCCAGCGCAGGAGCTTTGCTACCTTAGGGTCCGTGAAATAGCGCTGCAGATGAGGAGTGATCGGAAAGTACCACACCACTTTTCGAGGAGCTTTCTTCCTCTTCTTGTATCGAGTGGCGCGCACACCGGACATATGGTAGACTCCGCGTGCTCGTCCCGATAAATGATGCAATTGTTCATGCACACATGGTATTTCACGTCGCGGTAAATCGAGAGGACACACGATTTTCTTCGCCTCCTCAAACTGGTCGGGCAATTGTTCCCCTTGGGAAGATGTTCGTGCGAAATGACATGTTCTCGTCGAAGCATCGTCGGTCATTTTGTGTTTTACCTTCATCTCGAGCCATGGCGTTACTTTCGGCGGGTATCCTCGGGCTGCATCCTTCATACAATGGAGTAACGCGTCTAACTCAAGTTGATCCATCTTGGCTTTCTCTCGGGCGGCAGCTCTTGCGTTATCCGTCTGCTTGAGAAGCAGCTCTTGAATATGAGGTCCTGCACCCAGCCCATCGATGGTCCAGCGTAAATCGCTCGCCGGCATCATCATCTTCATGATCATGCCCGTCGCTTGCTCCGCATCTTCCTCATCATCATGTCCCGCATCTTCTACATGATGATCGTGTACGACATCACGATCGTGATCATCTCCCGGGATTCTTCGTCTTCTCGCCCGCCCGAGCCGCGGTGGTTGTCTTGCTGCCCTTCCTCATTTCTTGCCGGCCCGCATGGGCGACTTCGTAGTCATCTTCATCACCTTGCCACCGATAGCCATCCATGAAACCACGCAACAGCGGTGGTCCCGCACCTGCCGGAATCCGGGTCCGCAATAAGGCTCTTGACTTGCATCTTCGACACGGACATCTTATCTCCGTCTCGTTCTTTTGAAGCATCTCGGCCTTCGCGGACCTCAAAACCTATTCACGATGCCTTCGGTCATCGTGCGGACCATGGTCGCGCATGAGGTAGAGCAAAAGCGATATTTTAGAACCAAACAAAAATTTGGCATGACTTTCCCTAAAAATAGGACCAAAAGAATGCTTAATGCCAAAATTCTCGCTAAACGGAAATGAATCAACATTCCGGCAAAATATTGGCAACTATCGCATTTCAAATACGGTACACCTCAAACACAAATACATATGCAACACCACAAACATATGCAACACCACGAACATACTTAGATCTAGCTAGGCCGTAAAAAGTGCATGTGCACATTGTTGTAGGAGAACAACCTAAATATAGCTTCCCCTTACTTACCTATTAAAACAAGGTAATTTAACCACTTAATTTGAATGAATCTATGGTGGAAATGAGGTGAAAAGAGGAGGCACCGAGACAAGGAGGAGGTGGAGAGAATGAGGTGGGGAGAAAGTGAGTGTGTGGGTAGGAGAGACTGTCCCAAATATCTTGTTGCTGCCCACTTACTAATGGCGCACCTCTTGCATGGTGCGCCATTAGTAGTTACAACTACTAATGGCGCACTTAAGCAGGATCGCCATTAGTATGTTTGAATAAGCGCACTAGTTCAAAAAAATTCCTATACTAATGGCGCACCTTTGCACAGTGCGCCATTAGTAGTTACAACTACTAATTGCGCACTTGGGCAGGATCGCCATTAGTATGTTTGGATAAGCGCACTAGTTCAAAAAAAATTCTATACTAATGGCACAGTGCGCCATTAGTAGTTACAACTACTAATGGCGCACTTGGGCAGGATGCGCCATTAGTATGTTTGGACAGGCGCACTAGTTAAAAAAAAATTTGATACTAATGGCGCACCCATTGCAAGGTGCGCCATTAGTAGTTTAAACTCTAATGGCGCATCAGACGGTGGTGCGCCATTAGTATATACTAATGGCGCACCATCTTTCTGGTGCGCCATTAGTGTCAATCCCATGTATAGCCCTTTTTCTAGTAGTGGATGTGAGACGAAAAAAACCAGACGAAAAAAAAAACAGACGAAAGTGGTGCTCTACCGGGTTGCTTTGGTCGGGTCAGTTGGAGGTGTGCTAGGCCTCGTCAGAGTGAGTAGCTTGGCCGGCGGCGACGTAGGCGGCCGTGGAGATGGGCAGGTTCGGGAGGGAGTCGGAGACGACGGGCATCATTGCTTGTTCCTGGCGGTGGGAATTAGTGTGGGCGGCGCCCCTGCAGAAGTTGACGATGCGGGCGACGGACATGGCATCAAAGAGGCGGAGGTTTGTGTGGCGTCGTCGGATGGAAGGAGGTGACGGGGAGACGGTGTGGCACTATATCTGGGCAAGCGTTGATCCGGTTTCTATGGACAGGAGAGAAAATTAGGAAACCTAATAAAATACCCATGATCTGAGGAGAAAAATCGGAGGCGTGTGACGAGGTTGTTCCTTCGATCGGTGGGGCAGGAAATGAACGAGCGGACGAACGACCTACGAACTGGTGCTTTAGGAGTAGGAGTAGAGACTCGTAATTAGAGACAAAAGGCAAAGATCAATGCATTAGGAAAGTTAGGATTTAGAATTGATTGTCATGAAACTGGATTTTATTGATTGGTAACCTGCTACCGTTTCTTGCCCATTTGAAACATGTCTAGTTAGGAAAATTTGAAAAGGTTAGGAAAGTTTTCATTGTGAGGATAAAAAAACAACGTGAGGAGATATGGTGATGGAATGTGAGATGAAAAAAAACCAGACGAAAGTGGTGGGACTATTCAACCAACTTGTCCATTAGGAGTAGAGATGCATGAAGCGACTAGGAAGGATATGGAGAGGGCATTTGGTGTGCTTCAAGCTCGTTGGGGAATTGTGCGGGGCGCTGATGTGAGAATCAGAAACTTTGTGGCAACTGATAACATGTTGTGTTATTCTCCACAATATGATTGTCGAGGATGAGGGTGATGGCGTAGCTCAAAACCATGATTTCGAAGCACCTGGAGATTAAGTTGAAATCCCGGAAGATCAAGATGCGGCTCAGTTTATGAACTTTCTGCAGATGCATCAGAATCTTCAAGATCATCAGGTGCACACGCAACTACTCAATGATCTTGTGGATCACATGTGGGCCCAAAATGGCAACTAATGAGCTAATGTTTGAGTTTGGCACTTAAAATAAATTTTGTGTAAACGCCATCTATGTTTCGTACCAACATTTGCTATTTACGTGCGACATTGTCTTTTATGATCGACGCGCATGGAATTGAGAGTCCGGATTCGAGATATATGAATGTCGGAAGGGAAATATGGGTGTGTCGGGACGCGTCCGCGGACGTATAGGGGGTCAGATTTGCCAAGTCCAGCTGTAGATGCTCTAAGAACTTGGATGCAGTACTCCCCCTGTTTCTTTTTACTCTACATAAAGATTTGTGTCAAGCCAAATTTTGTAAAGTTTGAGTCAAATTTATATTGAAAAAATATCAGCATTTAGAAATACTCCATGGTGCATCTAATGATATAAATTTGATATTGTGAATATTTATAATACAGAGTAAAAAGAAACGCAGAGAGGGAGTATAAGTTTAGAATCTTTCAGTGCAGAGTAAAGCATTTGGACGTCGATAACTGCCACACGTGTGGCAGGAAAGGAGACGCACCACACGTCTCTAATGCAAATCGATTGTCACGTCATCGCATGCTTGCGTGCGAGAATCTTTTTGGATTTTCAGTTTTTAAATGTTTTATCTCTTAAATGAAAAATCCGATTGAAGATCCGTTTTCACCACTAAATCCCTCGCGACGAGATCTTCAAAACTAGATCTCATATCGATATATTTCGGCGAAATTTTATTTTGGTTAAAAGTTGTCATGTATATTGCACATGAATTGCCATGATATTTACACTGAAGTTGCCATGATATGTTTCAACTATTTTCTTTTACATTAAAAGGTAAATTTTAACATATCATAAAACGGAGAATTAAGAAACTAGACTTGCCATGCACCATAAACTAAAATTGCCATGATACATGCACTTAAAATTGGCATGGTTCAATAAAAAATATATTTTCATGGTCAAAGTACTGGAATTGCCATCATCCAAAAACTAAAATTGCCATGATCTACAAACTAAAATTGCCACATAGCAACTTTAGCTTAAGCACTATGGCAACTATAGTGTAAACATCATGGCAACTTCTGGGCAAAAAAAAAAATTCATCAAAACATATCAACATGGGTCTAGTTTTGAAGATCTCGTCGAGACGGATTTAATGATGAAAATGGATTTTTAGTTTGCTTTTTTATTTAGGAGATAAAACATTTTTAAGCCGAAAACAAAAAAAAAATATGCTGATGTCATCTATTCATATGTGGCAAAATCAGTGGTGATGGAGGCACGTGGGCGATGTGCAAACGCCCACGTGTGTGGGCGTTAGTTTTTCCGAAGCATTTTTATATGCAGTTGGCCGATCCGGCAACAGGTGAACCTTTTTGTTGTAAGTAAGGCTGGTCATAGTGGGGAGTAACTTAGACTAGTAACATGTATATGTTACTAGGCTATGTTACTACATCTATAGTGGGTAGTAACATATATGTAGTGTCATGCATCACTTCATTTATTACTTCATAGACTCATTTAGCATTGGGAACCATTGGTGATGGTAACGTATTATATTCTTTCTTTTTCTCTCTCTCATTAACTACTTGACACATCATCACTTTTTGCATGTGGCGTCTACATATTCTACTTATATTCTTCTCACTATGACCAGCCTAATAAAACCACAAATAATCCAACCCACCATAGTCAACCTTGTCATTTCGGAAGATTCTAGAGCCCGTACGATCTGATTTGGTCAGACCGATCTTTCTCTACAGTACCGACCAAATCATGCGTCATAACGAAAGAAATCAGCTATCGTCGCGACGACGGAGCAACAATATCGCGGGAGTAGTAATAGTAGCCTCTATACGAAACAACCCATGCGCATCTCCTTCCCAAACATAGGGGGAGGAGACCGCTCCAGTCTCCACCCTCTACCTCCCCTCCAGTCGCCACACGACGCCACCTCCGCCGCCTGCCGCTGCCCGTCGGCGGAATGTGAGTGCCCGTCCGGCGAAACCACCCGGCCCGTCGTGCGCGTACGCGCGTGTCGCGAACGCCGATATCATCCATGGTTTGGCTCGTCCCCTTTCTGTAGATTGTTGACGAGGTGTCGATCTGGATTTGTATGCAGGGTTTGCGCCCCGACGGCGGGGGTGGAGGTGCTGCCGCCTCGCGGTCGCGGGGGTGTCTCCGCCCAGCGCTCCTGGCCGCCGAGCTGCGGCCGCGTCCCCGAGAACGGCGACGGCGAGAAGGGTGTCCAGGGCACGGCGGACGAGGCGGCCGGCCACGCGGGCGTTTCCTCTGCGGCGTGCAACGGCGGGCTCCCGCGCGACCCCCCTCAGCCGCAGCCGCCCGGCGACGGGGATGCGCGCCCCTCGGATGGCCAGGCAGGGGTCAGGGCGCTCGATGTGATGCCGCTGGCGTTCGCTGCCCCACGGAAATGTGCCGTTGCTCCTGCTAATGGTTCCATGGAAGATGGCGGTCGTATGGCCGATTCGTTGAATGTGGAGGGGCAATTGGTCAGGGATGAGGATGTTGTTATTGGCAATGGAGATGGCAGTGTTGCGGGAAGCAGAGTGGGTGATGGTGAATTGGAGAGGGAGGAGGACGAGAGCAGAAAGAAGAGGTGGTCGGCATCTGTCATGAATCCGCCTCCCAAGAGGAGAGCGGTCTCAGCCAAGCGCAGATTTCCGCCTGGCTGTGGGAGTGTTGCTGCTACCGGCATCGGCGTCGGAGGTAAGGAGGTGCTGGTATGCAGACGCACCAATCATTTTCACTAGTCAGTGTGCCTTAGCAGTGAATGCCTTGCTCATGATTCCAATTTCAGGTTGTGGTGTTCCTCCGATGTTGAAGCGAGATGATTCTAATCACGAAACAGAAAGCAAAAGAGAAGAGGTCGGAGGTGCCACCGAGGCACACAATGATATGCAAGAATCTCAAGTCGTCAATTGTGTTGCTCCAGATGATTTTGCAGACTGTCCACGAAATTATGTTGGTATGAAGACACGCCAATCATTTTTTGCTAGTTGGTATGCCTATGCAGTGGATGCCTTGCTCACAATTACAATTTCAGGTTATGGTGCTTCTCCGATTTTGAGGCGAGCTGATTCCAATCACAAAACAGAAGGCAAAAGAGAAGAGGTTGAAGGTGCCACCGAGGCACACAATCATATGCTAGAATCTCAAGTCGTTAATTGTGTCGCTCCAGATGATTTTGCAGACTGTCCACGATATTATGTTGGTATGAAGACACGCCAATCATTTTTCGCTAGTGGGTGTGCCTATGTAGTGGATGCCTTGCTCACGATTACAATTTCAGGTCATGGCACTTCTCCGATTTTGAGGCAAGATGATTCTAATAACGAAACGGAAGGCAAAAGAGAAGAGGTCGGAGGTGCCACCGAGGCACACAATCATATGCAAGAATCTCAGGTCGTCAATTGTGTCGCTCCAGACCGTCCACAAAATTATGTTGGTATGAAGACATGCTAATCATTTTTTGCTTGTGGGTGTGCCTATGTAGTGGATGCCTTGCTCATGATTACAATTTCAGGTCATGGCGCTTCTCCGATTTTGAGGCGAGCTGATTCTAATCACGAAACGGAAGGCAAAAGAGAAGAGGTCGGAGGTGCCACCGAGGCACACAATCATAAGCAAGAATCTCAAGTCGTCAATTGTGTCGCTCCAGATGATTTTGCAGACCGTCCACGAAATTATGTTGGTATGTAGACACGCCAATCATTTTTCACTAGTGGGTGTGCCTATGTAATGGATGCCTTGTTCACGATTACAATTTCAGGTCATGGTGCTTCTCCAATTTTGAGGCGAGATAATTCTAATGTGGAAATGGAAGGCAAAATAGAAGAGGTTGGAGGAGCTACCGAGGCACACAATCAGAAGATCCAAGAATCTCAAGTCGTCAACGTTATTGTTCAAGATGGTTTTGCAAGAGGCCAACACGGCCATGATAATCCACTAAATGATGTTACAAGAGACTCACCAAGACATGGTTTCTTGGAGCAGATGAATGGTAGAAGAGTATTACGGGAAAGGAAGCGCGCACCGCTAGTAGCGAGGAACGCTGAGATTAGAAGCAAACGCGAAGGACGCTTGCATGAAGGCACTCCGAGGACTCATCCGAGAGGCCCTCTTAATGTGAAGAGAAAGGGCAAGAGTTCAGAGATTGTCAAGATCAATGTGACATTGGTAGATGATGCAGGTGTGCTTGACGTGATACGCCCGGCATCTAAGTGTGGAGACCATGTTGCGACCGGTCAAATTGAAGATAAGGATGGTGTGGGCCTTAATACTAATAGGGTAATTATACAAGCATTGATGGCTCCAGACAGATGCCCTTGGACGCAACGAAAGAAATCTATTGGTAGTGTTCCTAAATCGCATGCTCCTAGGAACAATGTGAAGAAGAAGGTTGCTACTCCAAGGAAAGAATTGCGCTCCAAAGTTACCCCTTCTACATTGGCTAGGCGCAAGGCAAGAGAGGACGGAGAAGATTCCTTAGAAGATGATGAGAAATCTTTGGCAGTACTTGCGCATGAAAGAAATAATAAATCATGCGTCAACATCCCCCGATGTGCTCCTTCCGATGACTCGAGTGTTGATACCCGAAGCAAAATTACGAAGATTGATGAGAGAAGTCGATTGCGTGATCCAAATATACCACTTGTAGCGGGGGTTGGTGATGTAAAAAACAAATGTGAAGGAAGCTTGCAAGAAGGTA
Source organism: Aegilops longissima (assembly GCA_021605205.1). NCBI lineage: Eukaryota > Viridiplantae > Streptophyta > Magnoliopsida > Poales > Poaceae > Aegilops > Aegilops longissima. Next base: position 373,665,066 of record CM038680.1, on the reverse strand, counting down.
CTTCGAGGACGCATGTGAGAGCTCTTGTTAATGTGAAGACAAAGGGCAAGAGACCAGATAATGTCAAGGTGAAGGGGACATTGCTAGATGATAGGAGGGTCTTTGAAGATGACAAGACGGGAAACGAGATTTCAAGAACTCGAAGAGGAGTGGCGCGCTCCTCAAATATTAAAAACGTGAAGAAAGGCTTGTTTGCTCATAAGTTAAAGCACGATGGCATCAGCAAGGACTCTGGGAATAGGTTCACGAAGGAATCTAAGTGTGGGGATCATCTTCCGACCGATCAAATTAAAGAAAATGATAATGCGGGCCTTGTCACCAACAAGATGACTGTATTAGCATTGATGGCTCCTGACAAATGCCTGTGGACAGAAGGGAAGAGGCTTATTGCTGGTGTTTCTCAGTCTCTCACTTGTAGGAATAATAACTCTCTCACCGTTCGTGAAGGCCTTTGTTTGCCTGACATATCTCAAGGAAAAGAGAGCATTCCCATATGTGTGATCAACACAATTGATGGCGTGCTGCCAACGCCATTTAAGTACATTACCAAAGTCATATATCCGCCCGCATATGCAAAAGCACCTTCAGTAGGCTGTGACTGCACTAACGGTTGCTCGGACTCTAATGAATGTGCTTGTGCTGTGAAAAATGGAGGGGAGATCCCATTCAATTTGAATAGCGCAATTGTTTATACAAAGCCTCTCATATATGAGTGTGGCCCATCATGCAGGTAGGGTGTTCAGTAACTTACAAAACAAAATAACATAACCTAGCTAGGCAAGAACAACCCATTAATATTTTTATTTTTAATGTCCGACAACACGTTCTTATTGCCAGCTCAATGTTATACTAGTTCTGGCATGGTAAGTTTAGATTGGTAAATCCAGATGGCTGTGAAATATGGGAAACTTTCTTGTACAGCCGAAACCTGCTTACCTGAAGTTGGTTTTGACAAAAAGTTATTTGTTCACATTAGACAATTTAGGTTAAACTGAAATGGTGAGCTAACCAAATTGTCAAAACTGCATGCAGGTGCCCGCCAACATGCCACAATAGGGTAAGCCAGCACGGCCCCAAAGTTCCACTGGAAATATTCAAGACCGGGAAGACAGGTTGGGGCGTAAGATCCCTCAGTTTTATCCCTTCAGGTAGTTTCGTATGCGAGTATGTAGGTGAGGTATTGCAAGAGACAGAAGCTGAGAGGACAGAAAATGATGAGTATCTTTTTGATATTGGTCGTGACGATGACGATGAAGAAGAAGAAGAAGAAGAAGGTTCAGAATCTTCTAAATCCGAGATGACGGCGGAGGGCTTGGGCTATACAATAGATGCTGCAAAGTGTGGTAATGTTGGAAGATTCATCAACCATAGCTGCTCTCCAAACATGCATGCACAGGATGTTCTCTGGGACCATGATGATAGGAGGATGCCGCATGTTATGCTTTTTGCCGAAAAGAATATCCGTCCTCTACAAGAGCTTACTTACGATTACAATTATAACATAGGTAATGTGCGCAAGAATGGCAAGGTGAAGGAGAAGAAATGCTTTTGCGGTTCGTCGAAGTGCCGCCTCAGGCTTTACTAAGGTATCGGTGACTGGTGATGGTATTGTTCATATTTCGGCGGAACGCAGTCCTGTCAGCGTAGTGCTCCTTGGTCTTTACTCTCCCGGTCACCTTGCAGTCGTTGATGGCTTGTGATGTTTTTTTCTTGCTACCCTAGCGTTGAATTAGTACTGCTTTTTAAAGAGCTGCATTAGCTCATTCTGCTGTTAGTTTTATTTTCAGAACCGAACCTGTACTGGGTACATGAGTTCTGGCTGTAGCTTTTAAGCATTATTGCCATACTCTGCGCAAGCGGGAGCCACGTGCACTGTGCTGCCCTTTTAAGCATTCTTGCTGTGCTGCCTTTCTTTCCAGATAGACAGTCCCATAACAGCACCAAAACGAATCCCCATCCATGGTAACTTAATGCTTTGATCTTCAAGGGCAGCATGGATGATCAGTACTACACCATTTATCAGCGTGCGCTCAGCGAGCCATTGTAGTATCTCATTTGTTCATCTGAACTGATTGTGAGAAGCCTGCATAAATTCTTTAGCACGCTGAGAAATGTCAGTTTTGTGGTCATGAAGAAGTAAATCACATTTGGCATGTGGTAGATGGGGCAAGACTACTCATTTCCATTGGTCACAGCGTCAGCTAAACGCTCTGGATTGGACCTAACTAAACTATTTCAACTGTGCCATTTATGACAAAAGACGATCAAACTTATGCCAGTAGAATCCATCACCAGAATTTCTTGGTTCTTTATGGTGCTAAGGGAAAAAACATATTCATTCTTTCTCTTCTCTCCGCACAAACGCGGCTAGGGTTTCTCTATTCTCCAGCAAGACCATCGTTCTCGACCTGCTCAGGACGTCATCTAGGCGTGCTGAGGCACAGGCGGACTGCGTTCTTCATCAGGTGTATACTCTCTTGTTGTGTAGGTCTTTGTTCATTTCTCCTAATAACGATGTTGAGGCGGCGATGACATCTCAGCAATGTCATAAGCCCCGACAGTGTTTGCATCGATGCCGGCGGTAGGCTGATGGCATGGTCCCATGGGGCAGCCGGATATATTGGGTGACGCGATGGTACCTATGGCGGCAGGCCAGAATAATCAAGCATAGTTTTTTTTAAAGGAATTGAGCATAGTGTTGGATTCTTCTTCCTTGCTGTTGGTGGTTCCGCGGCAGATTTTCATCAGCTTGTTCACAGGCTCTGCCTGACATTGGTTAAGTGTGCGTTTTGTCCCGCCTCTTGCAACATGTTCCTACTGTGGTTCATGTAGTCGGCATGTGTTATTGCTTAAGTTTAGGTCTTTGCAACTGCTCAGTCCTGATGACGGTCACTCGGCCGGTAAGTTTGACGATTTTCTTCGCGTAGAAGATGGACTTGAGAGACTTTAGGACTACGATGTGGAAACTGTTGCTACCTTTTTTTCTCAAGATAGATTGAATCGCCAAGAAATGGGCCTATTCCTGCACACCCAAATGAGACAATTAGAGTATTAGACAGTTCTATTACAGTGCTAAAATTAAGATAGTTCACTTACCATTAAAGCATCAAATCGAATCATACCATGTTCCCAATCCTTGGTAGCCTACTGTATTTGATCTTCCAGGGCCATCATGTAGATGTAGATCATCACTCCCTCTCTGAATGCTCGGGACAAGTTTATTATCGCTGCGCTTTTAGTAGCCCGTGTACTTCAGTCAGCGCACTGATTCTTGAGATTAAAAGTTAGTTTGATGGCCATGGAGTAGTAAGGTCACTTTAAGCTGACAAAAGGTAATACTCCAAACTACTCCCTCCGTTCGGAATTACTCGTCCAAGAAATGAATATATCTAGATGTATTTTAGTTGTAGATACATCCATTTTTGTGACATGTAATTCTGAACGGAGGGAGTAGAACCTAGTACCAGAATTCATCTACAGATTTACCAGAATCTCTTAAGAGTTAAGTCCACAAAGAATGCCGCAGCTTCCTTTTTCAAGAATGGTATAGTCAGCTTCACCCAAGTTGATGAGGAAGAATGGTATGGCCGCATGCATCACTCTGATGCAGAGGCCGGGCGAGACCCTGCTTAAAAAAAAAGCTTCACCCAAGTTGATGAGGAAGAGAATAGAATCCATCAGTCCCCAATGGAGACGAAAGTGGCATGTATGTCAAGAACAATAGTCACATTTCAAATCCATTTAGCACCCACTCGCATACACTGGTATTCAAAGAAGACAAGTTACTTCCATTACAAAATGACACTTGCTTCTGCATGTGCTTGTCCAAATAAGAGCAGAAACCCTGGCCTAAACCAAACAACACCATGTGAAACAAGTCTGTCCTCATCTACTGATTCCAACATCACTACTCTGAAATTTACATTAGTTCCATCGATTTGTCCAGGAAATCCAACTTTGCCCCCATTCAAGATATTCACACTTTTCTCACAAAACACAAGCAAAATATTCAAGAGATCAAGACTGGGAAGTAACTTTTATCCTGTATATAGGATCAACGGCTACCTCCGCGGAAATAAAAGGGAGCAGCACTGAAAATTTCAACTGGAAGCAAATTTGGAAGTTGTGGGGTCCCAATAAGTTCAAAATGTTTGTGGGGCGCCTCCTTGCTCACGAAAGTTTGGCAAACAGGATGAAGATTCAGAGGTTGGGGGTGGAAAATGACACGGCCTGCCCGGTGTGTCATCGGTTGAATGAAGACGGCGGCCACATTTTCCTCAAATGTAAGAAGGTAAAAGAATGTCGGAGCAGGCTGGCGTTGGGTGGTCTTAGGGAAATCTTGGTTAAGCACAAGTCTGCCCATGAGATGCTTGGTGAATTGTGGAAAGCTGATAGTGCCTCCCAGCTGAGGGCTCTTGTCTTGTGTTGGAGTGGTGGGATGTCAGGAAGAAAGCCAACACAGGGGAGCCAGTTTCTAGTCCTCAGAGATGATTTTGCTGCTGCTGGCGCGGGAGCATCTGTGCACCTGAGAGATTTACTTCATTCTGAAGCAGTGGTGTGCCTTGCTGCTATTGATGGGGCTATCAGACTTGGCGCAGACCGAATTATTTTCGAGAGTCTGATGCTCCCAATCTTGTGAAAGCGCTGAACAGCAAGGGGTTTGATATGGCAACGATCGGCGTACTGGTGAAGGAAGCTTGGAGTTTATGTGCTTCAAATTTTGAGTCTTTCAAGATCTCTTTTAGTAGTCGTGTCTGTTACACCGTAGCGCATGAACTTGCCCAGGTCGGGGTGAGAAATGAGTCCCAGGATTGCTTTTGGGTGGATGATGCCCCTAGCAGTATTGTAAACTTGTTAGCCAGCGATCTTGATGTGCCTGAATGAACAAACTGCAGAAATCTGCGGCCCTCACATTCCTCAAAGGGCACACAGTCACCAGTTGCGCCGTTGAATTCGGGCCTTGAGTGCCATAGCACAAACTGCAGAAAAAGGAGCAAGTACAAAGAATTAAAATGAACCCAAAAAAACTGAAGTCATACAGAAATTAAAGAAGAATGAAAATGCAAAAAAGAATCGAAAAAGAAGATTGGCTCTCCTGATGCTTGTTAAACTCTCAAAACTGGTAAACTTAAAAAGAGATTGCATGCTGAAAATAAACTTATTGGTCTTAGCCCTCTCTAGATCATCTTGAAACAAAAAACTAGTGCCATCTCCATATTGTAACATGCAAATGCCACCATCAACTAAATCAGGAGTTAAACCAGTAATTAAACCATTTTCCGGAGCTTTATCTAGTAACACTTTAAGCATATCTATAGCAATGTTAAATAAAATTGGTGACAAGGGGTCACCTTGTCTTAAACCCTTTTTAGTAGGAAAAAAAAAACCAATTCGGTCATTGACCATCACTACTACTTTACCTGAGGTAACTGTTTGCATCACCCAATTAATATACTTATCATGAAATCCTTCTTTTCCCTTAACAAATCTAAAATGTCCAGTTAATCTTATTGTACGCTTTCTCTAAATATACTTTAAAAAACATCCATCTTTTTCTTATGTACTTCATGCATGACTTCGTGTAACACCACCAATCCATCTAATATATATCTACCTTTAATAAATGATGTTTGCACAGGAGTTATAATTTTGTCAGCTACTATACTTGCCCTATTATTAATTACCTTAGTAAATTTAAAAATCACACTAGATAGGCATATAGGTCTATACTATTGTAGTGTTTCGACCCCCACATATTTGGGAAGCAGAGTGAGCACTCCATAGTTAAATCTAACTAAATTAAGTTTATCATGATAAAAATAATTAAACAATTTAAGTAAATCAACACCAGTTACTTCCTAAAAATGTAGATAAAACTCAGCCGCGAAAACATCAGGCACAGGTGCCTTATTTTGCTTTATCTGAAAAACTACTTTTTAAATCTCTTCTAAAGTAAATTCCCTATCTAATAAACTTCTATCAATATCATCTAAAACAAAAGGAAACTCCAAATCGACAGTAACATTAAATTATTAGTAACAGGGCCAAATAAGTTTATAAAAGGATGTGGCATAGTCTAACAAGTCTTTATCCCCTTGCACAACATTATCTATAAAATTAAAGGAAGTTATCCTATTTTTTCTCTTCCTACCACTAGCCCTAGCAATGAAGTAATGAGGGAGTGCATCCCCTTCCAACAGCTCTTTCTCTTTAGATCTCTGCAGCCACATAATCTCTTCTTCTCTAAAAAAAAATCTTCCTTTGTTCCTCTAAGTCTTTTCTTAATAAGTAGTTCTCTCTACTTAAACCATTAATCTCGCTGTCCTTATCTATGTTATCTATCTTCTCAACTAAAGCTACCCTCTGTTTTTATAGAACCACAGATAACTTAAATTCCACTCCTTTAGTTTTTCCCTAATGCATCTAGCTCTATTCTGCCATCTGTCTTGTAAGTTTCCACAACAATATTACTCACCCCAAAGTTTCTTAATTTAATCATCTAGATCACCTCGCACCAACGTCGCTAGGTTTGGATCGAACGGCCGACACATCTCCCAACGCGCGCCACCACTGTCACCCGTATCCCCCTCAAACCCTCAATCCCCTCCCACCTTCGCCCGACTTCGGCGCGCCGCCGCTCACCCCCCCCCCCCCCCTGCGCTCCTGCGCGGCCGTGTTGATGGCTTCCCGCCTGCCCGGGGATGAGGGGCCCAGCCCGAAGAGGCCGTTGGAGCGACCTGAGTCCTCTCGCCCGCCGCGCGGCCCTCCCATGCCGGCTAGGGACGGCGCCCGACGGGGGGCCGACGACCGCCGACTCGCTGACCGGGATGACTGGGCCGCTCCCTACCGCCGCCCCGCCGTGAGGGCACCCATGACGGCCGCCGCGACGCGTGGCTCCTCTGCTGGCTCCCGGGCGCGACGCGGGAGGAGGCTGGGCGGCTACGTGAAGACGACCAGCGACGCGAAGATGAACTCCGCTCCGAGCTGCAGCGCCGGCCTGCATACTCCGCCCCTAGACGGCCCGGTCTAGAGGTGGGTCAGAGCTCGCGCCAAGGCGCCCGGAGATCCGCGGGTTCGGACGACCGTGCTTGGTATGGGTCTGTGGAACCGGACCGTGCGGACTCGTGCGATTGGCTTAGGTCGTCATCCGAGTCGCCGCGGTACACCCCCCTTAGCACCTCAGGGGAGGCTCCAAGTCCGGTTGGGCCGTTGACGAAGCGGAAGAAGAAGTGCTCAGGTGGGCTCGGTGGTCCTGCCTTCGTGGACGGATCGGGGAGGTTGGCTGTCGGGGAGCCGGAGCAGGAGGCCTCGGTGATTCCCCCGACTAGAGCCGGTCATGCCGGGACCTGTGAGGAGACGACGTGCATGAAATGTGGGTGTGCCGATCACTTCCATTCGGAGTGCTTGAAGCCCTCCCGATGCCCTATCACTCTTGCCTACCTGGGGTATGGGGTACAGGGGGTGGCTTCTACTATGTGGACGCGACCCTGGAGGACGAACCCGTCCGGCCGCACCTGGCAACGATCACCCTCGTCCCGGATCAGCAACCGCCGCTGTCGGTTGTGGTTACCGCTGAGATCATACGGGCGGAGCTGTCGGCGTACATTGGCGTATAGAGACAGCGCCTTCTCTTGGGAAGTCACTGAGACAGCGCCGATGGTCTTCTCAGTACCCTTCCCTTCTGCTGAGATGCTCAATGTCTGCACCCACAACCACGTCAAATGCCCCATCAACAAGTTCATGATCTCGATCCATAAGGCTGATGCTGAGCCGGACACGGTGCCCCCCCTTGCCCGGGTGTGGATGCTCATCTACGGGCTCCCAAGTGGGGGCAAGCGCGAGGACATTCTCAAAGCCATCTCGGGGCCGGTGGACAAGATTCTGACAGTCGATCTGGATTCCTTGGAGGGCGATGGCCCGGCGCGCGTCGAGCCCCTTTGTCAGGCTCCAGCTAATGTGGACGCCGTGTCCCTGATCTTCTACTTCGGCAATAACAAGGGCAAGTGTATCACCTATGTGATCGACCTAGATGCAACGGAGGGGCGGCCAGAGGACACGCCGCCAGCACCGCCGCCGGCCCCACCCGCGGAGGGGCAGGACGGCGAGGATAGATAGCTAGTCTGAGGACAGCTCCGCGGAGTCGGGGGGTGGGCTTCCGCCGCCGGCGTCGACCGAGAGCCGTCGCGCGCCGGCTTCGGCCCACACGGAGGGCGCTGGACTGTCGGTCGTACTGGTGAAGGAAGGTTGGAGCTTATGTGTTTCAAATTTTGAGTCTTTCAAGTTCTCTTTTAGTAGTCGTGTCTGTTACACCGTAGCGCATGAACTTGCCCAGGTCGGGGTGAGAAATGAGTCCCAGGATTGCTTTTGGGTGGATGATGCCCCTAGCAGTATTGTAAACTTGTTAGCCAGCGATCTTGATGTGCCTGAATGAACAAACTGCAGAAATCTGCGGCCCTCACATTCCTCAAAGGGCACACAGTCACCAGTTGCGCCGTTGAATTCGGCCCTTGAGTGCCATAGCACAAACTGCAGAAAAAGGAGCAAGTACAAAGAATTAAAATGAACCCAAAAAAACTGAAGTCATACAGAAATTAAAGAAGAATGAAAATGCAAAAAAGAATCGAAAAAAGAAGATTGGCTCTCCTGATGCTTGTTAAACTCTCAAAACTGGTAAACTTAAAAAGAGATTGCATGCTGAAAATAAACTTATTGGTCTTAGCCCTCTCTAGATCATCTTGAAACAAAAAACTAGTGCCATCTCCATATTGTAACATGCAAATGCCACCATCAACTAAATCAGGAGTTAAACCAGTAATTAAACCATTTTCCGGAGCTTTATCTAGTAACACTTTAAGCATATCTATAGCAATGTTAAATAAAATTGGTGACAAGGGGTCACCTTGTCTTAAACCCTTTTTAGTAGGAAAAAAAAAACCAATTCGGTCATTGACCATCACTACTACTTTACCTGAGGTAACTGTTTGCATCACCCAATTAATATACTTATCATGAAATCCTTCTTTTCCTTTAACAAATCTAAAATGTCCAGTTAATCTTATTGTACGCTTTCTCTAAATATACTTTAAAAAACATCCATCTTTTTCTTATGTACTTCATGCATGACTTCGTAACACCACCAATCCATCTAATATATATCTACCTTTAATAAATGATGTTTGCACAGGAGTTATAATTTTGTCAGCTACTATACTTGCCCTATTATTAATTACCTTAGTAAATTTAAAATCACACTAGATAGGCATATAGGTCTATACTATTGTAGTGTTTCACCCCCACATATTTGGGAAGCAGAGTGAGCACTCCATAGTTAAATCTAACTAAATTAAGTTTATCATGATAAAATAATTAAACAATTTAAGTAAATCAACACCAGTTACTTCCTAAAAATGTAGATAAAACTCAGCCGCGAAAACATCAGGCACAGGTGCCTTATTTTGCTTTATCTGAAAAACTACTTTTTAAATCTCTTCTAAAGTAAATTCCCTATCTAATAAACTTCTATCAATATCATCTAAAACAAAAGGAAACTCCAAATCGACAGTAACATTAAATTATTAGTAACAGGGCCAAATAAGTTTATAAAAGGATGTGGCATAGTCTAACAAGTCTTTATCCCCTTGCACAACATTATCTATAAATTAAAGGAAGTTATCCTATTTTTTCTCTTCCTACCACTAGCCCTAGCAATGAAGTAATGAGGGAGTGCATCCCCTTCCAACAGCTCTTTCTCTTTAGATCTCTGCAGCCACATAATCTCTTCTTCTCTAAAAAAAATCTTCCTTTGTTCCTCTAAGTCTTTTCTTAATAAGTAGTTCTCTCTACTTAAACCATTAATCTCGCTGTCCTTATCTATGTTATCTATCTTCTCAACTAAAGCTACCCTCTGTTTTTATAGAACCACAGATAACTTAAATTCCACTCCTTTAGTTTTTCCCTAATGCATCTAGCTCTATTCTGCCATCTGTCTTGTAAGTTTCCACAACAATATTACTCACCCCAAAGTTTCTTAATTTAATCATCTAGATCACCTCGCACCAACGTCGCTAGGTTTGGATCGAACGGCCGACACATCTCCCAACGCCCGCCACCACTGTCACCTGTATCCCCCTCAAACCCTAGGGATGGCGCCCGACGGGGGGCCGACGACCGCCGGCTCGCTGACCGGGATGACTGGGCCGCTCCCTACCGGCCGGCCCCTGCTCGTGAGGGCACCCATGACGGCCGCCGCGACGCGTGGCTCCCTCTGCCTGGCTCCCGGGGGGCGCGACGCCGGGAGGAGGCTGGGCGGCTACGTGAAGACGATCAGCGACGCGAAGATGAACTCCGCTCCGAGCTGCAGCGCCGGCCTGCATACTCCGCCCCTAGACGGCCCGGTCTAGAGGTGGGTCAGAGCTCGCGCCAAGGCGCCCGGAGATCCGCGGGTTCGGACGACCGTGCTTGGTATGGGTCTGTGGAACCGAACCGTGCGAACTCGTGCGATTGGCTTAGGTCGTCATCCGAGTCGCCGCGGTACACCGCCCTTAGCACCTCGGGGGAGGCTCCAAGTCCGGTTGGGCCGTTGACGAAGCGGAAGAAGTGCTCAGGTGGGCTCGGTGGTCCTGCCTTCGTGGACGGATCGGGGAGGTTGGCTGTCGGGGAGCCGGAGCAGGAGGCCTCGGTGATTCCCCCGACTAGAGCCGGTCACCCCGGACCTGTGAGGAGACGACGTGCATGAAATGTGGGTGTGCCGATCACTTCCATTCGGAGTGCTTGGCGCCCTCCCGGTGCCCTATCACTCTTGCCTACCTGGGGTATGGGGTACAGGGGGTGTCTTCTACTATGTGGACGCGACCCTGGAGGACGAACCCGTCCGGCCGCACCTGGCGACGATCACCCTCGTCCCGGATCAGCAACCGCCGCTGTCGGTTGTGGTTACCGCTGAGATCATACGGGCGGAGCTGTCGGCGTACATTGGCGTATAGAGACAGCGCCTTCTCTTGGGAAGTCACTGAGACAGCGCCGATGGTCTTCTCAGTACCCTTCCCTTCTGCTGAGATGCTCAATGTCTGCACCCACAACCACGTCAAATGCCCCATCAACAAGTTCATGATCTCGATCCATAAGGCTGATGCTGAGCGGACACGGTGCCCCCTTGCCCGGTGTGGATGCTCATCTACGGGCTCCCAAGTGGGGGCAAGCGAGGACATTCTCAAAGCCATCTCGGGGCGGTGGACAAGATTCGACAATCGATCTGGATTCCTTGGAGGCGATGGCCCGGCTGCGTCGAGCCCCTTTGTCGCTCCAGCTAATGTGGACGCCGTGTCCCTGATCTTCTACTTCGGCAATAACAAGGGCAAGTGTATCACCTATGTGATCGACCTAGATGCAACGGAGGGCGGCCAGAGGACACGCCGCCAGACGCCGCCGGCCCCACCAGCGGAGGGGCAGGACGGCGAGGATAGATAGCTAGTCTGAGGACAGCTCCGCGGAGTCGGGGTGGGCTTCCGCCGCCGGGCGTCGACCGAGAGCCGTCACAGCGCCGGCTTCGCCCACACGGAGGGCGCTGGACTGTCGGTCGTACTGGTGAAGGAAGGTTGGAGCTTATGTGTTTCAAATTTTGAGTCTTTCAAGTTCTCTTTTAGTAGTCGTGTCTGTTACACCGTAGCGCATGAACTTGCCCAGGTCGGGGTGAGAAATGAGTCCCAGGATTGCTTTTGGGTGGATGATGCCCTAGCAGTATTGTAAACTTGTTAGCCAGCGATCTTGATGTGCCTGAATGAACAAACTGCAGAAATCTGCGGCCCTCACATTCCTCAAAGGGCACACAGTCACCAGTTGCGCCGTTGAATTCGGCCCTTGAGTGCCATAGCACAAACTGCAGAAAAAGGAGCAAGTACAAAGAATTAAAATGAACCCAAAAAAACTGAAGTCATACAGAAATTAAAGAAGAATGAAAATGCAAAAAAGAATCGAAAAAAGAAGATTGGCTCTCCTGATGCTTGTTAAACTCTCAAAACTGGTAAACTTAAAAAGAGATTGCATGCTAAAAATAATTTGTTTATATATGAAAGAAAAGAAAACTGAAGTCATACAGAAACTGAAGAAGAAATGAAAACAAAAAATATTTTTCGAAAAAGAAAGATTTGCTCTCCTGATGCTTCTTAAACTCTGAAAACTGATAGACTTAAAAAGAGATTGCACATATGGCAGAGAAAAACTTATTCGTATAGCTAAACTGATGGATAGCCTAACTTTATTCTTAACTACTTAACTTTAAACTGATGGACATAGAATGAAAAAATAACTAACAAGTTATAAAAAAACTAAAGAGGACCAAATGAAATACCAAAGGTACAGACCCTTTGGGACAATGATGACTATAAACAAATAAAGACTTAAAAATAATAAACTGCATACTAAAAAAAGACAAAGTGAACACTAAAGAAATGAAAATACAGAACTACTGAAATACCAAACACACTGATCAACTAAATCAAGTGAAGGCATAAATGAATCTAACAGGAAAAACTGAAATAATTATTTAAATAGAGAATTATAAGGGGCTATTGAGATGAACTAAATAATTATTGACTAAAATACTGAAAAATGATGAAGAAAAATTACAAAATAAAGGAACATAAAACTGAAGGAATGAAGAGGAAACGAACAATAATAATAAAGAAACACTGAAATAAGACTGATAAACAAGCAACCTATCTATGATAGCAAACCTTAATGAGCAGCATGGCCATAATAGCAAACCATAAAAGTTATCAAGAGTGAGTTTGCGGCCATCTTGATCTCTGTACCTCCAATTGTTTTCCTTTTTCTGTAAACCAGACCATAATTTAATCCAATGAGACAACTTATACACCACCATAGTAGGATCACTAGGGTATATGTGGTCAAAAGTAGCAGTGTTCCTAGTTTTCCAGAGTGTCCAGAACACAGCTATCACACCCAACGCTAACCTCTATTTTACTTTACCATTAAAACTACCAATCCAAGCACAATTGATCTACAGTTTGGGGAATTCAGACAAACCTATAGCCACACGAATTACTCCCCACACATATTTAGCAATAGCACAGTCAAAGAAAAGATGTCGTGTACTTTCGGCATAATCATAAAAACTACATTTAGTTTCACTACTTTCCCAGTTTCTTTTAGCCAGAACATCTCTAGTTGGAATACTTTTCCTTAGGACCAACCACACGAGAACTTTAACCCCCCATACTTCTTGTGACTATATTTGAAACTAACATAAAGGGATGTAACACTAATTTACCATTTTTGGTTTATCTGACAAAGTAATACCATCACACATCTGTCTCAGCTGGTTCCACATATTAGATGCCCCCCCCACACACACACACACACACACACACAAAATTCCTTCTAAATCTAACAGTAGCAAACTCACTCTTGATAAGTTTTGGTACTGAGGAATTAGCACTGAAAGTAAGCAGATCCAATCTAGGGAATTTAATGCACAAAGGATTATCTCCTAACCAAAGATCTTCCCAAAACCTGGTTCTCCTACCATTACCCACAATCCTCAATTTTTCTACAATACTTAAAGAAAATAGGCTTCACTTTCATCAAACCTTGCCAGAAGTGTGATTGTCCAGGTCTAGCTTTACACATGGACAGAGTAGTTACCTATATACTTCTTCCTAAGCAAATCTTGCCAGACTCCTTTTTCATTCTCTAATTTCCAAGCCACTTACAGAATAAACAAATATTCATAATAGTAAGATCTACTACACCCAGGCCTTCCATATCTTTAGGTAAGCAAACAGTCTCCCAATTAACTAAATGAACTTTCTTAGTATCTTCACCTTCTTGCTGGAAAAATATTTTCCTATATATATATATCCATACTGTTCTTTGGTCCTTTAGGTAATTCGAACATAGACATCATGAAAAAAGGAATATTGGTCAAACAAGACCTAAGTAAAATTAACCCGCCTCCATATGAATGTAATTTACTTTTCCAAGGACTTACTTTCTTCTCAACTTTCTCTGCAGTAGGATCCCAATCACTATTGCATAATCTTACACAATTAACAGGAATACCTACTTAAAGACATAATCCCATCGACAAGTAAAAATAGTAGTATACTCATTCTGTTTATCTCTAGCATTACCAAAACACATTACTTCACTTTTATGAAAATTTACCTTTAACCTGGAAATCTGCTCAAAGAGACAAAAATAAACTTAATGTTCTTAGCCCCCTCTAGATCATCTTGAAACAAAAAATGGTGCCATCTGCATATTGTAACATGCAAATGTACCATCAACTAAATCAGGAGTTAAACCAGTAATTAAACCACTTTCGGAGCTTCATCTAGTAACACTTTAAGCTTATCTATAGCAATGTTAAATAAAATTGGTGACAAGGGGTCGCCTTGTCTTAAACACTTTTTAGTAGGAAAAAAGAACCAATTTGGTCATTGACCATCACTACTACTTTACCTGAGGTAACTGTTTGCTTCACCCAGTTAATATACTTATCATGAAATCCTTCTTTTCGCTTAACAAATCTAAAATGTCTAGTTAATCTTATCGTACGCTTTCTCTAAATATACTTAAAAAACATCCATCTTTTTCTTATGTACTTCATGCATGACTTCGTGTAACACCACCAATCCATCTAATATATATCTACCTTTAATAAATGTTGTTTGCACAGGAGTTATAATTTTGTCAGTTTATATACTTGCCCTATTATTAATTACCTTAGTAAATTTAAAAATCAACATTAGACAGGCATATAGGTCTATACTATTGTAGTGTTTCGACCCCCACATATTTGGGAAGCAGAGTGAGCACTCCATAGTTAAATCTAACTAAATCAAGTTTACCATGATAAAAATCATTAAACAATTTAAGTAAACCAACACCAGTTACTTCCCAAAAATGTTGATAAAACTCAGCCGTGAAAACATCAGGTACAGGCGCCTTATTATGCTTTATCTGAAAAACTACTTTTTTAATCTCTTCTAAAGTAAATTCCCTACCTAATAAACTTCTATCAATATCATCTACTCCCTCCGTTCCTAAATATTTGTCTTTCTAGTCATTTCAAATGGATTACCACATACGGATGTATGTAGACATATTTTAGAGTGTAGATTCACTCATTTTGCTTCGTATGTAGTCACTTGTTGAAATATCTAGAAAGACAAATATTTAGGAACGGAGGGAGAAAAACAAAAGGAAACTCCAAATCAACAGTAACATTAAATTTTTAGTAACATGGCCAAATAAGTGTTTATGAAAGGATGTGGCATAGTCTAACAAGTCTTTATTCCCTTGCACAACATTATCTATAAAATTAAAGGAAGTTATCCTATTTTTTCTCTTCCTACCACTAGCCCTAGCAATGAAGTAATGAGGGAGTGCATTCCCTTCCAACAGCTCTCTCTTTAGATCTCTGCAGCCACATAACCTCTTCTTCTCTAAAAAAAATCTTCCTCTGTTCCTCTAAGTCTTTTCTTAATAAGTAGTTCTATATACTTAAACCATTAATCTCGCTGTCCTTATCTATATTATCTATCTTCTCAAGTAAAGCTACCCTCTGTTTTTATAGAACCACACATAATTTAAATTCCACTCCTTTAGTTTTTTTCCTAATGCATCTAGCTCTATTCTGCCATCTGTCTTGTAAGTTTCTACAACAATATTACTCACCCCAAAGTTTCCTAATTTAACCATCTAGATCATCTCGCACCAACTTCGCTAGGTTTGGATCGGACACCCGACACATCTCCCATCACGCGCCGCCACTGTCACCCGCATCTCCCCCCCCAACCCTAGATCCCCTCCCACTGACTCAGGCCACCTGTCACCGCATCTCCCCCAACCCTAGATCCTCCCACTGACTCAAGGCCGCCCACCCCGCCCCATGAGCTCCTACTCGGCCGTGCTGATGGCTCCCCGCCTGCATGGGGATGAGGGGCCCCGCCCGAAGAGGCCGTTGGAGCGCCCTGAGTCCTCTCGCCCTCCGCGCGGCCCTCCCATGCCGGCTAGGGACGGCGCCCGACGGGGGGCCGACAACCGCCGGCTCGCTGACCGGGATGACTGGGCCGCTCCCCGCAGAGCTTGGGCAGCCGCTCCCTACCGTCCGCCCCCCGCTCATGAGGGAACCCATGACGGCCGCCGCGACGCGCGACTCCCTCTGCCTGGTTCCCAGGGGGCGCGACGCCGGGAGGAGGCTGGGCGGCTGCTTGAAGACAACCAGCGACGCGAAGATGAACTCCACTCCGAGCTGCAGCGCCGGCCTGTGTACTCCGCCCCTAGCCGACCCGGTCCGGAGGTGGGTCAGAGCTCGCGCCAAGGCGCCCGGAGTTCCGCGGGTTCGGATGACCGTGCTCGGTATGGGTCCGAGGAGCCGGACAGTGTGGACTCGCTCAATTGGCTTAGGTCCTCGTCCTGGTCGCCGCGGTACACCCCCCGTTGCACCTCGGAGGAGGCTCCGGGTCCAGTTGGGCAGTCGACGAAGCGGAAGAAGAAGAAGCACTCGGGTGGGCTCGGTGGTCCTACCATCATGGATGAATCGAGGAGGTCGGCCATCGGGGAGCCGGAGCAGGAGGCCCCGGTGATTCCCCCGGCCAGAGCCAGTCGCGCCTGGACCCATGACGAGACGTTGTGCATCAACTGTGGGTGTGCCGGTCACTTCCGTTCGGAGTGCTTGGCGCCCTCCCGGTGCCCTATCACTCTTGCCTACCTGGGGTATGGGGTACAGGGGGGTGGCTTCTACTATGTGGACGCGACCCTGGAGGACGAGCCCGTCCGGCCGCACCTGGCGACGATCACCCTCGTCCCGGATCAGCAACCGCCGCCATCGGTTGTGGTTACCGCTGAGATCATACGGGCGGAGCTGTCGGCATACATTGGCGATTATAGAGACAGCGCCTTCTCTTGGGAAGTCACTGAGACAGCGCCGATGGTCTTCTCGGTACCCTTCCCTTCTGCTGAGATGCTCAATGTCTGCACCCACAACCACGTCAAGTGCCCCATCAACAAGTTCATGATCTCGATCCAGAAGGCTGATGCTGAGCCGGACACGGTGCCCCCCCTTGCCCGGGTGTGGATGCTCATCTACGGGCTCCCGAGTGGGGGCAAGCGCGAGGACATTCTCAAGGCCATCTCGGAGCCGGTGGGCAAGATTCTGACGGTCGATCTGGATTCCTTGGAGGGCGATGGCCCGGCACGCGTCGAGCTCCTTTGTCAGGCTCCAGCTGATGTGGACGGCCTGTCCCTGATCTTCTACTTCGGCAATAACAAGGGCAAGTGTATCACCTATGAGATCGACCTAGATGCAACGGAGGGGCGGCTGGAGGACACGCCGCCAGCACCGCCGCCGGCCCCACCCACGGAGGGGCAGGACGGCGAGGATAGCCGGTCTGCGGACAGCACCACGAAGTTGGGGGGTGGGCTTCCGCCGACGGCGTCGACCGAGAGTCGTCGCGCGCCAGCTTCGGCTGGTACGGAGGGTGCTGGACTGCCAGGTGGCTCCACCCTCACCCTTGCTGTTGTAGCGGCATCTTCGCTGGTTCCTGAGCTGGAGGAGGAGACCCTGAGTGCTAGGCTGGATGTTCGCCCGCCGTCCCCGCCGCGCTCCCCCGGGGTGGTGTGCTACTCTCGCTCGCACCGACTCTCCCGTGGCCAGCCCCGGTACCCGACCTGTACCCTCACCGGCAGTGGCATCCAGGCAGAGCGCGCGTCTCTGCCGGTCTCGGACTCTCCCGGGCGGCTGGGTTCCTACGATCCCGGAGAAGGTGACCATGCGTGCGGCGACACGTGATCTCATCCCAGGTTCGACACCCCCCCACCTCTGGTCCTTCCTATTTGGGTTCTCGTTTTGTTTCGGATTGCGACATTGTACTTCGAGGCGAGAAGGGCCCTCGACTTGAAAACTACCACAATTCGCAGAAACGTGACAAAAAACTACCACTTTACAATTTTATCTCAAAAACTACCATTTTTTTATTAATCCGTGACAAAAAACTATCAAGTATGAAAACTGCTTGCTTTGCCTGGGTTAAACGCGAATCTGACTGCCCGATCCCACACATAAACGGGCTAAAAATGCAATCAGGTCCCTAGTTTTTCTTCAAAAAAGCAATCGGGTCCTCCGCCTCCTTCTCCTCGTCGCCGACCTCCTCCTTCCCCAGCCGTCCGCAGCTTGCACGCCATCGCTTGCCATCGAACGGGTCCTTCCCCCCGCCGCCGTCCCCACCCACAACGACGTTGCGGTAGAGGAAGACGGGGAGCGCGTCGATGAAGGCCTGGTCGACGCCGGCGTCGTGGAGGTGGAAGAGCTGCTGCAGCTGGCCCTGGAACGCCGTGACGCTCTCGGCGGCGTCGTCGCGGGCCGCCCTCCGCGGCGCCGCAGCAATGAAGCAGTAGCGCGCGCCAAAAGCAAGAGCCGCAGACGAAGAAGACGATCGCCAAGACCGCCACGATGAATAGGATGCTCGGGCTGATCTTGGTCTCCACCGTCTCCAGCGCCGACGACCCCGGCCCCGCCGTCCACGATGTGGACTCGCCGCAGCAGCAGCCGTTCCCGTCCGCCGGCGGCAAGCGGCTGGGGAAGGAGGAGGCCGGCGACGAGGAGGAGAAGGAGGCGGAGGACCCGATTGCTTTTTGAAGAAAACTAGGGACCCGATTGCATTTTAGCCCGCTTATGTGTGGGGTCGGGCAATGATTCGCTTAACCTGTGCAAAGCGAGCAGTTTTCACACTTGGTAGTTTTTTGTCACGGATTAATAAAAAAGTGGTAGTTTTTGGGACAAAATCGTAAAGTGGTAGTTTTCTGTCACGTTTCCGCGAATTGTGGTAGTTTTTGGTTAAATACTCTGAGCCCAGCCATTTGTGCCAATAAGAGGTTAGATGGGGCGCTCGCAGAGGCCCGTGCTCGAGCTGAGCAGGGGGCTGTGGACGCGTCAGTCACCACTGACTCTGGGCACAGAGAGCCCGGGGTTGAGTCGGGGGCAAGCCGCATAGGGGCGTCTACCGCTACCCTTGGGTGCCCTATAGAGGGAAGGGCGCTCACGGGTAGGCCGCCCACGCGCCTCCACCTCATCGAGCAGTTGGTGCCGGTGGGTGGAGCTAGTGTTGGCATTTCCACTCAGGAAACTGAGGCCGTGGATGCCCCTACTAGGAAAGGGCGCCGCGGCCACCCGACCAAGCGGCCTTCTTCCCCCCATCCCGCGAATGGCGGTCGGACTAGTTCGGCCCCATCCGAGGGGCCTATTAGTCCAACCGTGGTTCCATATGAAGCTCCTATGTTGGAATATACGCGGCTTCGAGGACTTGGGCCGGAGGCGACAATTGATTGATTACATCAGGTAGGAGGAGATCGATATTGTAGGTTTGCAGGAGATGATCCGCCAGGACTTCTCCATCCAGGAACTACAGGGGTTGTCCCGACGCTTGTTTGCCTGACAGTGGCTGCCCACGATTGGGCTATCTGGGGGCATCCTGCTGGGTTTCTCCGGGAGGATCTATTCTCGGTTGAAGACATGGACAGAGGGGAATTCTTCCTTAGTATGTCCATCACTGACCGATGAAGGAACCTCGGTTGGGAGGTGATCATCATCTATGGCCCGGCTGATCACGGGCGGTCAACAGACTTCCTGGCCGAGCTTAAGGATAAGGTGGAACACTGCACCACGCCGGTGGTGATCATGGGAGACTTTAACCTTATTAGGCAGGAAGCTGAGAAGAGTTCCCCTAATATAGATCGTCTGCGTATGTGTTTGTTCCCCTAATAAGCAGGTGAACCCTATCCATAGTGTACTTGATATGGTTCTAGTGTTTGTCCAGTGGGAACTCATGTTCCCACTGTGCTCGCTTAGGGCGTTCACGCGGATCGGCTCGGATCATGCCCCCCTGATGTTCTCCCCAGGGGAAGAGTCACCACCGCGGGTGAGATGCTTCCACTTCGAACCGCCGTGGCTGTTGCAGCCAGGGTTCGTTGAATTGGTGCGGGACCAATAGGTAGAAGGTCCGGCCACCCCGCCATGCTCTTTCTACACTATCGACATATGGCACCACTGCACTAAGGTCACCCGCCAATTCATGCGGGGTTGGGGGGCCAACCTAGGGGCGGACATCAGGGCCCGCAGAGGGGCTCTGCTGGATCGGATTAATGCTCTAGATGTGGTGGTTGATTCAACCGGTTTGTCGGTCAATGAGTGGCTCCGACGGTATTCCCTTGAATCTTCACTAATGGAGATTTTCGAGGGAGAATGGCTATTCTGGCAACGCCGAGGGTGCCAGAAGTGGCTCCTCCAGGGCGATGCAAATACTGCGTACTTTCAGGCGATTGCCAATGGGTGTCTCGGAAATGCTTTGTCCCGTGTCTCTGGGTGGGTGACAACCTCCTCGAGCACCCAGATGGGATTAGATCCCACATCTACTCCTTCTTTAAGGAGCTCTTTATGGCGGTACCCCGTGGTGGGGTATCTTTGGCGGAGGACTTATGGCCGGCTACGGGCAGTCTCTCTAACATTAAGAATGTGGAATTGTCTCTCCCATTCTCGCCAGAAGAGGTGGGTAGGGCTATCGCCTCTATGAAGGCGGGGTCGGCCCCTGGGCCATACAGCTTGTCGGTGGCCTTCTTCCAGAAATTTTGGAATGTCCTCAAGCCGGTGATCATGCCAATGTTCCATGAATTTTACATTGGGACTTTTGACATGTCCCGAATAAGTTATGGTGCCATTACCCTGATCCCCAAAGTAGTTGGGGCTACGGATATTCGACACTTTAGACCTATCACGGTGATCAATGTTCTAGAACACATCTTCGCGAAAGTTTGCGCAACTCATCTGGCCCCTGTCGCGGAGCGGCTAGATCACCCACTTCAGACGGCGTTTCTAAAGGAGTGAAGGATCCATGATAGGGATCTTGGCCCTTCATGAGATAGTCCATGAGGTGAGGGCACGTGGCTATAAGGCCGTCTTCCTCAAGTTGGACTTCCAGAAGGCTTATGACCGACTGGATTGGTCCTTCTTGCGATTAGTGTTCTAGCGTCAGGGCTTCGATGATAGATGGTGCTCTTGGATCATGCAGCTGGTTAGGTCTGGTAAGAGGGTGATTGATATTAATGGTGAGGTGGGACCCTTCTTCACATCCTCTGTAGGAGCAAAGCAAGGGACCCGATTTCCCCCCTCCTCTTCAACCTCATCGTCAATGCGCTGGCCAGAATCCTGGATAAAGTTAGGAGGGTTGGCCATCTCTCGGGGGTAGTTGGCCACTTGATCCCCGGGGGTGGTGTCACTCATCTGCAATATGTTGATGACACCATGGTTATGGTGGAGGGGTCGACATGGACATAGTGAATCTTAAGTTCCTCGTCCTTTGTTTCGAGGCTATGTCGGGACTAAAGATCAACTTTGATAAGAGTGAGGTCCTCGTCTTTGAATTCCTGATGAAAGAACAACAGCGGATCGCAGACAACCTAAACTGTAGGTTGGCCTCATTTCCCATCACATATTTTGGAATGTCGATGGCCGACTCAAAGATTTTGATGAGTGCTTTCGACCCGTTGGTCGGGCTTGTGGCCTCTAAGGCCGAGCCATAGCATGGGCGGTTTACCTCTCTAATCTGGCAAGCCTCCCCATGTATATGATGGGGATGTATATCCTTTCGGAGGGCGTCCACTGCCCGTTTGATAAGGAGCTCGCTAGGTTCTTCTGGCAGGCTGCTGATGGCCGCTAGAAGTATCACATGCTCAAGTGGGTGGACATCTGTATGCCCAAGGACTGGGGTGGCTTGGGTATTATTGCCTCACGCCGCATGAACGTTGCGCTCATGCTGCGATGGGTTTGGCGGATCATGCGCGCCGAGGGTGGTCTGGGGCTCCAGCTCCTTTAGGCAAATTACCTAAGGGGCAAGCCGCTGCTAGCATGTTCCCGCACACGTGATTTAAAGTTTTGGAGATCCATCCAAGGGATCAAGAAGATATTCGTATTGGAATCTCTTTCTCTATAGGTAATGGGTCTGGGATCCAATTTTGGCTGGACCTCTGGGTGGGTATCATGCCCCTTAGGGAGAGCTTCCCTAGCCTATTCTCAATCTGCGCAGACCCGCTTCTGCTCGTCGCCGCGGCTTCCCGATCTGGACGGTGGGACCTAAGGTTCCGTCATACATTTGGGCAAGCAGAGACTGACGAGTGGACTAGATTGCAGGCGACCCTCCCGCCGACGCTGCCGGACTCTTCGGACAGCGTATCATGGCGGCTATCGCAATCGGGTGAGTTCTCGGTAAACTCAGAATACCAGGCATTATGCCAATCGCCCATTATTACTTGGCCTTCCCACCTGTGGAAGGCCCATTTACCTCTGAAGATTAAGATCTTTGTGTGCCAACTCCTACGAGACCGGCTCCCCTCGGGGATCGAAGTGCTTAAGCGGCATGAACCGGGCGATGGCTTGTGCCCCCTATGTACGGTACCAGAGACTGGGACGCACATCCAATTCTCGTGTACGGTGGCTAGAGCCCTATGGATGTTTGTTCGTGAGGCTTTAGGGCCCTACTGGGAGGCCCTGGACCTTGAGGAGTTCATCCAGGCTAGAGCGACTCAGCCTAGACAACATCGCCGTTTACTCTGGCTTATTTTTGCGGCGATGTCATGGACGACACGTAATAAAATGGTGATCGAGTGGATCTTCCCGCGGCAGGCGTCTGATTCCTTTTTCAAATTCCTTGCTTTTTTGCAGCACTGGCACCCGCTTTCTAGACAGCGCGACCGTGATCGCCTCAGCCTCATGATGGATGCGCTTCTGGATTCGGCACATCGTTTATCGTCGTCGTATGACCGCCTGACGACTGGCACCAGGTGGCTTTTTTCTTATTTCTCTCTTGTTTTTTGGGCATGATTGTGCTGTTGCCCCAGCCGTCGTTCTTGTTTCGGACTATGGATGTTGGCTGTATGGACCGTTGCTTTATTTATAAAGCGGGACGAAAACCTATTTCGAGGGATTAGCGAACATAATTCAAACCTAAATGGCCTAGCAATCTTTGGCTGATTTAAACCGAAATCTAGTACTAGAGGAGCATGTTCAGACAGTGTCATAGGCAAATCATTAAGATATAATAAAGGAAACATAGCTTCCCAATCTACACTAACTAAAATCCTGTCAACTTTTCAAAGGTGGGGTCCTCATGACCATTACACCAAGTAAATCTCAAACCCGAGAGTTCTAGCTCTTTTAATTCACAATTCCAGATAACAGTATCAAAAAGGCGAGACCATTTAGATAAAACTTTCTTCCTATTAATCTCATTACTTTTCCTAATAATATTAAAGTACCCTCCAATAATAACAGGGAAATCTTTATTTCTCAAAACATAAACAAGTTCTACTAAAAAATCTCTTTATCTTGTTATGAGGAGCACCATAAATATTAATCAAATTCCCAGTCTGCTTATCCTCTACCAGCATTTTGATGAAAGAACTTCTAATTTCGTATCTATCACATTATAAAAACCACTATCTACACAGAGTAACATGCCACCAGAGAGACCTCTAGATGGAACATAAGCCCCGGAAAAATTACGACTACCACTGATGCTATTAAGCAAATCAATTAACCAAATCAAGGGAGAAAAAAATGGTTCTTAGTTTCCTGTACAGCAACAAATCTCAGTTTATGCTCAAGAATAGCATCTCTAAGGAAATACTTCTTCTCCGGATCCCCTGGCCTTCTGGCATTCCTGAAAAGGTCAGCCATTAGAAAAGCTTTTTGGCATTAATATCACTAGAAATTCTACTTCTACTTTTTCCTAAAACAATACCTTTACTAAAAAAATTACCAAATTTCTTTTTATGAAAGAAACTACCCGATCCTACTATATTACTAACCACCTTCTCTATATTGTCATTATCTTGTTCACTATCATCATTATCAGTGCAAAAAGCATGCTCAGCCTCTTGATCTTGCACATCAGCAGCATCTATACTGTGTTTCTGCTCATCTAATGCTTTACTTCTAAAAATGTCAAATCTAGCTTTTTTTAATAAATGTTTAATCACTTGCACATTATCATCTACCTCTACTGCGTTTTGTCCTAATTTAATCCCTACACCAGCAGCTATAGTGTACTCTAATTTATCTCTAGCAGTATTTAGAACAGAAGGTGTAATCTCATTACCTGGGAGCACCTCCAGATTCTTCAACATCGCCCTTACAGTTCTCCTCCTATCTTCATCCACCACATTGTCCTTAATTCTCACTGTCTCCTTCCCGATTCTAACAACATTCTCTATGCCAAAATGCACGCTAGTACATTCATATGATTGCATCTCAGGTTGTGAGTCAGGCACTTCTTCAGGATTTTTGTACTCCTCCTCGATCCTCTTCATTGCTTGTGTTTCAGGGCCCAGCTCCTCCTCTGCCCTCTGCCTTTCCAACTCATCATTAGTTCATTAGTAAAGTTAACTTGCTCTTGTGAGTATCCATCGTTCTGAAAATCCATCAGAGCAGCATCTTCAGCATGTTTCTCATTGCTTTCTACAAGTCCTTTAGAATTTGCAATTCATTGTTCTGTTCCTCCGTTTTCTGCTTTTCTAACATCTCCTCCCTGAGTTGCATCTCCTTCTCTAGCTCTGACAAACTAACATGTTGCTGTTGTTTCTGTCTGTCCCCCTCACCAGCCATGTCAACATCCTGCATGCTTCTAGAACTCGGCCCCACATCAGTTTCACTGTTTCTGTTCTTCTTTGCATTTCTGTCCTCAGATCTTTTATGCATACTATCGTGAGCTCCAACACTTGGCCTAACCTGTAACCTCTATGCGTGAATTATAATTCTGCCGCAAATTGGCCAGTACCACCTAGCAGAGGGATCTGACTGTGCCAGGGTTGCAGGCGAGGGGGATGCAGACCGTGCGGAGGTCCCTGCTGCTGCGTGCTGCAGCCGTGGTCGAATCTAAACGGAGTACCGCTTCTAGGAAGAAGGAAGGAAGGATCAACGGTGACCTCGTATCTCGGTCCTTCGGCCGGAATATATGCGTATTGGCTTGGAAACCTGAAAGACTGTTTGCCTGAAAGATAACAGGGAAGAAAGCGAATGATGGTACTCCCTGTGTGTATCTGAAGCAAAAGTTATTGCGCTGTTAAATTCGTGTGCTCAGCAGGAACATAGCAGATTGAGGTTTGAGTTTGATCGTAGCTCATCTCGCAACGATCCTTTGAAAATCAAGCATACTATTGCTGCACATTATCATGTCCAAATCTTCATAAGAAAGACGGTTTTAATTAGGCCCTACGCCAAAAAATAAAAACGTTTTGCGGTGAGTAGGCCCTACGCCAAAAAATGAAAACGTTTTGCGGTGAGCGTGGATCGAACACGCGACCTTCAGATCTTCAGTCTGACGCTCTCCCAACTGAGCTATCCCCGCTGTGCGGAATTTCTACCTCCGAGTCTTATTACAATAAAGGTCACGAAAGTTTTCATATCCCTACATACTGCATTGTTTTTCATTTCCGAGGAAAAAAGGTGATGAATCCTCACTTTTCCTGGCTCGGTTGGCTTTGCTCGATTTTAGGTTTTGTAAATGGTGATTAATAATCAAAATTCGGTGCCAACCGTAGTTTACATAGAAGGGGGAAAAAAGGAAGTAAGAGCAACTCCAACGGGCCGACCCAAACGAACGACGCATTTGTCCGCTTTTTGTCCGTTTGGGTCGGCTGCCATCCGGCGTCCGCCCAGTTTTGCATTTGGGCCGGCGGTGCGCCCAACGCGCCGACCCATTTCATGCCATCATTCAACTTATAAATAAAAAGGGCCCGTGACCGATCATGCTAGCGCCATGTCTCATGCCGGCACCATGCCAGCACCGACATACAATGCCGGCTTCAGAAAATATCATCACAGTTGATGCTGGCGCACTCGCCAGCCGGCCGGCACATATGCCAGCACACAGAAAAGGGTAGGACTTGAGTTCGACCACGCCATCGCGGCTCCCGTGGTCATGCCGGCAAACCTGCCGGCATACAGAAAAGATGGCCCTCGCCGCCATAGATCACTCGTCGTCGAACTTGAGCATGTCGGCCTGCATCTTCTCGAACCACGGCCTCTTCCTTTGCGACACGGTGTTGAGATCCACCTTCATGATCTCCACCCCGGTCATCATGCTCGCAAGAGCCACTTCTTTCGCCTTGGTCTTGGCGTTGGCGGCCTCGATCTTTAGCATCTTGGCTTGCTTCTCCGCCTCGAGCTCGAACATCTTGGTTTGCTTCTCGGCGTCAAGATCAAGCCTCCTCCTTTGGATCTTCATGAAAGCATCCATTGCTCCGCCTTAAAACGCCGGCGCTCCTCCTCCCTTGAGTCCTTCTTATTCATCATGCCGTCCACGCTTGCGATCAAGGCGTTGTTGGCCACATCTCGCTTGTCCTCCTTCTTGGAGTTGGTCTTCCCCCGCGTCCGTGCCGGCTCGCCCTCCCCAACATCCTCCACGGCTTTCTTCCCCCCACGTGCCTTGAGTGCGGCATATTGCGCCTTGAACTTCTCTTCGTCCTTGATGACCCGATAGCAATGGGAGAGGTTGAAGCACTTTCCATTGTTTTGAACCTTGAATGCCTACAAAATGTTTCCATGCAAGCATATGGGCAAGTGATAGCAAATGAAGACGTAAAAGGATGATCTTGATGACACAAAAGAGGGCGGCTTGCTTGCTAACATACCATGTCTTGCATGCCGATGCCGCTCACGGGGCGGGCCTTGACGCTCTCAAGGGTGGCGCATTGGATCACTGTGACGCCCGGATAATTAGGCTACAGTAATCCCGCGTTAACGATGCCACGTCACCTCGGTTACTGTTGCTAACCTCGTGTTAGTTCGGAACCGATTCAAATTCAAATTCAAAATCAATCAAACAATAAAAGTTTTCAAATATTAAAACTAAAATGTTCGGGGTGATCCAACTAATGCATAGGTAATTATGTTGGAGAAACCACACTTTTATAAAATGTTTAAATACTCTAAAATGATTTAAACAGTAGCAAAAACCACTATTTAAACTCCTTTGGTATTTTATAAAATACTAAACTATTTTATATCGGGCCAAAACTTATTACAGTAGTGGATTGTTCTGAAACGTTATTTTAGGGGCTATAGTCATATTTTACTAAACTAAAATTAATGTGTAACTAAAATAAAACAGAAAAAAAAATAAAACTAAAGCAAACAAAAAAAAGGAAAAGAGAAAAGGAGAACCCTCCCCCACCCGATGGGCCATAACCGCCCACTGCCACCAGCCGCCTGACCTGAGCCAATAACCCCTCCAGGGGGCACCGAAACCCTAACCCCCTCCCCACTCGCTCCCACTTCCTCCCCACGTCGCCACTTCCCCGCCTTCCGATCCCATCTGGATCGGGATCGATCCCGCGTCCCCGACGCCAGCCCGCCACACGCCGGACCGCCCCGCCGCCACCGACACTCCCCCCCGCTCCCAAAATATCTCCTCCCTCTCCTCCCCGATTGGATCGGGATCGAGGAGGACAGCGCCATCACCGACGCCGCCCGGAGCTCGCCGCCACCTCACCGGACTCCTTCCACTCCGTCGCTCGTCCCCGTCGTCCTCCCCGACCTCCACCGAGCACGTTGCCCCGTTCCCTACTTCCCCCGTGAGTCGCGCCCCTCCTCTCCTTCCCATGTCCCCGTACCACGCCCGACCTCCCCACGCCGCCCGCTGCGGCTGTGCGCCACTCGCCGCCGCCAGGTGTCGCCCGCGCCGCCGCCTTCGAGCTTCCTTCTGCGCCAAACGCCATTGGCCTCGAACCGTCCAACCGCTACCGGCGCCCGCCTCTCCCTCTTCCCCGTCGTCGCGTCGCCGTGCTCCACACGCGCACACGCCACTCGCCGCCGCCCCTCGCCCGTGCGTACACGCGCCCGCAATGTCCGTCGTGGTCACCGCCGCCGAGGTCACCGCCCGCCACGCCGCCACCTCCCCACGCCTGCTCGGTTCGTTTGCCGCCCGCGCATCGGTGTCGCGCCGTCGTTTCCCAGCGCTGCGCGCCTTCCCTCAGCGTGGACATGCGCCTGGCGGCGCCGCCTCTGCCCGCCTCCTCGGCTGCCCGGCCATGCCTTGCCGCCGCCGTGGCTCGCCACAGACACAGCCTCAGCCTGCCTCGCCTCCCCTCGCTGGTGCGCTCTGGTGCGCCCGCACGCCAGAATTCCAACCCGACACCGCTAGGCCCCCAACCCTCGACTAGGGGCCCCGCCTGAACAGTTTAAAAAAAGGAATTAAAATAAATAAATAAATAAATGGATAAATAGATAATGATAATATATAATAAGTAAATAATTAATATTAAAATTAATTAATTAACTAAATAATTAACTTAACTAATCTTGTTTAGTTAAACTAATTAAACTTGATTAACCTAATCACTTAGGTTAGTTAATTAATCTGATAGGTTAATTAGCACTCAATGACAGTGGGTCCCATCGACCCACACGTCGAGTTGACCATGTCAATGGTCAACGTTGATCTTGACATCACTCGATGTCATGCTTGGCGTCATCATTTACTATTCGGATAATGTTGGATTTAAATAAATAATTAAATAAAATCAGAAAATGATTAAATCTTTAGAAAATCATATCTTTTAATCCGTAACTCGGATTAAAATATTTTCAACATGAAAGTTGCTCAGAACGACGAGACGATTCCGGATAGGCAACCCGTTCGTCCGCCACACCCCCTAACCTATCGAACTCGCAACTTTCCCCCCCCGGCTCCTCTGCCCGAAAACGCGGAACACCGGGAATACTTCCCGGATGCTTCCCCCCTTCACCGGTATCACCTCATACCGCGTTAGGGCACCCCTAGCACCGTTACTTGTCTTGTCATGCTCAAGATGCATCTGTTTGCATGGTATTCATTGTTTCTTCCCCCTCTTCTCTCTGGTAGACTACGAGACCGACAACTGCTGCCCCCGATGCGACTACGGAGTTGACGACCCTCTCTCTTGCGAGCAACCGGACAAGCCCCTTGATCACGGATATCGCCTACTCTCCTCTATACTGCTTGCATTAGAGTAGTGTAGCATCTTCTGCTTTTCCGTTATTCCTATCCCGATGCATAGCCCGTCCTTGCTACTCTTGTTGATACCTTTACCGCAATCCTACTTGCTTAGTATAGGATGCTAGTATTTCCATCTGTGGCCCTACATTCTTGTCCGTCTGCTGTGCTATACTATCGGGCCATGATCACTCGGGAGGTGATCACGGTATATACTATATACTTATACATGATACATGTGGTGACTAAAGTCGGTCGGCTTGTGGAGCACCCATGAGTGGATCTTTGTGGCGGGCGTCGAGGCAGAGTTGAGACCGCCTAGGAGAGAGGTGGGCATGGCCTGTTCGGCTTCATGGATACTTAACCCGCTTAACGAGATCTTGGTATTTGATTTGAGTTGGGTCGTTGACCTTATACGCACTAACCGCCACGTGGGACAAGATATGGGCAACCGGCGTCGTGGTATCACCAAGCATTTCGTGACGTGGCGATTGCGGCGCTACCGGATTGGACCGAACGCCACTAGGCTAGGTGCGCTTCCGCCGCATACGCAGCGTGCAGGTGTGCTAAGGCGATGGGCCCACCCCTGTCGCGCATAGGTTTAGACCGGCGTCTTGGACTCTCTGTTATGCCTAGGTGGGGCTGCGACGTGTTGATCTTCCGCGGCGGGCATGACCCGTAAAAGTGTGTCCGGCCAAATGGGATCGGCGTGTCGGGTAATGTGGTGCACCCTGCAGGAAGTTAATCTATTGAATAGCCGTGATCTTGGTAATAGGACGACTTGGAGTTGTACCTTGACCTTATGACAACTAGAACCGGATACTTAATAAAACATACCCTTCCAAGTGCGAGATACAACCCGGTGGTCGCTCTCTCTCAGGGTTATGAGGAGGGGATCGCCGGGTAGGATTATGCTATGCGATGCTACTTGGAGGATTTCATCTACTCTCTTCTACATGTTGCAAGACGGAGGCTGCCGAGCGTAGTCTTGACGAGATTAGCTATCCCCTCTTATTACGGCATTCTGCAGTTCACCCACCGATAAGGCCCTTTACACATATATCCATGCATATGTAGTGTAGCTCCTTGCTTGCGAGTACTTTGGATGAGTACTCACGGTTGCCTTGTTCCCCTTTTCCCCTTTCTTTACCCGGTTGTCTGCGACGGCACGATGGAGCCCAGAGCGACGCCACGATCGATGGCGACTACTACTGAGGCGCCTACTACTACGTGCAGCCACGGCGGCGACGACCACCAGAGTAGTTAGGAGGATCGAGCGCAGAGGCCCGCGCCTCTTTGATCTCAGATCCCGGTTTGTGCTAGCCATCTTATGGCAACTTGTTTAACTTATGTCTCGTACTCAGATATTGTTGTTTCCGCTGACTGCGTCTATGATCGAGCACTTGTATTCGAGCCCTCGAGGCCCCCGGCTTGTATTATGATGCTTGTATGACTTATTTATGTTTTAGAGTTGTGTTGTGATATCTTCCCGCGAGTCCCTGATCTTGATCGTACACATTTGCGTGCATGATTAGTGTACGATTGAATCGGGGGCGTCACAATCACCCTCCACCGCTTGGAAATGGAGACCCACCCACGCGTACTCACAAATTGGTAAGGTGGAAACTTCTTACGCTCATGAAACTCTCGGTGCACACGAGTCCAAAATGTTGAATGCTTTTGCTCGGCGCCCGTCTTTGGGTCTTGTCCAATGTCTCGCCAACACTCGCAAAGAAGCTTGTCCTCGGCAGCTGTGTACGCCTTCGTGCGCTTGCTCTTGCGCTTCGGCTTAGGACCGGCGGCTTGGTTGGCGAGCTCGTCCTTGAACAAAGGCTCCACTTCGATGTCGCACCCGTCCTCTTCCTCTAGCCCATAGTCGCCCGGGAACTCGTGGTCGAGGGGGAAGCCGTCCAGGTCGATGCCGACCTGATCATGCATGAAGGTCGTTGATACGTCTTCGTCGTATCTACTTTTCCAAAAACTTTTGCCCTTGTTTTGGATTCTAACTTGCATGATTTGAATGGAACTAACCCCGGATTGACGCTGTTTTCAGCATAATTGCCATAGTGTTATTTATGTGCAGAAACAAAACTTCTCGGAATGACCTGAAACTTCACGGAACATCTTTTCGGAAATAATAAAAAATCGCTACAAAAGATGAAGGCCAGGGGGTCCACTGTTGGGGAACGTAGTAATTTCAAAAAATTTCCTACGATCACGCAAGACCATGGTGATGGCATAGCAACGAGAGGGGAGAGTGTCCGTCCACGTACCCTCGTGAGACCGAAAGCGGAAGCGTTATAACAACGCGGTTGATGTAGTCGACGTCTCCACGATCCGACCGATCCAAGCACCGAACGTCGGCACCTCCGAGTTACGCACACGCTCAGCTCGATGACGATCCCGGACTCGATCCAGCAAAGTGTCGGGGATGAGTTCCACAAGACGACGGCGTGGTGGCGATGTTGATGCTCCACCGACGCAGGGCTTCGCTTAAGCTCCGCGACGATATGACTTCTCCGCGCAGGCTTCGCCTAAGCTCATGACGATATGACCGAAGTGGAATATGGTGGAAGGGGCACCGCTGCGGCTAAGGAAAGATCCGTAGATCAACTTGTGTGTCATGGGGTGCCCCCGCCCCGTATATAAAGGAGGCAAGGGAAGGTGGCGGCCCAAGTTGGAGGCGCGCAAGAGGAGTCCTACTCCCACCGGAGTAGGATTCCCCCCTCTCCTAGTTGGATTAGGATTGGAGGAGGGGAAGAGGGAAGGCGCCGCCCCTCTCCTTGTCCTATTCGGACCAGAGGGGGAGGGGCACGCAGCCCACCTGGCTGGCCCTTCCTCTTCTCCTTGAGGCCCATGAAGGCCCATATACTCCCGGGGTTCCGTAACCCCGGTGTTCCGAGAACTTCCTGTTTTCACTCGGAACCCTTCCAAGTCCAAACATAGGCTTCAATATATCAATCTTTATGTCTCGACCATTTGAGACTCCTCGTCATGTCCGTGATCACATCCGGACTCGAACAAACTTGGTGCATCAATACTTATAAACTCATAATGAATCATCATCGAAGCGTTAAGCGTGCGGACCCTACGGGTTCGAGAACTGTAGACATGACATAGAACTATTCTCGGTCAATAACCAATAGCGGAACCTGGATGCCCATATTGGTTCCTACATATTCTACGAAGATCTTTATCGGTCAAACCGCATAACGACATCGTTGTTCCCTTTGTCATCGGTATGTTACTTACCCGAGATTCGATCGTCGGTATCCAATACCTAGTTCAATCTCGTTACGGTAAGTCTCTTTACTCGTTCCGTAATACATCATCTCACAACTAACTCATTAGTTGTAATGCTTGCAAGGCTTAGGTGATGTGTATTACCGAGAAGGCCTAGAGATACCTCTCCGACGATCGGAGTGACAAAACCTAATCTCAAATCGCCAACCCAACAAGTACCTTTGGAGACACCTGTAGTACTCCTTTATAATCACCCGATTCGTTGTGACGTTTGGTAGTACCAAAAGTGTTCCTCCGTAAACGGAGTTGCATATTCTCATAGTTACGGAACATGTATGGGTCATGAAGAAAGCATTAACATACTAAGCGATCAAGTGTTAAGCTAACGGAATGGGTCATGTCAATCAGATCATTCAACTAATGATGTGACCTTGTTAATCAAATAACAACTCCTTGTTCATGGTTAGGAAACGTAACCATCTTTGATTAACAAGCTAGTCAAGTAGAGGCATACTAGTGACATACTGCTTGTCTATATATTCACACATGTATTATGTTTCCGTTAATACAATTCTAGCATGAATAATAAACATTTATCATGATATAAGGAAATAAATAATAACTTTATTATTGCCTCTAGGGCATATTTCCTTGATCTCCCACTTGCACTAGAGTCAATAATCTAGATTACAAAGTAATGATTCTCACACCCATGGAGTCTTGGTGCTGATCATGTTTTGCTCGTGGAAGAGGCTTAGTCAACGGGTCGCAACATTCAGATCCGTATGTATTTTGCAAATCTCTATGTCTCCCACTTGGACTTGGTCCCGAATGGAATTGAAGCGTCTCTTGATGTGCTTGGTCCTCTTGTGAAATCTGGATTCCTTTGCCAAGGCAATTGCACCAATTGTCACGGAAGATCTTCATCGGTCCCGATGCACTAGGTATGACACCTAGATCGGAAATGAACTCTTTCATCCGAATCCTTCATTTGCTGCTTCGAAGTAGCTATGTACTCCGCTTCACATGTAGATCCCGCCACGACGCTTTGTTTAGAACTGCACCAACCGACACTCCACCGTTTAATAAAAACACGATCCGGTTTGCGATTTAGAATCGTCCGGATCGGTGTCAAAGCTTACATCGACGTAACCATTTACGACTAGCTCTTTGTCACCTCCATATCGAGAAACATATCCTTAGTCCTTTTCGGTATTTCAGATGTTCTTGACCGCTGTCCGATGATCCACTCTGGATTACTTTGGTACCTTCCTGCCAAGCTTACAGCTAAGCATCGTCGTGTCCAGTACACAGCATTGCATACATGATAGAGCCTATGGCTGAAGCATAGGAACATCTTTCATTTTCTCTCTATCTTCTGCTTGTGGTCGGGCATTGAGTCGACTCAATCTTACACCTTGCAATACAGGTAAAAACCTTTCTTTGCTCGATCCATTTTGAACTTTTTCAAAATTTTATCAAGGTATGTGCTTTGTGAATGTCCAATTAAGCGTCTTGATCTATCTCTATAGATCTTGATGCCCAATATGTAAGCAGCTTCACCGAGGTCTTTCATTGAAAACTTTTATTCAAGTATCCTTTTATGCTATCCAGAATTCTATATCATTTCCAATTAATAATATGTCGTCCACATATAATATTAGAAATGCTCAGAGCTCCCACTCACTTTCTTGTAAATACAGGCTTCTCCAAAAGTCTGACAAACCCATATGCTTTGATCACACTATCAAAGCGTTTATTCCAACTCCGAGAGGCTTGCAGGACCATAAATTGATCGTTGGAGCTTGCACACTTTGTTAGCACCCTTTGGATCGACAAAACCTTCTGGTTGCATCATATACAACTCTTCTTCTAGAAATCCATTCAAGAATGCAGTTTTACATCCATTTGCCAAATTTCATAATCATAAAATGCGGCAATTGCTAACATGATTCGACAGACTTAAGCATCGCTACGGGTGAGAAAGTCTCATCGTAGTCAACCCCTTGAACTTGTCGAAAACCTTTCGCAACAAGTCGAGCTTTGTAGACAGTTATATTACCATCGTCAGTCTTCTTCTTAAAGATCCATTTATTTTCAATGGCTTGCCGATCATCGGGCAAGTCAACCAAAGTCCATACTTTGTTCACATACATGGATCCCATCTCAGATTTCATGGCTTCCAGCCATTTTGCGAATCTGGGCTCACCATCGCTTCTTCATAGTTCGTAGGTTCGCCATGGTCAAGTAACATGACTTCCGAATAAGATTACCGTACCACTCGGTGCGTATTTCACTCTGGTTGACCTCGAGGTTCAAGAGTAACTTGATCTGAAGCTTCATGATCATCATCATTAGTTTCCTCACTAATTGGTGTAGTTGTCACAGAACCATTTCTTGTGATGAACTACTTTCAATAAGGGAGCAGATCTGATTATCTCATCAAGTTCTACTTTCCTCCCACTCACTTCTTTCGAGAGAAACTCCTTCTCTAGAAAGGATCTGAATTTAGCAACGAAAATCTTGCCTTCAGATCTGTGATAGAAGGTGTACCCAACAGTCTCCTTTGGGTATCCTATGAAGACACATTTTCCGATTTGGGTTCGAGCTTATCTGTTGAAGTTTCTTTACATAAGCATCGCAGCCCCAAACTTTAAGAAACGACAACTTTGGTTTCTTGCCAAACCACAGTTCATAAGGCGTCGTCTCAACGGATTTAGACGGTGTCCTATTCAACGTGAATGCGGCCGTCTCTAAAGCATAACCCCAAAACGATAGCGGTAAATCGAAATAGACATCATAGATCGCACCATATCTAGTAAAGTACGATTCACGACGTTCGGACACACCATTTCTCTGTGGTGTTCGGGTGGCGTGAGTTGCGAAACTATTCCACATTGTTTCAAATGTAAACCAAACTCGTAACTCAAATATTCTCCTCCACGATCAGATCGTAGAAACTTTATTTTCTTGTTACGATGATTTTCCACTTCACTCTGAAATTCTTTGAACTTTTCAAATGTTTCAGATTTGTGTTTCATTAATTAGATATACCCATATCTGCTCAAATCATCTGTGAAGGTGAGAAAATAACGATACCGCCAAAGCCTCAACATTCATTGGACCACAAACATCGGTATGTATGATTTCCAACAAATCAGTTGCTCGCTCCATAGTTCCGAGAACGACATTTTGGTCATCTTGCCCATGAGGCACGGTTCATAAGTACCAAGTGATTCATAATCAAGTGATTCCGAAGCCCATCGGTATGGAGTTTCTTCATGCGTTTTACACGATATGACCTAAGCGGCGGTGCCACAAATAAGTTGCACTATCATTATCAACTCTGCATCTTTTGGCTTCAACATTATGAATATGTGTATCACTACGTCGAGATTCAACAAGAATAGACCATTCTTCAAGGGTGCATGACCATAAAAGATATTACTCATATAAATAGAACAACCATTATTCTCTCGATTTAAATGAATAACCGTCGGCATTAAACAAGATCCAGATATAATGTTCATGCTCAACGCGGCACCAAATAACAATTACTTAGGTCTAAAACTAATCCGAAGGTAGATGTAGAGGTAGCGTGCCGACCGCGATCACATCGACTTTGGAACCATTTCAACGCCAAGATCGTCACCTCGTCCTTAGCCAATCTTCGCTAATCCGTAGTTCTGTTTGAGTTGCAAATATTAGCAATGAACCGAGATCAAATACCAGTACTACTGCGAGTATTAGTAAGGTACACATCAATAACATGTATATCACATATACCTTTGATCACCTTGCCATCCTTCTTATCCGCCAAATACTTGGGGCAGTTCCGCTTCGAGTGTCGGTTTGCTTGCAAGAAAAACACTCGGTTTCAGGCTTAGGTCCAGACTTGGGTTTCTTCTCTGAGCAGCAACTTGCTTGCTGTTCTTTTTGAAGTTTCCTTCTTCTTCCTTTGCCCTTTTCTTGAAACTAGTGGTCTTGTTGACCATCAACACTTGATGCTCTTTCTTGATTTCTACCTCCATGACTTTTAGCATCGCGAAGAGCTCGAGAATTGTCTTAGTCATCCCTTGCATATTATAGTTCATCACGAAGCTCTTGTAGCTTGGTGGCAGTGATTGGAGAATTCTGTCAATGACACTATCATCCAGAAGATTAACTCCCAGTTGAATTAAGTGATTGTTATACCCAGACATTTTGAGTATGTGCTCACTGACAGAACTATTCTCCTCCATCTTGCAGCTATAGAACTTATTGGAGACTTCATTGAAGGAAATATGCCCTAGAGGCAATAATAAAAGTTATTATTTATTTCCTTATATCATGATAAATGTTTATTATTCATGCTAGAATTGTATAAACCGGAAACATAATACATGTGTGAATATATAGACAAACAGTATGTCACTAGTATGCCTCTACTTGACTAGCTTGTTAATCAAAGATGGTTATGTTTCCTAACCATGAACAAGGAGTTGTTATTTGATTAACAAGGTCACATCATTAGTTGAATGATCTAATTGACATGACCCATTCCGTTAGCTTAACAGCTTGATCGTTTAGTATGTTAATGCTTTCTTCATGACCCATACATGTTCCTATAACTATGAGATTATGCAACTCCGTTTACTGAGGAACACTTTGGGTACTACCAAACGTCTGGCAACGAATCGGGTGATTATAAAGGAGTACTACAGGTGTCTCCAAAGGTACTTGTTGGGTTGGCGATTTCGAGATTAGGTTTTGTCACTCCGATTGTCGGAGAGGTATCTCGAGCCTTCTCGGTAATGCACATCACTTAAGCCTTGCAAGCATTACAACTAATGAGTTAGTTGTGAGATGATGTATTACTTAAACGAGTAAAGAGACTTACCGTAACGAGATTGAACTAGGTATTGGATACCGACGATCGAATCTCGGGTAAGTAACATACCGATGACAAAGGAACAACGATATCGTTATGCGGTTTGACCGATAAAGATCTTCAGTAGAATATGTAGGAACCAATATGGGCATCCAGGTTCCGCTATTGGTTATTGACCGAGAATGGTTCTAGGTCATGTCTACATAGTTCTCGAACCCGTAGGGTCCGCACGCTTAACGTTTGATGACAGTTCATTATGAGTTTATAAGTATTGATGCACAAGTTTGTTCGAGTCCCGGATGTGATCACGACATGACGAGGAGTCTCGAAATGGTCGAGACATAAAGATTGATATATTGGAAGCCTATGTTTGGACTTGAATGGTTCCGAGTGAAAACAGGATATTATCGGAACACCGGGGTTACTGAACCCCGGGGTATATGGGCCTTCATGGGCCTCAAGGGAGAAGGAGAAGGGCCGGCCAAGGTGGGCTGCGCGCCCCCCTCCCCCTTCCAGTCCGAATAGGACAAGGAGAGGGGGGGCGGCGTGAAGGAAATATGCCCTAGAGGCAATAATAAAGTTATTATTTATTTCCTTATTTCATGATAAATGTTTATTATTCATGCTAGAATTGTATTAACAGGAAACATAATACATGTGTGAATATATAGACAAACAGTATGTTACTAGTATGCCTCTACTTGACTAGCTTGTTAATCAAAGATGGTTATGTTTCCTAACCATGAACAAGGAGTTGTTATTTGATTAACAAGGTCACATCATTAGTTGAATGATCTGATTGACATGACCCATTCCGTTAGCTTAACACTTGATCGTTTAGTATGTTAATGCTTTCTTCATGACCCATACATATTCCTGTAACTATGAGATTATGCAACTCCGTTTACGGAGGAACACTTTGGTGCTACCAAACGTCACAACGTAATCGGGTGATTATAAAGGAGTACTACAGTGTCTCCAAAGGTACATGTTGGGTTGGCGATTTCGAGATTAGGTTTTGTCACTCCGATTGTCGGAGAGGTATCTCTGGGCCTTCTCGGTAATACTCATCACCTAAAGCCTTGCAAGCATTGTAACTAATGAGTTAGTTATGAGATGATGTATTACGGAACGAGTAAAGAGACTTGCCGTAACGAGATTGAACTAGGTATTGATACCGACGATCGAATCTCGGGCAAGTAACATACCGATGACAAAGGAACAAAGTATGTTGTTATGCGGTTTGACCGATAAAGATCTTCAGAGAATATGTAGGAACCAATATGGGCATCCAGGTTCCGCTATTGGTTATTGACCGAGAATAGTTCTAGGTCATGTCTACATAGTTCTCGAACCCGTAGGGTCCGCACGCTTAAGGTTTTGATGATGCTTATATTATGAGTTTATGAGTTTTGATGTACTGAAGGAGTTCGAGTCCCGGATGAGATCGGGACATGACGAGGAGTCTCAAATGGTCGAGACGTAAAGATCGATATATTGACGACTATATTCGAGTTCGGAAAGGTTCCAATGATTCGGTATTTTTTTGAGTACCGGAGAGTTACGGAATTCGCCGGGAGAAGTATTGGGCCTTATTGGGCCTCAAGGGAAAGAGAGAGGGGCTGCCTAGGGCAGGCCGCGCGCCCCCCCATGGCCTAGTCCGAATTGGACTAGGGGAAGGGGCCGCACCCCTTCCCTCTTCCCCCTTCCCCAAGTCCTAGTCCAACTAGGAAGGGGGGGAGTCCTACTCCCGGTGGGAGTAGGACTCCTCCAGGCGCGCCTCTCAAGGGCCGGCCGCACCCCCTTGCTCCTTTATATACGGGGCAGGGGGCACCCCATGACACACAAGTTGATCTACGGATCGTTCCTTAGCCGTGTCGCGTGCCCCTTCCACCATATTCCACTTCGCTCATATCGTCAGAGAGCTTAGGAGAAGCCTGCGCGGAGAAGTCATATCGTCATGGAGCTTAGGCGAAGCCCTGCGTCGGTGGAGCATCAACATCGCCACCACGCCGTCGTCTTGACGGAACTCATCCCCGACACTTTGCTGGATCGGAGTCCGGGATCGCCATCGAGCTGAACGTGTGCAGAACTCGGAGGTGCCGTCGCTCGGTGCTTGGATCGGTCGGATCGTGAAGAC
Organism: Aegilops longissima; assembly: GCA_021605205.1. Classification (NCBI taxonomy): domain Eukaryota; kingdom Viridiplantae; phylum Streptophyta; class Magnoliopsida; order Poales; family Poaceae; genus Aegilops; species Aegilops longissima. The sequence goes on along the minus strand of CM038680.1, from coordinate 373,625,768 downwards.
GTCACGACTACATCAACCGCGTTGTTATAACGCTTCGCTTTCGGTCTCGAGGGTACGTGGACGGACACTCTCCCTCTCGTTGCTATGCCATCACCATGGTCTTGCGTGATCGTAGGAAATTTTTGAAATTACTACGCTCCCCAACAAAGGCATCCGAGCCTGGTTTTATGCGTTGATGTCATGTGCACGAGTAGAACACAAGTGAGTTGTGAACGATACAAGTCATACTGCCTACCAGCATGTCATACTTTGGTTCAGCGGTATTGTGAGATGAAGCGCCCGACCGACATTACGCGTGACGCTTACGCGAGACTGGTTTCACCGCCCGAGCACTCGTTGCTTAAAGGTGACCGGCGGTGTCTCTCTCTCTCACTTTAGTTGAATCGAGGTGTAGCTACGCCCGGTCCTTGAGAAGGTTAAAACGGAGTCTATTTGACGAAATATCGTTGTGGTTTTGATGCGTGGTAAGAACGGTTCTTGCTCAGCCCGTAGCAGCCACGTAAAACTTGCAACAACAAAGTAGAGGACGCCTAACTTGTTTTTGCAGGCATGATGTGATGTGATATGGTCAAGACGTGATGCTATATTTTATTGTATGAGATGATCATGTTTTGTAACCGAAGTTATCGGCAATCGGCAGGAGCCATATGGTTGTCGCTTATTGTATGAAATGCAAAGCCATGTAATTGCTTTACTTTATCACTAAGCAGTAGCGATAGTCGAGAAGCAATAGTTGGCGAGACGACAACGATGCTACGATGGAGATCAAGGTGTCGCGCCGGTGACGATGGTGATCATGACGGTGCTTCGCGATGGAGATCACAAGCACAAGATGATGATGACCATATCATATCACTTATATTGATTGCATGTGATGTTTATCCTTTATGCATCTTATCTTGCTTTGATTGACGGTAGCATTATAAGATGATCTCTCACTAAAATTATCAAGAAGTGTTCTCCCGAGTATGCACCGCTATGAAAGTTCTTCGTCTTTGAGACACCACGTGATGATCGGGTGTGATAGGCTCTACGCTCAAATACAACGGGTGCAAAACAGTTGCGCACGCGAATACTCAGGTTAAACTTGACGAGCCTAGCATATAACAGATATGGCCTCGAACACGGAGACCGAAGGTCGAAAGCGTGAATCATATAGTAGATATGATCAACATAGTGATGTTCACCATTAAAACTACTCCATCTCACGTGATGATCGGACATGGTTTAGTTGATTTGGATCACGTAATCACTTAGATGACTAGAGAGATGTCTGTCTAAGTGGGAGTTCTTAAGTAATATGATTAATTGAACTTTAATTTATCATGAACTTAGTCCCGTAGTATTTTGCAAATTATGTTGTAGATCAATAGCTCGTGTTGTTGCTTCCCTATGTTTTTATATGTGTTCCTAGAGAAAATTGTATTGAAAGATGTTAGTAGCAATGATGCGGATTGGATCCGTGATCTGAGGTTTATCCTCATTGCTGCAGCAGAAGAATTATGTCCTTAATGCACCGCTAGGTGATGACCTATTGCAGGAGCAGATGCACGTTATGAACGCTTGGCTAGCTCAATATGAGCGATATGCACATTATGAACGCTTGGCTAGCTCAATATGATGACTACTTGATAGTTTAGTGCACCATGCTTAACGGCTTAGAATCGGGACTTCAAAGACGTTTTGAACGCCATGGACCATATGAGATGTTCCAGAATTGAAGTTAATATTTCAAGCAAATACCCGAGTTGAGAGATATGAAGTCTCCAACAAGTTCTATAGCTAAAAGATGGAGGAATCGCTCAACTAGTGAGCATGTGCTCAGATTGTCCGAGTACTTCAATCACTTGAATCAAGCGGAGTTAATCTTCCGATAAGATAGTGATTGACAGAATTCTCTAGTCACCATCACTAAGTTAGTAGAACTTCGTGATGAACTATAGTATGCAAGGGATGACGAAAAGATTCTCGAGCTCTTCGCGATGCTAAAATCGGCGAAGGTAGAAATCAAGAAAACATCAAGTGTTGATGGTTGACAAGACCACTAGTCTCAAGGAAAATGGCAAAGGGAAGAAGGGAACTTCAAAAGGAACGGCAAGCAAGTTGCTGCTCGAGTGAAGAAGCCCAAGTCTAGACCTAAGCCCGAGACTGAGTACTTTTGCTGCAATGGAACTGGTCACCGAAGCGGAACTACCCCAATATTTGGTGGATAAGAAGGATGGCAAAGTGAACAAGGTTATATTTGATATACAGGTTATTGATGTGTGCTTTACTAGTGTTTATAGTAACCCTCGGTATTTGATACTGGTTCGTTGCTAAGAGTAGTAACTCAAACGGAGTTGCGTAATGAACAGAAACTAGTTGAAGGGAAGTGACGATGAGTGTTGGAAGTAGTTCCAAGATTGATATGATCATCATCGCACACTCCCTATACTTTCGGGATTAGTGTTAAACCTAAATAAATGTTATTTGGCGCTTATGCTTGAGCATGAATATGATTTGATCATGTTTATTGCAATACGTTATTCATTTAAAATCAAAGAATAATTGATGTTCTGTTTAAATGAATAAAACCTTCAATGGTCATACACCCAATGAAAATAGTTTGTTGGATCTCGATCGTAGTGATACACATATTCATAATATTGATGCCAAAAGATGCAAAGTTAATAATGATAGTGCAACTTATTTGTGGCACTGCCGTTTGGGTCATATCGGTGTAAAGCGCATGAAGAAACTCCATGCTGATGGGTTTTTTTGGAATCACTTGATTATGAATCATTTGATGCTTACGAACCGTGCCTTTGGGCAAGATGACTAAAAGACTCTGTTCTCCGGAACAATGGAGCGAGCAAATGACTTATTGGAAATAATACATACCGATGTATGCAATCCAATGAGTGTTGATGCTCGTGGCAAGTATCATTATTTTCTGACCTTCACAGATGATTTGAGCAGATATGCGTATATCTTCTTGATGAAACATAAGTCTGAAATAGTTGAAAGGTTCAAAGCATTTCAGAGTGAAGTGGAAAAATCATCATAACAAGAAAATAAAGTTTCACGATCTGATCGTGAGACGAATATTTGAGTTATGAGTTTGGTCTTCAATTAAAACAATGTGGAATAGTTTCACAGCTCACGCCACCGGAACACCACAACGTTATGGTGTGTCCGAACGTCAGAATCGCACTTTATTGGATATGGTGCGATCTATGATGTTTCTTACCGATTTACCAATATCGCTTTGGGGTTATGCATTAGAGACAGCTGCATTCACGCTTAATAGGGCACCATCTAAATCCGCTGAGATGACACCGTATGAACTATGGTTTAACAAGAAACCTAAGTGTCGTTTCTTAAAGTTTGAGTTGTGATGCTTATGTGAAAAGATTTCACCGATAAGCTCGAACCCAAATCGGAAAAGTCGTCTTCATAGAATACCCAAAGGTAACTATTGGGTACACCTTCTATCACAGATCCAAGGCAAGTTTTTCGTTGCTAAGATGGATCCTTTCTAGAGAAGAAGTTTCTCTCGAAAGAAGTGAGTGGGAGGAAAGTAGAACTTGATGAGGTAATTGTACCTTCTCCCTTATTGGAAAGTAGTTCATCACGAAATCAGTTCCAAAGTGATTCCTACACCAATTAGTGAGGAAGTTAATGATGATGATCATGAAACTTCAGATCAAGTTACTACAAAACCTCGTAGGTCTTCCAAAGTAAGATCCGCACCAGAGTGGTACGGTAATCATGTTCGAAGTCATGTTACTAGACCATGATGAACCTACGGACTATGAGGAAGCGATGATGAGCCCAGATTCCGCGAAATGGCTTGAGGCCATGAAATCTGAGATAGGATCCATGTATGAGAACAAAGTATGGACTTTGATTGACTTGCTCGATGATCGCAAGCCATGTTAAATAAATGGATCTTCAAGAGGAAGACGAACACCGATAGTAGTGTTACTATCTACAAAGCTCGACTTGTTGCAAAAGGTTTTCGACAAGTTCAAGGTGTTGACTACAATGAGATTTTCTCAATCAGTAGCGATGCTTAAGTCTGTCCGAATCATGTTAGCAATTGCCACATTTTATGAAATCTGGCAAATGGATGTCAAAACTACATTCTTTAATGGATTTATTAAAGAAGAGTTGTATATGATGCAACCAGAAGGTTTTGTCAATCCTAAAGGAGCTAACAAAATGTGCAAGCTCCAATGATCCATCTATGGACTGGTGCAAGCATCTCGAGTTGAATAAACGCTTTGATAGTGTGATCAAAGCATATAGTTTTATCTGACTTTGGTGAAGCCTGTATTTACAAGAAAGTGAGTGGGAGCACTACAGCATTTCGATAAGTATATGTGAATGACATATTGTTGATCGGAAATAATTATTCTGCAAAGCATAAAGGAGTATTTGAAAGGAGTTTTTCAAAGAAAGACCTCGGTGAAGTTGCTTATATATTGAGCATCAAGATCTATAGAGATAGATCAAGACGCTTGATAAGTTTTTCAATGAATACATACCTTGACAAGATTTTGAAGTAGTTCAAAATGGAACAGTCAAAGAAAGAGTTCTTGCCTGTGTTACAAGGTGTGAGATTGAGTAAGACTCAAAACCCGACCACGGCAGAAGATAGAAAGAGAATGAAAGTCATTCCCTATGCATCAGCCATAGGTTCTATAAAGTATGTCATGTCAGTACTGATCTATTGCATACCCTACCACTAAGCTTGGCAAGGAGTGCAATAGTGATCTAGGAGTAGATCAATGGACAGCGGTCAAAATTATCCTTAGTAGAATAAGGATATGTTTCTCGATTATGGAAGTGAAAAAGGTTCGTCGTAAAGGTTACGCCGATGCAAGTTTTAACACTAATCTAGATGACTCGAGTCTCAATCTGATACATATTGAAAGTGGGAGCAATTAGCTAGAGTAGCTCCGCAAGCGAGCATTGTAGACATAGAAATTTGCAAATACTTACGGCTCAATGTGATGACCTGCTGACTAAAATTGTCTCACAAGCAAAACATGATCACACCTTAGTACTCTTTGGGTGTTAATCACATAGCGATGTGAACTAGATTATCGACTCTAGTAAACCCTTTGGGTGTTGGTCACATGTCGATGTGAACTATGGGTGTTAACCACATATAGATGTGAACTATTGATGTTAAATCACATGGCCATGTGAACTAGATTATTGACTCTAGTGCAAGTGGGAGATGAAGGAAATATGCCCTAGAGGCAATAATAAAGTTATTATTTATTTCCTTATTTCATGATAAATGTTTATTATTCATGCTAGAATTGTATTAACAGGAAACATAATACATGTGTGAATATATAGACAAACAAGATGTCACTAGTATGCCTCTACTTGACTAGCTTGTTAATCAAAGATGGTTATGTTTCCTAACCATGAACAAGGAGTTGTTATTTGATTAACAAGGTCACATCATTAGTTGAATGATCTGATTGACATGACCCATTCCGTTAGCTTAACACTTGATCGCTTAGTATGTTAATGCTTTCTTCATGACCCATACATATTCCTGTAACTATGAGATTATGCAACTCCGCTTACGGAGGAACACTTTGGTGCTACCAAACGTCACAACGTAATCGGGTGATTATAAAGGAGTACTACAGGTGTCTCCAAAGGTACATGTTGGGTTGGCGATTTCGAGATTAGGTTTTGTCACTCCGATTGTCGGAGAGGTATCTCTGGCCTTCTCGGTAATACTCATCACCTAAAGCCTTGCAAGCATTGTAACTAATGAGTTAGTTATGAGATGATGTATTACGAACGAGTAAAGAGACTTGCCGTAACGAGATTGAACTAGGTATTGATACCGACGATCAATCTCGGGCAAGTAACATACCGATGACAAAGGGAACAAAGTATGTTGTTATGCGGTTTGACCGATAAAGATCTTCGAGAATATGTAGGAACCAATATGGGCATCCAGGTTCCGCTATTGGTTATTGACCGAGAATAGTTCTAGGTCATGTCTACATAGTTCTCGAACCCGTAGGGACCGCACGCTTAAGGTTTTGATGACGCTTATATTATGAGTTTATGAGTTTTGATGTACCGAAGGAGTTCGGAGTCCCGGATGAGATCGGGGACATGACGAGGAGTCTCGAAATGGTCGAGACGTAAAGATCGATATATTGGACGACTATATTCGAGTTCGGAAAGGTTCCAATGATTCGGTATTTTTCGAGTACCGAGAGTTACGGAATTCGCCGGGAGAAGTATTGGGCCTTATTGGGCCCTGCGGGAAAGAGAGAGGGCTGCCTAGGGCAGGCCGCCTTCATGGCCTAGTCCGAATTGGACTAGGGAGGGCCGCACCCTTCCCTCTTCCCCTTCCCCAAGTCCTAGTCCAACTAGGAAGAGGGGGAGTCCTACTCCGTGGGAGTAGGACTCCTCCAGCGCCGCCTCTCAGGGCCGGCCGCACCCCCCTTGCTCCTTTATATACGGGGGCAGGGGCACCCCATGACACACAAGTTGATCTACGGATCGTTCCTTAGCCGTGTGCGGTGCCCCTTCCACCATATTCCACTTCGCTCATATCGTCAGAGAGCTTAGGAGAAGCCTCGCGGAGAAGTCATATCATCGCGAGCTTAGGCGAAGCCCTGCGTCCGGTGGAGCATCAACATCGCCACCACGCCGTCGTGCGACAGAACTCATCCCGACACTTTGCTGGATCGGAGTCCGGGATCGCCATCGAGCTGAACGTGTGCAGAACTCGGAGGTGCCGTCGCTCGGTGCTTGGATCGGTCGGATCGTGAAGACGCACGACTACATCAACCGCGTTGTTATAACGCTTCGCTTTCGGTCTCGAGGGTACGTGGACGGACACTCTCCCTCTCGTTGCTATGCCATCACCATGGTCTTGCGTGATCGTAGGAAATTTTTGAAATTACTACGCTCCCCAACACGGCGCCTTCCCTCTTTCCCCTCCCCAATCCTACTCCAACTAGGAGAGTCCTACTCCCGGGGAGTAGGACTCCTCCTTGCGCGCCCCCTTGGGCCGCCACCTCCCCTTGCCTCCTTTATATACTGGGGCAGGGGCACCCCATGACACACAAGTTGATCTACGGATCTTGCCTTAGCCGTGTGCGGTGCCCCTTCCACCATATTCCACTTCGGTCATATCGTCATGAGCTGAGGCGGCCTCGCGCCGGAGAAGTCATATCGTCGCGAGCTTAGGCGAAGCCCTGCGCCGGTGGAGCATCAACATCGCTACCACGCCGTCGTCTTGACGGAACTCATCCCCGACACTTTGCTGGATCGGAGTCCGGGATCGCCATCGAGCTGAACGTGTGCGTAACTCGGAGGTGCCGTCGCTCGGTGCTTGGATCGGTCGGATCGTGGAGACGCACGACTACATCAACCGTTGTTATAACGCTCGCTTTCGGTCTCGAGGGTACGTGGGCGGACATTCTCCCTCTCGTTGCTATGCCATCACCATGGTCTTGCGTGATCGTAGGAAATTTTTGAAATTACTACGCTCCCAACAAAGGGCATCCGAGCCTGGTTTTATGCGTTGATGTCATGTGCACGAGTAGAACACAAGTGAGTTGTGGATTTACAAGTCATACTGCCTACCAAAGATGTCATACTTTGGTTCAGCGGTATTGTGAGATGAAGCGCCCGGACCGACATTACGCGTGACGCTTACGCGAGACTGGTTTCACCGCCCGAGCACTCGTTGCTTAAAGGTGACCGGCGGGTGTCTGTCTCTCTCACTTTAGTTGAATCGAGTATGGCTACGCCCGGTCCTTGAGAAGGTTAAAACGGAGTCTATTTGACGAAGTATCGCTGTGGTTTTGATGCGAGGTAAGAACGGTTCTTGCTCAGCCCGTAGCAGCCACGTAAAACTTGCAACAACAAAGTAGAGGACGCCTAACTTGTTTTTGCAGGGCATGTTGTGATGTGATATGGTCAAGACGTGATGCTATATTTTATTGTATGAGATGATCATGTTTTGTAACCGAAGTTATCGGCAATCGGCAGGAGCCATATGGTTGTCGCTTTATTGTATGAAATGCAACGCCATGTAATTGCTTTACTTTATCACTAAGGAGTAGCGATAGTCGAGAAGCAATAGTTGGCGAGACGACAACGATGCTACGATGGAGATCAAGGTGTCGCTACGGTGACGATGGTGATCATGACAAAGAGCTTGGCGATGGAGATCACAAGCACAAGATGATGATGACCATATCATATCACTTATATTGATTGCATGTGATGTTTATCCTTTATGCATCTTATCTTGCTTTGTATGACGGTAGCATTATAAGATGATCTCTCACTAAAATTATCAAGAAGTGTTCTCCCGAGTATGCACCGCTATGAAAGTTCTTCGTCTTTGAGACACCACGTGATGATCGGGTGTGATAGGCTCTACGCTCAAATACAACGGGTGCAAAACAGTTGCGCACGCAGAATACTCAGTTTAAACTTGACGAGCCTAGCATATAACAGATATGGCCTCGAACACGGAGACCGAAAGGTCGAACGTGAATCATATAGTAGATATGATCAACATAGTGATGTTCACCATTGAAACTACTCCATCTCACGTGATGATCGGACATGGTTTAGTTGATTTGGATCACGTAATCACTTAGATGACTAGAGAGATGTCTGTCTAAGTGGGAGTTTTTAATATGATTAATTGAACTTAAATTTATCATGAACTTAGTACCGATAGTATTTTGCTTGTCTATGTTTATCGTAGATAGATGGCTCGTGCTGTTGTTCCGTTGAATTTTAATGCGCCCTTGAGAAAGCAAAGTTGAAAGATGATGGTAGCAATTACACGGATCGGGTCCGTAATTTGAGGATTATCCTCATTGCTGCACGTAAAAATTACGCCCCGAAGCACCGCAGGTGACAGTTCTGCTGCAGATGCCGAGCCGAAGTTGTGAACGTCGCAAAGCAGAGCTGATGACTACTCTATAGTTCAAGGTGCCATGCTTTACGGCTTAGAACCGGGTCTTCAACGACGTTTTGAACGCATGGAGCATATGAGATGTTCCAGAGTTGAAGTTAATATTTCAAGCAAATGCCCGGATTGAGAGATATGAAGTCTCCAATAAGTTCTATAGCTGCAAGATGGAGGAGAATAGTTCATCAAGGAGCACATACTCAAAATGTGCGGGTATAACAATCACTTAATTCAGCTGGGAGTTAATCTTCCGGATGATAGTGTCATTGATGTAATTCTCCAATCATCGCCACCAAGCTACAAGAGCTTCGTGATGAACTATAATATGCAAGGGATGACTAAGACAATTCTCGAGCTCTTCGCGATGCTAAAAGCGGAGGTAGAAATCAAGAAAGAGCATCAAGTGTTGATGGTCAGCAAGACCACTAGTTTCAAGAAAAGGGCAAAGGGAAGAAGAAGGAAACTTCAAAAGAACAGCAAGAAAGTTGCTGATCAAGAGAAGAAACCCAAGTCTGGACCTAAGCCTGAAATCGAGTGTTTTACCGCAAGCGATCGACATCGGAAGCGGAACTGCCCCAAGTATTTGGCGGATAAGAAGGATGGCAAGGTGATCAAAGGTATATGTGATATACATGTTATTGATGTGTACCTTACTAATACTCGCAGAGTACCGGTATTTGATACCGGTTCTGCTGCTAATATTTGCAACTCAAACAGAACTACGGATTGCGAAGATTGGCTAAGGACGAGGTGACGATGCGCGTTGGAAATGGTTCCAAAGTCAATGTGATCGCAATCGGCACGCTACCTCTACATCTACCTTCGGGATTAGTTTTAGACCTAAATAATTGTTATTTGGTGCCGCGTTGAGCATGAACATTATATCTGGATCTTGTTTATTGCGAGACGGTTATTCATTTAAATCAGAGAATAATGGTTGTTCTATTTATATGAGTAATATCTTTATGGTCATGCACCCTTGAAGAATGGTCTATTCTTGTTGAATCTCGACAAGTAGTGATACACATATTCATAATGTTGAAACCAAAAGATGCAGAGTTGATAATGATAGTGCAACTTATTTGTGGCACTCGCCGCTTAGGTCATATCGGTATAAAACGCATGAAGAAACTCCATACCGATGGGCTTCGGAATCACTTGATTATGAATCACTTGGTACTTATGCGAACCGTGCCTCATGGGCAAGATGACCAAAACGCCGTTCTCCTAACTATGGAGCGAGCAACTGATTTGTTGGAAATCATACATACCGATGTTTGTGGTCCAATGAATGTTGAGGCACGCAAGGGTATCGTTATTTTCTCACCTTCACAGATGACTTGAGCAGATATGGGTATATCTACTTAATGAAACACAAATCTGAAACATTTGAAAAGTTCAAAGAATTTCAGAGTGAAGTGGAAAATCATCGTAACAAGAAAATAAAGTTTCTACGATCTGATCGTGGAGGAGAATATTTGAGTTAAGAGTTTGGTTTACATTTGAAACAATGTGGAATAGTTTCAACTCACGCCACCCGAACACCACAGAGAAATGGTGTGTCCGAACGTCGAATCGTATTTTACTAGATATGGTGCGATCTATGATGTCTATTTCCGATTTACCGCTATCGCTTTGGGGTTATGCTTTAGAGACGGCCACATTCACGTTGAATAGGACACCGTCAAAACCGCTGAGACGACGCCTTATGAACTGTGGTTTGGCAAGAAACCAAAGTTGTCGCTTTCTTAAAGTTTGGGGATGCGATGCTTATGTAAAGAAACTTCAACCAGATAAGCTCGAACCCAAATCGGAAAATGTGTCTTCATAGGATACCCAAAGGAGACATTGGGTACACCTTCTATCACAGATCTGAAGGCAAGATTTTCGTTGCTAATTCGGATCCTTTCTAGAGAAGGAGTTTCTCTCGAAAGAAGTGAGTGGGAGGAAAGTAGAACTTGATGAGATAATCAGATCTGCTCCCTTATTGGAAAGTAGTTCATCACAAGAAATGGTTCCTGTGACAACTACACCAATTAGTGAGGAAACTAATGATGATGATCATGAAGCTTCATATCAAGTTGCTATCAAACCTCGAGGTCAACCAGAGTAAAATACGCACTGAGTGGTACGGTAATCCTATTCGAAGTCATGTTACTTGACCATGGCGAACCTACGAACTATGAAGAAGCGATGGTGAGCCCAGATTCCGCAAAATTGTTGGAAGCCATGAAATCTGAGATGGGATCCATGTATGAGAACAAAGTATGGACTTTGGTTGACTTGCCGATGATCGGCAAGCCATTGAAAATAAATGGATCTTTAAGAAGAAGACTGACGCCGATGGTAATGTAACTGTCTACAAAGCTCGACTTGTTGCAAAAGGTTTTCGACAAGTTCAAGGGTTGACTACGATGAGACTTTCTCACCAGAAGCGATGCTTAAGTCTGTCCGAATCATGTTAGCAATTGCCGATTTTATGATTATGAAATTTGGCAAATGGATGTAAAACCGCATTCTTGAATGGATTTCTAGAAGAAGAGTTGTATATGATGCAACCAGAAGGTTTTGTCGATCCAAAGGGTGCTAACAAAGTGTGCAAGCTCCAACGATCAATTTATGGTCCGTGCAAGCCTCTCGAGTTGGAATAAACGCTTTGATAGTGTGATCAAAGCATATGGGTTTGTACAGCACTTTTGGAGAAGCCTCAGATTTACAAGAAAGTGAGTGGGAGCTCAGAGCATTTCGATATTATATGTGGACGACATATTATTAATTGGAAATGATATAGAATTTCTGGATAGCATAAAAGGATACTTGAATAAAAGTTTTTCAATGAAAGACCTCGTGAAGCTGCTTACATATTGGGCATCAAGATCTATAGAGATAGATCAAGACGCTTAATTGACTTTCACAAAGCACATACCTTGATAAAGTTTTGAAAAGTTCAAAATGGATCAGCAAAGAATGGTTTTTACCTGTGTTGCAAGGTGTAAGATTGAGTCGACTCAATGCCCGACCACAAGCAGAAGATAGAGAGAAATGAAAGATGTTCCTATGCTTCAGCCATAGGCTCTATCATGTATGCAATGTCTGTGTACCGCACTGACGATGCTTAGCAGTAAGCTTGGCAGAAGGTACCAAAGTAATCCAGAGTGGATCATCGACAGCGGTCAAGAACATCCCAAATACCGAAAAGGACTAAGGATATGTTTCTCGATATGGAGGTGACAAAGAGCTAGTCGAAAATGGTTACGCCGATGTAAGTTTTGACACTGATCCGGACGATTCTAAATCGCAAACCGGATACGTGTTTTTATTAAACGGTGGAGCTGCCGGTTGGTGCAGTTCTAAACAAAGCGCCGTATGGATCTACATGTGAAGCGGAGTACATAGCTGCTTCGAAGCAGCAAATGAAGGAGTCTGGATGAAAGAGTTCATTTCGATCTAGGTGTCATACCTAGTGCATCGGGACCGATGAAGATCTTCTGTGACAATATCGGTGCAATTGCCTTGGCAAAGGAATCCAGATTTCACAAGAGGACCAAGCACATCAAGAGACGCTTCAATTCCATTCGGGACCAAGTCCAAGTGGGAGACATAGAGATTTGCAAAATACATACGGATCTGAATGTTGCGCACCCGCTGACTAAGCCTCTTCCACGAGCAAAACATGATCAGCACCAAGACTCCATGGGTGTTAGGATCATTACTTTGTAATCTAGATTATTGACTCTAGTGCAAGTGGGAGATCAAGGAAATATGCCCTAGAGGCAATAATAAAGTTATTATTTATTTCCTTATATCATGATAAATGTTTATTATTCATGCTAGAATTGTATTAACCGGAAACATAATACATGTGTGAATATATAGACAAACAAAGATGTCACTAGTATGCCTCTACTTGACTAGCTTGTTAATCAAAGATGGTTATGTTTCCTAACCATGAACAAGGAGTTGTTATTTGATTAACAAGGTCACATCATTAGTTGAATGATCTGATTGACATGACCCATTCCGTTAGCTTAACACTTGATCGCTTAGTATGTTAATGCTTTCTTCATGACCCATACATGTTCCTATAACTATGAGATTATGCAACTCCGCTTACCGGAGGAACACTTTGGTACTACCAAACGCCACAACGAATCGGGTGATTATAAAGGAGTACTACAGTGTCTCCAAAGGTACTTGTTGGGTTGGCGATTTCGAGATTAGGTTTTGTCATCCGATTGTCGGAGAGGTATCTCTGCCTTCTCGGTAATGCACATCACTTAAGCCTTGCAAGCATTACAACTAATGAGTTAGTTGTGAGATGATGTATTACGAACGAGTAAAGAGATTTACCGTAACGAGATTGAACTAGGTATTGATACCGACGATCGAATCTCGGGTAAGTAACATACCGATGACAAAGGGAACAACGATACCGTTATGCGGTTTGACCGATAAAGATCTTCGAGAATATGTAGGAACCAATATGGGCATCCAGGTTCCGCTATTGGTTATTGACCGAGAATGGTTCTAGGTCATGTCTACATAGTTCTCGAACCCGTAGGGTCCGCACGCTTAACGCTTCGATGACAGCTTCATTATGAGTTTATAAGTATTGATGCACCAAGTTTGTTCGAGTCCCGGATGTGATCACGACATGACGAGGAGTCTCAAATGGTCGAGACATAAAGATTGATATATTGGAAGCCTATGTTTGACTTCGAATGGTTCCGAGTGAAAACAGGATGTTATTTAACACCGGGGTTACGGAACCCCGGGGGTATATGGGCCTTCATGGGCCTCAAGGGAGAAGGAGAAGGGCCGCCAAGGTGGGCTGCGCCCCTCCCCTTCCAGTCCGAATAGGACAGGAGAGGGGGCGCGCCTTTCCTCTTTCCCTCCCCAATCCTACTCCAACTAGGAGAGGGGAGTCCTACTCCCGGGAGTAGGACTCCTCCATGGTGCGCCCCCCTTGGGCCGCCACCTCCCCTTGCCTCCTTTATATACGGGGCAGGGGCACCCCATGACACACAAGTTGATCTACGGATCTTGCCTTAGCCGTGTCGGTGCCCCTTCCACCATATTCCACTTCGGTCATATCGTCGCGAGCTTAGCGAAGCCCTGCGCCGGAGAAGTCATATCGTCATGAGCTTAGGCGGCCTCCCTGCGCCGGTGGAGCATCAACATCGCCACCACGCCGTCGTCTTGACGGAACTCATCCCGACACTTTGCCGGATCGGAGTCCGGGATCGCCATCGAGCTGAACGTGTGCGTAACTCGGAGGTGCCGTGACGCTCGGTGCTTGGATCGGTCGGATCGTGGAGACGACGACTACATCAACCGCGTTGTTATAACGCTTCGCTTTCGGTCTCACGAGGGTACGTGGGCGGACACTCTCCCTCTCGTTGCTATGCCATCACCATGGTCTTGCGTGATCGTAGGAAATTTTTGAAATTACTACGCTCCCCAACATTCATATCTCTCAATCCGGCATTTGCTTGAAATATTAACTTCAACTCCTGGAACATCTCATATGCTCCATGACGCTCAAAACGCCGTTGAAGACCCGGTTCTAAGCCGTAGCATGGCACACTGAACTATAGAGTAGTCATCGCTTCTTGCTTTGCGACGCTTACAACTTCGCTCAAGATCTCGCAGCAGGCCTGCTACCCAATGGTGCTTCCAGATTTAATTTTTCGTGCAGCAATGAGGATAATCCTCAAATTACGGACCCAGTCCGTAATTGCTACCATCATCTTTCAACTTTGCTTTATCAAGGAACGATTAAAATTCAACGGAACAACAAAGACGAGCCATCTATCTACAAAGAAACATAGACAAGCAAAATACTATCAGTACTAAGTTCATGATAAATTTAAGTTTAATTAATCATATTAAAAACCTCCCACTTAGACAGACATCTCTCTAGTCATCTAAGTGATTACGTGATCCAAATCAACTAAACCATGTCCGATCATCACGTGAGATGGAGTAGTTTCAATGGTGAACATCACTATGTTGATCATATCTACTATATGATTCACGCCGACCTTTCGATCTCTCGTGTTCCGAGGCCATATCTGCTATATGCTAGGCTCGCCAAGTTTAACTGAGTATTCCAAGGCGCAACTGTTTTGCACCCGCTGTATTTGAACGTAGAGCCTATCACACCCGATCATCACGTGGTGTCTCAAAGACGAAGAACTTTCGCAACGGTGCATACTCGGGAGAACACTTCTTGATAATTTTAGTGAGAGATCATCTTATAATGCTACCGCAAACAAAGCAAGATAAGATGCATAAAGGATAAACATCACATGCAATCAATATAAGTGATATGATATGGTCATCATCATCTTGTGCTTGTGATCTCCATCGCCAAGCACCGCCATGATCACCATCGCCACCGGCGCGACACCTTGATCTCCATCGTAGCATCGTTGTCGTCTCTCGCCAACTATTGCTTCTACGACTATCGCTACTCCTTAGTGATAAAGTAAAGCAATTACATGGCGCTTGCATTTCATACAATAAAGCGACAACCATATGGCTCCTGCCACTTGCCGATAACTCGGTTACAAAACATGATCATCTCATACAATAAAATATAGCATCACGCCTTGACCATATCACATCACAACATGCCCCGCAAAAACAATTTAGACGCCCTCTACTTTGTTGTTGCAAGTTTTACGTGGCTGCTACGGGCTGAGCAAGAACCGTTCTTACCTACGCATCAAAACCACAACGATACTTCGTCAAATAGACTCCGCTTTAACCTTCTCAAGGACCGGCGAGCCACACCGATTCAACTAAAGTGAGAGAGACACACCGCCGGTCACCTTTAAGCAACGAGTGCTCGGAGCGGTGAAACCAGTCTCGCGTAAGCGTCACGCTGTAATGTCGGTCCGGGCCGCTTCATCTCACAATACCGCTGAACCAAAGTATGACATGCTGGTAGGTAGTATGACTTGTATCGCCCACAACTCACTTGTGTTCTACTCGTGCATATGACATCAACGCATAAAACCAGGCTCGGATGCCATCATTGGGGAACGAGTAATTTCAAAAAATTCCTACGATCACGCAAGACCATGGTGATGGCATAGCAACGAGAGGGAGAGTGTCCGCCCACGCACTGTGAGACCGAAAGCGAAGCGTTATAACAACGCGGTTGATGTAGTCAGACGCCTCCACGATCCGACCGATCCAAGCACCGAACGTCACGGCACCTCCGAAGTTCGCACACGCTCAGCTCGATGACGATCCCTGACCGATCCAGAAAGTGTCGGGATGAGTTCCACAAGACGACGGGCGTGGTGACGATGTTGATGCTCCACCGACGCAGGGCTTCGCCTAAGCTCCGCGACGATATGACTTCTACGGCGCAGGGCTTCGCTTAAGCTCCGCGACGATATGACCGGTGGAATATGGTGGAAGGGGCACCGCACACGGCTAAGGAAAGATCCGAGATCAACTTGTGTGTCATGGGGTGCCCCCGCCTCAGATATAAAGGAGGCAAGGGAAGGTGGCCGCCCAAGGGGAGGCGCACTAAGGAGGAGTCCTACTCCCACCGAGTAGGATTCCCCTCCTAGTTGGATTAGGATTGGAGGAGGGGAAGAGGAAGGGCGCCGCCTCTCCTTGTCCTATTCGGACCAGAGGGGGAGGGGGGCGTGCAGCCCACCGGCTGGCCCTTCCTCTTCTCCCTTGAGGCCCATGAAGGCCCATATACTCCCGGGGTTCCGATAACCCCGGTGTTCCCAGAATTCCTCTTTTCACTCTAACCCTTCCAAGTCCAAACATAGGGTTCCAATATATCAATCTTTATGTCTCGACCATTTCGAGACTCCTCGTCATGTCCGTGATCACATCCGGACTCAACAAACTTCGTGCATCAATACTTATAAACTCATAATGAACTGTCATCGAACGTTAGCGTGCGGACCCTACGGGTTCGAGAACTGTAGACATGACCTAGAACTATTCTCGGTCAATAACCAATAGCGGAACCTGGATGCCCATATTGGTTCCTACATATTCTACTTAAGATCTTTATCGGTCAAACCGCATAACTACATAACGTTGTTCCCTTTGTCATCGGTATGTTACTTACCCGAGATTCGATCGTCGGTATCCAATACCTAGTTCAATCTCGCTACGGTAAGTCTCTTTACTGCTCCGTAATACATCATCTCACAACTAACTCATTAGTTGTAATGCTTGCAAGGCTTAGGTGATGTGTATTACCGAGAAGGCCTAGAGATACCTCTCCGACGATCGGAGTGACAAAACCTAATCTCAAATACGCCAACCCAACAAGTACCTTTGGAGACACCTGTAGTACTCCTTTATAATCACCCAGCTTCGCTGTGACGCTTGGTAGTACCCAAAGTGTTCCTCCGTAAACGGAGTTGCATATTCTCATAGTTACAGGAACATGTATGAGTCATGAAGAAAGCATTAACATACTAAACGATCAAGTGTTAAGCTAACGGAATGGGTCATGTCAATCAGATCATTCAACTAATGATGTGACCTTGTTAATCAAATAACAACTCCTTGTTCATGGTTAGGAAACGTAACCAACTTTGATTAACAAGCTAGTCAAGTAGAGGCATACTAGTGACATACTGTTTGTCTATATATTCACACATGTATTATGTTTCCGGTTAATACAATTCTAGCATGAATAATAAACATTTATCATGATATAAGGAAATAAATAATAACTTTATTATTGCCTCTAGGGCATATTTCCTTCACCCACCACCTAGGGCGCGCCCCTACCTCATGGGCCCCCTGAAGCTCCTCCAACGCCAACTCCAACTCTATATATTTGCTTTCGGGGAGAAAAAAATCAAGGAGAAGAAATCATCGCGTTTTACGATACGGAGCTGCCGCCAAGCCCTAAAACCTCTTGGGAGGGCTGATCTGGAGTCCGTTCGGGGCTCCGGAGAAGGGGATTCGTCGCCGTCGTCATCACCAACCATCCTCCATCACCAATCATGATGCTCACCGCCGTGCGTGAGTAATTCCATCGTAGGCTTGCTGGACGGTGATGGGTTGGATGAGATTTATCATGTAATCGAGTTAGTTTTGTTAGGGTTTGATCCCTAGTATCCACTATGTTCTGAGATTGATGTTGCTATGCTTAATGCTTGTCACTAGGGCCCGAGTGCCATGATTTCAGATTTGAACCTATTATGTTTTCATGAATATATGTGTGTTCTTGATCCTATCTTGCAAGTCTATAGTCACCTACTATGTGTTATGATCCGCCAACCCCGAAGTGACAATAATCAGGACAACTCCCGGTGATGACCATAGTTTAAGGAGTTCATGTATTCACTTTGTGCTAATGCTTTGTTCCGGTTCTCTATTAGAAGGAGGCCTTAATATCCCTTAGTTTCCATTAGGACCCCGCTGCCACGGGAGGGTAGGACAAAAGATGTCATGCAAGTTCTTTTCCATAAGCACGTATGACTATATTCGGAATACATGCCTACATTATATTGATGAATTGGAGCTAGTTCTATGTCACTCTATGTTATGACTGTTACATGATGAACCGCATGCGGCATAATTATCCATCACCGATCCAATGCCAACGAGCTTTCCATATACTGGTTTCCGCTTATTTACTTTCCCGTTGCTATTGTTACAATCACTACAAAACACCAAAAATATTACTTTTGCTTCCGTTACTTTTGTTACAGTTACCACTACTATCATATTACTTTGCTACTAAATACTCTGCTGCAGATATTAAGTTATCCAGGTGTAGTTGAATTGACAACTCAACTGCTAATACTTGAGAATATTCTTTGGCTCCCCTTGTGTCGAATCAATAAATTTGGGTTGAATACTCTACCCTCGAAAGCTGTTGCGACCCCCTACACTTGTGGGTTATCAGCCGCCTGATCGGGATAATAGCTAGTGGCCGGCGTGAACGCCCCGCGGCCGTCCTGGCTTTGTGTCTCGTCGGGATCATAGCCAGCGCCCGGCGCACCACCCTCGAAGATGAGGTTTTGCATGTAGTCCTCGTCGATGGCGGACTGCATTTCCTCGAATAGGTTATAGGCGTCCGGGAGCCCGTCGGCCGGCGTCTGCCGCGCGCGTTTCCTCGTGCCGCCGGATGACGAGCCACCGACCACCGGTGTAAGGGCGTATTTATCCCTTGAGTAGTTTTGGTGATTGATGACAATACGTTTGCGGACTAGTCGTGTGCACTAAGTGTTTCAGGTGATCTAATATAAGGTCATTTGCGATTGTTACCCCTCGAGGTCTTCACTTTGGACAGACTATTTTCCTTCATTTCCTTTCGGTGGAATTGAGTCGTAGGGATAACCGTACTATCAAGAGGGGATCCATTTCAGAAGAGTATGGGTGGAATCATCACGTACACAGTTTACTTGCACCCACGCTATCTTCCTGCCTGTTGGAGTTTCCGTGTTGTGCAAAACAAGGGGTGCCTTGTGCTAAGCGGTAGTACCACGGCCAAGGCGGTAGTACCGCTTGTTAGTGCCGCTGGCACTACCGCCCCTGTTGTGGTCTCAACTTTTTCATGTCGGGTTGTCGTAAAAGACCACGCAGGGGGGCGGTAGTAGGGACGGTAGTAGGGCGCGGTAGTGCCGCTCCTACTTCCGCTCTACTGCTGATCAGGTCGCTGCCCTCCCTTGTTTTTCCAGCGGCTGTAGGAAGCGGCAGTACCGCCTATCGATGGTAGTACCGCTCTCAAGGCGGTAGTACCGCCCTAGTGCGTGTACTCCTCTTCCCTCAGCCATGGGTGCCCTTTGCCTGCCTTCCACAGCGGTACTACCGCTCCAGCAATGCTAGTACCGCCTAGATGCGGGTTGCGGGCTGCATAACGGTTAGATGTGTCCCCCCACTATATAAAGGGGTCTTCTTCTCCAAGAAGACTCACCTCTTCCATCCCCAAACTCCATTGTTGCTCCAAGCTCCATTTTCGCCGTTCTCTCTCCCTAGCCAATCAAATTTGTTGATTTTCTAGGGATTGGTTGAGAAGGCCCGGATCTACACTTCCACCAAGAGAAATTTGATTCCCCCCACTAATCCCTTGCGGATCTTGTTACTCTTGGGTGTTTGAGCACCCTAGATGGTTGAGGTCACCTCGGAGCCATAGTCCATTGTGGTGAAGCTCCGTGGTGTCGTTGGGAGCCTCCAATTAAGTTGTGGAGATTGCCCCAACCTTGTTTGTAAAGGTTCGGTCGCCGCCTCCAAGGGCACCAATAGTGGAATCACGGCATCTCGCATTGTGTGAGGGCGTGAGGAGAATACGGTGGCCCTAGTGGCTTCTTGGGGAGCATTGTGCCTCCACACCTCTCCAACGGAGACGTACTTCCCTCAAAGGGAAGGAACTTCGTAACACATCCTCGCCTTCACCGCTCCACTCTTGGTTATTTCATACCTTTACTTGTGCAAGCTTATATTGTGTTGCATCTCTTGCTTGCTTGCGTGCTTGTTGTTGTTGCATCATATAGGTTGCTCACCTAGTTGCATATCTAGACAACCTAATTTGATGCAAAGTTTAATTTGAGAAAGAAAAGGCTAAAAATTGTTAGTTGCCTATTCACCCCCCCCCCCCTAGTCAACTATATCGATCCTTTCAATTGGTATCGGAGCCTCGTCTCTTTATTAAGGACTTTGCTGTCCAAAGAGTATGGTTGACACCGTAGACGGTGTGGAGGAGCACTCCGGTGCGAATCCGATCTCGTCTACGGGCGATGGGGGAACCTCGGTCTCTTGTGAGGAATTCAATGTGGCTTTGGAAACATTGAAAACCTCCATGACGACCGAGGTTGAAAGCATGTTTAATAAATTCATTGAAGGGCTTAAACTATCCATCGCATAGTTGAAAGTGGGTGATCCCACTAACAAGGTGACGGATGCTAACTCCGACAAGGGGGAAGCTACTAGTGAAAAAGCTCCTTCTTCTAGTGGTAAGAATGGCACCGGAATCTTTGCCCATGTGGAACCTCCACTTGTTTATGGTGGACCGATTCCTTCTACTCATTTGAATCATGCTGGTCCTCCCCCTAAGATTGTGAAAAATGAGGACTTTGATTCTTGGGTTTATCGCTTTAAGCGTCATTTAAATCATGTGAATACTAATCTTTGGAGAATCATTGAAGGAGGTTTCTATCCGCATGACCCAAGCAACTTC
Source organism: Aegilops longissima (assembly GCA_021605205.1). Classification (NCBI taxonomy): domain Eukaryota; kingdom Viridiplantae; phylum Streptophyta; class Magnoliopsida; order Poales; family Poaceae; genus Aegilops; species Aegilops longissima. The sequence goes on along the minus strand of CM038680.1, from coordinate 373,604,622 downwards.
ACCCCTAGAGAAGCCGCGGATAATCAATTCAATGAGAATGCTCTCTTCATCATCCAAGATGCAATTCCAACCGAAGATCTCCCTCATCTTCGGCCCTTCGCCTTGGCCAAAGATGCATGGCATTGTGTTGTCTCCCTCTACCGGGGTAGCGCAAGCATTCAACGCTCCAACTATGAAGTGGTGCAAGATGAAGCCGATGAGTTTGCAATGAAAGAAGATGAAGAACCTCGTGAGCTTTATCAGAGAGTAACCAAACTCGCGGTCTCACTCCGAGATCATGGGAGCAAGGACACACGGATGATAATTGGATCAAGCGCAAATTCCTCAAGGCAATGATGCCTTACCATAAGGCAATGTCCTCCATCATTCGTTAAAGGCCGGACTTCCACACTTTGTCCAAGTGAAGTGTTGGATCAGTTTGTGGCTATGAGCATCCTGGACAAGACCGCCGACAATGCGGTGCTACGTTCTCAAAGAGCAAAGAAGCCCAACCTTGCATTAAAGTCCAAGGTTAGTGTGGAAGAAGAAGAAGAAGAGGAAGAAGAGGAGAGCAACCCCGAAGATACAAAGTATGATTATCATGAGCACATGGCTCTCGCTTCACGGCAATTTTGGAGTAAGAAGAACTCAAGGCCCAACTTCAACAAGAACAACTCAAGTGGCAACAAGATCAAGCAATACATGAGGACTTGCTATAATTGTGGCAATGTGAGCCATTTTGTTGCGGAATGTCCTTATGAGAAGAGAGAAGACAATGGTGGCAAGCTCATTCGAAAGGACAAAGCCAAGTCTTTCCCTAACAAGAGCAACTTCACCAAGAGGACTCCTCCCAAGGGGTTGGTTGCACACGAAGAGTACAATGAGGATGAGGATGACGATGAAGGCGGTGAATCAGTTGCTATGGCCTCCGTGGCCATTGCAACAACTCCTCGGGTATCCCTCTTTGACTCACCCAATGAGAACATCATCGCCAAGTGCCTCATGGCTAAAGCAACCAACAAGGTAACCCCCAACATCAAAACTACCATCATTACTAATCCTTCCTTGATGGATTGCATTGATGAAAATGTGGGGCCTAATGAGGAAGAAAATGAGTTTGATTCCTTTATGAGTAAGCTCAAGGGTAAGTCCAAGAAGCACTTTGTTGCTCTCTTGGAACAACTTGGTGAAGCCAATGACACCATCCTTGCTCACGAAGAACCCATCTCTAAGATGGAGGGGCATAGTCATGATTATGTCGATGAGATATCGGATCTCCCTAATGCTCTTGAGGAAGAGCGTGGTCTTCGTTTGGCTCTTGAGGAGTCACACAATGATGATCATGCTAAATTAAAGAAAGATCTTGATCATGCTTGTGTCTTATCTCGTGTGCTAAATTCTGAGAAGGCCAAACTTGAAGTTGATCTTGCTAGACTCAAGGAAGAGTTTGATATACTTGACAAGGCCCATAAAGCCTTGAAAGTTATTCATGCTAGTCTTAAAGAGTCTCACGATCAACTCCAAGTGAAGCTAACTAAGGAGAAAGCCACCTTTCATCATATGGTTTTGATTGATAATGCAAATGCTACTAACCCATGTTGTGAGCATGTGCATCTTATTGAGGAGAATGCCAAGTTGAAGATGCAACTTGAGAAAGGCCTTGTGTCGTGCATACAAGGTGAGAAGAACCTCAACGACCTTTTGAGTAATCAAAAGGAAGTTTTGGCCAAGGAAGGGATTGGGTTCGCACCCATGCCCAAGAACAAGAAGAAGAATGACAAGACCAAACGACCTCCCCCTGTCAAGCAAACCTTTGTGAAGGAGGGAGAGGGTGCCTCCAAGGAGAATAAGAATAATGTGAAGGGTGGTGGTGCCAAGAAAAGCAATGCCACCCCTTCCAACAAAGTCGGCGACTTTAACCCTTCTTATGTGTTGTGTCGTGGGCATGTTTATGCCAAATTTGTTGGTTCTCCTTATGAGTACATTGAATGGTCTATTTGGGTTCCTAAGACCCTTGTCACTAACATCAAAGGACCCATTACAAAATGGGTACCTAAATCCAAGCATTGATCTCTTGTAGGTGTTTGCTTCCGGTGGGGGATCATGGTTGCTCGATAGTGGAGCTACAAATCATATGACCGGAAGCAAGGACTTGGTGGTGGACGTGCACAAGATTCCATCTATGCCCACCAATGTCAAGTGGGGTGATGCCTCATCGTCCAAGGTATTGGGACTCGGCAAGGTTGTCATTTCTCAAGATCTCACGATCGAGAAGGTCATGCTTGTTGAGTCCCTTGCATACAATTTACTTTTCGTTCGTCAACTTGCACTCATGGGCTTTGCCACCTTCTTTGATATTGATACCGTGGCCCTCTTGTGGAGCAAGACTCTTAAAGTAGCCTTTGTTGGGCATGCCGAGAACAGTCTCTATGTGATTAACTTTTCAGAGCGACCCACTAAGACCGCGACATGCCTAATGGCTAAAGTTGACGTGGGATGGCTTTGACATCGCCGTCTAGCCCATGTCAATATGAGATCTTTGCAAAGTCTTCTCAAGGGGGACCATGTCCGTGGACTAACGAATGTTAGTTTTGCTAAAGATCGTGCTTGAAGTGCTTGTATCAGGAAAGCTACATGAAAAGGCTCACCCTCCCACGACTATCATTTACTCGAAGAGGCCTTTGGAGCTCCTTCATATGGATCTCTTTGGGCCTCCATCCTTTGATAGTCTTGGGGGTAGAAAGTATTGCTTGGTGATTGCGGATGACTATTCAAGATACACCTGGGTATATTTCTTCAAGAGGAAGAGCGAGACCCCACAAACCGTCATTGACTTTGCAAATGAAGCCCAACGTCAACACAATGCAAAGATCTTGAAAATAAGAAGTGACAACGGCACCGAGTTCAAGAACTACACCTTGGATGAGTTTCTTAGTGATGAGGGGATCAAGCATCAATATTCCGCACCGTACACCCCTCAACAAAATGGTGTTGCGGAGAGGAAGAACCGGACGTTGATGGATGCGGCAAGGACCATGATGGCGGAGTTCAAGTCTCCATACAACTTTTGGGCCGAAGCCATCAACACCGCGTGTCATGCATCAAATCGTCTCTATCCCCGCAAAGGCTTGAACAAGACTCCATATGAGATACTCACCGGTAACAAGCCCAACCTCAAGTACTTTCGGGTGTTTGGGTGTAAGTGTTTTATTCTCAAGAAAGGTGTTCGGTTGTCTAAATTTGAGGCTAGAGCTTATGAGGGCATATTTGTTGGTTATGCTACAAACTCTCATGCTTACCGTATCCTTAATAAGTCCACGGGGCTTATTGAGGAGACGTGTAACATGGAGTTTGATGAGAATAACGGCTCCCAAGTGGAGCAAAGTGGCACTTGTGATGTAGGTGATGAAATTCCTCCTCAAGCCATAAGAAGAATGGGTGTTGGTTTTATCCTACCCATTGAGGAACCCCTTGTGGCCGAAGGAGAAGGACAATGCTCCAGTCAAGTGGAGCCATCACCAACCCAAGGCCCACTCGCTTCCGAAGAACAAAGTGAAGGCCCTCAACCTCAAGAACAAGACCAAGGGCAAGATCAATCCCAAGATGGTGTTGTAACATCAAGTGATGCCCAAGGTCAAGTTCTCTCCTCCGAGCAAGTTCAAGATCAAGAGCTTCCTCTAGATCAAGAACAAGCTCAAGACGGCGCTCAAGATGATCAAGTGACCGCTCCTCGACTCACCCCCGAGGAGGAATTGGAGCGTCGTGCCGCCAAGATTGCTTCCAAGCTCTCCACCAAGGGTCATCTCATGAAGAATGTGCTTGGAAGCATTCAAAAGGGGGTAAACACTCATAGACAATTGGCAAACTATTGTGAACATCACACGTTTGTCTCTTGTGTTGAACCCCAAAAGGTATATGAGGCGCTCGAAGATCCGGATTGGCTTAATGCCATGCATGAAGAACTCAACAAATTCGAGTACAACAAGGTGTGGAGATTGGTGCCAAGGCCAACGGGGAACCACAATGTCATTGGAACCAAGTGGATATTTAGGAACAAGCAAGATGCTCATGGGACCATCGTTTGCGACAAGGCAAGATTGGTGGCACAAGGCTACTCCCAAGTCGAGGGTATCGACTACGGTGAAACCTTTGCTCCCGTTGCTCACCTTGAATCCATTCGTTTGTTGATTGCTTATGCTTCTCATCACAACTTTAAGTTGCAACAAATGGATGTTAAAAGTGCTTTTCTTAATGGTCCTATTAATTAGTTGTATATGTCAAGCAACCCCCCGGGTTCGAGGATCCCTACTTTCCCGATCATGTGTATCAACTTGATAAGGCACTCTATGGCCTTAAACAAGCCCCACGTGCGTGGTATGACCACCTTACCGAGTTGTTACAAGACCGTGGATTTGAAGTTGGGCTAATCGACCCCACTATTTTTACTAAGAAGGTCAAAGGGGAGTTGTTTGTGTGCCAATTATATGTTGATGATATTATCTTTGGTTCCCCTAACAAAGCTTTCAATGAGGAATTTGCCGCTCTCATGACCTCTAAGTTCAATATGTCTTTGATGGGAGAGTTGAAGTTCTTTCTTGGATTCGAAGTTAAACAAAGAAGAGAAGGAACCTTCATCAACCAAGCCAAATACACTCAAGACATGCTAAAGAGATTCAAGCTAAGTGATGTCAAGCCGGCTTCCACTCCAATGCCCACCAAGTGCCAACTTGACATTGATCCCAATGGTAAAGCGGTGGATCAAAAGGTATATCGATCCATGATTGGCTCCTTGCTTTACCTTTGTGCATCTAGACCGGATATCATGTTGAGTGTGGGAATTCGTGCACGGTTTCAAGCCGCACCTAAGGAAAGCCACTTTGTGGCGGTCAAGCAGATCTTTCGATATTTGGCTCATAACCCAAACTTTGGCTTATGGTACCCAAGAGGAGCAAACTTCAAGCTTGTAGGATATTCGGACTCCGATTGGGTAGGAGACAAAGTGGATAGGAAGTCCACTTCCGGAGGATGCCAATTTCTTGGTTGCTCTTTGGTGAGTTGGCCTTCCAAGAAGCAAAGTTGTGTGTCTCTCTCATCCACCGAAGCGGAGTATGTGGCGGCCGGTAGTTGTTGTGCACAACTCTTATGGATGAGGCAAACTTTAAAGGATTACGGTGTCACCTGTGACAAAGTGCCTCTTTGGTGTGACAATGAAAGTGCCATCAAGATTTCTCTCAACCCGGTGCAACACTTCAAGACGAAGCATATTGAGATTCGGTATCACTTCATCCGGGATCATATTAGGCGAGGGGAGATCGAGCTCAACTATGTCAACACTCATGATAACCTTGCAGATATATTCACGAAGCCCTTGGATGAAGCAAGATTTCGCGAGTTAAGGCATGAGCTAAATATCATTAATTCGAGCAATGTGTCTTGAACCCTTGCACAACCCGCCATACTCAACTTGCTATCTTGTCTAGGTGTAGGCATGGACATAGGGGGTGTGTTGTTCTCTCAATGAACTCTTCCTCCCCCCATTATGCATAAATTAATCGTGTCTTTCACATTAGCCATTCTTGATGGTACTTGTGCTTCAAAGACGAGTTTTGGTCATGGGCCCAAGGATAATTCTTCGCGGCGCCATACCATTTGCTCAAACATAGGTGGCCTCGGCCACCGCCCTCTCTTCTCAAGAGTTTGTCTGTGTGTTGTTTCTTGTTGCTTGTGCTTCTCTCGTTTGAGTGGTTGTGTTTTGGTGTGGTCGTGTTCAGGTTTGGCTTGTCGTGTCTTGTGTGGTCCTTCTGTTTTTCTCTAGTCGAGCATAAGTCATCTTTTCCCTCCTTGTTTCTGCTATGGGGCGCCTGAGCGGTACTACCGCGTCGGCAGCCCGGTACTACCGCCCGGTTGACACGGTACTACCATGGAGTGGTTCACTGGGCGCTTCGTGCTCCAGATCTGCACCAGGACGGTACTACTGTGCCCTGCGCAGTACTACCGCTTGGGGCTGGGCGTGTGGGGTATGTATCGGGTAGGGGGAGTTTCTTCTCCCACATACCCGTTCAGTTTGCCCCATCCCCTCGTCCTCTCCTCTCTCAGGCGGCTCAACAAGCACCGGAGGCTCGCCGCCGGGCCGCCGGATTCAGGCCGGCTCCCTCGATTCCGTCCGGTGGGATCTCTCCCCACCCTCTCCTCGTGCCATGGATGCCGGTAATGCCCCCGTTCTTCTCTCCCTTGGTTCTCCTTCTTGAATCTAGGTTTTGGGCCTATACTCATTGCATCCCTTGATTTAGTTGTTGAATCGAGGCTTAGGAAGGACTTGGGAGACTGCTAGACTAGGGTGTTTGTTGATTAGGTGTAGAAATATGAACTTTTGCATCTCCGGTAGTACCGGATCGTGCCGCAGTAGGTGTCAGCCCGCTGACCACCGCTCCAGCGGTACTACTGCTGTACCCTAGCGGTACTACCGCTTTGGTGCACGGTACTACCGCCCTGAGATGCCATTGCTCCTGTTTCTATACCTAATTCTCTTTTTGGTCTTCGTCTTTCCCTGTCTTATGCTCTCTTGCTTTTGTGGTCTTTGTGTGCGTGTGCTTTCAGGTGGTAGTAGCTCCGGGCATCAGGCTCGCCGCAAGAATCCAGACCGTGCAACATGTTCCTGAAGGAAATATGCCCTAGAGGCAATAATAAAGTTATTATTTATTTCCTTATATCATGATAAATGTTTATTATTCATGCTAGAATTGTATTAACCGGAAACATAATACATGTGTGAATATATAGACAAACAGTATGTCACTAGTATGCCTCTACTTGACTAGCTTGTTAATCAAAGATGGTTATGTTTCCTAACCATGAACAAGGAGTTGTTATTTGATTAACAAGGTCACATCATTAGTTGAATGATCTGATTGACATGACCCATTCCGTTAGCTTAACACTTGATCGCTTAGTATGTTAATGCTTTCTTCATGACCCATACATGTTCCTCGTAACTATGAGATTATGCAACTCCGCTTACCGGAGGAACACTTTGGTACTACCAAACGTCACAACGAATCGGGTGATTATAAAGGAGTACTACAGTGTCTCCAAAGGTACTTGTTGGGTTGGCGATTTCGAGATTAGGTTTTGTCACTCCGATTGTCGGAGAGGTATCTCTAGGCCTTCTCGGTAATACACATCACATAAGCCTTGCAAGCATTGCAACTAAAGAGTTAGTTGTGAGATGATGTATTACGGAACGAGTAAAGAGACTTTCCGTAACGAGATTAAACTAGGTATTGGATACCGACGATCGAATCTCGGAAAGTAACATACCGATGACAAAGGAACAACGATGTTGTTATGCGGTTTGACCGATAAAGATCTTCGAGAATATGTAGGAACCAATATGAGCATCCAGGTTCCGCTATTGGTTATTGACCGAGAATAGTTCTAGGTCATGTCTACATAGTTCTCGAACCGTAGGGTCCGCACGCTTAAGGTTTCAATGACGGTTATTATGAGTTTATGTATTTTGATGTACCAAGGAGTTCGAGTCCCGGATGTGATCACGGACATGACGAGGAGTCTCAAATGGTCGAGACATAAAGATTGATATATTGAATGGTTATATTCGGACACCGGAAAGGTTCCGGAAGTTTCGGAGAAAACCGGAGTGCCGGGGGGTTACTGAACCCCGGGAAGTTATGGGCCTTATTGGGCCAAGAGGGAGAGAGAGGGCTACACCAGAGGTGGTGCGCCTCCATGGGGAGTCCGACTGGACTAGGAGGGGGCGCAGCCCCTTCCTCTCCCTCTCCTCTCTTTCCTTCCCCTTCCCTCTTCCTAGTAGGACTAGGAAAGGGAGTCCTACTCTACTAGGAGGAGGACTCCCCCCTTGGTGTCGCCCCAAGGGCTGGCCGCCCTCCCCTTGCTCCTTTATATACGGGGCAGGGGCACCCTAGAACACACAAGTTGATCTTCGTGATCGCCCTTAGCTGTGTCGTGCCCCTCCACCATATTCCACCTCGGTCATATTGTAGCGGTGCTTAGGCGAAGCCTCGCGACGGTAGAACATCAAGATCGCCACCACGCCGTCGTCGACGGAACTCCTTCCCCGACGCTTTGCTGGATCGGAGCCGGGGATCGCCATCGAGCTGAACGTGTGCCAAGAACTCGGAGGTGCCGAGTAACGGTGCTTGGATCGGTCGGATCGTGAAGACGTCACGACTACATCAACCGCGTTAATATAACGCTTCGCTTTCGGTCTCACGAGGGTACGTGGACGGACACTCTCCTCTCGTTGCTATGCCATCACCATGGTCTTGCGTGATCGTAGGAAATTTTTGAAATTACTACGCTTCCCAACAAAGGGCATCCGAGCCTGGTTTTATGCGTTGATGTCATATGCACGAGTAGAACACAAGTGAGTTGTGGGCGATACAAGTCATACTACCTACCAAAGATGTCATACTTTGGTTCAGCGGTATTGTGAGATGAAGCGCCCGGACCGACATTACGCCAGACGCTTACGCGAGACTGGTTTCACCGCTATGAGCACTCGTTGCTTAAAGGTGACCGGCGGGTGTCTGTCTCTCTCACTTTAGTTGAACTGAGTGTGGCTACGCCGGTCCTTGAGAAGGTTAAAACGGAGTCTATTTGACGAAGTATCGCTGTGGTTTTGATGCGAGGTAAGAACGGTTCTTGCTCAGCCCGTAGCAGCCACGTAAAACTTGCAACAACAAAGTAGAGGACGCCTAACTTGTTTTTGCAGGCATGTTGTGATGTGATATGGTCAAGACGTGATGCTATATTTTATTGTATGAGATGATCATGTTTTGTAACCGAAGTTATCGGCAATCGGCAGGAGCCATATGGTTGTCGCTTATTGTATGAAATGCAACGCCATGTAATTGCTTTACTTTATCACTAAGCGGTAGCGATAGTCGAGAAGCAATAGTTGGCGAGACGACAACGATGCTACGATGGAGATCAAGGTGTCGCGCGGTGACGATGGTGATCATGACGGTGCTTTGGAGATGGAGATCACAAGCACAAGATGATGATGGCCATATCATATCACTTATATTGATTGCATGTGATGTTTATCCTTTATGCATCTTATCTTGCTTTGATTGACGGTAGCATTATAAGATGATCTCTCACTAAAAATTATCAAGTAGTGTTCTCCACGAGTATGCACCGCTGCCAAAGTTCGTCGTGCGAGACACCACGTGATGATCGGGTGTGATAAGCTCTCACGTCCATCTACAACGGTGCAAGCCAGTTTTGCACACGCAGAATACTCAGTTATACTTGACGAGCCTAGCATATACAGATATGGCCTCGGAACACGGAGACCGAAAGGTCGAACGTGAATCATATAGCGATATGATCAACATAAGATGTTCACCATTGAAAACTACTCCATCTCACGTGATGATCGGTTATGGTTTAGTTGATTTGGATCACGTGATCACTTAGATAACTAGAGAGATGTCTGCTAAGTGGGAGTTCTTTAGTAATATGATTAATTGAACTTAAATTTATCATGAACTTAGTACCGATAGTATTTTGCTTGTCTATGTTTATCGTAGATAGATGGCTCGTCTTTGTTGTTCCGTTGAATTTTAATGCGTTCCTTGAGAAAGCAAAGTTGAAAGATGATGGTAGCAATTACACGGATCGGGTCCGTAACTCGAGGATAATCCTCATTGCTGCACGTAAAAGTTACGCCCCGAAGCACCGCCGGGTGACAGTTCTCTGCTGCAGATGCCGAGCCGGTTGTGAACGTCTCGCAAAGCAGAGCTGATGACTACTCTATAGTTCAAGCAGCCATGCTTTACGGCTTAGAACCGGGTCTTCAACGACGTTTTGAACGTCATGGAGCATATGAGATGTTCCAGAGTTGAAGTTGATATTTCAACAGAATGCCCGGATTGAGAGATATGAAGTCTCCAATAAGTTCTATAGCTGCAAGATGGAGGAGAATAGTTCTATCGGTGAGCACATACTCAAAATGTCCGGGTATTACAATCACTTGAATCAACCGGGAGTTAATCTTCCGGATGATTGTGTCATTGATGAAATTCTTCAATCACTGCCACCAAGCTACAAAGGCTTCGTGATGAACTATAATATGCAAGGGTTAGTAAAGACTATGCTCGAGCTCTTCGCAATGCTAAAAGCTGCGGAGGTAGAAATCAAAAGGAGCATCAAGTGTTGATGGTCAATAAGACCACTAGTTTCAAGAAGAAAGGCAAAGGGAAGAAGAAGGGAACTTCAAGAAGAACAGCAAACAAGTTGTCGATCAGAGAAGAAACCCAAGTCCGGACCTAAGCCTGAAATCGAGTGCTTCTACCGCAAGCGATCGTCATTTGGAGCGGAACTGCCCCAAGTATTTGGCGGATAAGAAGGATGGCAAAGTGAACAAAGGTATATGTGATATACTTGTTATTGATGTGTACCTTACTAGAGCTCGCAGAGTACTACAGGTATTTGATACTGGTTCTGCTAATATTTGCAACTCAAACAGAACTACGGATTGCTTAACACCGGCAAAGGACGAGGTGACGATGCGCGTGGGAACGGTTCCAAAGTCGATGTGATCGCAATCGGCACGCTACCTCTACATCTACCTTCGGGATTAGTTTTAGACCTGAATAATTGTTATTTGGTGCCGCGTTGAGCATGAACATTATATCTGGATCTTGTTTGATGCGAGACGGTTATTCATTTAAATCAGAGAATAATGGTTGTTCTATTTATATGAATAATATCTTTTATGGTCATGCACCCTTGAAGAGTGGTCTATTTTAATGAATCTCGATAGTAGTGATACACATATTCATAATGTTGAAACCAAAAGATGCAGAGTTGATAATGATAGTGCAACTTATTTGTGGCACCGCCGCTTAGGTCATATCGGTAAAACGCATGAAGAAACTCCATGTCGATGGACTTTTGGAGTCACTTGATTATGAATCACTTGGCACTTGTAACCGTGCCTCATGGGCAAGATGACTAAAACTCCGCTTCTCGGTACTATGGAGAGAGCAACAGATTTATTGGAAATCATACATACGGATGTATGTGGTCCAATGAATGTTGAAGCTCGTGGCGGATATCGTTATTTTCTCACCTTCACAGATAATTTGAGCAGATATGGGTATATCTACTTAATGAAACATAAGTCTGAAACATTTGAAAAGTTCAAAGAATTTCAGAGTGAAGTTGAAAATCATCGTAATAAGAAAATAAAGTTTCTACGATCTGATCGTGGAGGCGAATATTTGAGTTACGAGTTTGGTCTACATTTGAAACAAAGCGGAATAGTTTACAAACTCACGCCACCCGAACACCACAGCGCAATGGTGTGTCCGAACGTCAGAATCGCACTTTCTTCGGATATGGTGCGATCTATGATGTCTCTTACAGATTTACCGCTATCATTTTGGGGTTATGCTCTTGAGACGGCCGCATTCACGTTAAATAGGACACCGTCAAAATCCGCTGAGACGACGCCTTATGAACTATGGTTTAGCAAGAAACCAAAGTTGTCGCTTTCGAAAGTTTGGGGTTGCGATGCTTATGTGAAGAAACTTCAACCCGATAAGCTTGAACCCAAATCGAGAAATGTGTCTTCATAGGATACCCAAAGGAGACAATTGGGTACACCTTCTATCACAGATCCGAAGGCAAGACATTCGTTGCTAAAATGGATCCTTTCTAGAGAAGGAGTTTCTCTCGAAAGAAGTGAGTGGGAGGAAAGTGGAACTTGATGAGGTAATAGTACCAGCTCCCTTATTGAAAGTAGTTCGTCACGTAAATCAGTTTCGTAACACCTACACCAGCTTAGTGAGGAAGATAATGATGAAGATCATGAAACTTCAGATCAAGTTGTCACCGAACCTCAGAGATCAACCAGAACAAAATCCGCACCAGAGTGGTACGGTAATCCTATTCGGAAGTCATGCTACTAGATCATGATGAACCTCACGAACTATGAAGAAGCGATGGTGAGCCCAGATTCGCAAAATGGCTTGAAGCCATGAAATCTGAGATGGGATCCATGTATGAGAACAAAGTATGGACTTTGGTAGACTTGCCCGATGATCGGCAAGCTATTGAGAATAAATGGATTTTAAGAAGAAGACCGACGCGATGGTAATGTAATCGTCTACAAAGCTCGACTTGTTGCAAAAGGTTTTCGACAAGTTCAAGGGGTTGACTACGATGAGACTTTCTCACCAGTGGCGATGCTTAAGTCCGTCCGAATCATGTTAGCAATTGCCGCATTTTATGATTATGAAATTTGGCAAATGGATGTAAAACTGCATTCTTGAATGGATTTCTAGAAGAAGAGTTGTATATGATGCAACCGAAGGTTTTGTCGATCCAAAAGGTGCTAACAAAGTGTGCAAGCTCCAACGATCAATTTATGGTCAGTGCAAGCCTCTCGGAGTTGGAATAAACGCTTTGATAGTGTGATCAAAGCATATGGGTTTGTCTGAGACTTTTGGAGAAGCTGATTTACAAGAAAGTGAGTGGGAGCTCAGAGCATTTCTAATATTATATGTGGACGACATATTGTTGATTGGAAATGATATAGAATTTCTGGATAGCATAAAAGGATACTTGAATAAAAGTTTTTCAATGAAAGACCTCGGTGAAGTGCTTACATATTGGGCATCAACATCTATAGAGATAGATCAAGACGCTTGATTGGACTTTCACAAAACACATACCTTGATAAAGTTTTGAAAAAGTTCAAAATGGATCGAGCAAAGAAAGGTTTTTACCTGTTACAAGGTGTAAGATTGAGTCGACTCAATGCCCGACCACAGCAGAAGATAGAGAGAAATGAAAGATGTTCCTATGCTTCAGCCATAGGCTCTATCATGTATGCAATGCTGTGTACCGACTGACGATGCTTAGCTGTAAGCTTGGCAGGGAAGGTACCAAAGTAATCCAGAGTGGATCATCGGACAGCGGTCAAGAACATCCCGAAATACCGAAAAGGACTAAGGATATGTTTCTCGATATGGAGGTGACAAAGAGCTAGTCGTAAATGGTTACGCCGATGTAAGCTTTGACACGATCCGGACGATTCTAAATCGCAAACCGGATACGTGTTTTTATTAAACGGTGGAGCTGCTCGGTTGGTGCAGTTCTAAACAAAGCGTCGTGGCGGGATCTACATGTGAAGCGGAGTACATAGCTGCTTCGAAGCAGCAAATGAAGGAGTCTGGATGAAAGAGTTCATTTCCGATCTAGGTGTCATACCTAGTGCATCGGGACCGATGAAGATCTTCTGTGACAATATCGTGCAATTGCCTTGGCAAAGGAATCCAGATTTCACAAGAGGACCAAGCACATCAAGAGACGCTTCAATTCCATTCGGGACCAAGTCCAAGTGGGAGACATAGAGATTTGCAAAATACATACGGATCTGAATGTTGCGAGACCGTTGACTAAGCCTCTTCCACGAGCAAAACATGATCAGCACCAAGACTCCATGGGTGTAAGGATCATTACTTTGTAATCTAGATTATTGACTCTAGTGCAAGTGGGAGATCAAGGAAATATGCCCTAGAGGCAATAATAAAGTTATTATTTATTTCCTTATATCATGATAAATATTTATTATTCATGCTAGAATTGTATTAACCGAAACATAATACATGTGTGAATATATAGACAAACAAGATGTCACTAGTATGCCTCTACTTGACTAGCTTGTTAATCAAAGATGGTTATGTTTCCTAACCATGAACAAGGAGTTGTTATTTGATTAACAAGGTCACATCATTAGTTGAATGATCTGATTGACATGACCCATTCCGTTAGCTTAACACTTGATCGCTTAGTATGTTAATGCTTTCTTCATGACCCATACATGTTCCTCGTAACTATGAGATTATGCAACTCCGTTTACGGAGGAACACTTTGGTACTACCAAACGTCACAACGAATCGGGTGATTATAAAGGAGTACTACAGTGTCTCCAAAGGTACTTGTTGGGTTGGCGATTTGAGATTAGGTTTTGTCACTCCGATTGTCGGAGAGGTATCTCTAGGCCTTCTCGGTAATACACATCACATAAGCCTTGCAAGCATTGCAACTAAAGAGTTAGTTGTGAGATGATGTATTACGAAGCGAGTAAAGAGACTTTCCGATACGAGATTAAACTAGGTATTGGATACCGACGATCGAATCTCGGAAAGTAACATACCGATGACAAAGGGAACAACGTATGTTGTTATGCGGTTTGACCGATAAAGATCTTCGAGAATATGTAGGAACCAATATGAGCATCCAGGTTCCGCTATTGGTTATTGACCGAGAATAGTTCTAGGTCATGTCTACATAGTTCTCGAACCGTAGGGTCCGCACGCTAAGGTTTCAATGACGGTTATTATGAGTTTATGTATTTTGATGTACCAAGGAGTTCGAGTCCGGATGTGATCACGGACATGACGAGGAGTCTCGAAATGGTCGAGACATAAAGATTGATATATTGGATGGTTATATTCGGACACCGGAAAGGTTCCGGAAGTTTCGGAGAAAACCGGAGTGCCGGAGGGTTACTGGAACCCCGGGAAGTTATGGGCCTTATTGGGCCAAGAGGGAGAGAGGGCTGCACCAGAGGTGGTGCGCCCCCTCCATGGGGAGTCCGAATTGGACTAGGAGGGGCGCAGCCCCTTCCCTCTCCCTCTCCTCTCTTCCTTCCCCTTCCCTCTTCCTAGTAGGACTAGGAAAGGGAGTCCTACTCCTACTAGGAGGAGGACTCCCCCCCCTGGTGCGCCCCAAGGGCTGGCCGCCCTCCCCTTGCTCCTTTATATACGGGCGGGGGGGCACCCTAGAACACACAAGTTGATCTTCGTGATCGTTCCTTAGCCGTGTCGGTGCCCCCTCCACCATATTCCACCTCGGTCATATTGTGGCGGTGCTTAGGCGAAGCCTGCGACGGTAGAACATCAAGATCGTCACCACGCCGTCGTCTTGACGGAACTCCTTCCCCGACGCTTTCTTGGATCGGAGCCGGGGATCGCCATCGAGCTGAACGTGTGCCAAGAACTCGGAGGTGCCGAGTAACGGTGCTTGGATCGGTCGGATCGTGAAGACGTCGACTACATCAACCGCGTTAATATAACGCTTCGCTTTCGGTCTACGAGGGTACGTGGACGGACACTCTCCCCTCTCGTTGCTATGCCATCACCATGGTCTTGCGTGATCGTAGGAAATTTTTTGAAATTACTACGTTTCCCAACAGTTCCAAGCGCTATGACTCGTCAAATGTTCCAGAGTCTGCTGCTGGTGGTGGTGAGGGTGTCTCTTCTGCGCCATCAAGACGCAAGGCCAAGGTTCCAACGTCAAAGACCTCCGCTTTGCGCAAGCCTGCCAATCAGATGTCTGGAATGGAGTTCTGTACCAAGAGGAAGCTCAATCCCTACCATGCGGACCATGAGCCTGCTCTTTTGCGCCGTCCATTCTGGAACATGTTTCAGTAGTCTATCTATCATGATGTCTTGAAGAAGAAGAAGAAGAACTTGTTTGTGAAGGTCAAGTCTGTCGATCTCTCGCACATGGAGAAGGACTTGCAATACTTTGGGCATGCTCTGCAGAGGTGTGAGGAGTTGGATATCAAGAGGATCATTTCCTTCAACAAGGACTTTGATGCCGAGCTCGTGGCCCAGTTTTTTGCCACCGTTCACTTTGGGCATGATCCGCCCCTTTTCGACTTGGATGACCAATGGTCGCCTTCATCCGCCCATGGAAGGACTTCATGGTCGACTTATCGTGCGATGATGAGGGTGCCCATACCCCACTTGGGTTTCGCCCTCATAAGGAGATTGTTGCTACTCATAAGGAGAAGCTTTGGCCCTATTCTACCGTGAAGGTGTCGAGAGGCGGGAAGGTTACTTATGAGCTCTGGCCCTTCCTTGACATCATGCATCGTATCTTCAGGAACAGTCTGTTTCCTCGGGTCGGCAACTTGGATCAAGTGCACTCTTACCTAGTTGACTTGCTCCTATTCTGTCAAGAAGAGAAGGACTCTCCCCTGGTGCTGGACGTGTCACATGTGATGTGGTCTTAACTTTACTCTGCTGTCATGGAACGCAAGTGCATCATCTATGGGCCCTATCTTATGCAGCTTATCGAGGACACTTGGGCAACCAAGTTC
This sequence comes from Aegilops longissima, assembly GCA_021605205.1. NCBI lineage: Eukaryota > Viridiplantae > Streptophyta > Magnoliopsida > Poales > Poaceae > Aegilops > Aegilops longissima. Next base: position 373,588,478 of record CM038680.1, on the reverse strand, counting down.
CAGATGAGCAGCTTGTCACAGACAACATGGTGTCTCATGACACTATCGAGCTGCGTCAGAAGGAGAAGTGGAGTTAAATGCGCTCCGGCACCTCCAAAGGTCTGAGACTGTCCTATCTGATGATGAGGAGGAGGATGATGATGGGCCGGAGTTTGTGCCCCCATCTGAGGAGCCCTCTTGGGCAAAGAAACTCAAGGAGAAGATGAAGCGTTTGTTCTGTCTTCAGGCCAAGGGCCAGTACAAGGCTCACAAGGAGGCCAAGATGGCTCATCGCCGTGACAAGGCTATTATGCGATAGGTTGGCCTTGAGGCTCCAGATGGCTCTGAGGAGAGGATCACTGATGAGGAGTCCTGGATCAGAGTGCATTGCCCGTGGTCTGACACTGAGGAGGACACCGGAGTTCATTCTTCTCCCCGTGCTGCAGAGGTTTCTGAGAAAGACGAGGAGGAGGAGTATGACTGGTGATGCCATGGAGACCTACTACCATCGTGTGTCGTGTCGTCCCTTTAGGTGTCTTGCTGCCAAAGGGGAAGAGTTAGGGATTTGCCTTAGGTCTTGTGTTGGCGTGTTCATGTTCGTGTCTCGTGTTCGTTGTGTTTGTTCGTTTTCGTTCGCTTTCTTTCGGCTGTGAGCAAGACCATATGGTGTAAGACATATGTGAACTACCCTTTCCTATCTACTTTAGTATCAAGTATAGGTGTACTTGCTGTTATTCTTATATGCAAGGATGTTGCCTGCCTGCAAAATATAGCGGGAGTTTGATCCTAAAGATGTGCACATAGCCTTTCATGCAAATTCCATGGTGCACATCTCTAGGGGGAGCCCGTCTATATTTTGTTAGAAGGGGGTTTGCTTATTTTCAGTTACTATTTTGTGCAGATCCCGTGTTGTCATCAATCCACCAAAAAGGGGTATTTATCCCTTAAGTAGTTTTGGTGATTGATGACAATACGTTTGCGGACTAATCGTGTGCACTAAGTGTTTCAGGTGATCTAATATAAGGGCACTTTGCGATTGTTACCCCTCGAGGTCTTCACTTTGGACAGATTATTTTCCTTCGTTTCCTTTTGGTGGAATTGAGTCGTAGGGATAACCGTACTATCAAGAGGGGATCCGTTTCGGAAGAGTATGGGTGGAATCATCACATACACAGTTTCCTTGCACCCACGCTGTCTCCCTGCTTGTTGGAGTTTCCGTGTTGTGCAAAACAAGGGGTGCCTTGTGCTAAGCGGTAGTACCACGGCCAAGGCGGTAGTACCGCTTGTTAGTACCGCTGGCACTACCGCCCCTGCTGTGGTCTTGACTTTTTCGTGTCGGGTTTTCGTAAAAGACCACGTAGGGGGCGGTAGTAGGGACGATAGTAGGGCGCGGTAGTACCGCCTATTTGCGGTAGTACCGCTCATACTTCCGCTCTACTGCCGCTCAGGTCGCTGCCCTCCACTGTTTTTCCAGCGGCTGTAGGAAGCGGCAGTACCGCCTATCGACGGTAGTACCGCTCTCAAGGTGGTAGTACCGCCCTAGTGCGAGTACTCCTCTTCCCTCAGCCATGGGTGCCCTTTGCCTGCCTTCCACAGCGGTACTACCGCTCCAGCAACGGTAGTACCGCCCTGATGCGGGCTGCGGGCTGCATAACGGTTGGATGTGTCCCCCCACTATATAAAGGGGTCTTCTTATCCAAGAAGACTCACCTCTTCCATCCCCAAACTCCATTGTTGCTCCAAGCTCCATTTTCGCCCGATCTCTCTCCCTAGCCAATCAAACTTGTTGATTTTCTAGGGATTGGTTGAGAAGGCCCAGATCTACACTTCCACCAAGAGAAATTTGATTCCCCCCCACTAATCCCTTGCGGATCTTGTTATTCTTGGGTGTTTGAGCACCCTAGACGGTTGAGGTCACCTCGGAGCCATAGTCCATTGTGGTGAAGCTCCGTGGTGTCGTTGGGAGCCTCCAAGTAAGTTGTGGAGATTGCCCCAACCTTGTTTGTAAAGGTTCGGTCGCCGCCTCCAAGGGCACCAATAGTGGAATCACGGCATCTCGCATTGTGTGAAGGCGTGAGGAGAATACGGTGGCCCTAGTGGCTTCTTGGGGAGCATTGTGCCTCCACACCGCTCCAACGGAGACGTACTTCCCCTTAAAGGGAAGGAACTTCGGTAACACATCCTCGTCTTCACCGGCTCCACTCTTGGTTATTTCGTACCTTTACTTGTGTAAGCTTATATTGTGTTGCATCTCTTGCTTGCTTGTGTGCTTGTTGTTGTTGCATCATATAGGTTGCTCACCTAGTTGCATATCTAGACAACCTACTTTGATGCAAAGTTTAATTTGAGAAAGAAAAGGCTAAAAATTGTTAGTTGCCTATTCACCCCCCCTCTAGTCAACTATATCGATCCTTTCAACCCGGGTGTCGTTGAGGTCGATGGGCGCGGGCGTGGAAGGCGCGACCACGCTCACGTCGGGCGAGCACTCCCTAGAGAGGCGGGAGGCCTGCGGGTAGACTTGGAAGCCGGGGACCGGGTTGCAAGGCGACGCGAGCAGTGAGTCGGGCAGCACCATCCGAGGAAACGCTGACGAGCCAGTGCTGGCCGCGGCGACGGCGGCTTGGACGAGGTTGTGCTGGCAAGGGTTTACCCCTAGCATGTAGAGCGCCTCCCTCATTGCCGCCGCGACGCGGGCGTTGGTGAACTCCTGCTGCGCGGCGGCGGCCTGCGCGACGGCCTCATCCCTCGCGTCCGCGGCGTGCCTCCGGCCCTTCCTCTTGGCCGACTCCCTTGCCCACTGTTCGGGCGTCAGCGCCTTCTTTGGCTTGGTCGCGGCGGCGTTCTTGCACGGGGCACGAGGCTTGCCTTTCTCGAAGGGGGTGACGGCGCCGGACGAAGCGAGGGAGGTGAGGTCGGCGGTGGCGTCGAGGTCGAGGTCGATGGCATCCTCCATGGGTGGTTGGGGGGCGGGAGCGCGCGTGGGCGGGAGTGTTTTTGGAAAAAATGGGGGAAAATGGTGGTGGCTGCCACCGATCAGCGGGCCCGAGGAGAGGAGTAGGCGTGCGCGCGCGTCCGTCTTGTGTCCACGCTGACGCAAATCCGGCTTAAAATTGGGCCGGGAATGGGTCGCCCGCGGACGAAAAACGGACGGGCGTCCATTTGGGTCGGCGCGTTGGGCCGCCACTTTTGTCCGCGCCGACCCAAACAGGCGCGGGCGGACGAAATGGGTCGCCCATTGGAGTTGCTCTAAGGCTAGTCATAGTGGGGATAACTTAGGTAGTAACTTAACACATCCCAAGATAATTTTGCTAATGTGGCAAGTACTTAATGAGGAAAGAGGTGCTTGTGGTAACATACTATGTTACTGTAACTTAGCAGTCCCCGAAGCAAAATGAGTCTATGAGTTAATAAATAAAGCAATCTATGACACTATTACTATGTTATTTTGCACTATGGAAGTAGTAACTTAGACTAATGCGACACTAGTCTAAGTTAGAGCATCTCCAGCCGTTGGCCCCCCAGGAGGCGCTAAAAATCGCCCCTGGGGGCGCACCGGCGCAAAACGCGCGCTAGGGGCGTGATGCCACCCAGTCACGGCGCCCACGGATTTTGTGAAAATTAAAGTGCGGCACAAACATGGCGCAAATTCAACCATTTTCGGCAAGTTCATACATATTTCGGCAAGTTCAAACCAAATTCAACCAAACACGGCGAGAGTTCATACATATTTAAAATATTTTACAAAAAAATCACAAAATTAGGCCTGCCGTCTCCCTCGCCTCGTCGCTCGTCGCCGTTCTACATGCCGAGGAGGCTGTAGAACCGCGTGTAGTCGCCGCCGCCGTCGTCGTCGTTGTCGTCGTCGTCGCCTCCGCCGCGGCCGCCGTCCCTGCTGCAACCCTTCCTCGGTTGGCGCGGAGGATCACGACGCCGTGCTCGTCCTCGCGCCAACGCTTGCGGGCGGCGATCTCCTCCAGGGCCCGGCGCTGCCGGACCATCTCGTCACGGAGGTAGTCGTCGTGCGCCCACCGTAGGGCGTCCTCGTCAGAGAAGCCGCGCAGGGCTAGCTCCTCGTACTCCGGGGAGAGGCTGGGCACCAGTTTGGGCGCGACGAGGACGAGGCGACCAGAGGCAGGGGTGGAGTCGGTGATGCGGACACTGGAGCTGCGGGTGCGCCGGCTGACAGGCGTGTCCTGGGGCTCCGGCTTGACGGGGTGGAGGCAGGGAGAGCCGGTCGACCGACCGGACGAGGACGGCCCGGGGTCCATGCGCCTCGGCGTCCATGAGCTCCCATGGCGGCGAGAGAAGGACGGGGGCTCGGGGTACTCCAGCCTCGGCGTGTTGCCGCCCTCGATGTGCTTGAGGACGGCCTCCGGCGGCGGTCGGCACGCCCACCATCGCGCCGCCCCTCGGAGTTGAGCTCGCCGAGGGCACGACGTCGTTGGTGGCCTCGAGCTGCTCAGCGTGGGCGCGGAAGTACGGCTCCCAAAGCGGGCTGTCAGGGACGTAGCGCGGCCCCTCCCTCGCCGCCCGCGGCAGGGACGCGCGGATACGCGCGATCTCCGCACGCCGCCCCGCCCTAGTGGGCGGTGGTGGCACCGGGACCCCGCCGGCGCTGATTCTCCACGCCCGGGCACCCGCATGTCCGGCGGGACCGGGTACTCAGCCTCGAAGAGGAGCCGAGCTTCATCCTGGTGAAGGTGGTGGCGGCCGAAGCCGTTTGCTGCCGAGCCGTCGCCTGGGAATCGTTCGGCCATTTCTTTGAACTGGGACGGCGAGGGGAGAGTGAGGAAGGGGAGAGAGGGCGCGTCGGCGGTGGAGATTCTGTGCGTGCCACCAACGCGCTGGGGTCGGCTTATATAGGCGGAGGCGCCGCGAGCACGCGTGGCCGCCTCGTCTACGCGTGGCATGCGCGGGGACGCGCGTCGTCGCGCCTTCACTGCGCCGCCCGTGAGGCATCAATGGCGGAGGCTGACCGACGCGGCAGCGCGCGACAGCTTTGGCATTGATTCGCCGCGGGAAACGAGGCGATGAGGACGACAAAGCGGCGAGAAGCGAGACGAGTCCTGGCAAGGAGGGTCCGCGGCTCTTTCGCGCCAAAAACGTTTCGCCCGGCTCCCCCGAGCTCCCCCCAACACGCCGGGTTCGGGTTGCGTCCGCCGGCATCAATTTCGGCCCGAGCCGGCGAAAATTGGGCCCTTGGAGGCGCGATTGGGCCGATTTTTTGACTCCGGCGACCAAAAAGTCACCCGGGGGGCCTTGTTGGGGGCGCGGCTGGAGATGCTCTTAGAGCATCTCCAGCCGTTGGCCCTCCAGGAGGTGCTAAAAATCGCCCCCTGGGGGCGCACCGGCGCTAACCCGCACGCTGGGGACGTGATGCCACCCAGTCGCGGCGCCCATGGTTTTTTGAAAAATTTAAACACGGCACAAACACGGCGCAAATTCATTGCAAACTTCGGCGTGTTCGTTCAAACTTAAACATATTTTACAAAAAAAAGAAAAAACTACTAGGGGCCGCCACTCGCCGTCTCCATCACCGCTCCTCGCCGTCTGCCTCGCCGCTCCCCGCCGCCCGTCCTCGCAGTTCTACATGCCAAGGAGGCTGTAGAACCGCGTGTAGTCGCCGCCGCCGTCGTCGTCATCGTCGGCGTCGCCGCCTCCGCCGCCGCCGTCCCTGCTGCATCCTTCCCCCGGTTGGCGCGGCGGGTTGGACGGTCCGGGGGCGTCCTCGTCGTCGTCGCTGTCGAGGATCACGACGCCGTGTTTGTCCTCGCGTCCGCGGTAGGCTTGGCCGGCGCGTTACGCATGGCGGGAGGCGTGGCGGGCGAGGGGACGCGCGTCGCCCGGCCTTCACCGTGCCGCCTGTGAGGCATTAATGGAGGTGACCGGCGGCGGCAGCAAGCAGCAGCTTTGCATTGATTCGCCGCGGAAATGAGGCGATGAGGGACGGCGGCGGCGAAGCGAAGTCGAGTCACCGACGCTGGCTGGCCCACGCGCTTCAGCGTCAAAATATTCGCCCGGCGCTCGGCGCCCAAAGACGCCGGGTTCGAGTTAGGTCCGCCGGCCAATTCGCCCGAGCCGTGAAAAGGGTCCTCAAGACGCGAGTGGGCGATTTTGGCGCCAATGACGAAAAAGTCACCGAGGGCTTGTTGAAGCGCGTTGGAGATGCTCTTAGGGCATCCTCACCGTTAGCCCCCTAGGGCGTCTAAAAGCGCCGCTGAGGGTGAGCCGGCATAAAAATGGCCCCGGGGCGAGTCGGTCCCCGGCCCGCCGCCCCAGCGCGTATTTAAAAAAACAGTTCGCGCGGTTATGATAAAAACTAGTTAAATTTGCCAACCATGGCAAGTTTCGCAAATTCGTCCAAACATTACATTAACCTAATCTAAAAATAGAAAGGGGTTGAAGTCGCCGCCGCCGTCGCCGCCATCGTCGTCGTCGGCCTTCTCCTCCTTGACGCTGGTGCCCTCTTTGGACCCTGCCCGCGCCGCCTTGGCGAACAATGGCGGCGTCGTCGTCGTCGTCATCATTGTCGCATAAGACGACGACCCGCCTTCCTCGCGGCCGCGTCGGCCTCCTCCTCGGCGGCGTGAGGGCGGCGATGGCGCTCTTTCTCCTTCTCGGCGCGCCTTCTCCAACGCAATGGAGTCTGGCGCGCCCATTCGAGGGCAGCGTCATCGTCGTCGAACTCCGCCTTCACGGCGCCACCCCGGCTCCGTCTTTGGCTTGACGAAGCGGAGGAGCGACGAGGACGAGGCGCGCGCCGCCTCGTTGATGACGATGCCGGCGCTGCGAAAGTGCGCGGCCGAGCGGCGTCTCCGCCAGCTGGCTCGGCCTTGACGCCGGCAGCGCGGAGAGCCGGAGGAATGGGAAGAAGAGCGTGATGAGGAGGAAGAAGAGGAAGCGCCAACCTCCTGGCGCCCATGGCCCGACAGCGTCGGTCTTTGCCGGGCGGCCACCTCGCCGTGGAAGTGCTAACGGCGGTCGTTGCCGCCCTCGGTGCGTGAAACACGCCCTCGGTGTGCGGTCGGACGGCCCACCGTAGGTGGCGCCGCTGCTTCACGGCCGCCGCCGACCACCGGCGCGCGTTGCTAAACGCCAGCGCCTTCTTTGGCGGCGCTGAAATCGCCGCCAGCCGCGTGGTTGTCGGCGGCGTCTTTGAGGGAGCGTTAGGCGTCGGTGAGGGACGCGCAGCGATCTCGACCTCCTCGGCGGCATACCTCGCCGCGCCGCGGCGTCGGCAACGGGGAATGGGCACTCACGTGGCGAGCCTCCACCCCGTTGGCCCGACGCGCATGTCCGGCGGCGCAGGGATGTCCGGCGGCGCCGTGATGTCCGGCGGCAGCCTTGCCATTGATTCCCCGCGGGAACCGAGGCCGTTGGGGGAAGACGAGGTGCCGAGTCGCTGACGCGGCTGGCCCGCGTCTTTTTCGCGCCAAAACAGCTCGCCCCGACGCCCCTGGACGTCCCCCGGCGCGCCGGGTTCGGGCTGGGTCCACCGGCGCTGTTTTCGGCCCAAGCCGGCGAAAATCGGGCTCTTGAAAGCACGAGTGGGCCGTTTTTTCAATGCCGGAGCGAAAAAAATCTCCTGGGAAGACCTTCTTAGGGCGTTGCCGGAGATGCCCTTACTCCCCAGCCTAACCGAGCCGTATTATTAGCCGGCCCCGAACTCCCCACCCCTACTGGGCAGCGGGGTCCACGCCGTTTCCGGTGGGGCGCAACCCACTTTCCGGGATTCCTGCTTCCCCTCCTCCCCCCTCTCCCTCACTCGGTTTATTCCTCTTTTTCCTCACTCGGTTTATTCCTCCTTTTTTCCACGCTCGGCGCATCCGGAGACAGCACAGGCAGCTCCACCCCCCACCCCACCCCCCCCCCACCACCCATAATTGCCAGTGCCACTGGTTGTTGGACTGGAAGCCGCCTCCCTCTCCCCCCTGTCCTCCCCCTGCCCGTCCTCGACCTCGCCGCCGGCCAGCGATGGAGCGGCGATCCACCACCCGCTTCTCGCCTTCCGAGGTACAGCGCCATTCGCCCCCTCCCCCTATCCCCCCATCCTCGCTGCCCCGATGCCGCTGCTCTTCGGTGCTTCATGGGCGGCACCCCTCCCCGGTATTCGTCGTATCTGCGGCGTCGGAGACGCTATGAGCTTCCCCTCCGGTTCGATAGGAATATGACGCTTACCGTCCGACGCGATCCAGTCGTTTCGATGCCGCCCCATCCATTGCGCTTTTGAGCTCGCGGCGGTTCCTTCGCCCTCGTTGTATTAGGTTTCATGCGGGGGTGCTCTCCATGAAAGGGAAGCTCCTCTTGGACGGGGGGAATCTTATTGGACTTGTGTTGCTCCAGTGCCCTTATTTTGATAACACACTTTTTTCCCGTATTTGTCGGCGTTGTGGGTACCGACCATTTCCCCCCTGCATGCGAATGTTGGTTATTGTCCATACCGCGATTCTCCTGCTCTGGTTGCAATACGTTGTGTACTTCCGTGGCGCATTGTTCTGTGCTGGTGTGTAATAATGGTTTCTGATCATCTGATGGGGAAAAGATCACTAGGGTTTTGTTTGTTGGGGCAGATTCCCAAACGTTGGACCAAAATGTCAGTTGATGATCAGTCCAAGCAACTGTAGGGATGGAACTATTGGAGCACTGCATTATATTATTCAGTTTGTAGATAGCATTTGAGACCTAATCTTTAGTTGTGGTGATAATTTGAAATGGTTGGAGGTTATTCCAGTCTAAAGGGTTTGTTAGTATGCAATATGTAGCATATGAGTTAAGCTGCGCCTATTTGTAAATGGACACCAAAACTTATTGTTTTCCGTTTGCCCCCTAGGTGTGAGCATCTGCTCATGCATAAGTTGAATTTGGTGCTTTCATGAGGTAAGGAGATCCATCACCTTCGGACCAGTGAAAACAATCGGTTGCAGCTCGATTTCGATTGAAAAATATTTCTGAACACTCATCTTCTAGTATAAGAGCAATAGGCATAAAAATATTATGTTTACTCCTGATGGAAACCACTCAATCTGTTCCTTAATAGCTTCCTCCGAAAGAATTTCAAGTCATTTGACACAAGGACGGCAAACATTGTAAATGCATTATTGTTTTGTACTTGCTTATCCATTTTGGAGCGAGGGTGGGATAATACTATCACTAGTAAATGTGTACGTGCAATGCACATTTATATTAGGCAGTATATTAGTTGCACGTGGATATTAGGTAGGACATTATTTGCGTTTTAATTATATGATTAACGCTATATTTGGTATGATATTAATTGCACGCTAAACATGTTGAGCGCTCCCATCGGAGCTGTCTAGGTCGTTGGATTGACCTGGTTTGATGGTGAATTTAGTTGGATCTGCTCCTTAGGGTCTTTTTATATTGGCATAGATGAAGTGCTTCATAGATCGGTCCACCTAGTTTCAGAGTTTGATATGGATCATCTAGACAATATAAATATTTCTATGGATGGAGTTATTGTTGTGCTATGTCGCTTATATCTTTAACTCGGGCTCTGCGTTCATGGCTTCATGCTGAATACTGTTTTTGAGAATTGGCATGGCTTTGATACACTTCTGAGCATTATTGTATTATTTAGCTATGTAACTTAACACTACTACCTGGATGTTACCCGTTCCTATTTTATGTTTTCGGGTCTAGTTTTGATGACTTGATGTGCAAACAGAAACAGCCCAATCAGCGTGTCTGTATTTTGGGAACTGGTGAATGGCTGTTTGCTTACCATGTCATGCCTCATACCTATATCTACTTGTTTTGGCCATGCTAACTAGTGCTAACTAGAAGTAGTTCTTGGTACAGATTGCAAGGATGGAGAAGTTGGTTTCATCAGACAGAAAAGAGCAAGTCTTGGTTGATAGTTTCTGCCAGAAGCTTGTAGAAGAATTTAAGTGAGTGCCTTAACCTAGGGAACATATACTTCGATCGCAATTCCTAAGAGAACTTTTTTGGAGGACTGAAGTTATATTATGTTACCTTTTAAGCATGTGTGTCATATGCTGTTGCTTACTGTATTTAGGATAGTGTAAGTGACACTTCTGATAGTTGGTCTCATTTTCTGCTCCTCTGTGTAGTCGTTCTCCAGCTCGAGTCGGAAGCAGAGCTCTACAGGCTACACAGGTGATAATGCCTTTTTACATTGTCCATGTTTCACCGAGTGTGTTTGTATGACATCTCTTTCAACAGGTTCGAGGATGGTTCCTTGATAAACTCCCTGCATCAACTCCTAAACCTGCTTCCTTGCCTACTACTTCTGAAGAAAAGCCTTTAGCCTCAGAACCAGATGCGTTAATTTCTGAGATAAAGACTTCAGCTTCTGATGAAGAAAAAGTTTTAGCTCTTGATACAAGTATTTCAAACAATGAGGATGCACTTTCTGCGGATTTACCCAAAGGTAGTTATGGGTACTCGTCCGTTGAAACTTTATGCTTGGTGCTTGAAACCATTTACTAAATATCTTATGTGCGGCTTGTTTTCAGAGACTACAGATAAGGTTCCTGAATTTGAAGACTTGCAGTTTGAGGCTAAGTCATCAAAGGATTCTGCATGGTGAGGACTCTTTTACTTGCAAGAGCTATTTTCTCTCCTCTTTCCCTTTCCCCTTTCTCCCTTTTGTTTGCAACAATTTCATTCTTATTTCCTTTGCCCCATTCTATTGTCTTCTGAGTAATCAAGTGACCATAAGAAGAAAGCAAGGCACTTAACTCCTGTTGTACCTCAGTTTCTTTTATTAGGAGTATGCCATTGAGCATGACTATAGCGGTGAATTTATATCGGTTAACTCTGCATAACATCTACTTGCTTTATTGATTTCTAGCTAATGAGCACAAGAGGCTTTGATCATAACAGTTTATTTCCACCTCTCCTAATAATGTAGTGATCCAAGACAGCATTGTCAATAGTAAACCTGGATGTTATACCTTTCTTCTAGCTGTCTGATTAGGATGGCTTGCATTTCTGTGTAATGTTTGTTAGTGTTATACCATGGAGCAGAAATCTTAATCGTTGTGCATGTAGCCAGAAAAAAAGTGCTAGCATGATTTGGTTGGGTATATCTATCTACAAGTTTTCATCTACCTTTTTTTCCTTAAATTTGGCAGCGACACTAAATTTTTCATATTCAATTGTGACATGCAGGTACGACGTCGCCCTCTTCTTGGCACACAGGAAGACAAGTTTGGGAGAAGTTGTAAGGAGAATAACTGATGTTTTTATAATATGTTATTTCCATGACTTGTTTTACTGCGGAGTAGAGAATCTTCTTTTATTTCCTTGGGTGATTTGGTTCCTCAGAGTTTTATCTTCTCGGCATTGCTGTTCTAGGAAGTCCGGGTGAGGTTTATCGGATATGGGGCTGAAGAAGATGAGTGGGTGAATGTCAGGAAGGCTGTCCGCCAGCAATCCATTCCGCTGGAGTCCTCAGAATGCCGAAGCATTGTCAAAGGAGATCTTGTCCTGTGTTTCAAGGTAGTGGCTAATGACTAATCTCGAGTAGCATTTCGTAGAAACTGAGAACGTTGTGTTCTGTTCTATCCTGCCGCGGCTTCTTACTGTTAGGCAGAGCTCTCGAGTTATTTATGTTCTTTTCACAATTTTTACATCAGGAGAGCAATGATGAAGCACTGCATTTCGATGCGCACGTTGTGGATGTCCAGCGGAAACAGCATGATATAAGGGGATGCAGATGCCTCTTCCATGTTGAATATGATCATGATCAAAGCCAGGTATGTTCAACCAGCCCGGTCACTGTTTCTTTCGGAATATCTCGTACCAAGCCATAAAATCTTCAATCATTTTGTCATACCTGGTGTTTATATTGCTCCTCTCTTGGAGTCATGAATTTCAATGCTCGCATTATAGACTTAATCTCGCAAGATCTTCAGAAAGTTCCCTATTTTCTTTTCCAGGAGATGGTGAACCTCAAGAGAATCTCCAGGCGACCAAGATACCTTTGATGGCTTCTGCTACCGTGGATCTGCTTCCTGCTGCTATCTGAGCTTGTGTCGTACTAACGGGAGCCCTCGAATCTTATTTGAGACCGCCGCACTCTGATTGTTTGTTCTTATTGATGTAATGTGTCTAGTAAAACACCCGGGAGAGTAGTTAAGCCCCCTCTTTGGCACATAGCTGCTGTAACGGCTATGAGTAGGCTCCGTGATAGCCAATTTTTGCACACACACGAGAAAGTTGGTGCCAAAGCGGGTGGAGAGCCGGATTTTAACTGATGTGTTGGGAGCAGATTACCATGTCATTATGTCAGTGTTTGCCGTTCTGAACCTCTTGGGGCGATTTGCTTCTGCTTGTGCACGCCTGGTTTTGAGCGCCAGTCTCGATGCAGACATACGGTTTCTTGTTTGGTGATTATAGCCGCTGATTTTGTCTCCTGCTCTGCTCGTTGAGCTAGTTGAGCAATCTCCAAAATGCACTCACACAGCCCGTCTAGCTCAGTTGGTAGAGCGCAAGGCTCTTAACCTTGTGGTCGTGGGTTCGAGCCCCACGGTGGGCGTCTCAAACTTCCCAGTGAGAGGGATTAGCACGTACAGCTATCTGGTTTGGGTGATTTTTTTTTTTTTGCATACTGCTTGCACCATGAGTACAACTATCTGTTTAGGCATGCTATTTTGTCATGCGAACTGCTTTCACCATAATATGTACTACTAATATCTGTTTTAGGTGTGTCATTTCTTTTTTTTGGAAGAAAAACTAAATCATAAAAAAAATACCTTAGATAATTTCTTCATGCAAATCGTATCCCTAAATTTGTCATACAGATCCCTTACACCATAATATGTACTTCTATCAGGTTTAGGTGTCTCCTTTATAGCACGTACAGCTAACTGGTTTGGGTGATTTTTTTTTTTTTTTTTTGCATACTGCTTGCACCATGAGTACAACTATCTGTTTAGGCATGCTATTTTGTCATGCGAACTGCTTTCACCATAATATGTACTACTAATATCTGTTTTAGGTGTGTCATTTCTTTTTTTGGAAGAAAAACTAAATCATAAAAAAAATACATTAGATAATTTCTTCATGCAAATCGTATCCCTAAATTTGTCATACAGATCCCTTACACCATAATATGTACTTCTATCAGGTTTAGGTGTGTCCTTTTGAAAAAGAAGAATACCCCATCTCCAGAAATATTTACATGACAAGGTCTTACCCACGCCCCGGGCCAACCTTGTATGTACAGTAGGCTCCAGGCATATTGATAAAAGTTGGGGTTTTATACCTCCAGAAATACTTACATGACAAGGTTTTACCCACGCCCCAGGCCAACCTTGTATGTACAGTAGGCTCCAGGCATATCGATAAAAGTTGGGGTTTTATAAGCTGTCTTGGTCAGACACAAACGAAGTACATGAAATTGTAGCTATGCCAAACTTTTAACTAGACAAAACCCGAGTCTAACCGATACCCTAGGGGTTGTATATATGCAGGGAAAGAGAGGAACTCGGTCGGCCCGTCGTAGAGAGGGGGTGCCGAATCCACCTTAAGTCCGTTTCTTCCACTAATACAGTCTATAAAAAACACCGATGGTCCTGCATTTCAAAATTATAGGTCCGATCCAAAAGTAAAGTGGCGCAACACTTATGAAAGGCTATGGACGAATATATGAAGTACCATCTTGTATATTTTTTCCATGTCACTAGCCAAGGGGCCCAGTGATAAACCAGATAAGGCAGACAGCTCTGCCAAAGAGGTGGCACCATCTACTACTCCGATGAACACTCTTCGCTTTGGTTCGTTTGGAGCGAGGTCGGCTCCTAGTCGGCTGTAGAGCACCAGGGTCGAGGCGGACGACCCGGCGGAACTTGAGCTCCCGCCGGTGCTAGTCCCTATCTGCGAGACGATGATGGCACTTGAGGTTTCCGATACTCAGCAGACACCACAGGGATCTCGACACGTTGACAGTGACACGGTTAGGACAGGTTCCTTGTCAGGTCAGATGATGGACGCTGTCAAGCTGTTCGCGAGTGGGGGGGGGGGGGGTCATGGGCAGGAGGCTCACCACGCTCGCCCACACGCTTCTGGCTCGAGTCTTTTGGGAGGGGCGCTCGGACAGGAGGTTCGTTCTGCCTCCCCTATCACGGCGGTCCCGGGTGACTTGGGAGTGAGGAGCGGGCAGGAGCCCCGTGCCTTCACTCCTCCGGAGGACCGCACCATGCTGGCTGCTCAGGGATCACGACACTGTGTTGCCGAGGGGGGAAGCGGGACTACTGAGCAGGTGGCTCCATCGTCCTCTTCTCCCTTCACCACGGACGGTAATGTCCGCACGACCACGCCCTACCCTACTTCACCGACGTTAGGGGCAGGTTGTGGGCGTCGGAACCATACTTCTCGGGAGAGGACGGTGGACGAGCTTATTACCTTCGGCGGGCTCGTGGATCCGGTGACGGCTGGCAGGCGTGTCAGTAGCCGGATCCAGGGTCAGCCAGATGCGGACGACATGCAACTAGCGCGTGCCAAGAGGGCATCCATGCTTCGTCACGCCGAGACTACTACATGTACATCCTTTGATAAAAGTTGTTCAATTCTGCATTTCACTGAGAATGAAATAGTAGATAAGGCTAATGACTTAGGAATTTCTTTGGGATCAAATGAAACCGAGGTCGCCAAATCCGTAAATGATCTTTTGGACTTGGAAGCGGAGTGGGCTTCCGAAATTTTTCGTAATCTTGCATCTATCAAACCTTTGAATGATAACGGAATTAACAACCTAGGAATGGTTGATCTCGCAAATATATGTAACAATCTCTTGCCTGATACGGAGGCCGGGGATGAGGAGGGGTCGGAGACTACTGACACGGTACAGCCTCTCGTGATGGAGGGCGCGGTTCCTGTCATAGCCGATCCTACTCTCCCACAGGGTATTGGGGAGAAGCCCAAACGATCCTGGAAGCGGAAAATTTATCCTACTTCGGCGGTACGTAGAAGTGCTCGAGTTAAGCTTAAGAAAAAATTTCATGATGACTTATGAAGGGACTCTTTTGGAATAGCAGAGGTCTAGTTGACTTGGCTAAACAAAGGTTCTTAGCGGAGACAACGATAGAAAAACATCTAGACTTTATTGCACTGTTGGAAACAGGACGAGATAATTTTACATCACAGTTTCTTCAAAATCTTTCCAATGGTATCGACTTTGACTGGCACATCTTACCTCCTAGAGGAAGATCCGGTGGGATTTTACTAGGAGTGCGGTGTGAGATGCTTGAGGTGCTTAATGTGGTTCAGGGGGACTTTTCGGTTAAGTTTAGGGTGAGATCAAAACTAGACGGGTTTCGGTGGTCTCTTGTTGCTATTTATTGGGCAGCACAACCTAAATTTAAACCAGACTTTCTAGCTGATTTAGTGCGGATTTGTGGAGATGAAAATTTGCCGATCCTCGTAGGGGGGATTTTAATATTATCAGGAGGAGAGATGAAAAGAATAATGACAATTTTGATGGACGTTGGTCTATGATGTTTAACATGATTATTGAGAGTCTTAATTTGAGAGAAATTGAACTCACCTGTAGATAGTTTACATGGGCCAACTCTTTACCCATTCCGACTTATGAAAAGTTGGATAGGGTGCTTGCGAGTGTGGAGTGGGAACAAAAATATCCTTTGGTGTCGGTTCATGCGATGCAGAGAGCGATCTCAGATCACACACCATTGCTTGTAGACTCGGGTGAGGCTACCCATGTGGCAAATAAAAATGATTTCTCCTTCGAACAAAGTTGGTTTGAGAGAGAAACGATTTTGGAACTCATTGCACGCGAATGGGCTAAGCCGGTTAGTGGAAGGACGCATGTTGAGAGATGGCAAAACAAGATTAGACATCTCCGACAGTTTTTGAGAGGTTGTGCCAGAAATGAGAGTGGGATTTACAAACATGAAAGAGAGTGTCTTACTCAATTAATTGAGGCACTTGACTTAAAGGCTGAAGCCACTCTTCTTTTGGTTAATGAGAAAGCTTCCAAGTCCGAAGCTGAGCAAGGTCTACGAGCTCTCTTGAGAGAAGAGGAGCTCAAGTGGGCACTACGTGCTAAAACACTTAAGGTTGTCCAGGGGGATGATAACACACAATTATTCCATATGGTTGCAAATGGAAAACATAGAAAGAAGAAGATCATCCAGCTTGAACAGGACGAGGGGACAATAGTGTGGCACGGAAATTTGAAATCATATATCTCTAACTATTATAAGCAACTTTTTGGACCCCCTAATACAAGCAAGGTGACATTGGATGAATCCAGGTCTGAGGATATACCTCAATTACAGGCAGCGGAGAATGACTTTCTCTCTGCCCTGTTTACTGAAAAAGAGGTTCTTCAGGCAATTACACAAATGAAACCGAATAAAGCACCGGGACCAGATGGGTTTCCTGCTGAATTCTATAAAAAATGTTGGCATATTATTAAAGATGATCTTATGCCTATGTTTCATGATTTTTTTCAATGGCCACTTAGAGTTGTTTCATCTCAACTTCGGTATGATAACGCTACTACCAAGAAAGAAGATGCAAATCGGATAGAGCAATTTAGGCCCATATGTCTGCTGAATGTGAGTTTTAAAATCTTCACAAAGGTTGGAACCAATAGATTGACGCAGATTGCTCAACACGTGGTCCAACCAAGTCAGACGGTGTTCATGCCGGGGCGACACATACTAGAAGGGGTGGTCGTCTTGCATGAAACGATCCACGAGATCCACTCGAAGAAACTAGATGGGGTTATCTTCAAAGTGGATTTTGAAAAAGCGAATGATAAAGTCAAGTGGCCTTTTCTTCATCAGGCAATGAGCATGAAGGGCTTTAGTGAAGCCTGGAGGAACCAAGTAGATACCCAAGTCCAGAAAGGTAGTGTCGGAGTCAAGGTGAATGATGACATCGGTCATTATTTCCAGACTCATAAGGGGTTGAGACAAGGGGATTCCATGTCTCCTCTTCTGTTTAATATTGTGGCTGACATGCTAGCTGTCCTTATTGGCAGGGCCAAGCAGCGTGGCCATGTAGAAGGTTTAGTTCCTCATCTAGTCGATGGGGGGTATCCATTCTACAATATGTGGATGACACTATTCTATTCATGGAACAGGACATGTCTAAGGCACGTAATATGAAACTCATCTTATGTCTCTTTGAACAATCGTCTGGATTAAAAATTAATTTTTATAAGAGCGAGTTGTTCTGCTTTGGGAAGGCCAAAGACGAGGAACACACTTATAGACAATTGTTCAGATGTGAATTGGGTGCTTTGCCATTCAATTACTTGGGCATACCGATTCATCACCGTAAATTATCCAATAAAGAATGGAAGTGTATTGAAGAACGAATTGAAAAAAAACTCAGCTGCTGGAAGGGCAAGCTTATGTCATATGGAGGTAGACTAGTCTTGATTAACTCGGTATTGACTAGTATGCCGATGTTTTTACTCTCGTTCTTCAAAATTTCGAAAGGAGTTCGGAAGTGTCTTGATTTCTTTAGATCTCATTTCTTTTGGCATTCTGATGAGGCCAAGAGAAAATACCGTCTTGCGCGATGGGATATTCTTTGTCGACCTAAAGACCAAGGGGGTCTCGGTATTGAGAACTTAGAGATTAAGAATAAATGCCTTATGAGCAAATGGCTTTATAGGCTCGAGACAGAGCCGGAGGGTATGTGGTCACAAATCTTGCGCAATAAGTATCTACAATCCAAAACATTAGCTCAGGTTACCATGAGACCGACTGACTCGCCATTCTGGAAGGGACTTATGCGAACGAAGGACTTGTTCTTTTGTAGGGTCAAATTCTTGGTTGGCAATGGGATGTCAACAAGATTTTGGGAGGATACGTGGTTAGGAGAGGCACCTCTGGCCGTCCAATATCCCATCCTTTATAATATTGTGCAACGTAAGGAAGATTACGTAGGCACAGTGCTTCAAACTATTCCCCTGAATATCCAGTTCTGACATGCGTTAGTTGGTGAGCGATGGAATGCCTGGATGCATTTGGTTCGGAGATTGATAGAAGTTCAACTCTCGGACCAGCCGGATTCGATACAATGGAAGTTAGCTAAGAATGGGATTTTTTACGGTGAAATCTTTCTATTTGGATTTGATTAATTCTGGCCCAATCTCAAGGTCATTACACATATGGAGGGTTAAGATTCCTTTGCGGATTAAATTTTTTATGTGGTTTGTCCACAAGCAAGTGATACTCACAAAGGACAACTTAATTAAAAGGCGATGGGTAGGGAGTTCACGGTGCTGTTTTTGTGATCATGATGAAACAATACAACACTTATTTCTTGAATGCCCACTTGCCAAACTAGTTTGGAGAACGATTCATGTAGCTTTCAATATTAATCCTCCAGTTGATATTGCGTCGTTGTGTGAGACGTGGTTAGCTGGGGTTGAAACAGATTATAGTGGCTCGTATTCGGATTGGAATATGTGCGCTATTATGGGCTATATGGAACTGCAGGAATGATATGATTTTTAACAGACAACAATCTTTAACTTTCTTGTAGGTTATCTTCAGAGCTACAGCTTGGATCCGTATGTGGTCCTTACTCACTCCTATAGACTCCAGGGAGCCTTTGATTACTGGGTGCAACCAATGGGAGATGGTAGCTCGGGCTATATTCAACCGGTTCGGATGGTGCTCGCATAATAGGATAGGAGTCTAGGGAGCTTATCCTACATATCACCGTATCGGCTGCTTGTGTCAGCATGTAATTTTCCTATTTGTTTTGCTCCGTTTGCGAGCTGTCAGATCTTTTTTGTTGATACTGAGTGGATTTCTAATAAAATGGTTGTATGCATCTCCATGATGCAGAGGCCGGGGGCTCGCCTCCATTTCCAAAAGAAAATGTCCTCGGTCATTATGGTGGCTTCAAAGTCTTGAAATCTTCACTTGAAGCTTCACTGTTGTCCCTTGCATGCTTGCCTTCGTCTCCATGCTTGATCATGCTTCAGTGCTCACCCCTCTTGTCCATTTTAGGTCATTTACTATTGAGCAATACAAACATATCTATTTTAAGCAACATCGTCTTATCATGAACAACGAAATACCCCTCAAAAACGGAAGTACATGGTTAATTGGTGAGTGTGAGCTTTAGTGATCGGTCCTTATTTTTCTAAGACTTGAACATGTGTAGCGCCGGGGGTTTGTAACCGTGGTGGTATGTCCTCATCACACATTGTCCCAATGAACTCCCAACAAATGTAAAATTTTCAAGATGTTAATATTGTACTACCGTGGTTTGGAGCCAGGGTAGAGCTATGCGAGCACTACATATGTTCTCCTGAAAGGGAGTCAAGTTGTTGTGTCACATTTTTTTTTAAACGAGGCAAAAGACTTGCCATTTTCATTGATTAAGAAGATAGTGAGAGTTGCCCGGTTAATTGAGGAAAACCGGGCTAAAACCAATACAACTCAACCCATATAACATGGATACTACCGGTCAACCTGGCCACATGCCAACAGATGGCCACACGCGCGAACAACCGACAACTCCGACTTTGAAGACGAGCATCGCAAGGAAAATATGCAGGACTTGCGTTGACCACGCCCTCCGTGAACGACCACCGAGTGTCTGTCATCGTCATCACCTGGACTCGCTCCACCGCAGCTCCAACTTCAAAAACAACTCAGTGACCAACGGAAGAGCACCTCAGACACGCCGGGAAGATCTGACTACCGAAGCCCGAGCCGCGACCCAAGCTCCTCTCGACGTCATCAACGTTGCCAAACAGAAATCAGCGCCCCCGAAAAGGCCGCCACAGCAAACCACGCAGCGAAGATGCCGCCTCCCATGCAGCGAAGATGCCGCCATCCACTGGTCTCCAGGTTGTGGCCGGCTTCGAGACGATGCCCCCAAGGAGGAAGAAGACGTGAGGCACGTTCATCGCCCGATCCCATGGATCTGAGGTTTCCCTCCGAAGCCAAGGCCGTGGGAAGAGGGGAGGAGCACCCCACAACAGCGACGCTTTCAAGAAAGAGCGCGATGCCCACGGGCGTCGTCGTCGCCGGATCCGGAGAGGCCGGAAATAGGATTTCTCCCGGAGATGCTCAACCACCACCCGCCCGAACCTGCACAGCCAACAATCACCAGCCTTCCTGCTGAGTTCGACCCCGAACTGGCCATGGGATCCCACGACCCACCACATCCAGACGCACACCACCTCCCAGCCGAAGCTGCTACCACCGAATCCGGGGCCGCCGCGCCCTCCACCACATTGCCGGCGCCGGGCTGTAATCCGGCGGATCTGCGGCACCAAGCCGGGGGGGGAGGGGCACCGCCCATCTGCGGTGAGCTGCGGGCAAGCCAGCACCCGCAGCAGCCGCTGCACCGAGAAGCTGCCGGCCGCCACGCCATCTGCCGGATCCACGAGCCAGGAGCCACCAAAACGCCGCCAACCGCCGGATCTACAGCACCATGGTTCGCCGGAGTAACCACCACGATGCTGCCGGGACGAGCACCGCCATCTTGAGCGGACAGGCCGCACGAAGACAGCACCAGATCCGCATCAAGCAGCGCCCACCCGCAGTTCCTTGACGCCAGGGAAAACGACCGCCGCGAGAGAGCAGACCCACCGCCGCCGGCACCGCACGGGCTTCGCCACATGTGTCAATCGTAGTAAGTAACAATATCTAATAGCAGAGAATTACAAACCAATATATTAGATGAGAGAGATGACCAATAACATAAGAAAGTAGGAAAACAGAGTCAACATCCTCAGTCATGTTTAATTCACAATAGTTGTAACCCTGCTTGTCCATCGTAGCAAGTAACGATATATAATGATGAAGTGATTCACAATTGTTTTTCCTAGAACCATCTTAAAATTAGCGAGAGATATGCTATTAAAAAAGGTAATTAACATAGTGGACTTTCAATGTAAAATTGATCAAAAGATAGAGATGGGTTTAGAAAAAGAAATGAAGGAAGTA
Organism: Aegilops longissima; assembly: GCA_021605205.1. Taxonomy (NCBI): domain Eukaryota; kingdom Viridiplantae; phylum Streptophyta; class Magnoliopsida; order Poales; family Poaceae; genus Aegilops; species Aegilops longissima. The sequence continues at coordinate 373,567,560 of CM038680.1, read as the reverse complement.
CTTTCCTTGTATCCTAGAAAAGTGCAGAGATCTTGAAGATGAGACAATGATCTTCGAGACATATTGACACAACCTTCTCCTCAAAATAGGGAGAGGGCCACCACAATGATCCATAATCACAAACATTGTAAGATATTATGTCTTTTTCTTTTATAATTTGTCCTTCTTTCCATAGAGTTCACTTCATTAGGGACCAAAGCAAAGTTCCGTATGATTAACGACATACCGTCGTATCGTATCGTTGGTCCACGTGTCATGTAGCCAAACGAGACACATGTCCATACTCCATTCGACTATTGATTTCAACATGTGCGCATGTCCTATATGTACGTGAGGCGTACGCCATCATATCATACCACGCGTTCGCGGTTAGGAAACTACCAATCTTGCAAGATAATGTTTTTGATAAGTAAGTGGCCTCCGAGACATATTTCTGCGTTCTCATCCTCAAATCCAGGCAGGACCACCATACAGATCCATAATCACAAATATTGTGAGACTAGAAGTTTTCTCCCTACCTTTTCGCGATTTTTCCTTCCTTCCGTAAAGCTCACTTCGGTGGGGATCAAAATAAAGTTCCGCATGATTAAACACAACATCTAGATTTTTTTTGGTCGTATAACTTGGGCTCACGCGACAGAGTATACATCAAAGACCTTTTGAATAAGGATTGTATCTTAGTTCATGATTAATAAGCTAGTAATCACTCCCCCAAAAGAATTTACTGCTCTTAGCATATGCACTGAAGTATGGTCTACTTTTCACATTTACCAGCTGGCCCGTCTAGTTCAGTTGGTAGAGCGCAAGGCTCTTAACCTTGTGGTCGTGGGTTCGAGCCCCACGGTGGGCGAATGTGAGATTTTTTTTGTCCAGTACATCAGCATTTTTACCTGCAGCAATCTGAAGAAACAAAACCCTCTCAGAAGGAAAAATCTGAAGAAACAACAACAAGCGATGGCCAGAATTATTGCCGGAAGAGACGAGAACCTTGCAACATGGAGAAATGTAGGCTCCATCCAAGGAATACTTAGCTGCAGTCGATTCGTCGCCTGCGCATGAGCGCTGGTGGTATCGTATCCAGCACAGCTCATGGTGTGCCTCTCTCACTAGTCTTCAAAGGACAGGCAATGACAAGAGTTTTGTTTGTTGCCAGAATTAGTACTGTATCCGGCTTTCTGCCTGCCTGTCTTGCATTTGGATCTTTGTATGCCTACTTCTTACTTAGGGCCTCTCTGATTCACGGGATTTCCAAAACACATGAGTAGAAAAGAATGTAGAAATAGAGTGGCATGCCATCTTCAATACTACAGGATTGTGAGGATGTTTGATTGTGCATAAAAAGCGTAGCATTATTTCAAAAAGATTAGAGTGGATGAAAAATGTCCTACAAAATCTAGTGCAAATGAAAAATTCCTATGGTCTGCAATCTATGAATCAAACAAACCACATGGGAAAAGATCCTAAGGGCTAGAATGCTCCAAAATACCTTCGCAAATCCTTTGAATCAAATGATGATTTACTTTCGATCATGTTACATGGTAAGTGATGTCTTCTTCATTGGCAGTTGGCAGTTGCTCCAGCATCACGACGGATCTAGAAATGGCTTCTGACAGAATGTACATACACGTGGTTCCAGGTGTCGCATCAGAATATCCATGAAATTTCGGTATTTTAGATAGATATACATCAAATGGACAAAAACATACACTCATAGTGCACACCCAGCTGATATTGTTGCCAGCTAGATCAGCGCCAGATCATATCCGGTCGGGCCCATCGTCAGCGATTGGACAGAGAGACATCGCCGGTGCAAAGATTGCGTGTCACCATGTGCTGCTCTTTTCTTTTCTTTTTGCCCAGATGGTTGCCAACCAGACACCACTCCAGTCCAGCAGTACCAGGGCATGTGAAAGTGATTAGCCTCCAATCATTTGCATGCTGTCACTGAGGAGAGCACTTAATTTTTTAGCATTATGTATGCTCCCAGAGCATGTAAATTAAATCGACGCTGACCGCCTCTGCCAGCTAGGGTTTCCAGGTGCATGGATGCATAAGGACCTATATAGTGGCTTTGATACTATGATTATCATTTATTTATCCCATTTCATCTAGAGGAAGACAAATAAGTATGTCATGAATTATCCCTTAATGTTACCCTAGCAATCTGTGATGTATGCTTTTCCGCAAAAGAAAAGGAAACGAAAATATATATATGATGCATGCTCCTGAAAATCATCTGAGATATATATGATGCATGCTCCCAAGGCATATAATGTGATGGTAAAAAATGTCTTATTTTTCTTACTAAAAGATACCTCCTCTGTAAACTAATATAAGACATTTTAGATCACTATTTTAGTGACCTAAATGTTTTATATTAGTTTACAAAGGAGTAACATTCAAAAAAAGAAGTTTACAAAGGAGTAGAGGTCATCTCAGAGCTAAGACAAGTCAAATATCTCTCTCTCTCTCTCTCTCTCTCTCTCTCTCTCTCTCTCTCTCTCTCTCTTCCAACTCCATAATCATCTTACATTGCTGCTAAGATAGAAATATTGTATGGGCCCTAATGCACTTAAAACACCACTAGTCACTATACATAATTTTCACTCTTTCTGTCATGTCAATTGAGCTGCCAAGAATAATATATTTTTTTGACACGCGAGGGAGTTAATTAGCTATACTATAACCTATCTGTTTTAAAACATCTAGATCACTAGAATGTAAAACACTCATTTAACATCAAACCGTGGCGACACAACAAAAAATATATATGTCAGGTTTGTAATAGAAAATAGGGCTAGGTGAGAATACCCCTCGCAGATACTAAAATGGAAAAATACAATACGTCGGAGAGACTGATAGTTAGTACTTCGTCCGCCTTTATTACTTCACATATTAGTTTGTTTGAAGTCAATCTCCGTAAACTTTCACAAAATTTAGTAGCAACCATGCACATTTCCACTAACATTATTAATGTTATGTGTATCTTCTAACACAAATCATTGTTTCATTAATAGACAATGTACCCATGGATCAAAGTGACTTCGTAAATACTAGATGATGCTTCACGCGTTGCCTTGAGAACCATGTTAGAATAAATGCATAAATAGGTGTTTAAAACTAACTTAAACTAATGCAATAAATGTAAAAGTGTTCTTGTTTTACATAAAAACATAAAATATATGAAGTACTACGTGATAAAAATATGCATAGATAGAGGAACTTCTCTAAGAAACAAAACATAGTTGACTTGATAAGAAGACATGGTTTGAATTATAGATGAATGCAAAAGTATAAATGAATACATGCATGACTTGCAAAAAGGGACATGCTTTTTTTGGCGATGAAAAATAGCAGTTTTTATTCCATAACAGTAGGGTTACAATCAAGAGACAACAAATGTTTGGTACATGGTGGAGCTCGAAAGAGCCAAACAACGGTACAAGACATGCATGAATTGATAAGATGGCATGGTTTGCACGGATAGACTAATGCAAAAAGGCAACTGTGAGTACATGCATGACTCATTGATGTCATCTAATTCCGATCGAAAACCTGTGAATAATTAAGATGATATGAGAGCACACATGTGTAGAGAAATATAGCAATGTGATCTAACTATTGAGATATAGAAGATTTTTACTCCCTCCGTCTGAAAAAGCTTGTCCCAACCTTGTTTCTTTAATGGACGTATCTAACACTAATTTGTTGCTAAAGTAGTTAGCAAATCAAGTCTTCACCACATATATACGTGATGTTATGTGCATCAGTGCTGCACACTAGTTTTAAAATATAATTAGGTCTTTATTTCTTTGTCTTGGAAAATGCCACGACATTCTAGCTGATCAAGAGTATAAAAACGGTTTGATGGGCAGGTCTTCCATATTGGTAAATGTAATGCATTTCTCGATCACACGCGCAATCCACGACCTGACCTTTATCTATTATACTGACCGATCATCCAGACCTGAATTTTAAAAATGGCCACTAAACTGGGCAATCTCATCGGACAAGGAGTAAACCAGATTTGAAGCTGTACATTAAGCGTGACCGTACGCTGTCCTATCCGTTTACTGCAGGTAATCCATATGCTTGCTGCGGCCCGTTAGCCAGTGGTAAAAATGTACGGAAATACTAACGCTCACATGTGTGGGTGTTTGCATCTCACCTACACGCGTGGATCCACGTTCGTTTGTGGTTGCACAAATCTTGACATATTTGTGATGCCACATAGGACTGGGTTGGTGTGTGGGCATTTATCCGATTGCCTACACGTCTGTTTTCATGATACGGAGGGACCGGTGTGTGCGCGTTTAGCAGTTCGCCCACATGTCAGTTTTCACTCACGCACAGGGGCTGACGTGTGCGCATTTATCAGTTCGCCCACACGCCCGTCTCCTCTCCCACATCCAAAGCTGTCAGTTGCCATGTGTTTTGCAGGGTACATGGCAACTGCCCTAGTGTACTTGTAAGCAGATGGCAACTCTCTCTTTTACCCGAACATGTCACTTGCCATGTGTTTTGCAGGGTACATGGCAACTTCCCTAGTGTGCTTGTAAGCAGATGACAATTCTCTCTTTACCCGAACATGTTATTTTGCCATGTCTCTTTGTAGCGCTACACGGCAACTGCCTAGTGTTAGTAGGTGGTAACTCCTAAAGTTTTCAAATCATTGCAACTGTAGTAAACCAAATCTTACACGACAACTCCCTAGTGTTAGTAGGCGGCAACCCCTAAAGTTTTCAAATCATGGCAACAACTGCAGTTGTCCAAAAATGGCATCTGTCACTTGACCTGAGATGCCAACTGCAGTTGAGCAACCATGGCAAATGTAGTTGTCCGACATGGCAATTGTAGTTCAACGACATGGCAACTGCAGTTAAACGAACAAGGAAGAAGGTCCGGACCATGGCAACTGCAGGACACGTGGTGACTGTCACACGGGGCATGCGGGACCATGAGAAAGGAGGCTTGACGTACGGGCGTGTGGGCTTATCTATTTTGCCCACACATAGACGTGTGAGAGAGACCGGAAGGAAAAAAAGACACGTATGGGAATTACTTGTTTTTATCCACACATAGGCGTATGGGCTGATCCTCTTAGGCACGATACAGAACATGTAAGCAGACCCCTTAACGCCCACACATGTGGGTGTTATCGGCGTTCAAAATGTAATTACTTTTGTTTGCGGGAAAATAAAGAGTATGTATGACATCTACTTTTCATAGCTGAAATCAGGAGGGATTTTTTCCCGGAAAAATCAAGACGGAATCAAACGCCTACTCGAAGGACATACTCCTATATGGACTAACGAAGTGTGGAAAGAAAATTGCATCACAAAATAAGCGTGAAACTTCAACTGATAAATACCAAATTTTAATATAACGCATCGCACAATAGTTAGTTTTCCTCGCTGAAAAAAACATTTAATCACAATTGATCCTAATTTTTTAATCAATTTTGCTAAGTCTTAGTCGATAATATCTTCTTTTAATTTTATATAAAGATTCATGCAAAAATATTATTTTCAGTTTTTTTATATACTATATCACTTGACTGAGATTTCGTTAAGTCTTAGTTGACTAAGACCTAGCCACATCCTTTTTTACTTTATTTCAGTATTTTCGGCGATGTTCGATCAATGAAAGGAGATGTTTCTGCCGACTACGAGATGCCTATGTTGACTTAATCAATGTCAATATGTTGTGCTGGCTCAATATCTAAAAGATGCTTATAGGGATAAGGTATCTTCTTTTTTTTAGAAAAGGAGGAAGACCCCGCCTCTGCATCTGGACGATGCATACAACCATTTTATTAATTATTGACACAAAACCTTATAAAGTCATATAACAGTAAGACTAAAGCCACCTTCTAAGCAACATCTGTCGCTACTCCTATCCAGTTGATAAAGGGGCGCTGAAAGTCTAGGCCTAATACCAAACAGACCTCGCAGCCAAACCTGACATCTAAGGCTTGATGTCCCAACCAGGACGCCTGCCGGGTATGGGCACCCACCAATCTAGCGTGCTCCTCAATCAGGACGCCTGCCGGGTATGAGGCCGCCGCAGCCACCTGCCACCAATTCATTTTCAGAGTTGCACTGTTGCATCTACCTTGCCCGGTCTAGTTGCCGCCGACGCCACCACGACGCCAGACAGCGTCACCCTCCTGCGCGAGTCCATCTCCACTCATCGGGCGCCGAGTCTCCACTGCGCCACGCCGTCGAGATCCGTCGTCATCAATGGACACGATGAACACCGCTCCTCCTCTTGTCCCTTACAACTAGCACTTGCTCCAAAACGATGCCCCCAGAAGGGAGAACGACATCGAAGGCACCGTCATCGCCCGATCCGGTAGACCCAGATCCAGGGATTACCCGGAACTTCCGATCAAGTTGATGTGACCTGCAACGACAATGCCTCCAGAAGGGAATGACGTACAAGACGCCGCCATCGTCCACCAGGACCGCAATTAGGCGTGATTTTCACTGTAAGCCACGTCTTCCCGACCTCGCGGCTGGCTGGAACCGAGCGGAACCTCGCCACGAAGACGTACGTCGCCGTCGGTACTCCGACAGAGACCCGACATCTCCTCACCGGCCCCTCCACGCGCCGCCGGTCGTGAAAACCTCCCAGCGACGGATCAATCGAGGCGTTGGATCCGATCCGCCGTCACCATCCCGGCCAGAACAGCCCACCCCGCCGGATGGGGCGTTGCCACCGCCGCCGTCCAGTCAGGGCCACCGCTCCGCCGACTATGGTGCGTCGGCCACCGCCGCATGGCCTGAGGTCGCCGCCCCATCCGCCGCCTTCGGATCGCACGAGAGGAGCCGCCCCTGCCGCCTTAGATGAGATCACCGCTTCCACCCGCCCATATGCCTTGACCTTTGGGCCCGCCATCATGGCCCATGCAGCAGCGGCGGCAGGAGGAGGCGCTAGAGGGTGCTGGCAGCGCTAGGGTTTCGGGGCCCCTGGCGTCGCCCGGGGGAGGCGATGCGAGGGGGGCCAAAAAAAATATCTATCCCGGAATAAGGTATCTACATGTACATTCATATGAGTGAGTATATGTGGGTGTACGGAAGCACATGCGATTGTACTGTGATCCAAAAAATATCGAAACAGCGAGAAGTATGTGCGCATTTGCAAAGCTGAAAATGACTCGAAAAATACATTCATGTGCGTGTTGACTTGTTGCGGAGGTAAAAGCACCCGAGGTATTCTAACTTGTATGGAATGTGATGATTTAGTCCCAAACTTACAAAATGCAACTCTACCATACTCCAACTTGCACTAGATGTGATGATTTAATCCCCAGCCTATCACAGTGCAACAAGTGGCAGCCAGCTGGCCAGACAGGTCGTCACCTGCACTTTTACAGAAAACACCCTGCGTCTTGTTTAATTAACCCTCGCTGAAGGCAGCTCTTCTGTTGCTGATAAGTTTATAATATCATCAGCAGCAGCAGATGTCTCTAGCGTGTGAATGCATGCATGCGGCCATGGGCGCGCTCCATCCCTGCCTGCCATAACATTGTCTCTGCACTGCATCGCTTCTTTTTCTCCTTCCAAACTTAGCTCATGCATGCACCTGGTGTGTTTGGCTACACAACAATCACATTACATCTCAGAGTGTGCATATAAATACTAGTGTATAAAACAGCACAAAAATAAAGCTAGGTCAGAATGAATGCTAAATACGTAGATACTTCTAGTACCAAATGGGATATGCTTCATTTTTTACAAGGAAACTGATGAGCTATGCCACATTCAAAATGTTATTATCTCTCTTCTTCTTCGTCGGTTGAACGATCTAAGCTGCCTTCTAGGGCTTCCTTAATTAGTATACACTTTTGGGAGGACAAGATTTACATCAGAGAATGAACAACCTGATAAATAAACAAACAAAGTTGATAGATACCAACAAGTCAATCTGTGCATTTTAAAACCGAACCGGAAAACCATATCGAAAATAAACCGAACCGAACCGGTTTTATGGTTTTTATGGTTTCTGGTTTCGGTATGGTATGAACTTTTCATACCGATTTGAAATTTGGTTTTTATGGTATATACCGAAAAATCGAATGGTTAACCAAATAAACTGAAGTAAAAAAATAAATTTATATTTCTTGGGATGAACAACCGTACAAGTTGTCATTTTTCTTGTACATGAGTCAAATTCACTACTAAGCACGTAAATTTTTCTTGTAACATAGTCATTTTATTTTTTCAAAATGCTAAGCACGTCTATAACCATCAACAGATAAATCAATGCATGCATACATACTTATATATATAGTCATATACTATTTGTGTAAAATAGTATGTGTTTTGAGTCATAAATTTGGAAATTCTTATTACGTCATTTTCAAATTCGCGTCAGCTTTGGTTTTTATGGTATATACTAAAACCATACCGAAATAATTTGGTATATACCGAAACCGAACCGTATTTCATTTTCATACTGTATTTACCGAAATATTAATATCGTACAAACCGAAAAACCGTATAAACCGAACCATATAAACCGAATAAACCAGACGTACTGGGTGACCAACAAGGGACTAATTAAGCTAGCTCTACCACCTGAATTATGCGAGAGAGAAACGCTGCCTAGCTGGAGAGAAGAGATGGATCGAGCTAATAGTACCAACTCTATGCTAGCGACAGCTCTATGCATTGCCTCTTGAACGCCTCTTTCGGAGGCGGCGACTTCACCAAGTCTCTGGCCCTCTTGCACCTCGGCATCCCCTGCTCCGCCACCGCCAAGAACACCGGCACCGTCAGAAGGTCGATGCTGAAGAGTCTCACAGCCTTTTTCACGGGCGCCTGCTGATCGACGGGTCCACAAGCGTGGCGCTGTTGGTGTTCGGTCGGAGCTTGCACTCAATGAAGAGCTTGGTGTTGGGACAAACCTGGTCCGGCGATGAACGCCGAGTAGTCTCCGGCGACACAAACGCCGGGCGAACCTCTGTCTCACACACACGGACGTATGGAGGTGGGAGGAAGAACAAGGAGACACATGATGGACACAACGTGTTTCCGGCGAAAACACCATGCCGCGCAAATGGCGCCTCGGCCGCTCGCACGGCCTACCATTTTCTTCAGCACAAACTGTTTGGCACAGACCATGTTATAATACACAGGCCGGGGGGTGTTTATACTCGAGTGCTCACCCGCCGATGCCGCGCCCCACTCTGGCCGATGCGCGCGATCCACACTCGCCAGCGCCCAGGATGCGCGCTCGTACGCGTACGTCTCAGCTGGCAACCAACGGATATCTACATGCATGCACTAACTGACTATTGCATGCACGCTACACATTAACTAACAAGCTTGATACGGCCGCGCGCACGACGTATCCAACTAACTAGCTAGCTCTATGCGCGCACGACGCCAATGGACTGCGGCTCGAACTCGAGCATCCATGCAGCCATGCACCGGCGTCCGGTGTAGACCTAGACATCACTACCAGGGAAAACCTTATACACAGAAATTTAGCAACAACGCGGGTCAAAAAAGGGCGCTAGTGCTAGATAGCAGTAGCGGTTGAGAAAAAACCGCGCTGCAGATACAATTGTAGCAGTAGCGCGTGTGACCATAAAAGCGCTACTACTAATATTTCCATTGGTGGAATGATAGGCTACGCATAGCAGTAGCGGGCTTGGAGGAAGAGCGCTACCGCTAGGGCATGAGTAGCAGCGTGTTTCCCAAGAAGAGCGCTACTGCTAATGGAAATAAAATAAAATGAAAAACAAATAGAAAAGTAAATGAAAATGAAAGAAACAGAAAAAGGAGAAAGAAAAAATAAAATGTAAAGCAAAATAAATGAAAAAGCGAAAAAACAGAGAAAGGCATAGCTGTAGCGTGTGTTCGTAAGAGGCGCTATAGCTAACGTAGCTGCAGCGCGTTTCCTAGACCCCCGCTATAGAAACAGAAAAGGAAATAAAAAAGGAGAAAATTACATAGCTATAGCAGTAGCGCGTTTTGTAAAAAGGGCTATAGCTATATTAGCTATAGCGCGTTTTGCGAAACGCGCTACCGCTAATTTTGACTTAACCAAAAAACCGTTTTCCCCCGGCCACCACTTGCCCCCAAATCTCTCGACCCACCCCGCCGCCATCTCCCCAATTCGCCGTCGTCCCACTTCACCGCCATCTCCTGCCGACGTCGACGCCCCTGGTGCCACCGGAGTCGTGCGCCGTCGACGCCACCGGAGCCGCCCCCAACGCCACGGAGCCGCGCGGCCTCATCAACGCCACCGGAGCCGCCGTCGAAGCCTGCGGATCCTCCCTCGCCACAACTCCCTCCCTCGCCGTCACCGGAGACGCACTGCCTCCCTCGCCACCACCGGAGCCATCCTCTGTAAGCCCCCACCCCTCTCTCTCTCTCTCATGCATAGGTTAATTATCTAGGTTATTTAGGCAAAAATTTAGTTAGGGCTTTGACAGAGAACTAGTCAGGTTAACTAGTTTAATTAGGTTAATTATCTAGGTTATCTAGGTAAGTTTTATTTTAAAGATGATCCCTTCCTAGACTTTTATTGTTGATTATATCTTTTCATTGAAGTGGTCATGTTATATCTTTTCATTGAAGTGGTTCGATTGTGCCCAAGTGGCTTTGTTGTTTAAATGAAGTTGAGTGGCCTATATATGTTTTGCCGGAATGTTGATTCATTTCTGTTCCGGCAAATTTCACGTTCTCGATTTGTCCACTTTTTAGCAAAGGTCATGCCGAAATTTTCCGTGAATTTCGGCATGACTTGTGCTACAAACTAGGACATATCGAGTGCCGAATTTGCCGCACCGGGAAGGAGTCAACGTTCTGCAAAACAATAGGCCTTTTTTATGTCATTATTCATTTTATTAGGTAGAATTAGTTGACTAGATTTAATCATAGGAAACATGGCTAGCAACGATGAAGGACACGGTTCTGGTGATTGCGACGGCGTCTACCGGGCGGCGATTTAATTTTTAGCCTTACCGACGATCAACCGATGTTGTTCTTTGGGCCCACCGGTGGCATCGGGATCGAGACCGACACGCAGACCGGTCTTGAGGCGAGACCGGCCGAGACTCGGACCAGCGTCGAGACCAGGCCTGAGGCCGAGACCGGCGCTGCCTCGGGAGCGGGCCGTCTTGTAGAACCGAAAGCAAAGAGGCAGCGGCTTCCTAACAAACTCAGGACTACTAGGCTGGTGGTCACGGAGGTGGGCGGCGACAATTTTGAGCCAAAGGCGCCGAGGAAGCGCGTCGATGCTACGGCAATCAAATAGGCTGCATCGTGCGGATAACGCCACCATCAGCGATGAGAAACTACGAAGATAGAAAATATGAGGAGCTCCCTCCTAAAGAAGTTTCACGGATATTCTTGTTCCGGGCGGAATGAGAAGGATTATGAAGATCGGGCGAGGACCCGACAATGAAGAAGATAAACAAACACGCCATGACCAAGTTTAACGGCGTTGGCGCTGGAAAACTTCGAGTGAAAGCAAAGATCATCGACAAGAAGGAACCCTACTCCGAGATTGTAAAGGATAATCCGACAATCACGGAAGAGCAGTTTCAAATATTCAAGGAGGCTTGCGAGGCCGAAGCTGCCAAAAAAAAGTCTAATTACATGAAGGGGCTTCAAGAGAGGAACATTGGGAGCCACCTGAAGGAAATATGCCCTAGAGGCAATAATAAAGTTATTATTTATTTTCTTATTTCATGATAAATGTTTATTATTCATGCTAGAATTGTATTAACCGGAAACATAATACATGTGTGAATACATAGACAAACATATAGTCACTAGTATGCCTCTACTTGACTAGCTCATTAATCAAAGATGGTTATGTTTCCTAACCATAGACATGTGTTGTTATTTGATTAATGGGATCACATCATTAGGAGAATGATGTGATTGACATGACCCATTCCGTTAGCCTAGCACTTGATCGTTTAGTATATTGCTATTGCTTTCTTCATGACTTATACATGTTCCTATAACTATGAGATTATACAACTCCCGTTTACGGAGGAACACTTTAGGTGCTACCAAGCGTCCTGGCGTAATGCTGGGTGATTATAAAGGAGTACTACGGTGTCTCCAAAGGTACATGTTGGGTTGGCGTATTTGAGATTAGGTTTTGTCCTCCGATTGTCGGAGAGGTATCTCTGGCCCTCTCGGTAATGCACATCACTATAAGCCTTGCAAGCAATGTAGCTAATGAGTTATTTACGGAATGATGCATTACGTAGCAGTAAAGAGACTTGCGACGCTGAGATTGAACTAGGTATTGGATACCGACGATCAAATCTCGGGCAAGTAACATACCGATGACAAAGGGAATAGCATTATGTTGTTATGCGGTTTGACCGATAAAGATCTTCGTAGAATATGTAGGAGCCAATATGAGCATCCAGGTTCCGCTATTGGTTATTGACCAAGAATAGTTCTAGGTCATGTCTACATAGTTCTCGAACCCGTAGAATCCGCATGCAACAAGGTTTCGATGGCGGTTATATTATGAGTTTATGAGTTTTGATGTACCGAAGGAGTTAGGAGTCCCGGATGAGATCGGGGACATGACGAGAGTCTCGAAATGGTCGAGGCGTAAAGATCGATATATTGGACGACTATATTCGGACATCGGAAGGTTCTGAGTGATTGGGTATTTTTGGATCTAGGGTAGTTACAGGAGAAGCAATGGGCCTTGATGGGCTTTAGTGGGAAGAGGAGAAGGGCCAAGGGGCTGCTGCCCCCCCTCCCCTCTAGTCCGAATTGGACTAGGAAAAGGGACCGCCACCTTTCCTTCTCCTCCACTTCCTTCTCCTTCCTCCCTCTTGGTGGACTCCTACTAGGACTTGGAGTCCTAGTAGGACTCCACATCCTGCCGCACCTATTGCCTTGGCGGCCTCCTCCTCCTCCATCCTTTATATCTTTGAGGCAAGGGCACCCCATGAACACACAAGTTGGTCTTCGTGATCGTTCCTTAGCAGTGTGCGGTGCCCCCTCCACCATATTCCACCTCGGTCATATCGTCGCGGAGTTTAGGCGAAGCCTGCGCCGATGAGCATCATCATCGTCCTGCACGCCGTCGTCTTGTGGAACTCATCCCGACACTTTGCTGGATCGAGTCAGGGGATCGTCATCGAGCTGAGCGTGTGCTGAACTCGGAGGTGCCGTGCTTTCGGTACTTGGATCGGTCGGATCGTGAAGGCGTCGACTACATCAACAGCGTTGTCATAGCGCTTCGCTTCTGGTCTCACAGTGCGTGGACAATACTCTCCCCTCTCGTTGCTATGCCATCACCATGATCTTGCGTGTGCGTAGGAATTTTTTGAAATTACTCGTTCCCCAACAATGGCATCCGAGCCTGGTTTTATCGTTGATGTTATATGCGGGTAGAACACAAGTGAGTTGTGGGCGATACAAGTCATCTTGCTTACCGGCATGTCATACTTTGGTTGGCGGTATTGTGAGATGAAGCGGCCGGACCGACATTACTGCGTCGCTTCGCGAGACTGGTTTCACCGCTGCGAGCACTCGTTGCTTAAAGGTATTGGCGGGTGTCTGTCTCTCTCACTTTAGTTGAACCGAGTGTGGCTCGCCGGTCCTTGCGAAGGTTAAAACAGCACCAACTTGACAAACTATCGTTGGCGGTCCTTGCGAGCGCATTTCTGGGGTTGAGCTTGATTTGGAATCGGCGCAGGTTTTCAAAGGTCTCTTTGAGGCCTTCCAACAGCGTTCCTCGCTTCTCCGTCTTCACCACCACGTCGTCCACGTAAGCGTGGCGTTTATATAAGCTGCTTGAGGAGGCACTTCGCATACAGCGGCGAAAGGTGGCGCCGGCGTTCCTCAAGCCGAGCGTCATGGTCGGTAGCGAAGGCTCCAAATGGCGTGATGAAGGCGGTCTTGATCTGTCTGCGGGTTCAACTTGATCGATGATATCCTGAATATGCATCTAAAAGCTCAACAGCTCGCATCCGTAGTGGAGTCTATCACTGATCAATTCAGGTAAGCGAAACGGGTCCTTGGGGCGAGCTTTGTTGAGGCTTGTGTAGTCAATACACATCCGCCCTTTGCTTGTTCTTCTTTAGTACCGGGACGGGTTAGCCAACCATTACGGAAGAAAACTTCCATGATGAAACCGGCTGCAAGGGCGGGCTATCTCTTCTCCAACAACTCTTCTCTTCTCTTGAAGGCAGCGCAAAGGGCTGCTGACGGGCTTCATCAGGTCGGACATGTTACTTGTGCTCGGCGAAATCCGTCGGTACACAGGCATGTCTTTGGGGACCATCACGAAGATGTCGATTCTCACGGAGAAATCGGCGAGCTCGCCTTCCTATTCTTTGTCGAGGTTCGCACCTATGACAGCGTATTTCTCTGGGTGCTCCGGGTCCAAGGGTATCTTCTTGGTCTCTTTGGCGGCTTGAATGAGCCCTCGACCGACTCCTTGGGGTCGGACAATATCTCCGACGCTTGCGGCCATCGCCACGACCGATCCGGGGCCGCTTCTCATTGCGATCACGGGGACTCGGCCAGCCGGTGCTTTCAGTGCCTGCAGACGGACGACTTTACTGTAATCGCCGGCTATGGTCAGAATCCCCTTGGAACTCGGCATCTTCATCTTGAGATAGGCGTAGTGGGGGACCGCCATGAACTTGGCCAGAGCAGGTCGGCCAAGCAAGGCATGGTAGGGGCTCTCGAGGTCCACCACTTGAACGGCGGCTCTCGGCGAAAGTGATCCTTGTCCCCAAAGAGGGCGTCTATCGAATCTTGCCAATCGGGGGCGAGTAAGGCCGGTACAATTCCGTGGAACACGGTCCAACTATGTTGAAGCTGCCTCAGCTTGATTCCTAACTTCTCCATCGTATCCTTATGCAGGATGTTGATCTTGCTGCCTCAAATCTATCGATTACTTCGCGAGAAGCGGCGGCCCGCCTATCCGTGGCAAGGGTGGCTCCCAAGACCAGGCGTAGGAGCCGGATTAACATCACCTTTGGGTGATCGGCCGACTCGGTGATGGGCTTCTCGGACGATGCATGAATTCAGGGCGTCGATGCTCTGGCATTCACCTCTTCTTCTTTGCTGCCGCTTTCTTCTGCGATCATCTGCCATCTTTGGTAAACCACGACATGGGCGCCGTGCTCTTGAGTGTCGTCTTATCTTCGCGCCGATGGGCGGACAGCCCGCTCTTTGAAGCGATGGTGGGCGGCCCGGCGGAGGAGGGGCAAAACCGTCTCCTTAGCGATCTGGTGAGCGGTGGCACTTCGGGTGGTGTGATTTGGCGGCTTCAGCGCTGTGGAACTGCGAGGTCCGTCGAGTGCGCTTTCGTAGGAGAAGGCGGCAACCAGTTGGACTTGCCGCCCATACGCCGCTTAGCGAGGCTGCCCTCTGGCTGCTGGTCTTGATTGTCGCCACCACCGCCGGTTGTTGGAAGCGGCTGCGGGGCCTGCGCTTGTGATCATTCTACTACTGCTTTGTCGCCGGCTGGCATCGCCATTGGAGTTCTGGGAGCATGAGGAGCTACTTTGCGGTCGCCGACTTGATCTCCGTCTTCATGGAGGAGTCGGCGTTGGCGTGTTGTCTGCTATGACTAGCAGCTCGTCGAGGTCTCCGACTAAATGCAAAGGAGCTTGTGCTTGAGGAGGTGCCTTCTCGCACCCGGCGGTGAAATACTCGATTACTGCACCTCGTGCACTCCTTCACAGGGAGTTCGGGCTTCGCCCAGTAGCGTGAGGTAGTCATGAGTGGACTTGTTGGGGCCTTATGCGCTGGGACAGGTGGCAAGCTTGGGAGGTCGCTTGTATGTGCTTTCGTGAAGTTGCGGACGAAGGCCTCGGTGAAGTCGACCCAGCCGTTGATGCTGCGGGGCTTCAAGCTGTTCAACTACATCCGGGCGTGCCACAGAGCATGAGGAACATACTTTACGGCAGCGCACTTGTTGCCGTGCGCTATCTTGGCGGCCGTGGAGTAGTCCACCAGCCGATCCTCCGGCTTCCGCAGGCGGTGTATTTAGGTGTGTCTCGGGGGCGTGAATCCTCGGGGAAGGGCTCGTCGCGGATCACGAGTCGAAACAAGGTGGGCCCAACTCATCTTCTTCTTCTAGCGCCGAGGATCGGTGAAATCGCTCGATCCGGTGGCGAGCGTCGTTCGTCGACTCCCTCTCGGTGGCCAAAGCGGTCGCCGAGGCGGATCTTCGGCGGGTGGCGAGACTTCGCCTTTCTCTGCGGGAGGCGGAGGCGATAGTCGTCCGCCGCTCTACCGCCTGAGGCGGCCGTCTCCGTCGCGTTCGATGGAGATGTGAATCCGGCTATGGCCGACGGCGGGTCACGCTTCTTTCTTCGCGGGCGCCGCCCGATCGGCGTCAGAAAGTCGCGCCTTGATCTCGGCGGGGAGGCAAATCGCCGTGTGGTCGTTGTGGCGCCTCGTGCGGCAGCCGCCTTCGTCTTCTTGGCGGCGGCGCGTCGAGCTGCTGGACTCGCTCCGTCATCAGCGGCGCTCCTCGCCCTCGAAGTTATCGGCTCGTCCGCGCTGCACAGGCAGCGCGAATATTCTCGGCTGGCGTGGCGTATCTGGCGGCCGACCCCAAACAGGCTGGAGAGGGCGCGCACCGCAGCCGGACCGCGCCTAAGCGGCTAGGCCCGATTGGGCGGCGAGCATGCCCACGGCGCGATCCATCTGTGCTGATAGGCTTCGACAAGCGTCTCATGCTTGCCAGCTTCATGCGCCCTCGAGGCTGAAAGCGGCGCGCCTCCAGCGTTCGGCATCGGCGTCCTCGGAATGGAAGCGGTCGGTCTTGCGAAACGATGTCGAGAGGTCACGAGCCCCCAAGCGGAGGGCTCGCCATGGCGATGGCGAGTATACGTGGCGGTGCTCCGCCGCTCTCCGCGCGAGAGGCTCGTCGTGAACCACCACGTTGGTGGGGAGCAGCGTCGGCGGCGGTGTCGAATCGACCAGCGCCGGGTCGGTGGAGCCTACGGACTCCAGTCGGCGGCGGGCTCGCCCGTCGGCGTGGCTTCTTCTCGAGGAGGCCCGCGAGGAGGCTTCGGGGCCGTCCGTGCCTGCGTCGGATGTAGGCTCGTCGGGCGAACCTCGCCGACAAGTTCGGCGAGAGCAACTTGCGCGGAAGACCTCGGCGCCATCTGCAGCGTCGGCGCAAACTCCATCTGGCGTGCACAGCTGCTGCGCTTCGCCCGGGGAGGAAGAGGTTCCGTCGAGCAGGTCTCGGGCGGCGGTGCACGGGCCCCACGATGGGCGCCAAATGTCGGGGGTTGGGTGCGACATATGCCAAGGATGGCTTATCATGGAGGCGAGTAGAAACGCCGCTAGTGCACAGAAGCAGGATGAGGCGAAGGCATGCACGCCGCGCGAATCTTACCCGGCTTGGGGCTCTCAGGAGATAACACCCCTCTTGCTGCTCTGCGGGGTCTCCGCATGATCACTATGGCAAAATGGGTACAAGAGGCTCCTTGAGCTGTTCGGGGTGAGGAAGGAGAAGGGCTTGGCTTGCTCTTCTCTCCCTCTATGTGTGTGTCTAAAACTACTAGCTTCCAACCCTTTGCATGGGTGCCGGGGGTTTATATAGGCCTACCCAAGGGGCCTGTGATAATCCGGCCTGGTGTGGGCCCAAGCCGTCGATCTCTAAGTCGCCGTCTTCTCCGCTGACTCACAGGGGCCCGCCGACTAGTGGGCCCAGCCGACGGCCGACATGGGGCCGACAGCCCTTGTCCGCCAGCAGGCGGAGTCTTGCCGACTGCGAGATCACTTGTAGCCGTGCTTCTAATAGCCTTGAGCATGGTCGTGAGGTTATGGCAGTGATGCGCCGCTTTGGCGGGCGATCACTGTTGCCATTCCCTTCTTATGCAGTTAATGGCGCGTGGATCCGGGGAGGAGCGGCCGACTTCGGAGGCCGACTCCATCGGGTCCGTCTTTAAGGGTGCTCTCGCCGTCTTTGGTACTCCCGCCGACAGGTAAATCCCGCCGTCTTTGGGTCGTGCAGACGAGGCCAGCGTGGAGTGCGAGGAATCTGCCCGATGATGATGTCGAGGCGGCATGGCAGCGATGTTGCGCCGCCGCGGAGATCTCCGTTGATGCAGCGCCACAGCCATGCCTGCCTTTATGGACTGGGCGAGGATGGGCATGAGTGGCTTTACCCCATAGTTGCCCAGGCATAAGGCGGCGGAGGTCACGGGCCGACTCCTTGTAGCCGGCCTCGCTGGAGGTCGCTGTCTTGGAGTCGGCTTGTCCTGAAGGCGCCCCCTGGGACTCGGCCCAGAGGGGTAGTCGGCCGGCACTGTTGCCGACTATCTAAAGGCGGCTCTTCGTCTTGGGGTCTTGAGGGGCGCAGCCTGCCCCGATGTTTTGAAAGGTTTAGGGGCTCGGGTCTGCCTACCCGTAGTCCATTACTCCGACACCTCCTCCCCTCTAGTCCGAATTGGACTAGGGAAAAGGGGGCCGGCCACCTTTCCTTCTCCTCCACTTCCTTCTCCCTTCCTCCCCTCTTGGTGGACTCCTACTAGGACTTGGAGTCCTAGTAGGACTCCACATCCTGGCCGCACCTATTGCCTTGGCGGCCTCCTCCTCCTCCATCCTTTATATCTTGAGGCAAGGGCACCCATGAACACACAAGTTGATCTTCGTGATGGTTCCTTAGCCGTGTGGTGCCCCCTCCACCATATTCCACCTCGGTCATATCGTCGCGGATTTTAGTGAAGCCTGCACGATGAAACATCATCATCGTCACCATGCCGTCGTCTTGTGGAACTCATCCCGACACTTTCTTTGGATCGGTCCGGGATCGTCATCGAGCTGAGCGTGTCTTTGAACTCGGAGATGCCGTCGTTCGGTGCTTGGATCGGTCGGATCGTGAAGGCGTCGACTACATCAACAGCGTTGTCATAGCGCTTCCGCTTCTGGTCTCACGAGTGCGTGGACAATACTCTCCCCTCTCGTTGCTATGCCATCACCATGATCTTGCGTGTGCGTAGGAAATTTTTGAAATTACTCGTTCCCCAGCATGGCATCGAGCCTGGTTTTATCGTTGATGTTATATGCATGGGTAGAACACAAGTGAGTTGTGGGCGATACAAGTCATCTTGCTTACCACATGTCATACTTTGGTTGGCGGTATTGTGAGATGAAGCGGCCCGGACCGACATTACAGCGTGCGCTTCTGGCGAGACTGGTTTCACCGCTGCGAGCACTCGTTGCTTAAAGGTGGTGGCGGGTGTCTGTCTCTCTCACTTTAGTTGAACCGAGTGTGGCTCGCCCGGTCCTTGCGAAGGTTAAAACAACACCAACTTGACAAACTATCGTTGTGGTTTTGATGCGTGGTAAACGGTTCTTGCTCGGCCGTAGAAGCCACGTAAAACTTGCAACAACAAAGTAGAGGGCGTCTAACTTGTTTTGCAGGGCATGTTGTGATGTGATATGGTCAAGGCGTGATGCTATATTTTATTGTATGAGATGATCATGTTTTGTAACGAGTTATCGGCATGGCGAGGAGCCATATGGTTGTCGCTTTATTGTATGAAATGCAAGCGCCATGTAATTGCTTTACTTTATCACTAAGCGGTAGCGATAGTCGTAAAGCAATAGTTGGCGAGGCGACAACGATGCTATGATGGAGATCAAGGTGTCGCGCCCGGTGGCGATGGTGATCACGGCGGTGCCGGAGATGGAATCACAAGCACAAGATGATGATGGCCATATCATATCACTTATATTGATTGCATGTGATGTTTATCCTTTATGCATCTTATCTTGCTTTGATTGGCGGTAGCATTTTAAGATGATCTCTCACTAAAATATCAAGAAGTGTTCTCCTGAGTATGCACCATTGCGAAAGTTCTTCGTGTTGAGACACCACGTGATGATCGGGTGTGATAGGCTCTCGTTCAAATACAGCGGGTGCAAAACAGTTGCACACGTGGAATACTCGAGTTAAACTTGGCGAGCCTAGCATATACATATATGGCCTCGGAACACGGAGACCGAAAGGTCGAGCGTGAATCATATAGTAGATATGATCAACATAGTGATGTTCACCATTGAAACTACTCCATCTCACGTGATGATGGGACATGGTTTAGTTGATTTGGATCACGTAATCACTTAGATGACTAGAGATTTCTGTCTAAGTGGGAGTTCTTAAGTAATATGATTAATTGAACTTTAATTTATCATGAACTTAGTCTGGTAGTATTTTGCAAATTATGTTGTAGATCAATAGCTCGCGTTGTTGCTTCCCTATGTTTTATATGTGTTCCTAGAAAATTGTATTGAAAAATGTTAGTAGCAATGATGCGGATTGGATCCGTGATCTGAGGTTTATCCTCATTGCTGCCTGAAGAATTATGTCCTTAATGCACGCTAGGTGGCGTACCTATTGCAGGAGCAAATGCGGGCGTTATGAGCGTTTGGCTAGCTCAATATGATGACTACTTGATAGTTTAGTGCACCATGCTTAACGGCTTAGAATCGGGACTTCAAAGGCGTTTTGAGCGTCATGGACCATATGAGATGTTCAGGAATTGAAGTTAATATTTCAAGCAAATACCGAGTTGAGAGATATGAAGTCTCCAACAAGTTCTATAGCTAAAAGATGGAGGAGAATCGCTCAACTAGTGAGCATGTGCTCAGATTATGCAGGTACTTCAATCGCTTGAATCAAGTGGGAGTTAATCTTCCGGATAAGATAGTGATTGACAGAATTCTCTAGTCACCATCACTAAGTTACTAGAACTTCGTGATGAACTATAGTATGCAAGGGATGACGAAAAAGATTCCCGAGCTCTTCGTGATGTTGAAATCGGCGAAGGTAGAAATCAAGAAAAGAGCATCAAGTGTTGATGATTGACAAGACCACTAGTTTCAAGAAAGGGCAAAGGGAAAGAAAGGAAACTTCAAGTAGAATGGCAAACAAGTTTTCACTCCCGTGAAGAAGCCCAAAGCTGGACCAAAGCCTGAAACTAAGTGCTTCTCTGCAAAGGAAATAGTCCTTTGGAGCGGAAATGCCACGAATATTTGGTGGATAAGAAGGATGGCAAAGTGAACAAGAGTATATTTGATATACAGGTTATTGATGTGTGCCTTACTAGTGTTTATAGTAGCCCCGAGTATTTGATACTCGTTCGGTTGCTAAGATTAGTAACTTCGAAACAGGAGTTATAGAATAAGCGAGACTAGTTGAAGGGAAGTGACGATGAGTGTTGGGCGTAGTTCCAAGATTGATATGATCATCATCGCACACTCCCTATACTCTCGGGATTAGTGTTGAACCTAAATAAATGTTATTTGGCGTTTGCGTTGAACATGAATATGATTTGATCATGTTTATTGCAATCTGATTATTCATGTAAGTTAGAGAATAATTATTGTTTTGTTTACATGAATAAAACCTTCTATGGTCATACACCCAATGAAAATGGTTTGTTGGATCTCGATCGTGTGATACACATATTCATAATATTGAAACCAAAATATGTAAAGTTAATAATGATAGTGCAACTTATTTGTGTACTTTGCAGTTTAGAATCATATTGGTGTAAAGCGCATGAAGAAACTCCATCTTGATGGGCTTTTGGAATCACTTGATTATGAATCATTTGATGCTTGCGAACCGTGCCTTTTGGGCAAGATGACTAAAACTCCGTTCTCGGAACAATGGAGCGAGCTCTTGACTTGTTGGAAATAATACATACCGATGTATGCGATCCAATGAGTGTTGATGCTCGTGGAAAGTATCATTATTTTCGACCTTCACAGATGATTTGAGCAGATATGCGTATATCTTCTTGATGAAACATAAGTCTGAAATAGTTGAAAAGTTCAAAGAATTTCAGAGTGAAGTAGAAATCATCGTAACTAGAAAATAAATTTTTCGCGATCTGATCGTGGAGATGAATATTTGAGTTCTGAGTTTGGTCTTCAATTAAAACAAAGTGGAATAGTTTCACAGCTCACGCCACGGAACACCACAGCGTTATGGTGTGTCGAGCGTCGTAACCGTACTTTATTTTGATATGGTGCGATCAATGATGTCTCTTACCGATTTACCAATATCGTTTTGGGGTTATGCATTAGAGACAGCTGCATTCACGTTTAATAGGGCACCATCTAAATCCGTTGAGGCGACACCGTATGAATTATGGTTTAATAGTAAACCTAAGTATGCGTTTCTTAAAGTTTGGAGTTGTGATGCTTATGTGAAAAAGTTTTCACGATAAGCTCGAACCCAAATCGGAGAAGTGTGTCTTCATAGAATACCCAAAGGTAACTCTGGGTACACCTTCTATCACAGATCCGAAGGCAAGTTTTTCGTTGCTAAGATGGATCCTTTCTAGAAAGAGTTTCTCTCGAAAGAAGTGAGTGGGAGGAAAGTAGAACTTGATGAGGTAATTGTACCTTCTCCCTTATTGGAAAGTAGTTCATCACAGAAATCAGTTCGGTGATTCCTACACCAATTAGTGAGGAAGTTAATGATGATGATCATGAAACTTCAGATCAAGTTGCTACCAAACCTCGTAGGTCTTCGAGTAAGATCCGCACCAGTGATGCGGTAATCATGTTACGGAAGTCATGTTACTAGACCGTGATGAACCTACGAACTATGAGGAAGCGATGATGAGCCAGATTCCCGAAATGGCTTGAGGCCATGAAATCGAGATAGGATCCATGTATGAGAACAAAGTATGGACTTTGATTGACTTGCTCGATGATCAACAAGCCATGTTAAATAAATGGATCTTCAAGAGGAAGGCGTACATCGATAGTAGTGTTACTATCTAAAAAGCTCGACTTGTCACAAAAGGTTTTCGACAAGTTCAAGGTGTTGACTACAATGAGATTTTCTCAAGCTGTAGCGATGCTTAAGTCTGTCCGAATCATGTTAGCAATTGCCACATTTATGAAATCGGCAAATGGATGTCAAAACTACATTCTTTAATGGATTTATTAAAGAAGAGTTGTATATGATGCAACCAAAGGTTTTGTCAATCCTAAAGGAGCTAACAAAATGTGCAAGCTTCACGATCCATCTATGGACTGGTGCAAGCATCTCGGAGTTGGAATAAGCGCTTTGATAGTGTGATCAAAGCATATGGTTTTATCTGAGACTTTTGGAGAAGCTGTATTTACAAGAAAGTGAGTGGGAGCACTACAACATTTCGATAAGTATATGTGAATGACATATTGTTGATCGGAAATAATGTAGAATTATTACGCAAAGCATAGAGGAGTATTTGAAAGGAGTTTTTCAAAGAAAGACCTCGGTAAAACTACTTACATATTGAGCATCAAGATCTATTGAGATCAAGGCGGCTTGATAAGTTTTTCAATAAGTACATACCTTGTCAAGATTTTGAAGTAGTTCAAAATGGAGCAGTCAAAGAAAAGTTCTTGTACGTATTTGCAAAGGTGTGAAATTGAGTAAAGACTCAAATCCCGACCACGGCAGAAAATAGAAAAGAGAATGAAAGTCATTCCCTATACCTCAGTCATAGGTTCTATAAAGTATGCTATGCAATGTACCAGACCTATTGTATACCTTGCTCTGAATTTGAAAAGGGTACAATAGTGATCTAGGAGTAGATCCTTGGACATTGGTCAAGAACATCCTTAGTGAGGATTAAGGAAATATTTCTCGATTATGGAGGTGATAAAAGAGCCCGTCGTAAAGAGTTACATCGATGCAAGCTTTTTACTGATCCGGATGACTCTAAGTCTCGGTCTGGATACATATTGAAAGTCGGAGCAATTAGCTAGAGTAGCTCAGTGCAAAGCATTATAGACATAGAATATTTGCAAAATACATACGACTCTGAATGTAGCCAGACCCGTTGACTAAGCTTCTCTCACGAGCAAAACATGATCATACCTTAGTACTCTTTGGGTGTTAATCACATAGCGATGTATTGACTCTAGTAAACCCTTTTGGTGTTGGTCACATGACCATGTGAACTATGGGTGTTAATCACATACAGATGTGAATATTAGTGTTGAATCACATGATGATGTGAACTAGATTATTGACTCTAGTGCAAGTGGGAGGCTGAAGGAAATATGCCTAGAGGCAATAATAAAGTTATTATTTATTTCCTTATTTCATGATAAATGTTTATTATTCATGCTAGAATTGTATTAACGGAAACATAATACATGTGTGAATACATAGACAAACATATAGTCACTAGTATGCCTCTACTTGACTAGCTCATTAATCAAAGATGGTTATGTTTCTAACCATAGACATGTGTTGTTATTTGATTAATGGGATCACATCATTAGGAGAATGATGTGATTGACATGACCCATTCCGTTAGCCTAGCACTTGATCGTTTAGTATATTGCTATTGCTTTCTTCATGACTTATACATGTTCTGTAACTATGAGATTATGCAACTCCGTTTACGGAGAAACACTTTGGGTGCTACCAAGCGTCCTAGCGTAACTGGGTGATTATAAAGGAGTACTACAGGTGTCTCCAAAGGTACATGTTGGGTTGGCGTATTTGAGATTAGGTTTTGTCACTCCGATTGTGGGAGAGGTATCTCTGGGCCCTCTCGGTAATGCACATCACTATAAGCCTTGCAAGCAATGTAGCTAATGAGTTAGTTATGGAATGATGCATTACGTAGCAGTAAAGAGACTTGCGATGCGAGATTGAACTAGGTATTGGATACCGATGATCAAATCTCGGACAAGTAACATACCGATGACAAAGGGAACAACGTATGTTGTTATGCGGTTTGACCGATAAAGATCTTACTAGAATATGTAGGAGCCAATATGAGCATCCAGGTTCCGCTATTGGT